>OY728158.1:1105326459-1106576459 GCA_963277665.1 Viscum album | reverse complement strand
TGGTTGGATTACACTTATCCAATAGAATTATTACATGTGTTAGGATACTAATAATACCATCTTTACCCTTAATTACCCTATTTACTTTTAACCGTGGAAAATAAAAGTAAAAAGTTACAATACACCAAAAATTATTTTTATCCTATTGAGCCACATTTTACTCCTTGATATTAACCATGCCTCTCAGATTTTCGAAATTTACTCACAGAAGCGGTAAAATTAAGTTTTATGTAAGTTTTCAAACTCTCCTATGAGGTGGGTTAAAGATGGTGAAAAGTTCAATAAAATTTATATATATATAAAATTATTATAAAATGAATCCAATAAATTACATTGAACTTATATAGGAATTATGTATCAATTTTGGCCAAAAATAAATATAAATAAAATAAATATATAATTATTTTAAAAAAAGTTGGTTTTTAAATAGTAACCCGGTGTTTTCACTATTCATCAAAAATTGAATGTTTTCAGAAAAATACAAAAAATTCACCCTAGGCTATTTTTGATATTATGAATCAAAAAATGAAGTCCATTTTGAAAGTTAAAATTTATAATATTTCAAAAAGTGGGTATTACTATTCAAAACGGATAGTTTTAATAATATTTTAATAGCATGTCGTTGTTTAGTGAAACTCAGTATTGCGTACAATCCAAGTTATCGAGGAAGGTAGCAATTGCGTGTAAAGAAAGCCAATCTATTGTTGTGTGTAGTGAAATATTCCTTTGATGATGTATATAACATAAAAACAAAATATTTCTCATAAAAATATCGGGTGTTACATTCTACCCCCCTTAAAATGAATTTCGCTCTCGAAATTCATCACATTGTAACAAATAGATGAGGATACCACTCCCTCATCATATCCTCAAGCACCCATGTAGCTTCTTCTAATTGGTGGTTCCTATATGAAACTATTACCTAGCGAGTGGTCTTGTTCCATTTGACTTTTTCGCTACGACCTAGAATCTCTATCGACTGTTCTTCATAAGAATGATATGGATCCTGTGGTACAACTTCTGAGCTTAGTACATGTGAAGGATCGAGTATGTACATTCTCAGGAAAGATACATGGAACACATTGTTAACTTCAGAGAGATTCAGTGGAAGCATCAATTGGTAATCTACCTTCCCAAAATGATCCAGTATTCCAAAAGGGCCTATATACATAGGGCTCAACTTTCCCTTCTTTCCAAATCTCATTACTGTATTCCAAGGAGATATTCATAAAAACACTTTATCACCCACTTCAAACTATAGGTCTTTTCTTCAGTTATCGGCATAACTTTTTTGTCAACTCTGAGATGCTCTTATGTGTTGTTGAATAGATCGGACCTTTTCTGCGATCTCATCGACAAGATCATGTCCTAATAGATTTCTTTCCCCATCTTCATCCCAACAAGTTGGAGTTCGGCATTTCTTTACCTAGATAGCTTCATAAGGCACCATCTAAATACTAGAGTGAAAGATATTATTATAAGAAAATTCCACCAATGGTAGGTGTTGATCCCAACCACCTTTGAAATCTGTAGAGCAAGATCTTAACATATCTTTTAGAGTTTGAATTCTTCTCCCATATTGACAGTCTATCTAAAGATGATATGAAGTGATGAAACTCAACTCTAAATCCAGAGTATGCTGAAGACTTCGCCAAAACATTTTGGTAAACCTCAGATCCCAATCAGATATAATGGAAAGTGGTACTCCATGAAATCTTATCACTTCCTTTACATATATCCTAGAAAGCTGATCGAGAGAGAAATCTTCTTGGATAGAAATGAAGTGTGCCGACTTCGTAAGACGATCAAATATTACCCCGATAGCATTATTGCCTTTGGATGTTTTAGGAAGTCCGGTGACAAAGTCCATAGTGATGTTTTCTGATTTCCATTCGGGTATGGGTAATGGTTGTAACATCCCTTTAGACTTCTGTCACTCAGCTTTAACTTGCTGACAAACCAAGCATCGAGAGACATATTCAGCAATATCTCATTTCAAGCCATCCCACCAGAAGTACTCTTTTAGGTCCCTATACATCTCCGTGCTTCCAGGATGAATAGATAATGAAGAACTATGAGCCTCATCCAGCAGCTCCTTTAATTCGGCGATCAGAGGAACACAAACCTGATTCTTATACCTTATTATTTCATCACAATCAAAGTGAAATTCTTGAACATTTCTCACCTTCTTTTGTAACTCTACATCTTCATTCTGTGCCTCTTTAATCTTCACATATATAGATGGTTGAACATTCATTTGATAAATATAATAATTTTCACCTTCCATTATAATTCCAAGATCCATCCTTTGTAAATCTATTAATATTGGATCTTTTGTGATCCTCATCATGGATAAGCTAGCATGGTCTTGTAGACTTAATGCATCTGCCACCATGTTTGCTTTCCCAGGGTGATAATGAATTGGGAATTCATAATCATTAATCAACTCCAACCATCATCTTTGGTACATATTCAGCTTATTTTGTGTGAAAATATACATTAAAATTTTATGATCAGTATAAATATCACACCTTTCACCATAAATATAATTCCTCCATATTTTTAATGCAACGATTACCGCAGCTAACTCTAAATCATGAATTGGGTAATTTTTTTCATGGATTTTCAACTATTGTGAGGCATAAGCTATCACCATATCTTTTTGCATGAGAAGACACCCCAATACCGTATTGGATGCATCATTTTAGATCACAGACCATTGTCCACTGCAAGGCAGTGTGAGCATAGGTGCACCGGATAACCTTCTTTTTAACTCCTTCAAATCCTCTTCACACTCATTCATCCAAATGAATTTAACACTTTTTCAAGTCAAACTGGTGAGTGGATTAGATAATCATGAAAAATCCTTCAGAAAATGTTGATAATATCCAACCAAACCAAGAAAACATCGGATCTCAGTTACTATTGTGGGTCTCAACCATCTTTCGATAACCTCTGTTTTTGTTGGATCCACAGATATCCCCTCTTTTGAGATTATGTTACCCAAAAATGAAACTTTTTGAAGCCAAAATTCACACTTGGTAAATTTTTCATAAAGATTATCCTTTCTCAGGGTGTTTAATACAATTCTCAAGTGATCTTCCTGTTCTTCCTTGCTCTTTGAATAGACAAGAATATCCTCTATAAATACTACCAACAACTGATGAAGATATTCTCTAAAGACTCTATTCATTAGATCCATGAAGATAGTAGGGGCATTAATAAGATCAAATGGAATCACAATAAATTCATAGTGTATATACATTGTATGAAAATCCATCTTTGGTATATCCTCTCTTCTGACCATTAATTGATGATACCCTGAACGGAGATCAATCTTGGAAGAGTATTGAGCTCCGCGTAGTTGGTCAAATAATTCATCAATGTGTGGGAGAGGATATTTTTTCTTGATAGTGATCTTGTTATGTTCCCTATAATCAATGCATAGTCTCATTGATCCATCTTTCTTCATAACAAATAGAACAGGTGCAACCCAAGGTGATGCACTAGGGTGTATGAATCCCTTATCAAGATTCTCTTGGAGTTTCTTCTTCAATTCTTGCATCTCAATTGGGGCCATTCTATACGGTGTCTTTGAAATACGCATAGCACCCGGTATGAGTTCTTCTGAAAACTCAACTTCACGATTTGTTGGAAGACCTGGAAATTCCTCTGGAAAGACATCATCAAACTCCCTTACAATGGGAATATTCTTAATTTTGATTTTCTCTCCAACCATTTGAGATAAATAACCTTCATTTAGTGGAATCAAGACCCATAAGATGGAAGAAATTTCCACCGGAAGGTTATGTTCATCCATGCATCGATAGACGATCATAGATTGATCTGTAATATGAAATGTGACTTCCCTTCTTTGGAAATTGATATGATATACATATAAGGAACGCCAATACATGCCATGAATCACATAAAATTCCACTATAGGAAGGATCACAAGAATTTCAGGAAGCACTTTCCCACAAACATCAATCAATGAAGACTTGTAAACATTTGATGCAATTGTTATGACATTAGGGGTTGTCATAGCTAACTCAATATCTAACTGCTGATGTAATACAACAATACCCTTAGAAAATTCTTCAAAAATAAAAGTGTGGGTGGATCCAGAATCAAATAATACATTTGTTACTTTAGGGTGGATGGTAAGTGTACCTTTCACCACTTAGTTATCATACTCCACATCGCTGGTAGAAATTGCATGTGACCTTCCTTTGTCATTAGCCTTAAGAGTTTGTTGACGTCAATCATCGTCAAAAACCCTTGGATTAGGGCATTTATTGGTATAATTACGCATTTTCTTGCACTTGTAACATTTAAGTGTAGGAGGTTCACTCTATGTAGCCTTTTCTTTGTTCGCATCACTAGAATTCTTCTTACCCTCATTGTGGCATTCAAATTCTTGATGGACTTCCATTCCACATTTGATACATTTACATGCCCCTTTAGTACAACTCCCTCTATGTTTATTTGCACACATTGAGCATAGGGGAAAACTCATCTTCTTTTCAGTGTGCTCTTTAGATTTTCTTTTTAATTCCATTTTCCTCTTCTTATCAAACTCATATGACTGATGGGTTACTCCAATATCCATCTCAACCTTGAGAGCACATCTAATGATTTCCTCATAGCTATTCAAGTCTTTTATTTCTAACGCCCTTCGAAGACTTGGTTTTAAGCCACTAAAGAATCGATCAATCTTACTCTCAGGTTGGAAAATAATCCCAGAAGCATACCATGAATGCCTTGTAAAATTTTCTTCGAAGGTACCAACAGATTAATCATCCTTTTTCTTTAGTTCAAGAAACTCCTTGTCCATATTTGTTCGAAGAATACGAGGGAAGTACTTATTGAAAAATATGTTCTTGAACTCATTCCATTCCATTGATTCAATATCATCTCTTTGCCTTGTATTCTTGATAATATTCCACCATTGATCAGCTTCACCTTCCAAACGATATACTGCAAAGATTACTTTATCAAGTTCAGAACATTGAAGATCTGAAAATATCTTTTCAGTGGTATTGATCTATTGTTCAGAAACTAATAGATCAACAGACCCACTGAAAGAAGGTGGATGCTGCCTCATGAAAGATTCAACAGAATGTTGCTCCTTCCTTTGCTCGTTTGGATGTCCAGCATGATTCATAGCTTGAGAATGTTTTGTGAGCCTGGCTACAAGATTTTGAATTCCAACTCCCATTACATTTGGTTGCTCAAGGGGACAATCGTTGCATTTCCCGTCACATTCTGCATTAACACGGTTACTTCAGGTTGTATCTATTGACTAAAACCAATAATAATAGTGTGAGAAATAGTAATTATAATTGGAAAACCACATAATCAAAAATAAAATTACACACTTAAGGTCTTATCATAGGTTGTTCATGGCCATTTATAAACAACTATGATTGTGTTTTATGCTTATACTTATCCTTAGGGTTCTTACTAAGGCCTTCACATCCTAGTTTCAAAAGGATGATTATAACTTTCATCTACTTCCAACTATAACGACCCATATTTTACATACACTGTTATTACATCAGAATTGAAGCACACTTATTACAACATATAAAAAATGATGAAAGGACCGTATAGGTATAGTGTCTTTAGAAACTAGGAAACATAAACAACTAGTTCATAATTCATCTACTTTGTCTCCCTTTTATTTTATCAAATCTAGAGTCCCTTTCGAAATATCTTGCTTAATGACATTATTACTGACCTAGGGAAAAGAAAAAATACAAAAGGGAGAGCTCAATTTCTCAGTAAAGGTAAACAAAAGAAATATTAATCACCTCATATTCATAGGAAAATAACAATTTGGAAATCTTAACCTGCAAAAGAGTTCATAATTTCATAACATGGGATAAATCATAGTAGTGAAATGTAATCCCAATAATCATAACAGAAAACATGAAACCTTGTGTAATACACAAATAATCATAGAGAATAAATTCTTATTAGTCAAGACTCATTTCCATGACTATCCTAGAAGTCAAAATCCATTTCTGAACTGAGACACTCCTCGTTTCAGTCATGTATCACTGAACCGGATTAACCTATTGTTCTAGCCATGTCTATCTCATGAGATTTAAATCATTACCCAATGAAATGGAGGGAGATATATGTCCCACCCTTCTCATAATGATACCATTATTATGTGTGCCACAAGATCATAAATCATACCTCATAGTAGAACCACTGTAATAAAAATGAGATTCTTAAACATCATGCCATCATAACATAATCCATATAAGATAAAAGGACATCATAAAAATAATTCAATCATAACATAATCAAATCATTGTAAAAATAAAGATATAAACATAACCCTATATTATCTTATATGTAAAATAATTTGGATAAAACGCTTGAACTCCATTCTTGAAGAAAATATCTTTTCTACTTCAAAAACATTTTTCCTTTATTAACATGTCATAAAATTTTAAACTAAAAGAATTTGATTAAAAATAAACATGAAAACCTGTAATGTAAGCTTCATGGAAATAATGTTTTATGAAATCTTAAAATCCATTCATTCCGTATAAGTTAAAAAACCATTTTTCTCGTACTTTGAATGGAAAAGTCAAAAAGTACCTCGTAATAAAAAAGACAAAAGATTCCTTTCTTATCTTTTACTAAAAACTCTCCAATGAGTAATATTGGATTTAAAAAATTGTTGGAGGATTTAAATAATATTAAATATTGAGAAAACATGGATGTTGATGATAAATACAACCCATTAAATAACAAAGTATAAACAATCTCGGCTAAAAATGAGATCGTGATATTTTCCCTTACCTTAGGTCTGATTTGCTTCATACGTGTCTGAACCTCCTGTATAATGATTTAAATAATGTTATTGACTTAATACAGAATTTTACACATTTTTATGATATCATATACGGTCATATTATTAGCTTCTTATCAGTAATATTTCAGTGCTACTTTTTATTCGGGTGTTTATTGCCTTTTGTTCTTATGCGTGTTTTGTCGAATAAATTATTATTCTTATTTTTAGGTTATAGATGCATCATTTATAGAATGGTATTAGAGTAATATATATCATATTTATTCATTAAATTTATTTATATAATCATTATACAATGAAGATCATGTAGAATGAGTTACATCACATCGTGGAGATGGTAGGTCGTACGTACGCACGAGCGAGGACATCGTTTCCATGATCGTGGAATTGTATTGAAGTGTATGTATACTATTTAAAAATCAATATTACTTTACCATAATAATATATAGTTATTCTTTACCCCATTATACCCATCCATGTATGTTGGTGGTGGAAAACAGATTACACCATGGCGTGGAGACGGTATTCCGTACGTACGCACGCGCGGTGATTTCGTTTTCTGTAGGATGGATAGAAGGTGAAATAGGGTTGTTTCATATTTATAATAAAATATCAGTATATGAGTGATACCAATGTTATTACTTCATAATGAAACAACTAATTAAGAATAAGTATAAGAAGAAATAAAGTTGATAGAATCGGTAACAGAAATTACATCTTCTTTGAAGCACCTCTTCTTAACCTCCTCTTAGGGAACTAAAGATGGTATTTGAAGAAGACCAGAACATCTAGAATGTTTCTAGAGAAGTGGAGAAGTTAAATTGTTAGGGTTTTTCTGAGCTTGAAGGCACAAAGTTGTGTAAAGAGGAGAGAGAGGTGGTGCCCATTTATAAGGGAGGAGATGGTCACTTTAGGAAAAACATAAATATTATTTTATAATGAAGTCATATTCGGTTTATAATGGCTCCAAAGTGACTTATTTAGAAGATAAGGTGGGGTGGGTCGAAATCCTCACAACCAATATATTTTAGACAAGTTATGGGTACTATTTTAACCTTATCATTCAGATTTAACTCTAAGTTAAATAATTTAACTTTGACCGTGTCTTCTTGTCTTCTTACAATATATGGTTAATAAACTAACTATAACAAGACAAACGAAGCCCAAGTGGTTAATTATTAATATATATAACTTTACCTAAGTCAGTTGGTCGAACCTTAGATATTTAGGATTAAAATAACACTTAATAATATAATATTTGTATTAAAAACTATTTTATGTCAATTTTGACACTATTTGGTAATTGATTTTTTGGAAAATCAAAACAGCATGATTAGTTCCATGAAAGTTAATTAAATAAATAAAAATATTTCATATTAACCTATAAAATTAGTGTAATTCATTAAAAGTCTCAACTAACATTTATTTGGGTATTTATAATATCAATTATGTTAATTTTTCCTTAATAAGGTAATTACTGCATCATCATTGTGTTGTAAATAAATTAACTTATCTTAATCCTGAATATAATAAATAAAAATCCATTATGTAGGAAATATTATTAGATTTATAATGAATATTCATAGTATAATTTATCTTATTTATAACCCTATATTAAAAATGTTTTAGTTATTAAACATTGATTTTATCTATTTTAACTCTCCTTTAAATAAAATAATATTAGATGTCCTAATCTAATCCAAGTGGAAGTAAATTTTCATATTTTATTCCTAAGGATGTTTTTGGTCGAATTAAACTTATCCATATAATTATGACATGTGTTCGTGTAATAATAATACCATTTTTTCCCTTAATTACCCTATTTACTTTTAATTGTGGTAAATAAAAGTAAAAAGTTACAATTCACCTAAAATTATTTTTATCCTATTGAACAACAATTTATTCCTTATTATTAACCATGTCTCTCAGATTTTTGAAATTCCACTCACAGAAGCGGTAAATTATGTTTTATGTAAATTTTCAAACTCTCCTAGGAGGTGGGTAAAAGACAGTGAAAAGTTAAATAAATTTTTTATATTTATAAAATTATTATAAAATGAATCCAATGAATTACTTTGAAATTATATAGGGATTATGTATCAATTTTCAACTAAATTAAATTTTAAAAAAAATAAATAATTATTATTTAAATAAAAATTTGGTTTTTAAATAGTAACCGAGTGTTTTCACTATTCATCAAAAATTGAATGTTTTTGGAAAAATACCAAAAATTCACCCTAGGATAATTTAGATATTCTGAATCCAAAAATGATGTCCATTTTGCAAGATAAAATTTATAAAATTTGAAAAAGTGGGTATTAATATTCATAAAATCTAGTTTTAATAATATTTTAATAGCATATCGTTGTTTAGTGAAACTCGGTATTGCGTACAATGCAAGATATTGGGTAAGTTCGCGATTGCGTGTAATGCAAGCCAAGATAGTTTTGTGTGTAGTGAAAGTTTCCTTTGATGATGTATATAAAAAATATATATTTCTCATAAAAATCTTGGGTGTTACATTTTAAGTGTCTAAGTTATTATCCAAATTTTTCAATGACATGAAAATATATAAACCATCAAATTTTTTTTCTCAACTATAATGATGATATATTTAAAAAATTATTTCTCTAAAAAATTTATTGCTATTTTACAACTCCATACTCTTACTCAACCATTAGTCCATCATGTTCTATTTTGGGTCAGTTCAACCACCTTCTGATACGGTGCTATAAATACATTATTATTTACCTAAATAATAAGTATAAATATATTAATAATGATTATATATGATATAAAATACTTATTTAAATCAATAATATGATTCTAGAAGGATTAAAATGAAAATAAATGAACTTTATAAAATATTAAATTTCATCGACAATTTATGTGAAACAATATCTCTACAGATTCCATTCCCAAGAACAATAATCATATATTCCATTAAGATAAAATGGGACAGAAAATTTCATTTCAACAATATTCTTCTACTATATTTACTAATATATAAATGGGGAACATTTTATCAAGGAATGAGGGCTAACATCTCACTTATGAAATACACATGAATGAATCAAAAGTACAGAAATCCAACTATAATGATAAATAATATCTTTGTATTATAATTAATTGTTTATTAAAAATTAAAATTATAAGTGGTAAAACATATTTTTATTAGTATGATATAATAAATTAAAATATTTATGTTTTTAATATATGGCGTTAATGATATTTCATGGAATTCAAGAGTTAAGTTAAGGGTGTTCTAAACTAAATTTTATATCATTGAACACCATAGTCAATATTTATGTGTTTTATATAATTTACCATAAAAATGCTATATTATATTAATCATGTAATTTTTGGGTTTTAAAAATCCCTATCAAGTTCTTTTTAGGTATTTTCATTCAATGGTTACCAAATCATAAATAGTTTCACTTTATATCTCAGTATGAGTTCGATATAATATATATTTGAACTAATATTTTGTTATAAGCTAGGTTATTTACCTTTTTCACCCAATATATTATTTCCTTATAGTTATTTGTAGTGTTTACATGTATTCATACCAATTTACATCCCTTAGGATCACTTGTTAATAGAAAGGATATTTGTAATTACTGATAACCTTTTCTATTATTGTTTTTCCTAGAATCATTTTTTTCTATGTTCATATTATTTAATTTTTTTTAATTTTTTTATATATAGTATAATGATATCATAATTTCATTTTATTATATATTATAGTCACTTTCTTTGGGATTGAAATGATTTTTGTACTTTTTTCATTCTATTTCATTTCTATAAATTTGACTTCCTTTACAAATGTGCCTAATGAATGATCTTTTTTTTATCATCTTCCTAGCAAACACATCATCCAATTTCAATAACCATTTCTCAAAATTGTGGTTCTAGTCTATTTTTTCATGATTTTCTAATGAAATATCTATTGAATTTATTTTTTATTTTTTCATTTTAAAGTAAAATGTTTAAAAAGAAAAGTATATTTCTTCCTCTTTATCGAATAATTTTTTTTATGAAATTGTTAAAGGGGATTCCATATATACTGGAATCCAATTATATTTTATATGATTCACTTAAGATATTTTCTTAGGATTCTATCCACCATGTTTATTTGGATGTTTTATGATGATGTTATTTTTATTTTCTAAGAAACGTTTTCATTCTCAATAGTTCATTAAGATATTAATATGAATATATTAATGATCATGTCGAATTCATTTTCATGGTTTATAATTATTTGATAGGTGGGTCCATTATATCTCTCTAACTCAGGGATCAATGTGTTACCTCTCATTAGATAACAATGTTAAGAGTGGAACTTATAGAAATGTTTAGAATATTATGTATAGTTCTCAATATATTATGACTTCCTGTTATATTTCATTTACCAAAATGGGAATGTTATCTAATGGTAATATCCTTAAAATTTATTTAGATGGATTATGATCATGTAATTTCTATTTTTTTAATCCATTTAATTGTCATGAGTTAATTAAGCTATTATTATTAATATATTTTCGATCATGTCACATTCATTTTCATGGTTTATAATGATGGGATAGGGGGTCCATTATATCACTCTAATGAATTGTTAAATTCATCATTTGTCACTAGATAAGAATGTTAAGAGTGGATCTTAGGTAAATGTTCATAATGTTAAGTATTATCCATACTAAATTATTCAGATTGTTATGTATGGAAGTAATTTAATTGTTCAAAATATCCTAAATGAACCGTATTAAAATGTTCACAATTTTATGTAAGTATATTATTGAATTAATGAAAATATTATGCTTAAATCATATTGAAATGTTTATATTTTTATTTTTGTGTAATGTATCATTTTATTATCCAAGTGCTATTTTTTTTGATTTATAGTTTCGAAATCATACAGATCATACAAGTGTAAAGCAGGTCTTACACCCTTGTTTTTTACCATGTAAAAATTTTATAAGGGTTACATTTGTGTGAATATGAGGGTTTCTTAATCATTTTTCCATAGTAGATTGTTGAGTGCGGTGTGTCTGCTAATGTAATTCAACAAAATTTTGATATTAATTTTTTCCATGTGTTAGTATTTTTGATGAAATGAATAAATCCCTTGAATGGGACCCCAAATCAGAAAATTGATTCCGCAAATGATTAATGAATAGGGTGTTTACACCAGGGACTATGTTAGTTTGGTTCCCATATAGATTCTTAGTTAGTCAATATCATGAGTGGATTAACTATATAATATAATATAATATAATTAATTATTCCAATTAATGGATAACACTAAGGCCATGTCTATTTAGTTATACTTATAAAGTACATCTGGTTTAGGTATAATTTTCACTAAAAAATCCATGATATAGGAAAGGATCAGAATCACATGGTGATGGTGATGATGGATCTTATAGACGAATTGTATCCCTAAAAATATATATGGAGTAATATTAATGGTGATGATGAATGAATCATTGAATGTGGTAGTGAATCAATGATTTTTAAAATTTCCATCAGGGTATGCAATTGTTTTAAAATTAATTTTTTCAATTTATTCCAATGTGATTAATTCTTAATTCCTAACAATATAATTCTGAAACAACAATCTTTAAGATGGTAATTTTTTGGTTGGTTACAAGACATAATAATATAATGATTTAAATTATTAAAAAATTTATGTTTCCTTAATTCATCTTCATTTAATATTATTTTTTATGTGGTTGGTGTTCCTATAGATGTCAATGATTATTAACATTTGTATTTTGTGACATTCTACCTCTTTTCAATGTGTTCAATTCACCAGTGATCACTCTGACTAGTGGTTCGACAGAATTCAACATGCCAAATTCATCATGTGATCATTATTTGGTTTTATATATCATTGCATATAATTATTCAACTTTTATTGTACCATGATGATGATATGATTATGATGATGTGAATAATATAAATGATTATATGTTATTTTTTTGCAAATATTGAACTATAGGATTTTTCCTTCTATATTGGAGTCAATGATCAAAAATATCAATAAATAACGAATGTAATTTGTCTTATGAAGAAGAATTTATGATGATATTGTTGAGTCAATAAGGTTTTCCTTATGACATTTCCATTCCTTCTTGTTTTGAAAATCAGAAACACCAAACTTTAAGGAAAATCGCTTTTATAAGGAAAATTTCTTTTATAAGGAAAATTCCTTTTGTAAGAAAAAATATCCTTATCATATTTTCATTCATATATTTTTTATTTATAAGTTTCAGATTTATTTCCATATTCTCGGAATCGTTTGAAACCTTAATATGAAGCATTCTGTTTTAGGCTTTGAAATCTGGATAAGAACTTTAATGAAGTTATACTCCGAATTCTGGATACGAACTATCATTATGAATTCTGATGATGATTTCTCATTACGAATTCTGATGACGAATTCTCATAACGAATTCTAATGATGAATTCTCATTACAAATTCTGATGGAAAAATCTCATTAAGAATCTTGATGATGAATTCTCATTACGAATTCTGATGACAAATTCTCATTACGAATTCTGATGACGAATTCTCATTCCGAATTCTCATTCCGAATTCACCTATTAAACAAAATCTAATTATCTTTGTTTTATACACTCCGAATTTATTTAGACTCCGAAAATTATTTTTGGTTAGACTCCAAACTTTCTTTTTTCTTATGCTTTTATAATTTGTCTATACTTTAATATTTTTCATACACTTTGAACATTCACTACGAATCTTCACTCTGAACTTTTTTAAGTTAGACTTAAAACGATTTCGTACATTCTGTTACACTTGTTTTGTTATAAAACGATGTCGACTATTCTATTATAAACTAACTGTTGGTTAAATTACACGTGTACAGGTCCCTCCGATTTTTAAGGAAAATATAACCGTTGGAAAGGAGGCTGACCTTGCCTATAAATAGGAGCTCATTTGAAAGAGCTCAATGATGACTAATGAATAACTTCTTCGACATTGTGCATACATGATTTTGAAGTGATTTCTAGATAGAGAGGCTCTAATAAACTCTCAATGCTTCGTGCGACTCCGAATGTTGGTGATTACATTCGAGGACTTCCGGGGATAGGAAGACAGAGGTTTCCAACACCTTGAAGTTGAGGGCTTCCTTGCTGAGGAAGATAGAGGTTGCCAACTACCTTGAAGTTGAGGGATTGCGGGGATAGCAAGACAGACACTCCGATCTTCGTATCAAGGGCTTACCCTAGTGTGGGTAAGACAGACATGCTTGAAAGTATAAATCAAGGGTCCTTTATCCAATGTTGTTGGATACCCTTCTCTTTGGGTTAAATGACTTATATCTTTTTACTTGTAGTTTTACTACTTGTTTTTTTCCACTGCATATTGTATTATAAGGAAAGAATAACCTTTTTATACTTCCTTACTTGTACTCTGTTTCATTTAGATTCTATACGCTTTAAGGTAGAATCTCATATTGTAATCTTTTGTTATGTTTCAATTTCTGGAACCATATTTCTAGAACCTACTTTTGGAATCTCTTTCCAAGATTTCATTTGGTGTTAGAGGTGTTGGGAATTTTCTTAGTTTAACATTTTTAAACTTAGCCCATTCCTTTGCTTAAGGAAAAATAGTAATTCATAACTAACATTAAAGGTTCCAAAGGAATTTTTAAAGTATACAATTCACCTCCCCTCCCTCTTGTATATTGAGCATCTACATCATTTTTTCGATCCTACAATTGGTATCAGAGAAGGTCTCTAAAATTCTTGTACTAACGTATATGTTTTTCTTGCTCACTTTCTCATTAAGAACATTCTCATTCCGAACTTTCTCATTCAGAAATTTGTTATTACGAACTTTTTCTACTAACAAGTTTGTGTGCCAAAGGTTGTTTTATGTATCGAAGGAATCAATGTTGGTTCCATTGATAATCTAAATCCTATAAGACCACCAATCTTTCATGGTAATGATTACGAGTACTAGAGAGATCGAATGAAGACTTTTGTTATCAATACTGGAGTGGAAAACTTTGTTATGCTTACTGGTGATTATAAAATTCTTGATAAGGATGTTAGAACTTTTACTAACCAGGAAAAGCAAGAGTATCAACTCAACTATAAGGTACGCAATACCATACTTTGTTCAATGACTAGAAATATATATAGCCAAATTTCTTCTTATGAAGCAGCTAATTGTATCTGGAAGAAGCTAGAAGTTACGCACATTGATACTTCTAAAGTGATTGAGACTAGGAGAGATATGCTTAGAGGTGAATGCCATGGTTTCCATTTTCTGTATGGTGAACTAATTTGTAACGTTCAACAGAGATTTATGACTATTGTCAACAGCCTATAGTCTATGGGATAGAAAGGGTTAGATGATGAAGCACTTGTGGATAAGATAATTGATATCATGCCCAATGAGGGGGAGTCCAAAAGAATGGATATAGATGAGAACAGGATGGTCACTCAAATTTCTCTTGATGAGTTATTCAGAACTCTTCTCCAACATGAAACTAGAATGAAGAGAGATGCTGACAACATCCAAAAGAAAAATGGGAGTGGTACAGTTGCTTTTACAATAACATCAAATCATATGAAAGCTAAGACTCCTGAGAGAGTAACCAGATCCAAGTCTAAGAAGATGGTTGTTCAATAAGATTCAAGTGAAAGTGAAATCTTAGAAAATGAGTTAGAAAATCTTGCTCGAATTATGAAAAAGATATCTTGTCAGAGAAATTTCCAATCCATGTATAAGAAAAAGGACAGGAAAGATAGGAAAAATGGATAAGTCACGTGTTATGAATGCAAGAGAGCTGGACATATTAGACCAGATTTACCTTTACTCAAAAAGAAAGAAAGGAAAGAAAATAATTTATAAAGAAATAGAAAGAAGTATTATAAAGCTAAAGCTAATAATGTTCTGAAAGCTAGTGATACCTGGAGTGCAAGTGGTGGTGACTCTTCAGATGAATCTTCTGATTATAAATCTTCAGGACAAAAAAATCTTGGTCTTATAGCCAGATTAACTGTTGATATTCACTGATTTATAGCTAAGGTATGAAATTCTGAATCATTGACCAATGTTTCTTTAAATTCTAATGACATTAAGTATTATATCTCTTCTGATGAATAATACTCTTCTGATGATTAAAATACTTTACCTACTTATGAAGAAGTTTCTAGGTTTGCTAAACTTCTTGAAATTGAGAATTCCAAACTCAATAAGAAACTTGATAAAGAAAAATCTAGGAATTCTATTCTTACAAAAGCGATATCAGACCTTTCTAATGATCTTGATAGAAAAAATGATGATTTTGAAAGTCTTTCAAAAAAACTTGAGGAAGTATGTTCTGAGAAGAACAAACATTCTAAAGAGTTACAATAAGTAATTTCTATGAAAAATGTTTTCGATCCTTGCTCTAGTTCTAAAACTAATGATTTTGAGAATAAAAACATGGTTATAAAACTCAAGTCCGAAATTTTTTCCTTAAAGAAGTATTTATCAAACATTACCCATGGTAAGGAAAATTTTGATAAAATGTATTCCCAAATATGACCTTTATGAAATAAATCTGGATTTGGTTATACACATGCAAAACAAATTTTTAGTAACAATTATTTTGTTCCTAAAAGTGCCCCATTTTGTACTAAGTGTCAGTGTGGTGGTCACTAGGCAAAGAATTGTTCCTTAAACAAAACTCATTCTCTAGGATTTCACAAAGCCTACTTTTCTAAGAAGATGTGGGTTCCTAAAATTTTGTTATCTAGAAATCTCGGATCCAAACAAGTTTGGATTCCGAAAGTATAATTCTATTCTTGATTTCAATAAAATAAAGAGAATACCATCAACAATACATGGTATATGGATAGTGGATGTTCCCGGAACCTGACTGGTAACAAAATCTATTTTGAAAAGATTATCAAAACCAAAGGAGAGAAGGTAACTTTCAGAGATAATGCTAAGGGAGAGATTGTTGGTATTGGTAATATTTTTCTTTTAGGTAAATCTTTGATTTCAAATGTTCTTTTTGTTAAGGGTCTTAAGCACAGCCTCCGTAGCATAAGTCAGTTATGTGATGAAGGATACCTTGTGAATATTAGGAATGATAAGTGCTTAGTTAACAATTCCAAGGAAGAATTTATTCTCTCAGCCAATAGGCATGAGATTGTTTACACCTTAAATTTAGAAGACCTCAAGAGCCAAGATTTACCTTCCCTAAGTGAAATGGAAGATCATTCCTGGTTATGGCATAGAAGACTAGGTCACTGTAACCTTAGAAACTTATGTAAAATCACTAAGAAGAAACTACTTAAGGATCTACCAGAGCATAGATTTGATTCTTCTAAAGATTTTGATCCTTTTCAATGTGAAAAGCAACATAAATCTAGTTTTAAATCAGTTGTTGATGTCTCAACAACTGATGCATTGCAGTTAGTGCACATGGATCTTTTTGGTCCAACCCAAACTAGAAGCATTGGAGGCAAATACTATGTGTTTGTTCTAGTTGATGATTACACTAGACTTACTTGGGTTTATTTTCTAGAAAAGAAATATGAAGCTTTTTATTATTTCAAAAGTTTTAGAGATCAAGTTAAAAATGGGAAAAACCTTCCATTGAAACTATTCATAGTGATCATAGAGGAGAATTTCAAAATTATGATTTTGAATCTTTTTGTAGTAGAAAAGGTGTTACTCACAATTTTTCAGCACCTAGAACTCCTCAAAAAAAATTGTGTAGTCGAGAGAAGAAATAGAATTCTTCAAGAGATAACTAGAACCATGTTGATTGAATATTCTATAGCTAGACATTTCTGGGCTGAAGCTGTAAGTACTGCTTGCTATACTATTAATCGAGTTTTGATTAGACCTTTTCTTAATAAAACTCCTTATGAGTTATGGAATGGTAGAAAACCAAGACTATCCTACTTCAAGGTTTTTGGTTGCAATGTATTCATTTTGAATACTAAAGATAACTTACATAAATTCGCACCAATATATAATGAAGGAATTTTCTTAGGTTATTCAACAACTTCTAAGGCTTATAGATTTTTTAATAAAAATTCTTTTACTGTTGAAGAAACAGTACATATAAAATTTGATGAGTCTGATCCTTTTATTTATAAACTATCCCATCCTACATCCTCAGACATGTTTTCAAAAACTGATTGTCAACCTTTGATAGAAGAACCTTCTGATAAGGATAATGTTCAAAAAGATATTTCTGAAACATTTTCCCCAGAAGACTTTCTACCCTATATTGATGAACAGGCTTTACAAAACCCAAATCAGGTGTTTCTTAAGAATCATCCCAGTGATACTATCATTGGTGATGTAAATCAACATGTAAGGACTAGAAGTTCCTTAAGAAATGAAGTAGAACATCTAGCATTTCTTTCCCAATTAGAACCTAAAAGCACTGATGAAGCTTTAAGTGATGATGATTGGATCAAAGCCATGAAAGATGAACTAAATGAATTCGAAAGGAATAAAGTCTGGACCTTTGTTGAAAGACCTAAGGAAACGTCTGTTATTTCGGTAAAGTGGGTCTTCAGAAATAAATGTGATGAAAATGGAGTCATAGTAATAAATAAATATAGACTTGTTTCTAAAGGCTATAATCAGCAAGAGAGAATAGACTATGAAGAAACCTATGCTCCAGTAGCTAGACTTGAATCTATCCGTATCCTACTTTCCTTTACAACATTATTTAATTTTAAACCTTTTCAGATGGATGTGATATGTTGTTTTCTTAATAGTTATGTTCAAGAGGACGTTTTTGTTGAACAACCTCCTGGCTTTGAAGATACAATACATCCTGGTCATGTTTTTAAACTTACTAAAGCACTGCATGGTCTTAAACAAGCCCCACGAGCATGGTATGATAGACTCACTGGATTTTTGCTTCAAAATAACTATGTTAAGGGAAATGCAGATCCAACCCTTTTTATAAAGAATGATAAGAATTTTTTTTTGATTATTCAAATTTATGTTGATGACATCATATTTGGTTCAACTCAGCAATCTTTAACAGACTCTTTTTCAAGTCTAATGAAATCTGAGTTTGAAATGAGTATGATGGGTGAGTTAACTTTTTTCCTTGGTTTTCAAATTTCTCAAAAACCAGAAGGAACCTACATATCTCAACATATGTATATTAATGATCTTCTTAAAAAGTATGGTTATGACAACACTAAGAGTATAAGTACTCCCATTGGTACCTCAAACTCTTTAGATCTTGATGAAGCTGGTAAACCAGTAGATCAAATATCTTTTAGAGGTATGATAAGAAGTTCACTTTAAATAACAGCTAGTCAACCAGACTTAATGTTCTCAGTATTCTTATGTTCAAGATATCAATCCAATCCTATGGAATCTCACTTAAAGGTAGCAAAAAGAATTTTTCGCTATGTTAAGGGAACCATGGATATAGGATTATTTTATAATTCTAGAAATGATTTTGTTCTAAAAAGATTTTCTGATGCTGAATTTGGTGGATGTATAATGGATAGAAAGAGTACATCTGGAACTTGTCATTTCTTAGGAGATTCATTAGTTTCTTGGTCCTGCAGGAAGCAACATTATGTAGCACTCTCCACAGTTGAAGCCGAATATGTAGTAGCTGGATGTTATTGTGCTCAAGTGTTGCGGATGCAACACACACTCAAAGACTATGGATTGAGTTTTACTAAAACTCAAATTTTGTGTGATAACACAAGTGCAATTGCCCAAAGTATGAACCCTGCACATCTTACTCGTGCAAAGCACATAGATATTAGGCATCACTTTCTTAAGGATCACACACTAAAATGAGATATTATTCATCAGTTTATCAGAACACAAGATCAACATGCTGATATTTTCAAAAAATCATTGCCTTCTGATAGATTTGAATACATTAGATAGATGTTAGGAATGATAACCATAAGGTAATATTTCCTAATTAACATTCTGTTGAAAAAGTTTCCTTACAATAATAAACTCTTTTTCACAGGGGTAGTACATTTGATTGTTAGAGTAACTAAGTTTTTCAAAGTTTGTTTTCAAAACATTTCAGAACTAAAATTCCGGAAAGGAAATTTCTGGAACTGAAAATTTTTAGAATGGATATTTTCATATAGAAAAAATCTGGAATAGAAATTTTCGTATTGAAAAAGTCGGAAATAGAAAATTTCATACTGGAATTTCCATAACGAGATTTTCATACCGAGACTTTCATAATGATTTTTTTTAAATTTTGTAGTGAAATCTTCATACTGAAAATCTTGTAATGTTTTTTTTTTGATTTTTTCGTAGTGATTTTTGCGAACTATATCATTTGGTAATAAATATTTTTCGTAGTCATTTTTTTGTTACACATTATGAATAATCCCCCTAAGACAATACGAAAGGTATGATTTCCTTACTCATGTTTTTGTAGTCATAATTTACTTGCTGGCATTTTCTTATATTTTGTTTTCGGATTATAGTTTTCTTATATCATTGTTTTAATAAAAACCTCAAAAGATCGGATTCAAGTTTTCTTGAAAATTGGTTTTCAACCGTCAGATCTGATCTTAGCTTGTCACAACCGTTCGATCAACTGAGGAAGTTAAACCGTCTTCTCGTTGCCTATATAAAGGGGACCCCAAATGGTTGTCCCATATCGGTTTTCAAGCTCCAACGTCCCGAAGCTCCACCTCTCAGTTTTAAAACCGTTCTGAACTTCAGATTTCTCCATTCTGAACTTCTCAGAGGTCTTTAGATCCGAATGTCTATAGAAGTAGCTTCTCAAGACATGTCTTCCTCTAAGCTGATTTCGAAGTGGTTAGTATATAGAGAAAGGTTGGTTCATCCTGATTTCTTCAACAAGTATGATTCTCTTATATCAAAGAATATTAAGCTCAACGGATGGGAAGATGTTGCAGTGTCAAAGCCCAGGAATCAAGATGAAGTGTTTTCAGATTTGCTTGTAGAGTTCTATGATACTGTCTCCTTCATTAAGGAAGATGGAAGGGAGAAGTTGTCTTTTAAGTCTTACGGTAAGACATATAAGCTTTCTTAGTCCAAGGCAGCTAGCTTGGTAGGGCTAAAAAATGAAGGAGAAGTCGATTTTATTTCTCATGTTTTGCCGGATTCAATGGGAAGCTTCGACAAGGAAAAGGCCTTGGATACTCTCGGACTGTTAGATGATAAGGCTCTGAAGATTTCTTCTCTGTCTACAAATTTTTGGATTCTAGAATTATGGGTACAAGGCCTTATCGTACCGAGAAAGGGTGACAAACATAGTTTGATGAAGAGTGAGAACTACATCCTAGATTTTCTGATAATCTTGAGGAAGTTTAATCTGATGAAACACATTCTTATTACCCTTGAGAATGTTAAGAAAGGGAATTTGAGAGCTCAGATCATAATGTATCCATAAATACTCTCAAAGTTGTTAGTTCGGTGCCTTGAGTCTTTCAAGGAGGCTTGCAAGTCTATGCCAAGAGTTTGCAAGATTATGTTGGTGAGTGATGGTACTCTCAAAAGGATGGATGTAGCCTTCGATAAGAAGACTAGTCAGTTTATTGATTTACCTTCTCAAGAAGAAGCGGTTCCGAAAGTTGCTGATCCTGAATCTTTGAAATCATTGAGGAAGAGGAAGTTGAAGGAAGTTGTAGTTGAAGCAGAAAATCCCAAATCTAAGGAAGTTCATTCCGCACCTCCAAAACCGAAGAAGAAGAAAGCTTACCGAGATGAATTAGTTGCTAAATGGAGGGAAATCAAAGAGAAGAGAGTGAAAGGGGAGCCTCAGTTTGGCTTGCATCCTGTGGAGGCTAAGGCCTTGAAGGAAAGAACTATGGTTGAGCTAGAAAAACAAGTGAAAGAAAAGAAGCTTAATAAGAAGATATCTGAGGCTGAGGTAGCTCCGGATTTGTTGAAGTTTAATGAGATGGTTTCAGAAAACATTCCGGTTCCGAGATCTTTTTCTTTGGAATCTCTACATGAGACTCCAGGAAGAAACTTAGTTTCACTTGAAGAGGCAGTAGCTAAGCCTGTTTAGGAAGTAGAGCAGATTGAGCAAGTGGAAGAAGAATAAGTTGTTGCTAAAGGAAGTGGTGAAACCAGAGATGTTTTAAAGCAATTATAGGATTATAATGGGACACCTTCGGAACATTTGTCACTCCAATCTTCAGAAGCTGAATCATCGAAGTTAGTCACTCCAGGGAAGGATGAGTAGGAAGGAAAAGAAGAGGTAGATTATCATGTAGAGGAAGAAAAACATATACATGATATTGCTAAAATGGAGAATGTAGAGGATGGTGCTCAAGAGGTTTCTGATGATGAAGACAATGTTTTTCAGGTGTCTAACATTGAAAAGAGAACTCCGAAACATGACTCCATTCCGAAAAGGGACAAGGGAAAGAAACTTGTTGTTGATACCCTGAGCTCAGTGGTTGTAAAGAGAAGGGAAGTTGGTGATACTTCTAAGAAGAAGGTTGAGAATCTTGAAGAAGAAAATTCTCAAAGCAAAGTCTCGGATTCGGAGTCATCTTCATTTGGGCATGAATTTGTTGTTCAGTCATTAAAGAAGTTGGTAGGTACTATTCCGACTTTTTCAAGTATTGATTCAAGATGCCAGATGGTCCAATATGCTTTGAATCGGAAAAAAGACTATGTATCTATGGTTATGGACAAATGTGTTGAGATAGAGGATCAGTTTAAAAATTTCTTTGTCGACTATGAATCCCACAAAAGATCTTGCAAGAGGATGACTAGTTGGTCAAGGAAGACTGTAGAAGAGATGAGGCTCTTTGATGAATTCCAAGATAATGTGAAGGATGCCTTTGAGACAGAAGACAGGAAGATATATGAACTTACTTCATCCTTTGATGAAAATTTGACAGATGAAAAGAATTTCGGTATTCAAGAAGACAGAGATATGAATGGAAAGCAGAATTCTGTTTCTCAAAACTGGAAATTTGAAAGGGATCATCAGATTGAGTTTAAAGAAAATATTAAGGCTCAAGATGAAAAGATTAAAACTCAGGAAGAAAATCATAAAGCCTAGGAAGAAAATAATGAAGCTCAAAATGCAAGAATTGTTGTGTTAGAGAAGCAAGCTGAGGAAGACCATAAAGACTTGAAGAAGATAAAGACTATTCTTAAGGGTCTCATGGCGAAAGAAAAAGATCCTAAATAGACAGATCCAATCTTTTGCTGTATCTAAATTTCTTTGTTTCCGAGAATTCAAACATAATGAAATTTGTTCTTGCTCGTTTATTTTGTTGTTGCTACTAATTTTTCAGGTACTTTGTTATATTTTCCATTCCCTTGAATTATTTTTGAAAATCACAAAGGGGGAGAAGGAAAAGAACACTAATAAAGGGGGAAAAAGAATCTTAAAAAAGGGTGAGAAAGAAAACAAACTCTAATAGAGTTTATCTAAGGGGGAGTTTTCCTTTAAAGAAGTCTTTCTTATTCTTAATGAAATGTCATTCTGGAAATTGAGAATATGATCTAAGAGTTTCAAAGCCTAAGGGGGAGTTAGTCGTATTCATCAACATCCATAACCAAAGGGAGATAAGCCTTAATGTTTTCTTCTTCTTAGACTTTCTTTTTCATAGGGATGTTTGTGCTTTCCAAAAAGGAGGAGATTTTTGAGTCAATAAAGTTTTCCTTATGACTTTTCCATTCCTTCATTTTTTGAAAATCACAAACACCTTACTTTAAGGAAAATCGCTTTTATAAGGAAAATTGATTTTATAAGGAAACTCCTTTTTGTAAGAAAAATATCCTTATCATATTTTCATTCATGTATTTCTTAAGTATAAGTTTCAGATTCATTTCCATATTCTCAGAATCGTTTGAATCCTTAATATGAATCATTCTGTTTTAAGCTCCGAAATCTGGATAAGAACTATAATGAAGTTCAACTCCGAATTCTGGATACGAACTCTCATTACGAATTCTGATGATGAATTGTCATTAAAAATTCTAATGACCAATTCTCATTACGAATTCTGATGATGAATTCTCATTACGAATTCTGATGACGAATTCTCATTACGAATTATGATGATTAATTCTCATTACGAATTCTGATGAAAAAGTCTCATTATGAATTCTGATGACGAATTATCATTCCGAATTCTCATTCTGAATTCACTTATTAAATATAATCTGATCATCTTTGTTTTATACACTCCAAATTTATTTAGACTCTGAAAATTATTTTTGGTTACACTCTGAACATTCATTTTGCTTACGCTTTTATAATTTGTCTACTATTTAATATTTTTCTTGCACTCCGAACATTCACTCAGAATCATCACTCTGAACTTTTTTAAGTTAAACTTAGAACGATGTCGTACATTATGTTACACTTGTTTTGTTATAAAACGATGTCGTCTATTTTGTAATAAACTAACTGTTGGTTAAGTTACACGTGTAAAGGTCCCTCCGATTTTTAAGGAAAATATGACCATTGGAAAGGAGGCCGACCTTGCCTATAAATAGGAGCTCATTTGAAAAAGCTCAATGATGACTAATGAATAACTTCTTCGACAATGTGCATACATGCTGTTGAAGTAATTTCTAGAGAGATAGGATATTATCAACTCTCAAAGCTTCGTCTGACTCCAAATGTTGGTGATTACATTCAAGGACTTCTGGGGATAGGAAGACAGAGGTTTCCAACACCTTGAAGTTGAGGGCTTCCTTGCTGAGGAAAACAGAGGTTTCGAACTACCTTGATGTTAAGGGTTTGCAGGGATAGCAAGACAGAGACTCCGATCTTCGTATTGAGGGCCTACCCTGGTGTGGGTAAGATAGACATTCTTGAATGTATAAATCAAGGGACCTTTATCCAAGGTTGTTGGATACCCTTCTCTTTGGGTTAAAAGACTTATATCTTGTTAATTATAGTTTTACTACTAGTTTGTTTCCACTGCATATTGTATTATAAGGAAAGTATAACCTTTTTATACATCCTTACTCATACTCTGTTTCATTTAGATTCTATACACTTTAAGGTAGAATCTCATATTGTAATATTTTGTTAAGTTTCAATTTCCATAACCATATTTCCGGAACATACTTTCGGAATCCCTTTCCAAGATTTCATTTGGGGTTAGAGGTGTTGTGAATTTTCTTAGTTTAGCTTTGTTAAACTTATCCCTTTCCTTTGATTAAGGAAAACATAGTTATTCATAACTAACTTTAAAGGTTCCAATGTAATTTTAAAATATACAATTCACCCCCTCTTGTATATTGAGAATCTACATCATTATTTTGATCCTACATATATAAGTGTATGTATGTAATTTAATGTGTGATTCATTGTATAATCGATGAAATAATTGTTATATTTATAAGACACATCATGGTTCTAAGAGCTTAGAAAATTCATGAAAAAATGGAATGTAGATCGGATGAACACACTCCACATGTCGTGATAATGTGTCTTCTAGAGTTTTAGTGGATGTTTAATGTCACATTACTATATGAATTTATCACATTTCATGTGATACAAACTATACAAATCAGTTTTTATTGAGGATCACATTCCATGAGATTCACTTGACCCCCCATGTAAAATGTGTTGTGATAAAAACCATGTACCCTTAGAGGGACACAGATTTTGTATAAGGGGTACGTTTTGAGTATCCCCATGGACATTGAATTTAATGTGTCTCTAATAAAATCCATGTAGTAATTTTGAGATAATAAATGTTTAATAATAAAACATGGACAGGTTCCCGACATGGGATAACAAGTCATATACCCCTATTACACACCATGTAGATCAGCCATATATACATCAATAAGAAAATTAACTCTAATCTCTTAATGACTAGGTGGAGTTTGTATCTCACCCATCAGTAATGGGACACTCCTAGGGATTAGTATTTTACTGAAAAGATCTTGGGGATTGGATCCTCTCAATGATGAATAAATACAAGTAAGTTATTTCACCATCATATATGGGGAAAGGATCATTAATATGTATGTTTTATATTTCACCTATACATAATGAATGGATGGGGTTGGTATTCTCCACTTGAGTTGTTATTTCACCCACTATAATATTGAAAGAATCCCCTAGCATCATCTAATGGAGTGACCATATAGTTTTTTGAAAATTATGGGTGATATGTTTTCTGTGTAATATCATTTGGTTTCAAATATTCTACATATTAGACTTAGGGAAATTTATTCCATCTACGACTATTCATGGGTTATTAATTACACTAATAAAATGACTATGAAAAAATCAAATAAAATAGTTACAGGATTGGAAAACCCCTCTTTTCAGAAAGAGGTGGGATGAATAATAGAAACCAATGAATTTTTCATTAATGTGAAATTTGTTTTCCCTTAGCCCCCATAGGGTTTTCATTGACAATATGATGTATAGGTTGACTATCAACTACAAACATTATAAAATCATATATTTTCCAAGAATCACATACATTACATGCATCATGGATTTTGAGGGATGAAATATTGATGACATTTCAACTATATTGAACATGATTCTTCTAGTGATATAATATATTCATGTTACTTATTGAATTACTTTATGTAAATCTTTTATGTTTGGATCATTGAGAGGAATTATTATTCAATATGAACTTATTTTCCTCCTTATAGGGACCTTTATTTTTTTTTATTTTAGTTGATTCAATCATTATTTTCTATTTACAGTTTTGGGGAATCCTACTGAGTATGTTTTTACTCACCTATTAATGAGCCTTGGGACCACACATGTTGTGTTAGTGTTGATGATGTATAAATAGTAGTTGGTTTGGGATAGAGGGGTTGTATTAGGTTGTTTGATGTTGATTCTTAGTTTCCTCAGGGGGGATAAGATTCTAATAACAATGATTCCTTAACACAAACAAGTAGTGAGGGACTAATGATCTTGACTAGTATTAATCCTTCCTTTATGGCATATTTAGAACGCGTTTCTGATGTTTTACACTAAGGTTTTGTTTCATATGTGTTTCTTCCATCCATTATTACTTTCCAAAGTCATTCATCTGCCATCACATTCATCAATGACGTCAGATCATTGAATGAAAAGGGATAATGGGATCTCAGTTCCTCCTTTAATTGATTTCTCATTGGAGGTGTATCTTAGTCTATGTATCCCTTATAGAATAAATTCATGATCATGAAACAATTTCATGGTACTATCTCTAGGTGGACACCAGTTAATTACACTTATTCTATTTCAACAATGAGTTAACCATCGGTTAGTGCCTGCAATAACATTGGGTATTTCTAGAAATGTCTATAAATTTGGTACAATGGAAACTTATAAAGTCATAACCATTTGATGTTGGGATCATCATATTTGTGAGGTGTCTTAGGAATGGAAACTAAGGCATTCCGTGAGTACCTAAATCTTGTTGACACCATGAGAGTAATTATTTCAAGTAGTTTACATTATTAATCCTTGGTTTATTATAAGAGTGTGTGATTCTAGATTAGGTAACATTTTTAGCATCTTATAGAGATGTATGTTTCATAGGCAAAATTTCTTTCATGAACATATGGTTCATAGGATTAACATATTAATAGGATAGATGGTTCATAGGTTTAATATTTTACATGGATATATGGGTTATAGGTTTAACATCACATGGGAATATATTAGTAATAGGAAAAAAATCTTCTGGGGATAGATGGATCATATGTTCATCATCTTATAGAATTAGATGGGTCACATGTTTAATGACTTATAGGGATTGATGGTTAAATGATTTAACATCATCTGGGGATAGATTTTTTGCAGGTTTAAGATCTTGAAGGGATATATGGGTCATATGTTTAATGTCTTATAGGGAACAATAGGTGGTTTATTGGTTCCATGTGGGGGATATTTCCCACTTGAAGGGTTGTTAGTGATGTTATGGTGTTAGGATTAAACCTCAGTGAGGTTTTCTATGTACCATGTTTAAGTCAATAGGATCAAAAACCACATAGTTTCAATACATAGTTTAATTTCATATGAATGGAGTATATGATGTATTATAAAATCATTTGGTAAGGATGAACATGTTATAAAATGAGCATCGATGATGGATGGTGTGTGGATTATACATAGAAGTTACCTTAGGAGTATGGTCACCCCATGGTGAGGGAGAAGGTATCAGGGAATTATGATTGTACATGGTGAATCCTCAGATGATCACATGGGGTAAGGATACAGTTTAACATAATGTGTATAGGTTCTTTTCATGATGATTAATTCTATATGGCTAATATTTGGAGTAATATTTTTTTACATCATGTATCAGTGATGGGAATGGGGATTACACATCATGGGACCCATGTCAAGGGGAGTGGAATATTCTGAAAATGACTCTCTACTAGGATATGTAATTTAATCCATAGTTTACCCATTAATCAATATATATCACAAATTCATCTCCCTCCCAAAGACATGGATACCATCACATTCAATCGTTGTGTAATTTCATAGTGAATTTATTTTTGTTGGAGACCCAGATCAATCCAAGAGTTCAGGTTATTCACTGTTTTCATTAGGTTTATTCTTCATCCCAATCATGGAGTGATGGATCAAATCCATTAGGGAAAAATTAAAACTATGTCGTCTAAATCATGATGAGATATTATTGTTTTTATTGTATGGAATGAGATATATTATTGTTTTCTAGATTTTTATGTCGTGTATCTCTTGTCATTGTGACGTTCATTAGTTTTTCATAAGTTGAGATATAGGTGACGTCACTCCTTACTACTTTGTATTCTAACATTATGTATTGGTTTCAAATTTATTGAATTCCATGAATTTTTTTTAAATGGATGTGTGAATTTCTCAAAAAAACCTATTTATTGATGGTTTCACGAAATTCTGGAAATTGGTTTATTTTGTGGAAAGTGTATTTGGTTCATGAATCTAATTATTTTTAAAAAATAATTTTTTGGATTCAATGCATGAAGAAACGTTTGTAGAATTTTCTTCATTAAATTAAATGATTTATTTTAATTTATATTCATTGATTTTGGATTACATGGTTGGTATGTGTTCGTTTTCATAAGTTGTGACCCTATATAAGGGGAATTGGCTATTGGAGAACATTGTTTTGGTTAACATGTGATGACTTGGAAGATCAATGAGAGAAATCTCATTATTACAGAACTATAAAATAGGAATTCATGTGTGGATATATGGAATGGGTATGACAAATTGATTTTAGAAATGGTGTTATGGATATTTATGGATTCTTTCCTTGGAATCTATTTATCTTAGAAAATAGTTTTATTCTTTGATCTAAACTACATAATTGTTCTAAACCAGATTATATGAGGTTATAACATGTTCTATCATAGTTGAATGAGTTGGGAAGTCATTAGGGGAATCTTAATTATTTTTATACTCTATTCCTTCTTGGTTACTTTTTTGTATTTTTAGATGTTATATATCGAGACAAAGGAAAATGAAAATTTTCTCACCTCTTTAGTGAATAATCCTGATACAAGGGTACATCTTGTTGAGCTAGATACTGGATCATGTTGGGTGGTATCCATAGGATTTCATTGTTTCATTTTGGTTATGTTGTCTTTGGTATCTTTGAGTTATGTTGGCTTTGATTTATGTTTGTACTCTGATATTATAGTTTGTTTCGTTTCAGTTTTATTTATGTGATCACGGATCATAAAGTAGATTTTTTGATATTTTGTTATTGTTTGATTATTTGATATTCCATGAAAAAATCACCACCCAAATTTTTAGGATTTCATTTTTATTTATTTTTAGAATTTGGTGTTTTAGGGATGTCACGTGAGGATAGTTACCATGACATTCTCTTCACAATCCATTTCATGAGGGGCGTGATGTTATAAATGGTATCAATTTTTTCTGTCATAGAGTTGTGTATCTTTCTGGTTTAGTCCATGAGTTAGATTTTTACCAAGGACTAGGATCATCATAACATGAATTATATAGAATAAAAAGACATTTCTAAACTATTTATGGAAGAAATCATGTTACTAGTGAGTTTTGGTACATTAATTATTTGAGACACTCTTAGGAGTTGTTACATCATAATCATGGGATTATCCAAAAATAAATGCATAGAATTATTTTTTAGTGATAGATTACAAACAGAATTCAATAATTCATCAGGATTTGTGATTTTTTGTTTGGTGAAAAAGTGTATTTTTTATGTTTTTGAAAATGCATTAATTTTCAATATTCGGGTGGATTTATCAAAAGTGTTTTGAAATGGATATTATTGAAATTTTTAAAGACTTTTTTATATGTATAATGTGACTAATTTGAAATGGATAATCCTTCAACTATAAGAAAGTGACACTAAAATATTGTTTTATATTATTATATGAAATAGAACTTGGTAGGCACTATAGAAGTAAACTAAGAGAGGCTACTAAGAATGTGGTTACACCGAATCTATTGGTGAATAAACAGTTGTCTTAGTGTATTCTCTATGATTTCCAGTCTTTGGACAGAGGTAACACAATGGATGTACCAAGGTAAATGGGTCATTCCATTCAATACTAAAGGTATAATATACCATTATTCTAGGAGATTTATAACTGAAAAATGTATAAGTGTGGCTGAATAAGATGAGTCAAATATTTTGTTTCCTTGTCAAAATTGTTGATCTAAAAGTGGAGTTGAGGATTTATATTCTCAAGGATCTGGTGTTCCAGTCAGGGGATTTAGTAGTTCATGCCAAATTGCATAAGGATATTTTATTAGAGGATTATGAATAATTTTTCATCATAAAATTCCATCCTCACAAGTTTTGAATTCGTAGAATGATGGATTTATTCTATTTAAAGAAGGATAATCTCTAAGTAATAGAGTGTGAAGATAAATTTATGAATGTAGTATGATTTTTCTAGGAAGTTGGTGGATGTGTATCATTGAAAGAGCACAGTTTTGGATTAGATTTGAGTACATATATTTAATAAAATAATTTTATTCTTTGTAAAAAGAATTATACATATATAGTTTATAAGGAGAAAATGATGGAAAGAGACATATTATGTAATATGGGTGGAGGAATCATGTTGATACTCAAAAAAACCATTGGGAATGATAATTTTATATATAAGAAGAATAGATTCACCTATTTCCCTAGTGATAGTATGAAATCAAAATAGATGTTGGGATTTTTGAATTATCTACCTAAACTAAAGATTATTTTTGGATTCCTTCAGAGTGTTTCGGTTGAGCATATGAAACATGATTGTAGGACATGTCCTTTAGCACGAAAAAATTACAACCAGATAGGTCATCCATAGAGAAATTATAATAGTTCTCTATTGTCTTGTTCTAGGGACACATATCATGTTTCTTTGGTGTCATATTATTCGAATGGATTAGTGTAGAATAATTAATCACGTCATCAGGACTGATATAGCCGGGGTGAATCAATGAATTCCATGAATCATCCGCCAAAGTAATCTCAATAGGATAATAAATGAAAATGTGCAGTGATTAATAAATTATATGGAGCTAATAAAATGAATTTGGATGATCTAAATTGACCTTTTATGTTTAGAGGTAAGATTCTTTTTAATTATACACATATATAAACTCTTTTTGATATAGATGTATCCCTTATTTTCTTGATTATTAAGTTATTGAGCTATTAGGTTTTCATGTTGAGATGGTTCCTTCAGTGATAATCATTAAAAATCTTCTGGGCCAAAAAGAATGCCAAATTTTTTTAAAATATACAATAACTATTGGTCGGGATGAATTAATTTTGGATTTATCTACTATCATGATACATTTCTATGACGTAATCCAAGGTATATATTGGTTTGAAAATGTCAAAAACTAACATCAAATATTATACCAGAATGGTTAATTTTAAAAATGATAATGGTTTCAATCATATCATTAGAGGTGAATGAAATGATAAAGAATGAGAAACAAGTTTTATTTTGCACCAAACGTGGGAAATCTCTAATAAAATATTTTATCATTGAACTTGGCATCAGTGGAAGCGGTTGGAAATATTGGTTTTTCAATATTTTCTGATCAGTATACCAAAATTTTTTCCTAAAATGTTTTCATTATTTCTACCCAAAAAAGAAGAGGAGCGTAATATTGATATATTAATAGAGACAAATACTATAAATATTATATATTTTTGTATATAATAGATATAATTGTGTTAATTAAAATTCTAGGCAGAAGAGTAGAAAATAATAGGATTCATTCAACATAGAATGTCTTTGTGGCCATCATCGATTATTTTTTTGAAGTGGGATAGAACTCCTATGATTTTTGTAGATTATCATATGTTTAAGCATGTTATGATAAACAAATTGGTATCATATTCTAAGAATTGATGACCTTTTTGATAAAAAATTTTCAACCAATTATTTCTCTAAAATTTAATTGTGTTTGGGATATCAATAATTGGGGGTTCAGAAGGAGGATATCCTAAAGACAGATTTCAAAAGTAGATATCAATGTTATGATTATGCAGTAATTCCTTTAATTATTTTTAATTCACCAACAATATTAAAGGAATTTATGATTCAGATATTTCAAAGGTATCTATATTCCTTTGGGGTGGATTTTGTGGATGGTATACTAGTTTTTTGTAGGATAATGTATTGTCATGGGAATCCGTTGGTGATATTTAAAATTATATTGTGAGAGCATGTTCCATATTCCAAACCAAAAAAGATTGATTTTTGGATACAATCAAAACATTTCCATGTATATTTGTTTCTATAAAAATGTGTTTTTGTGGATCAAGAAAATATATAGGTTGTTATCACTTGTAAACTATCAAGGAATTCATTTGAGATACATAGTGTCCTTGGCCTCATTTGTTTTTACCGAAATTTTATATATTAATATTAATGAACAGATTCACCAATGACATGTTTGAAAAGGGAAAATGATCCATTCCAATGGAATGATGAATTTTAGATGACTCTTTTTGATCAAATGGCCCATCTCTCATCCAGAATTATATTGATATTTCGCGAATCAAGGCAAGGCTATATGGTGTATTGTTATGATTTGGGATTTGGGTTGGGGTGTGTACTCATGAAAGGATATCATGTTGTTTCTTATAGATCATGGATGTTAAAGTTTAATGTGAGGAACTACCCATCACATGATTTAAAATTATCTGTTGTGGTCCATGATTTAAATACATAGTGTCATTAACTATTTGTTGATGAATTTATAGTGTTTGTGGAACATAAGTGCTCGAAACACATATTATCAAAAAGATATTTTAATGTAAGGAAAATAAGATGGATGTGGTACCTTTACATAATTAAATTTAACTTGACGTATATATTTGGAAAAGGAAAGGCAGCGGTGAAATGATTATGAAAGAAGTCATATAGTCAATTATAAAAACATGCATCATATCCATGATAGATGATGTCGGTGATAACCAATTTACAGTTGAATTTTAAGGATTGTGGTTTATTTCTAGTTATCAATCTGATTAATTAGTTTCGTTATTTGTTTGAGATGGATTTAGAGGCACATATATCTAATTCCGAATGATTTTTTGTAAGGTAAAAAAATCAATGGTGGGGAGACCATTAAGGAAATAACGATTGAAAAAAATTAGTTCAGTGGGTTTAATATTGAATGTACATACCTATGGATTTTTAATAATAATTTTTTTCATTATTACGACTGTTTGATATGGGCTATTCATCATGCAAAAAAAATATCTATAAGGCACTAAAATAGCATTTTTTGGGGAAGAGATGAAAATAAAACTTGCTATGATTTATTTGAGATTCCTCACCTATAAGAAACTTAAGGAAGATCATCTGATTAAAATGGGTATGTTATAGTATATACCAATTTATTTTTGGTAATGATATTAGATAACCATGTATTTTTAAATAGTTCTACCAATTAAGATTAAAAAAATGATTCCATATGGTTTATAGATGATTGGATCAGAAGTACAACCAATTTTATCCATATTTGTGAATATAATATGATAGATGACTTTTAAAAATTTTATATCAGATAATTTAAAATGACAAAATGTATCGGTTTTTATAAGATTAGACCAAGATTTGAGGTTTATATATAATTTTATAAGTCCTTACATAAATCCATTGGAACTCATTTCACTATGAGAACAATGTATAATACTCAAACCAATTGAAAATACAAAATGATGACAAAAATTTAGGAAAAAATGATTAGAGTTTGTGTAATATATTTTGGGGGCTCATAGGAGGCACACATATTGGTAGCAGTGTTATAAAAAAATAGTTATCAAGACATGACACATATACATCCTTTTGAAGTGGGATATGGGAGACCTTTATGTTCTCTAATTTTTTTTAAATAGGTGAGACTACAATTTTTAGATCAATCCTTATACAAGAGACAATGGAGATTACATATTTTTGCAATTTGAGGCTGGCGATTTCTTAGGGTATTTAGAAATCATATGCTGATCTTTTTCAATAATATTTTTCATTTTTTCTAATTGAACATGTGTTCTTAAAAATCTATCCATGGATTGGGAATCATCATTTTGGGATGTACTGAAAGTTATCTATACAAAATATTTTTCCTTTTGGGATACATGAATGGACTGGTGAGGTGGAATATCAATTCCTTATGTCACCAAAGTATAGTTTAGTGGATTATTTATTTTATTTATCTCAATTAATGATTTATCAAACTTATATTTCCCATGTAATTTTATGGGATCATTTTGAACGTGATTCTGATGATACTTTGATTTATATTCTAGTGATGATTTTGTATAGGAATGTGAATTTATTTTATGGGAAATGTATCGATCTATTTCATGTTTTATAGAAACCTGGTCAGATTCAAGAAGAAGTGTGGCAGTGTGAGAAGGAAATGGGGGAGAAATGGCCATTTATTATGTAGTGCAATAGTGTGCTTCAACTTTAAGTGGATTTAAAGATCAATGGTGTGGACAATTTATCATCCCTGGTTTCATGTATATGACACTATATTTACGTATTTTATGTTCATATTGGAATTATTTTAGGTTTTCCTATTTTCTGTGGAGATTTAAAATTTTTTGTTGGATTTTCGTAGGGTAATGGTTCTATCATGGATATTATAAGTCAGAAAACACCTCAAGAAGATAGTGAAACTGAAAAACTGGGAAATGGGTATGTGCACAATTTGTCCAACCAATGTGGATGCCCTGAAGAAAGAGAGAAAATATAGACAATGGGGTTTAGCATGGATGGTGGATGGTTTGTCTAACAATGTGGTCCAACTATGCAAGGTGTGTTTGGAGGCACTATCTTTTCCTGTGATAGTACATGTTTTTCAAAATGGTGTTCCCTAACTATGTACCATGGAAATTTAGATTTTAAAATTATGGATATAATTTTATTTACCATGTTAGTCCTTCATGATTCCCATAAACAAACCATATCTCGAATTCCTCTCCCTATCAAGGATATGAAGACTATTTGATTAGATTATTGAGTGATTCATAAGAGAATATAAGTGTATTGGAGGAACATATTCGTTGGTAAGTGCATGTTCTTGAACATGATACTTTGTTTTATTCTTCTTCCCTCTCTTGGAATAATGGATATTTTCCATTTGGGAAAAATACATGGTGTTTGATGTTAATCACTATGATATATAATTTTCTATATTGAAGGGAACATTATATAAGGTCGATTTTAGGTTTTTCAAGTAGTGATTTAGAAATTTTTGTGCCGTTCATTATTTTCCCCTATGTTGAGAGGCAGGTGGGTTCACTCTCAGATCCTCTTTTTTTTAATGGTTGGGTCCGAAGCCTCATTTATTATTAAATCAAAGAAAAGATCTCATTTAACTAGGTAGAGGGAGACCCAATACATATCCCAAAGGACCAGTGGGCATTTAGACCATTACATGGCCTGTAGGCCCAAATTTTTGTCCCAAGAACCATTTTGTTAATAGTACTACTACAGTACCCGCCTGCTATAGGACCCACACAGTACCTTCCGTTGGGATAGTACGCTACCACCGTTGTAGTGCCTACCGCCGCTAGAGTACCCGTCGTTGCTACAGTGTCCACCGCTGCTACAATACTTCTACAGTACCTGCGCCCCATGGGTTTTGAACCCTGATTTTTCCAGTTTCATTATGGGGTGCTGACCACTAAGATACACCCTAGCTACACTCAAATCCTCTTAATTATTACATGAATTTTATGTTTAAAATTGGTTGAATTTCTTGAAATTGATTTTGAGAAGGATGTTTGATATTGTTGGAAAATATATTTACCGATGGTTTTTTTTGAAATTGTTGAAAATGGTTTATTTTGTGGAAAGTGAATTTGGTTCATGTTTTTTAAATGATTATTAAAAAATTTATGGTGTGGTTTTTATTGATGGATTTTTTTCAATTATTTCCAATAACTATTATTTCTATTTCATTATATTGGTATAGTTTTCCTAATACTTGGTTTCCATATGTTCATTTACAATGGATGCGACCCCATGGAAGGGGAATTTGCTAGTGGGGGACCTTGTATTGGTCACCTTATAAGAATTTAGTAGATCAAAGAGATACCTCCAAATATTATAGAAGTGTCACCATGACAAGAATGCGGGTATGTGATGAATTGTTATGCTAAATGGATTTATGAATGATTATTAACGAAATTTTTGGTTTCATTTTTTGATAGTTGTTTTGGATAGAAAATGTTGTAATGTTTTGATATAAATTTCATAAATTGATTTAAATTTTGCAATATAAATGGTATATCATGTTCTATTATGGTGGTGTGAGTTGGAATGTAATTGGGAAAATCCTACTGTTTTTTATACAATCCCCCTACAAGGGATATTTCATGCATTTTTAGATATTATATATTGAGTCTCATGTAATGGAAATGAATTCATGTTTATTAATGATGCATCATGATACATTAGACATGTAATTATGAGTTAGAGGTTAGGGAATATTGGGAGTTTCTATTAGGATGTCACTATTTATTTTGGGTATTCTTGTCTTTGGTATGTTTTAATTTTCTGAGATTTTGTTTTGAATATTACTCTGATATTTTATTTTTTCAGTTTTATTTATATTCTCATGCATATTACAGTGGTTTTGTTGATATTTTATTGTGGGTTGGTTGTTTTATTTACAATTGGAAAATATTCCCCCAATTGTTTATGAATCCATGAGAATTTATTTCTATGGTATGGTGTATTTGGGATGTAACCTAAGACCATTAACACCCACTTCCTCTTTCTTAACCAATGGTTGATGGGAAGGATGTTACAATTTCTCTAATTTTGAGAAAAATTAATTAAGGTACCTATTATATTGTGAAAAAATAGGCTAATGGTTGAGTCTTCACTTAATGAAAAGTGGTTTGATTCAAGAGTAGTTGGTACTAGTTGTGTGAGGACTTACGGTGTGGTCGAATTGGTACTAGATTGGTATGGGGGACCTAGGAACATAACTTTTGTGATTGGTTATTGGTTGAATGGAGGCACCATGGGGAGACCTAGATGATAAGTTTTATTATTACTAATAATCATTAATGTTGGAGGATTTGAGGTGGTTAGGGTTCTTATGATGGTCATGGGTCTCATGAAGGAATATGTTTTGTGAAACAAGGTGACTTTTCCTCGATGTGATATCTTGGGACCCATTGTTTTGGTTTTAAAAAGGATAATTGTATCACGAAACCCGACGATCAAAAAGGTTCTTTCTTCTTATAAGAAGTCCATGGAACATCGTGAATGAATCACTATAATGGTTTGAGGTTCTCAAAACCCCATGGGAATCTGTTTTAAAAAATATGGCTAAATTAGAAATAAATCTCCTATATTTTTATAGAAGAATTAGTGTTTCAGAAATTCAGATATTTTTCGCAGAAGTTCAAATGTAAAATCTATTAAATTTCTGATATATGGGGTATTTTTAAGCCTAGAAGAGGCATGGGAACTGGGTTTATGAAAGTGGATGTGTTTCACATTTTATTAATAACTTATCTAACTTATCAGATTTATTGAACCATTGTCACACTATTTGAAGGTTACTTAATTAAGAATCATGAAGCTGGGGACTTCCACAAATAGAAGATACGTTATGTGAAGGTTACAACCTCATCCTTTGTGTGTCCTAGGCAATCTAGAAGGTTCTTCTTTGTGTGAGGATTTAGAGCATCACGAATCCGTACCCTTAACTATATTTAATCATTTTAGCCTGAATTTTCATCGAACTAAAATTTTATTCTTTTATCTATCCTGTGACATGCGTGTTTCTTTGTCATGAAATTACCACCCACACAATTGGATCCCAAAAATAGAGGTGAGGGTTAGATTCAGAGAAAAAAATTCTGAAAATTGGTCATTGGTATTCAATATTCCTGAACCTCATTCTGACCATATACCAATAAATAGGCATTGGGGTCCCTTATAGGACGACAAGATTTTATTGAAAGTTTAAACAATGCACCATATTTACCAAAATAAAGTCCATAGTTAGAGTTTTTTTATTTTTATCTTCACCCATTGTGAAACTAACTACACTCTCGAACTGATTTTACACAAACATCAAATATCCAGTCTATAACTTCTAAAGAATCAACCTTCATTAGTCAACAAGTGATAAATATTTTAGAAAACCATATAAGACATGAATAAATTGGTTTTAAAATTTTATGAATCATTTCCTAACTTGTGAAGGGATATGGATGATAATATCATGATAGGAGAGAACATCTATAACATGATGGATCATGAGACACTCACTACATTGCAGATATAGGGTCAATGGGAATACCCACATTGCACGAGTATACCAATGTAAGTATTTAGGATGTGGCTGATGTGTTTATCGAATAAGCTGATTGGGATGAGTCCTACTATAGTTTTTGATCATGCCAGGACAATACTAGTGGAATAGTTCCTTTCGAAGCCACATTATGGTGGACCACACATCTATTAATATGAATGACTTATGGTACCACATGTACATCATTAATGGGGTGGCATTGAAGGTATATTGACCTTTACCTTAGTATGATAATATATTCAATGTGGGTATGATAGACTCTCTCAATGGATAGACCATGTAATAGTACCTATTCTAGGCTGGTAGTATCCTGGAAGAATGGGCCTGTGAATACTTGGATTACTAGGCGTTTCATATATTTGTGGTGGGTCTGAAGCATGTTGTCCTCTATGAGGTAACATGGTCCACATAGTTCTAAGTATATCATCCACAAAACATTATGCTAGAGATATTGAGAATCTAGTAAATAAGGACCAATACTTTCCATCGGCTCCTTGAAGATGGAAAAATTTACATGTGACATCTGTAAAATATTTATAGGTTTTAAATATAGGTTTCCATATACAATGAATTCCTCCCCCAGAGGTTTTCACAAAGGATAAGAATATGCAACATGTTATAGAAATTATGTTTAGGAAATTGTTGATGGGGATAAGCTTCCACATTCTATGGATAAAGTAAATCCCTATAAAGAAATCGTTTGGTTTTTTCTCGAATGAAACAAGGGATAAACTACCCTAGTGGCTACATCAGTGTCCAAATGGGAACCAATGAGGCAAAGATAAATTATATCAAATGATTTTAGAGGAGATAAAGTGGTAGTTTTGGGGATATAATGTGAAGTCTGAGGATCCTATGGTCATGCATGTAGTATTTATAACCAATATTATCTCCGGATGGATGATACAAGTGTGGGATACACACATGTGGGAGTGATAGAGCACCATTATCCTGGAGGTGATACTGGAGATGGGCCAACACATCTTGCTAATGGTCCTACAATTGGAGAATATAAAAAAGTTCTCTATCATTTCAGCTAGGGGAAGTATCCCTTCCATGTATGTATGACTATTTAATTCCAAAATGATTGGGTATAAACACAAATACGGATATATGAATATCTAAAAAAATTTCCTACTTGAAAAAACATTATTCAGTTTATCATTAACATCATCAGGAGTCTCCATTTTGACTTTGGTATAGAGGACATGCTAACATGGATCATGTTATTTGAGCACTTCATTTCTCATTTATTTCATTTCCTTACCTGAATTGTGAATGACAATTTCATGGGTACCATAATAAAATTATCATACCTCCTAGGTGTTTGATGCGGGATACTAATGGAGAGGGTGATTTTTTAGGTGATCAAGGAGACATACACCACAAACCAATTCATGAGCTTTTTCCAATTCCTCCAAAGGATCACTTGAGTATGTACATAGAGGTTCATATAGGAATTAAGTAGTCGTTCCTCCAAAAATAGGGATCATGTTAGTGAATGAGTATTTAAATGGTCTGAATGAGATTATGTGACTCACCGCTATTTATGGGATCATCCATGAGTATACACTAATTCTGGAGGTCACATATTGGATATGAGGATGTAGATGATCACTCATTATCTAGAGGATGTTGGGGTCCCATGGATATTAGTACGAGGGTGAGTGTTTGGAAGGCAGCCTATTGAGATACAGTTGGTTAGATGGGTGGAATAACAACTATATATATAAAAATTTATTGTTCTGGATAGGTAGTAACCCACAGAGGGGAGCAGCAACATGCTCCATGTTCATTGGTAAGAGTATTTGTGAGGAATGAGAGCCCTCTTGTTATATTTCAAGTCCACACATCCAATGTATGGGGAATAAAATTTTCTTCCTAGATATTCCAAGTGACACTATTATTATAACACCTGGGAGAGTTAGGGGATCCAGAAATATGCCAGTTCTATTTGTGGGATGTTATAGTACCTCCTTGATGAGGGTATATTCCTCATCGAGATAGGAAACATAGGGGAAGACTACCATGTTTTCTATGTGGAGTAATTTTAATACATGTGATCCTATCATGATTGACACTGTAAGGAACACAGTTCAACATGCGGTTAAGTCGACTTATGGTAGTGCTTCGTATTGAAGATTCGACATGAACTCAAATGTTTTAACATGATTAATGTTCCCTCATGTGTCCTATAATGTTATTGATATCAAAATTTCGATAAAATAAATATTCCATGTGTGTGCATGGGACTCTATCTATCTAACCACTTTATGGGATCGCATGTAGAATTGGATGTCATACAATTCACTCATGATAAACATTGATCAGTTGAAACATTCAATTGTCCTGGGTTATGAGACAACCATGATAAGTATTTAAAAAGTCATCATGAACCCTTTATAAATATTCATTGATATATAGACACTCTTGTTAATGATATGACAACATATAGCCATGTACCTGTGACACATCAAAGTTATGAAAAAAAGAATATCCATGACATTGTCCACATTCCATCACCAGGTCCATCAATGAACATGTGGTGTTTCAATGTCATGTAGATAAACTATCCCAAACCACTTCTTCATTTCATTTCATGATTCAAAACAATTCCTGCGATGTGACTAAGGGGAATAAGAAGAATGACCAAGACAAATCACATGTGCCATCACAAGATCCTATAGTGATCATGAGACACACTCATGAACAATCAACTAGTGAAGGACGCTTGGTTTGTCCTTGGTAATTGCCTACTCAACCTCTCAAAATACGTCATCAATAAGTAGGGATGACATTAAAATGAATTTAACCCCAGTGGTCCTGAATCTCATGCACCATATAATCATTGGGAAGAAGAAAATATGATGGTTACATCTATTAGAACTCACAAGACCTAAAAAAATTTATAGGATAATATTAAAGAGATAATGAGGAGAAGGTGAGAGGTGTTAGTAGTTGTTGATGGACATGAAAACTCGCCCTCGGTGATCCATGAGATGTCTCACATCCTCGATGTCATGTATACATTATCTCATGAATGTTATTTGGCTTTTCAGCCCTGCTGCATAGAAGCCCTCGGTTATAGATAGGGATCCCCTTTGGTGGTCTAAGGTTAGACTAATTGACATATCCACTACATGATTCTACACACTCCATATGAAACATATTGGTCAAGAGATATATCACTAAAAAATAAATTGAGAATCCCAGATATTATGTGTTAAATGTTTAATAATCCCTAGAAATTTTAAAATAAATCAATTGAGATCGAAGGGAGGTAGTGAGATATGTTCGTGGTCATTGAAGGACATGCGACATGTCCTTGATAAAAAATAAGACTCCATGAGTCCTCGATGACATGTATACCTCACATCATGAAATCCATTTGGTATTTCATTATTTATATGAGAAGCACTATAGGAAACACACTACTGCTGTATGAGAAAATAAATAGATTTTCCCATAAGATGTGCATGCACCCCATGTGATCCATATCTGTCATATAATACATCAAAAAAAGTAGAATAAATACACTCGATAACACACATGAAATCCCACATGACTACAAAAAATTTTAAGAAAAAAATAATGGGATTGAAAGGGAGTAAGTGAAAGGTACTCACGATCTCTTAAAGGGATGAGATGCACCCAACACACCAACAACACAGTCCTATGAGACTCAATGAAAATTCAACCAAATTATTTTGAACACTTGTCAACAAGCACTTGGATACTGAGAAGTCTCTTCACTATTTCAACGTGACAACATCAAAGTACATTGAAACGTCCACATGCTCAAAGAAGTCTTCAATAATTGAAATAATCTAACAAAGAGATTTTTGATAGAAGAGACTCAGGTACCTATTAAATTAGGTGACCCACTCTGAGAAGTCCACAACAAATACTCATCAAGATGCATGGTGCCCAACCCCGTCACTGACTCTAGCATGGACATGTTCTATATAGTTAAAAAAAGTGACATATAAAAGGGATAGTGTTTCTTATAAATTCTCCACTCCAAGATGAATAATGGTCTAGAATCTATGACTTTGTATGCGTCGACTCTAGAAGATTTGACTCTCATGATCTGTGGTATTCTCAGAGAGACCGATCATGCTACTCGAAACATTTCATTTTGTAATAAACCAACTGATAGAAAGATACATCATGTTCCACAAATAATGTTTTTCTCCCGATCATTCATAGTTCAAAGTAAGGAAATATAGAAAGGCTTTCAAAGAACATACTGTCAGTATTCCAAATCACATGAGACTCAAAAAAGTGGTAGTGAAAGGAACTATGGACTTCCAAACATAGTGGTAAGAACTGATTTAAAAAACACAATCTTAAGAGAAAGATAGGCTCTCTATCTCTAATGTGTCCTTCCTGAGTTACCTAAAGGCACCAGAAAACACCATGTCATGCCATGGATATCCTACGACAATTTTCCAGCTAGCCATTTGGGAAATACATAATCTTCCACAATGGTTACAGAGATGCACATGGCTTCCATCGCAGACACTGCATTGATCTCACCAAACCCTCTTAGACTATCTCCTTGGACATCTGAATCCCATCAGAATCATCTCATGACATATATAATGGAATTTTCACATATCACTCGAGTCTCTAGAAAGCGTTCATACATGATAATAAGGATATTGTGACACTCTATACGCTAGTCAAATGGGACTCACGACCCCATAAAAACATGTCATTCAGATATCATTATGTATCCATAGGTTTCATCTATGATACCCGATACCCCTTGGACAATTCCACAATGACTCTCACGACACCCTTCATATGTTTCAAGCATGGTCATGAGATAGCTACCATGACATGTCAGTTATGTCCTTTGATGCCTTCTAGAAAAGAAGATCAGTTCAATAGGGTATCCTAGGAGTTTATAGCATTGTCTATCCACAGGTTTTATGCCCCAAATACAAGAAAACATCAGTGTGTAAGCCTCAACATAAAATTAAGTAATAAGACCCTGATACCTTCTATATCAAGGATATGTTAGACTATCTATTTCCAATGTCTCTGCAACATACTAATCGTCTCGGGAAATCATAGAATCTGAGTCCCATATTCAATGAAATTACATTGATTATTTCATATCCCATGTTTCTCCCAAATAGTATAAATCGTGTGGGAATAGGGGGTAGCAATGACCATATCAAATGCACTATAAGCCCCCATAATGTTACAAGGTAGCCGCATTGTGTAAGACCTAACACAAACTGAACTTTTATTACTCTAATTCCTTCTATAACAAGGATACATAAGAACTCTCTCTAAGACCTGATCCCTATTGTAATTCATTTCAAGGTATTCCATGTGCATCAATATGAAATGAAATGAGAATTCTCCTTCCCTTTCTTCTAACACTGAGCATAGATCATGTGAGCATATGGATCTATGATACTCATATCATTTTCACTATGAATCTCTATAATGACACAAGTATCAATGAAAACTATGAAAATCTAATTCTCTCCATATTTTAGATACCTATGACAACTCCATGGGGTTCAAGCTCAAATATATGATATCTTAGTACACGAACATAAATCATCACCACATTACATTAAACTGCATGGGATGAAAAAAATATGTGGGTTTTGATTCTAGCAATAACTAGGATACATATGAAGCCTCATAATGTCTCAATACCCTCCTCTAAATATTAATCACCTTCTTAAATTGATGCATTCTCCAAAGCACTTGGTTATATGGATTTAATATATATACAACGTCCCATTACCATAAAATGACGACGAACCATAGATACACATGGATAGATTCACAAAAGTTATCACAATCTCTTGCATATGAATGATAATTAACCTATAGTCATTTCATTAGGGTTTTCAGTCCCAGATCATGATTATCAAGATATTCAAGATCATATATTAAATCTATAAGAGAGTAAAATAGTATTCAATAACTCCCCTAAAAATTTGTGATGAGCCGAACCCCAATCCCCTTGACTAATGCAAGTCCCCAAGAGTCGATGGGCCTAGAAAACCAAATGACTATCATCTTTTTGAATGAACGTCCATACACATCTCGGAATGATGGAACTATTGGGAATTTCTAGGGAAGAAAATCATATAGTCAAACCAATGTCTATGATAGAGTGGGGAATTAAAATGTCTATCCATCAAACCATAAAGGGTATCCCATCCCCTATCCATGTCGAAACCCGACGAAATAAAAATCATGAAACTAACATGAATATCTCCATTAAAAATTGATTGGGTTATAATCTGTCAAGCCATGTTGATTTCTCATCATATGAAAACAACATTCATAGGCTCAATGTGAATATCTCTAGGTAAATTTTTCTGAAAACAATATTTTCAATCAATGTCAGAAGACCACCATAAACTAGGATTCTTATAACTATATCCTCATGTTGACATGTCCATGTAAGCATAATGGATGAAAAGAGAATAAAGAAAATTTTGTTAATCTTTATTATCTGAATGTTCATTTTCATACCTATGATATATCAATGGTTGGTACCTTTGTTCCTTATTTTATGAAAAATATAAAATACTGCTCTCATTGGCAGACTCAGAACTGAAGGAAATGTATTCATCATGCAGCACTCACTCCGATTAATCATCAGCCACTATGACCACCATGGGTCCTAATGTGATCACACCTACTCGAAATCCCCAAAAATAGGTGGTGAATATGATGGTCAAAAAGTACCAATAAACACTGTAAAATCACAACCATGAAATATTATTGTGATATTCTCCATTGGAAGAACCTGAAAAATCTGTTGCGTCCGATAATGGATGTTGCTGAACTAGTGTCCCTCGTCACTATGACCAGCTTCATAGGGAGATTATCCCTAGAATTAGACAAATGAAAACATCAAAATCTGATGAAGGTGGACCAAGAGTCCAAATATTGACCCCTTTTGGTTTAGGTTCCAAAAATGAGGGCACCTTTCAAATACAGTCACCAACAGAATCGCTTCGGTACCCATCAACCACCTGCTGATCATAACACCTGACACACATCATACATGGATGCCCCTGAAAGTGCTACAAGGAAGACTCATCAGAGGAGGATGGATTTGGATATTAAGGATAAGAATCCTATCCACACTCATACAGATGATGACTAGTAGCATACTCTAGATGGAAACAACAAGAAATTCCAAAATCTCTACTAGATCAAAATAAGTCAGTGGGAATATCACCACAACACACATGGGGGAGGTTCATACTCCCACCCATATGCACGAATCCCATCAGCACACTATTATGGAACATGAAGGATAGAACTAGGCGCATATGACTAATTCAAATTAGTATATCTTCAAAAAAGATAATGGAGATGGAGAATGTACAGGCTTATATCCATGTAAACACTTTGATAATGTTCTAATATATTTTAGTAGTGGGTGAAGAGCTCCACTAACATATTCCAGAATTTTTACAGATAAAGGTAATAACACATAATCCGACCCCTACAGCCAATGAAAAATAAATATTAAATTATCACAAATATGTGGTTATACCTATAATTACACACTTCCTTTCTCCATCCCAAGTGTATTATCGACATATTCTGATAATGGGCGTGGAATCAGAACAGGTTCATACTCCTATTCCAACTACAGATCAATAGGTGAGACCAGCACATGCGTCAGGAAAAGGGTACATGACTTTCAGAAATGTCTTACAATATATGAAAATGGCCTAGGATAAGGTTCATATGCCCCATTCTGGTTGGGGGTCACCATGAGAGAGAGGAAAAATCCAGGATATATGCTCAAATTCATACTAAAAAAGTTCAATGGAATACTCCAAAGGACATGGATCAGACATATATGTATGTTCTAACTGATAATAACCAAGTGATAATGGAACATGTCTCGGGATTGTCCCATATTCCTTTTAGTGAATATGTATTTCATTCTATAGAAGATCATAGAAGCAAGGCACATATTCCTAATTCAACTGATGAATGACTACACCAGCATCATTCGATGAAAATATAGGAAGGGGATTATATTCCTTCCCACATTACGAAGATCTATTGGCATATTTTTATGGGGAATGTATATTTGGACTAGGCTCATATTCCTATTCTAGTTGGTGCTCCTTCGGTGAGAGTGGAACATTCCTAGGGGCATTATCATATTCCAACCAATAATGACCATCGACATATCCTGAAGCCTCAAGATGAGGCTCATACTCTCGTCATGAATGAGCCTCACCGTGTTAGAATGAAACATGCCTAAGGATAGGTTCATATACCTATTGATAATGATACACCATATTAGCATATTATAATAGTTTTTTAGTAGTGGTCCCATAATCCCACAACAATAGGCAGTAATATATAGGTTCTGGTATCCATCACACAATATTCTCATATCCCCACACAATTAAAAAAACATGGCCCTAATATTCTAGACACGAGATAGAACATGGAACATATTCATAATATGATAATTTCTTATGTCCTTGGGGTCGTTTGAGACACATTCTAAACACCATAGTGGTCTGTCAACTCTACTATCAATGTGGATGAAGACCTTTTCCATTACCATTGTATTCCTTCTCAAGGATGTTTGGAGATGGATCAAAGGGAATATACTCCTCAAATCCAACACAGTCAACCTTTTATCAATGATATCCCCCATGGGATTGGAAATGTTCTTTTTTTTAGAAAAATCCATATAAAGGGATGGACCAATCTGTGACACCTTCATACAGAGATTTACTGAACACATTAGGTTCAGCAGTATATGGTTCTCTATTAACATCCAATAGCACTCCAGTCCTATCAGTTGGAAACCATCCAAACCATCATCGATGGTCTGACTAGATGTAGGAATGTATGTGTGATGAGGAGGATGCCTTTACTTTCATATAGATATTGTTAGATAGAAACAATCTCCACATCATGTTTCGACCCCTTACTACTTCTAGCTATGAGATACCAAATAAGCTAGAAAAGGAGTTCATTTCATAACTATACCAAAATATGTGGTCTACCCATCAGCGACTAAAGGATCAATATCTCCTGTATCTAGGATACAAGTGTCACCTTTAGATGATCAATATAAACTATTATCAACTCAACCTAGTTACTATCTTCATGGTTTGAGATACCAAACCAAAAAATTACAATGAAAATTTTCAACATGTTTTCCGTCATTTCATCATGATGATTAGACAACTAATATTCAAATCCACATCAATCATCTACATTTGACGATATAGAAATTATGGAGTGTTATCATTTGTGGGTCCCCTAGAAAATCAGAACCCCTAAGACACGACATCCTACAATGTTACATCCTCATGAAAAATCAGCGTACCTGGTAATTATTAGGCAAGATGGTAATTACAAAATAATTCCCCCTCTTCAACGGTACCCATACACCATGAAAGCATAGAGGGGTTTTCCAATAATCCTGAAAACAAAGACACTCAATATAATATGAGGACATTCTAAACATGGAAATTGATGTTGTGATCGTACAAAAAACATCCCATAAAGAATAATTCACACCTTGGGCTACAATCACACCCATCTCCCATGAGAGCACACCTACACCACATCACCTAGACAGTAGTATATGCATCCACAGTAGCTTTATGGGATTATACACAGCCCCTTGATCTAGGAGAATATTAAAAACCACTAGTACCACCTCGGGGTATCAATCCTTTAGAGGATTCATTACATAACCTCGATAGAAGCAGGTGAACCCCAGCCTACTGAGACAATGGTAGTTATATCTCAATCCTCATCATCAGGTTCATTGTCCCCCAAGAGTACCTGAGAGACATCACCAACGATTCAAGATTACCCCACACAACTAGGGTTCTTGAATTTATATCTTAATTTCTATCCCAGAAATCAATAATTCCCTGACTAGAGTCATTGGATGAAAAAAATAAGACCATTAATTTCCAATGGCGTCCCCAAAAACCCCACACCCCTATGGGATGGGGGAATTTTCATCATCATCTTCATCATAGAGGGAATCATTACTCTCTAGGATGAGAGTATGAAATCAATGGTCAATGTCCAATGTAATCCTCATGCCGCAAGACAATGATCTACCGGTCGGCGCTCGCGCGCTAATCATGACAAGAAACTCCATCCAATTCACTAATTGAAAGCTAATATGGAAGGAACATATGACAATGTTAATCTATCCCAACTGGGGTCAAAATAGAAAATGGTCTCACAAGGACAAGGGTTTGAATAATGGTGCTAATAGAAGCTATGAGGAATTAACTAGTTGTGTAGAATGCAACGGCAAAACAATATTTTCCTGATATGCCTCAATGAATTCTGTCATTTTCAACATGTCATACTTTGATTGGGATGTAAACACAACGGTCCACAACATAAAACATGTACCCTAGGAGGAGGAAGATTTAAATGAACAAAATGATAATGTTCTCACCAAAACCAAAAAAGGATTCAAAATTTGGCACCACCGAACAACGACGTTCCACCTTCTTGGGGGAATACTCGAAAATAAAAAGAGATGATGAGGCTACATCTTAGATTCCATCAACAATGGAACATTTGTTACAATATTAGAGTGAAATAAAAGATCATTAGTAAGTCAATGTGGAAAAATATAGGGAAAATTTTATTCTGGGTGTCATCTTTATCCAGAGAGGGATATGGTTCCCCCTATACCAAATCTGCTAGCATGAGAGGTATCTAAACACAATATTGGATCCGAATGTAGAAAACCAATCTAAATTAATGGGAAAGATAAAAATATGCATGAATTAACTCTACTGCGGCTATAGCCTCTCTATCACTAGTTTAATCATTCAGTCATTGAACAGATTTAGGATAAGAGGAAGATGAAAGTGTGACCACTTCATCAGCCCCCACCCACTCTCAATGGATCGAAGGTAAGTCCTCCCATTTTGACCCCTGAGATACATACAATAATTGAATCATTGGAAATCTTAATGGAAGACAGGGAAGGGTGGAGTACACTTGTACAACCTAAAGGGAAGCAATATCCCAAATGGATGGATGAAACTTCACCTCCACCAAACATAAAATACTCCAAATATTTTACCTTTAATGGTGTAAGAGACCTTAAACTGCATATGAAACATATTTTATCCTGCTGGTCCCTATGATGGGGCCTCTAGATCAAAAAAAGGAAATCAAGATGAGTTATTTCATATAGACTCTAGATGGGACAACCTTTGTTTGATAAAGTAGTCTGCCAACGGGATCTATCACTGGATGGGAAGACGTTCATCATCAACTCCATTATTCGTTCAGTTCAACAATAAGACATAAAATGATCCTTGACCTAATGACCTAAAACAAACTCAAGAATTATAGTTTGTCTGATTTTATTGTTCGGTGGAATGGTTCAACTTATTTGCTCAGTATACCCCTATAACATGATAAAATGATATAGAATGGTACTGAAAATATGTGCGATGAGTTATAGATACCCCTAATCTCATTCATGTATACAAGAAGATTATAAGAGTTCTCTAAAATAGAAAAACATCATGATGAGGATATTTATCAAACCTGATCCAAGTCACAAACAATTCTCGCAAAACAATGGAAGAATCCTGGCTGAGAAAAATCTACAAATGTCTCTCCTAAGCATATAACAGTGCCTATACATGAACCTATGCCTTACCCAAACCACCCAACACCTCCTATCAAGTGGCAACCACCACAAAATTACACTCATCTTGATGTATAGAGACATCGGGGTCACCTGAGATTTGATAAACATATGAACAAAGTATAATCCTTCCAAAATGAACATGTACTATGTAATTTCATAGAAACCATGGATAATAAACTACTCACAATCACACAACCTGAGAGTCCTGATGATGTTGAACTCACCAACCATATCATATACATCCATTTCTACAGAATTTTAGGTTACAATATCTAGATTGTTTCATATTTAAGAATTTTCTTCAAGGCATGGTTGAATCAGGATATGTAACACTAAAAAAATTTCCAGAGAAGTTGTCTTGCAAAACCATAGCTTCGTCAGATGAATTGGAGGATTGGCCGAATGTTCCTTCAAGGAAAGAACAAAATCATGAAAACTAGATGACACAAAAAAAATTAGTCATACTCATACCAATTTAAAATAACAATTGTGTACAATCTCGGTAATACCATCACCTAAAAGGGATACATCAAATGATCCTCCCAAGGGTTGGTGTGACCATAAGATGAAGTAAGAAATAGAGGAGGAAGAAACATATTCTACTCTAATGAAATCACTAAAACTTTCATATTTCATTCCAAAAACAAGTGCAACATGATCACCACCCCATCAAATAAAACCCTCATCAGATGAGGAGCTCATATTCTGTTCATTCAACTTAACTCACATGAAAACAACCTTCTTTGACACTAAGTATGCCCCCAAATATGGTTTCCCTAATTATAATTGGGGAACAGGTAGCTACATGTGTTAGATCCTTGCATACAAAGGACATCATTGGTGTGGTTGGACTCAATATTTCGATCATATACCCATGTATGATACATATAATTCTAAGACTCGTAGGAATGTTCACTATCACACTCAAAAGAGGTAAGGAGAGTCCTACGATTATTCTAACAGTCTTCCTCACATGTTTTTCAAGCATTAACACTTTGCAGGGGTTCAATCTGATTAAACATGAATTTGGGAAGGCAAGCGTGACCTACACAACTTGAAGAAGATACTTCCTCTTCCCCTGTCAAAATTCCATGTCCATCTACCTCAGATGCTCCATCCCCCGAATCACTTATCTAGGAGCATCCCCACATCATGAAGCACCAACCTCTAGAAAAAAATTATAATGTTCTAAAATATATATCTATAGTCCTAGCTATGATTTTAGTCCTTGATGCACTACTTATTTGAAAATAACTGAGGGAGGAAAATTTTGAGGTCCTATGGAGCCCACAATAATTCGTGACATAAGTTGCAACTAGAGAGGTATATCGAGTGAGTACTATATCCTTAGGATGTAATGTGGCCATCCAATTCATAGATCATGATCAGGAGGAGTCCATATAAGTACACATTAGGGCCTTATTTATTTCTCCTATACTCAATAATTTTAATTTATCATGGGTGCTAATTGAAAATGGGTATGCGATCCATCTCATCCTATTTCAAACCATCTGACAGTTGGGGTATAGAAAAGGATACTTATCCCCTAAAAAGATTACTAATCTAGGATATAGTAAGGATGAGAAATTTATTCTTGAGAAGATGAAGATCAAGGCTCAATTTGTGGAAGTCACATATGAGGTTGATTTCATGGTCATCTATTAATAAACTACAAATAATGTCCTTCTCGGAGGGTGATAGATCCATAGACACTTGTTAGTAACATCAACATTCCAAAAATTTCTAATGTAACCTATTTATGGAAATTTTGTAATATAACATGATGATATTGACCCCCCTTTGAGGCTTGTGGATTCACATATGATGATGCATATTTCTATAAAAAGGGAGGAAATTAAACAATGGAGGATGATGATATATTGGTTTTTGATCCCAATGGACTAGGGAACGACCCTATGAATCCTTAAATCATACATGATGATGACTATTTAATCTCTATAAACATGGTCAATATAGAAGATATAATCCCAAATTCCCAAGCCTCCCCTATCCTATACGATAATAACCAACGTCGACCTCACTATACAATGACTTAGATAGAAATGGGATGGTGATGTCTCATCTAATAGACTTCCTTACCTTGATATTGCTATAGAGGTACCTAGACTCCCATATTCACCCAAATAAGTATCCAGAGACTCATAAATGGAAGAGGATGATATTAGGAACACCCCTCCTATATTGGAGGATTGATTCTTCACCAGAATAGGTGAGATTATGTAGGAAAATCAAGGGACATAAGAATTCACCTGGCATTCTCTAATCAGTTATGAAATTCCCCACAAAGAGAAAGAGATGTAAATTTTATTTCTATAATAGCACTGATATGTGTTCACATGGAAATTTACCTAAATTTCTAAAAACAATCCAGATGTGGCTACACACAATCTCGGACTACCCATTATGAATTAAGACTTCAAATGGGAATCCAATAGAATGAATCCATCAGATTCCACCAATATAGAAATTGATGTTGAAAAATTCATCAAATCCATCTTTATTAGAGATGTATAAAACCTGAGGTGTCATAGAAACATCATCCCCATCATGAATAAGAACTCATAGATTAGGGTTTCCATGGACTTATGAAACCCTAAGATAAATTTTCCAAAATTTGAAATACAATTTCCTATCACATAACTCTTGTTCGATACAACCACTAGCTTCCAAGACCACTCTGTTGTGGATAGGAACTCAGTGTACAATCAGATAAATGTGAAACCTGAGGGTGAAGAAGCCACCACCTTCGAGGCAACACATGGGATCATCAACTACTACGTCATTCCCATGGAATTAAATAATGCTCTCACCACATATCGTCACACCATGCATCACATAATTAAGCATTTTGTGGGATGCATAATTGAGTGCTATGTTAATAAACAGGTCATCAAATCCCAATATTGATGTGTTCAATTCAGGGATATCTGATAAATCATTAAAAATTTATGACATCATAGTCTATAGATGATTCTTCTCATGTGTGCATTTTGGGTAACATCAATAAAGTTATTTGGATTTGTGGAAATCCACGAGGACATTTAGGATTATCCATAGAAGATGAGTTCTATTTTCATGATGTCACCTCTAGAAATCTAATAGAACCAAGAAGAATCCCAGCGAACCATTCCTACATTCAATGATTCATAGAACACATGGACATTAAATCTCCCCCTTCACTAGGATAATTTTTTTAAGAGATGATTCCTTGGACCAATGTGACCAAAGCACAATTATTTTATAAAAAGGGTTTATTAAAAGAGTTTAAATATTGTATCATACTACAATATTTTCTTTTAAGGGCATATGATCAGCAGGGAGGTCTTCAAACCAGGTAATGTCATTTGTTAATCCCATGATGGCTGGGGAAACTACAACCATGTTCACTTTGTGATAGACACACATGATGATATAATTGATATCATTAAGCAAGAGGATGCAATCCATCGAACAAGTATTAACTGGCCAAGGTATATGAGCTATGCCATTCCAAATCACTTGCATGATGGTCATCGAGTCAGTTTCGATCTAGAGGTAGTTCCATCCAAGTCACTTTTAAAAAGTAATATCAAGAATTAAACTCAACATCTCGACATCAAGAGAGGTGGCAATGAAAAAGCTATGCATGATGTATTTAATATTATGACCAAGGTGATTTCTGTAGATTGACCAACATCCCACAGGACCCATATTGCCTTTGGAGGTGCAATCAATATTGATTTTGAACCATCCAGGAACAGGATTTCTCCAAAAAAACATCCCGAGAGTGTCGTGGTTGACTAAAATTACATTTAATCTGAATACGTCCTAGAATACCAATGTCGTGCACAGTGTTGTGACAATATCCAAATTTTGTCGAACCAGCTTCATGTAGGGAAATAAGGATCCTTATTCGACCATCATTTTGATTGGGTGAGTAATTATTATGAAAAATATCATTCTAATCATACCATATAACATGATGAAGCTCAACAACTGCAGTAACGAAAATATTCTTAATTTGCTGAGAGCCCTCCATTTATGCACATTTCATTAGTTGATTATTTACAGAGTCAAGAATTAACCATCTTCAATAAAAAATGACAATAATATTGTTCCAAAGAGAAAAATCATTAGCACAAAAAGAAAGATATAGTTGGCATCTTTTCTATGTGGGTTACAGATTTTTCACTTATAATAGAGTTGAATTCAAAAATATAGAAGAAAAGTCTCTATAGGAACGCTATTGTGAACAAGACTCCAAATGAGATAAGATCTTGAAGGTTTAATCCAAGGCTTTTTGAAATTTTTTATAGAACTGTATTCACTCTTAGTGTTGCGAAAATAATGATTGTAGAAATTATTAGAATTACGAATCTCATTGTGATTAGGTTCAAAAATTATGAAAAAATTACTTATAGTGAAAAATTAAGTATCAATTAAGCTTAGAATATATCAAAACGGTGATCTTGTTGAGGGTATTATATTTCTATAATAGAGAAGTTGGTGTTTATAGGGGCTTGATCTGAAGATATCATAGAAATTGAGTTCGTCCAAGTATAGTTGTCCAACCAGTATTTCATGTACAAATCTCTCGAGACCATCCATATGGAATTATTCATAATATTGGAGATGAATTGTTCGAGGAATTTCAAAATGGAGGAGCTCATGAAATTCAATTTTCCCATCTAATGTTTACCATGAAATCTATTTTTTAGGAAAGTAATAACTTAAAAAGTATTTTGAAAAAGAACCAAGTGAGATGAGCTTGCAGAGATTAATTAAAATATTTTATATTTTTTATACTGATACCAACTTTTTCAATAGGTTTGTAATAAGTTGACAAGCGGACAATCACAAGCTTTTTTTCAAGAGTAATACCAGTCCAAATAATGTTCTATATAGTGGTATTAATTTTTTTTAAGAAAAACAAGAAATTTATAATCCATCATGGAGCAGAAAATCTTGAAGACGGTGGTGTATTTGACAAGGCATGTCTGACTTGACATATAGAGATATTTACCATCCCAAGATGAGAGATGGATTATAATTTTTTCAATAATATGAAAAAATAGCTAGACTTTGGTATGACCCAAAAACTAGGAACACCCTGATATGTGAAGGGTAGAGTGTCTTATTTCAGACCAAGGTCATTGATGATGTTAGATTTTTTATTGGGAAAAAAATTTCTGAAAGAAAATGCAATATTTTTTCCAACTAATGGTTTGAACAGAAACAGATTCATAGTGAGAGAGAATAGTTTTGAGATTAATAATTATTCTTTTATCACCTTGAATGAAAAGGAAGATATCATCAGCATAAAAAATTTGGGTGGGAGCGATCATGTTCCTATAAACATGGATGGGATTCAAATTATTCTAGTCCACCAAAATGGTGTTCATGTGGTAAAGATAGTCTTCTGCCATCGAGAAATGAACGGAAGAATGGGGTTCTCCTTTTTTGATACCTTGTGAGCATTTAAAATACCCCTTTGGAGATCCAATGAAAAAATTTAGATATATACCGAATTGAAAAGAGATCTGATATCATTGATAAATGAGACACTAAAATCAAATCCTTGAAGAACCTTGATGTTAAAGTTCCAATCCATAGTGTCAAAAGATTTTCCGATGTTATATTTGATTGTGATATTTCCTCCTTTGTTAACATTGTTCAAGTTACTAACACACATAGAGGAAAGACATATGCAATCTTGAATGGATATACACTTGATAAAACCAAATTGATTCTAGGAGACAATTTTTCCCTGATAGAAGATTTTTTGCAATGATTTTGGTGATGATTTTAAAACTAGTTTTAATAAGAGAAATGGGTCTTAAAAGATAATTGTCAAATTCCTTATCCACATTTGGGATCAAGGTGAGAAATTGAGCATTAAGAGCATAAGGGATCACACCATTGAAAAAAAGTATTTGACAAGATTAAAAACATCATCCTTAATTACATTTCAATAATGTTGGAAAAAAACCATTTTTGATGCTATCATGACCTAGAGCACTTTCAGAATTCAAACTGTAGACTGTGTTTTTAATTTCATGGTCTAATCGGTTATTAAGAAGGAAGGTGTTGTCCTCATCAGTGATCACTATCAGAATGATCTATGGAAGGAGATCATTGTTGATAATAAGAACATTGAAGTGGGATTCATAGTAGGAGTCTATGTGTTGAGCAACGTCATCTTCATTGTCATGAAGTGTGTCCCCATCATTTAGAAATGTTAACTGCCTACAAATAGTCTAGATTCATTGAAGAGATTTATATACCTTGGTATTTCTATCACTATTATATAACCATTTAAAAATCATTTGAATGTCTCAATCAGTACATGTTCCACCCAATGGATCTTATGCCTCTGGTGGAAGAGAGGACACTCATCTTATATGTGGACACTATAAAACACTCATTGGGAACCCCCATCACACCTAAAAATTATACAGGAAGGGAGAATAGTCTCTATTACCTATGTCGTACCATGATAGGTAATGTGACATGATATTATGATGTCAAAAATAAATACCTTTCACTCATATTTGTAGTGAAATAGATGAGTCACTACTTACAGCACCACGGTGTCCATATTGTCTCTCATATTAATACACTCAATTGAATCCTTAGATGCGTAATGTTTACTAGGAACATGTTTTACTAGGCAGTCATTCTATAGTAATATGTCATCCAATTCCAAGATCATTATTCAGTGAAAGTATATTCCCTGGCGGATTATCTTACAGCTCATCTTTCTGGGTAAAATACATCAGACAACACTGATATCCTAGATAAAGAAGTATCATTTACCAATGAAACTACCCATTCAAGAGAGATGAACTTTGACGACACCACCTAGAGTCATATCCGAACTAGAATGGAATACCAGAATCATAATTAGGTTAGTATAGGGATCGTTTTTATCTCTCTGTACAAATATGTTTTTACATACACTTTCTCACTATCCGATGATTGCATTAATAATGAGGCTGAGTACCAAGCCCTCATCACTGGATTGGAACTACCACTAAAACATCTTGTATCCTACTTGAATATAAAAGGGGATATTGAACTAGTGATAAAGAAGATAAATAGTGATTATTCTATTAAAAATGATGATTTGGTCCCCGTAACTGGCTATAAAAGGGGACAAATGGTAGAATTCCATTTTGATCACACATTTAATTATGTCCTCTGATCACAGAATGATCACACTAATACACTGTCTAATATAGTTTTCGTGTAGTCTTTCTATGATAATGATAAATAAAACATCTGAATTACAGATCGTAGACTAGTTTTATCAATCATAGTATGTTATATGGAAGAGATCAATCAGGTCATCATAACCTAGAGCATGACGAACTGATAATCTACTCCAACTAGATGGAGCCTATAACCAACTATATGGAAGTTGTGACTCTCCAAAAAATCTAACCAGAATGGAATACATTTGGAATCGGGTGGCCAACTTCACATTGTAGGATGGTATAAATGAGAAAAATAGTTCTTTACAAAATGTGTTTTTTGGGGAATTATCCTTAGTTGTATAGTATAAAGAGATATTCTCTTCATCATGGAAGAAGTCTATACTGGTTCTTGTGGCACCCGTCAATCATGAAAAACTCTCTCCCACCAGATCAAAAGGATTAGATACTACTAGGATACCAAGATACATGGCTATATGGAATTCCCCAAATAAATGACATGTGTGATAGATCCACGGAATCTTCATGCATCAGCCCATGGAATTGTTGCATATAATTATATATTCCTGGCCATTTTCCATTTTGGGGATGGATGTAGTGAGGCCATATCCCCCATCCACATCTATGTATATCTAGTATATCCTCACTACTACCGAATTATATTCCAAATGGGTTATGGAAATACCCTTCACTAAACTGATGATGAAATATATCATCAAACTTGTGAAGTACCATATCATCGCCATGTTCCGAGACCCTCGCTTAGTTTTGATGGAAAAGGACACCAAATTCTATTCTGTTGTTGTAAACAATATTTATTTGGAGTACATCATAGAGTACAATCATTCATGTCGCTATCATGAATTAAAAAATTAAAAAATAGAGGCCATCAATAATACTCTATCAAATATACAGTAGTTGTTGGTGAACAAGGACAAAAAGTATTGGATAGAAAATTCCTCCATGATTTAAGAGGCTACCCTACCACCACGTGTACTTATACACATGAAAAAACATACTCATTGCAGTATGAGATAGAACATTTATTTCCCATCGAATTATAACTACCCTCACTCTAAATAGCCATTTTTGGACAACTCTCAGATAATGAAAAATATCCAAAGAGGACGGATTAGATGGAATTACTATATGAGATAATGATATTCAACATTTCACTATCTCTAAATTCATCAAAACCAGATTGGTTAAGCCTTCAATAAAAAGGGTTATCCTCTATTAATTCCTTCAAGGAGAACTGATGTTGTCTCTGAAAACCCCAATGAAACTACGAAAGAACCCTCCAAAATTGTATCCCAAGTGGAAAGGACCTTACATCATAAATAATTTCTATCATAATGGATCCTAATTTGTAGGGATAATGGATGGAGAGAATGTCACATCACACTCCAATGAAATATTTCTCATGAAATAAATTTAATAGATGATTACATGAGGTCATCCACATCGTGTTAAGTCCCATCATTTATCCAATGTGGGTATTTTTAAACTATAGATGTTTATCCTAACCACATAATGTTATACTGTATGGAGTCTTCTCTTTCATTAAGACACCAAACATTATAGTTTCATAAGAACTATGTGTTCCCAGATTCCTCTCATCACAAGATACATAGTGATGCCTGAAATATCAATTTTTGGTCCCAATAACAAGATAATTTTCCATTCATGTCATGTGATCTAGTGTCCTTACAACACAACATTAAACTCGATGGACCTAGAACATCCCATTCATTAAGGGTGTGAAAAATTTATTCACCTCCTGACATAACACTACATGAATCATTGATATTCATCTCAATTCATGATGAGTGACCTATGTCCTTATGACATGAAATTAAATTTCATGTTTCTTCTATAACTATCTATGAATTGAATCTCATTTTAAAATGGGATACATATGAACACCTCGATCTTGTATCTTGGTTCTTGAACCACATGGTGCACAGATAACCATGTCATGCATGGGGATCTTGTCTATCCATGTTTCTCACAATGATCATGGATTACGTGGGTGTAGGAATTACAAAAAACGAATCCCCAAATGAAAAAGGTGTATCATCCTTGATGGGATCTAGTTCGCACCATAAGATGTTAAAATGCATGAATTTTTCGAACATTGTGAGGTTGGATTTTCATTTTCATGAGATATGTACTGACGCCCAGACATAATACCATAGGCCTGACAACAACATCTCTAATTAATCATGTTGATCTGCCTCCCGTCATCACTGCACGATGCTAAACATCCTGTAATTTCTAGAAACTAAGTATTGTTTCATTTTCAATTTCATTACATATTTAGTGACGCCTAGAATTAACCCCTTAGTCCCAACAAAGATTTTCCAATTAATTCATGTCATCTTGCTGTCATCCTTTATGATTGACTTTTAAATGAATAGAACATCATGAACTATGTGTATCATGATTCATGTCATCAATGGATACATAGTGACTCATGGATCACTAATATTTGGCCCAACTCCAACTGTCAATGAAAATTATTCCCACCTCAACATTTGTGTCATACCAACGTAGATTATATAACATTGTAGAACAATATGTGGCCTCATTCTCTTCCTCATACGGTACACAATGATGCCCAAGTCCCCATTTTTGGGCCCAACTACAATACTACCACTTTCCATGTCAGTCCACATCAATCCTCACCATAAGATGTTAAACTACATTTAATTACCACACGATGTTATACTATATATAAGTGTATATTTATTACATAATGTTAAACTATATAAAAGTACATCCTTAACACTTGAAGTTAAATTTAATGGAAGTATATAATTACTTTATGATGTTATATTTCATGGAAGTACGTCCTTACTATATGATGATAAACTGCATGGACAATGTCTTTACCACATGATGTTAAAAAACATAGAAAAATATCCCCACTACATGAAAATTAAGTGTGCAGACCATCTCCCATTTCTCATCCTTCATCAAGGACCCATGTGAAACATACCTCATTCAACCAATGTATTAGGTGCTTTCACTGTCATTCAAGAGCACCTCAAATACATATACCCGACATCATGTATCATGTATCTCAGGTCTCCATAGTCTTCCATGGCCCATGTAAAAGATATCTAGCTTCAGGGACACTATTCATGTATATAAACTCATGCTCATGGATCCTCCATATGCCCAGATGTCTATCAACCTAATGTGTAACTCTATAAATGGGCATTCTAATTGTTGTGATCCCTTACATCATTAAAGACACACTAAACACCCCATCATGTATGGACTACACCCAGTATGACTTTCCTATGAAATTACTCAAGAATTAACAATTTGGAGTCGTAATTGATAATATTTCTATACCATGTTTAAGAAGATATTGGTTTACTAATCACCATTGATATCCTGATTAAGATCATATGTATTATTCTACATATTAGGTCCATTTTAGTCATGACCATAACCTACCTTCATTATGGTCAATGTCGTGTAACCTTAATCTATATCCCATAATGGTTCAAACCCCAAGAACGCCAAATTCTAAAGAAGGAGACACATAATGTACCGGTTGAAAATCGCAAAAGGGAGAGCAATGAAAAAGTCAGGTCTCCACCTTCTAAATTTTTCATCAATATATTTTAGGAAAAATTTGGGTGCAAACATAAAAGGAATAAATATCATAAGGTCTACATTATAGCCCTAAAAAATTACATGTTATGCTTGCTCGACCCACATGTTTCAGATGAAGTCTGAGAAAAATTAATCACATCTTCTCACCTTGATAATGTGTTCATTGGGCAGTGACACAAATTTTTGGGTACTCAAACCCTCTATGGATTTTACAATCTCCATAGATCACACTTCATGATTTGGGGAATCTAGAATCACTATATCATTTTGTGGTACTTTGAAAGGATATGCGACTTGAAGGAAGCATATCTTTACTATGCATACATTCCCATGGATCATGTATAGGTGCTTATGGCTTTCAACCTAATGCGTCACTCTGAAAAAGGACATTCCAATTATCATGAGCCTTGACACTACCACAGAAACACTAAACACCTCAGTGTGTCTAAACCACTCATTTTATGATTGACCTACTCCATTATCGTAACTCAAGATCTCTATATTGTGACATACAATATCCACCCCATACAATCCAAGAAGATTTTAAATACTCATTTTTACGACAATGTGCTTCATACCGTTTCTCAAAGATAGACTGTGACATTTCATCCACCAAAATTTGATGGCCAAGACATCATGATTCAAAACCACATATCAATGGGATCAAAATTCCCTCTAAGAGTTGAACTAACATTTTGTACCAGAACCCTTCTTGGATAGCTTTCCTCCCATACAAAACATCATCATTTAGACATTAGAGTGGTTAGAAATCATTCATAGACCTCATAAAGAAGATAAGATCATATTTCTCTTGGAATAGTATCAATTAATAAGGGACATGAACTGCAACCCAAATGCGTCTTATAAATTTTAGAAATGTGCTTCAATTATTCTATGCCTTAGCAACACCATGGTGGAACTTGGCATTCCAGAATGTTGTGGGACAAAACTGGAATTTTTGTACCATATCAAACTCATGGACATAATCTTTCAGGTTATTATTTACACAATCCATAATCCAACTATCCAATAGGTCTTATTATCCATATGATTAAAACCCCTTCCATATTACTCCTGTAAATCATTCATAGCCCTAAAAAATGAACCCAGATTCAAGGAAACATTTTGTTGACTAGGAATATATTCTTATAGCTCATATATATGTGACTATGGCTGTCAACCAAATGAATCACTCTGTAATAAGGGAATTCTGATCCTCACGAGGCTTCAAAAAATCACTGTAGAACCTATCAACTCATAGTGATTTAGTTCATCCCTAGTATTTGTTCACAATATCCCATGATCATTTAGTAGGTCTAAGCTAAAAGACCCTAAACTGAAGCAATATTAGGTCCAAGTAAAATGACATTAAACTAAAATAAACATTATGTTTGAGGCAAAAATAACAAAAAATAAAGAAAATGGGGGACCGAGTTAAAGACTCACAACTAATGAATCATAAGGTAAAGGCTAAGAAGTCCCCAAACTAATGACATTTTTTTAAGCTCGATGACCATAAACTAATGAAAAATTATGTATGATCTAAAAGAACATAAACTAAATCAATAGAATGTATGAGATTACAGAACCTAAACAAATGCAATATATGGTATGAGCTAAAAAACCATAAACTAAATCAATATTATCCTCGATATAAAAGATCCTAAACTAAATCAATATTATGTCTGAAAGAAAAATACACTAAATTGAAGCAATATTTGGCGCGATCTAAAAACCCAAAAACAAATGAAATACATGGTCCTAGCTAAAACACTCTTAACCAAAGAAATATTTTGTCTGAACTAAAAGTACCCCAAACTAAAGAAATATGTGGTCTAAGATAAAAGTATATATACTATAGAAAAAGAAGACCCAGTCTAAAAATCCCTGAAACTAATGTAATATTAAGTTTGAGATAAAAGACCATAAACTAAAAAATATATGGTATTAGCTAAAATAACCTACACTAAAGTCATATCAGGTCTAAGATAAAAGAACCTGAACTACAATACATCAATGAATCATCCTAAAAAACCTTATGGGGCCAACTACATTTTATTGTAATGCTTGAGTTTCTTTATGAAAAAATGAATAGCACTCACCCATCAAGGAATATCTCCTACATGGATGATCTTTCTCCAAATTATGTGATCTCAAGATAACTATAATAGATTCATCAGTACGTTAATTCATGTTAGTTTGAATTTATGAGAGCTTCCTAAAACAAATCATCAGATCCATATATTTAGGTTTTCTTGATTTTATGAAATGGATGGGTATCGTTGGTGTTTCACAAAATATCAGTTTAATGAGATATCATGCACATCATGAATGAAATGGAATTGAATGAAAACATGTAATGTTTAGAATATCCATTCACTGGTAGAGTATAGAAGGAATAGTCCATAATTATCTGTATATATGTAAAAAATTCCAATATTTACCTTATAATCATATTTTGATTTATTCTGAATGAATCCAATTCTAGGGAGGAATTTGTTGATGCTCATAATCACTCCTTACACACACTTTCATGGTAGGATTAATAAAATTCATATCATGTGAGTAATAAATAAAATCACATTACATATTTTAACCTCATTGTATTAGAGTTTTGAATTTCCATTTTCTCCGAGAATTGATAACACACACCAGTACGCCTCTACAAAGTTAGATGAAAAACTAAATTCATGAACGATTGATGGCTTCTCAAGATGCATGAAAATGAAGTTCATATTCATCCATACATCATGAATCGACTCATTATACTAGATTATATGAAGTCTATATGGAAGAGAATATTGAATGTATGATAGTATTACTCACAATCAATGAGGAGGATAATACACAATATCCTCATGGATGGGATCATCTTCAGCCTCATGTTCTCCATCCAACAAAACAAAAAGGGGGTTCTCTTCATTTTTCATAACTCCTATCTTGGAAATTATCACCACCTAAAGATGCTTTATATGTTGTCACATTCAATGAAGAGAAACTATTCTCCTAGATCAGCACATGATATTACCAGTGATGAAACTCTTGATTTAATGATGAGAAATACATATTAAACAGTTACATAAGGGTATCAAACTGTAGGCTGAACGATATGCTTCGGCATGATCGATCTAGATAAGATCACATGATGTTGTAGCACCCTTCACATAGAACATATTGATGTGGATAACATATATCCATGGATAGAGGGAAATTCCTGGTTATGTATCCCCATTATCATTTAAAATAACAACCATGGAATAGAAATGCCTCTGGTTAAGAACATTTTTACACAAATTATATTAGTAGGTAGGACCGGTGAATCGCACATGCATCCCATAACTACCAGCTTGGGAAGAATGCACCTGTATGAGATCACTATATGAAAATAAATGAAATAAAAACCTTTTTGTCTTCTATGTGAATGATTACCTCATTATGTCTCAAAACAATGATGAATGTGTAGTTGAAGAAAAAACAGATCATCTATTGTTGTATTTACCCGATTTTGCATCATGAACAAATACACTGTGTGACAGAAATCCATTGTACAAATATAAAAAACAAAAATATTCCATGAATGATTAAACTCCCCAATTACTAAGAAAAAAAACAAAATAAGGACATGTGAGGACATGAAATGATCATCCTATTACACAATCATACTTTAAGAAAGCCGAAAGTACTAGTGTTTTAAAGAGATATCTTGACGTAGCATAACCCATTGATTAGAGGATGAGAAAGTCGGTTTGATGAGAAATGGATCATATTTATTAGATTTTCCACCTTCCTAGAGTGTTTATATGAAATGTTATGCTTCACATATAAATACAGAGATGTCAAAATATGGGGGTGGTTGTTGCTCCTATGGGAGATCTCTCATTTTCCCTAGAAACAAAGCATCATAAAACAAATATGGGTTATCTGAAATAGGTCATGTGAGACCCACATTTTCATCCAAAAAACATGGTGTATATAATAGGAAATTACAAGACCATTAAACTGAAAGTTCCAAGGAACTCATAACCATCCTCATAACGGTTGTGTTAGTGCATGGCCTCTCATGAGAGAATATATTTTTTTTTGTCATTTGAAGGGGAGATGCATCTCATAACCTATCATAGGAAAGATAGTAGCAGCACATATCTTAACTCTATAAGGGTTCAAACACTATGTGAAATTAATACTACCACAAATATATGGCTATGATATCTCTTACATCATCAGGAGAACAAGGAGGTGATTTCATATCCTAATCCCCCATGTTCCTAGAAGAAGATTGAATTACCACATACCCAGTAATGTCAATAATTGTGAACACTTATTCTGTATATGGTAATGATCATGTCCTAAAATAATTTATTTTATGTTCCATGATATCCAAACATTAATAATACTCAAGGATCGATGCACCATGCCTATCTGATGAAATTTTACACTATACCCATGCAATATTCATGTTCACATTAATAGATATATGCCACACTTGTTATTTCCATGCGATGAAAATAAATATTCCTCTTTACTGTGTCAAAATATATCACTTGAACCCTTTTATAGGATAATAGGTGGAATTGGATGTCATATTTTTCCCCCATGAAAAAAATCAGTCATAAAATAGATTGATGGGGCCCGAGTTATGCAAACAATTTGTGACGTCTTGTAACACTCACCACGAACACTTTGGCATGCTTCCATGTCTTTAAAAACCCCTTTTTCATCCTATAAAACCATCTATCCATGAATATGTGACACATAATAGGTGAATAAATGATAAAATCCTTGAAAATGTATGAACTATATCACAATGTTTATAAATAAACATGTGGTGTATCAATTTAAATTTGATAAAATGTCCCTAAACACTTATTCATGTAATCTTGAGATCCAAAATTAATCATGAGAATCACACTATAACAATGAGATGATTGGCCATGGAATTTCATGTGTGACATTGTAAAATATGATATTTATCATGATTCCCAGACATGAACAATCAGTGAGTGAAGGAATCATGGGTTTTCATTGGAATGTTCCAGAACAAACTCCAAAAATCATTCTAAAATAAGGTGGGATGATAATTAATGGATGATACCCCTTGTGTTCATGAAGATCACATGATATTCATCATTGGGAAAAATAAAATCCAATAGTGACATCTTGAAAAACACTAAATACCTCCGAACATTTGAGGATAAAATGAATTACATAATACGAAGGAGGTGAGATGTGTTCATAGTCACAGAAGGACATGTGGAACTATACCAGGAGATCTGTGAGATACCATGAGACCTAAGCCTTATGTAGTCCTCATCTTGATAATTCCCTTTGAATTATCATCCCCACCACATAGAAGTCCATGTATACGTAAGGGGATCCCCCCTTTGGTACTTTGAGGATAGATGGATAGAAATATCCACTACATGCTTTTGCATACTCCATATGACCCATTTTTGTGAGATGAGACATCATTGAAAATGGAGAAAAAATCTCAGACATTGGTCATGAAAACTTGCCTAATCCAGAACAACTATAAATTAATCTAATGTATATAAAAAGGGAGGAGGTGAGAGATATTCATGGTCCCTGAAAGACATGCGACGTGCCCTCAATGATATGTAATACATCATCTGTCCTCAGGGACACCTCTAACTCCCCTTGACAAATTCATTTGTCTTGTCATCCTCTTCATGAGAAGAACCCCAGGAAACACCATGATTCTCTTAGGGAAAACATATATATTTTTTCATAGGATTATTGTACACCCCCATATGACCAATATCACTCAACTGACAAATCACCAAAAATTATTGGAAATGTCATCGACAACACACATGAAATCATGTGTGACTTATAAACTATGTAACATAAAATTAAAGAGATCAAAAGGGAAGAGGTCTAATGTACAAGACGTTGCTAAATGGCATGTGATATGACTAGTGAACTAGTAGTGTAGTCCCATTAGAGCCCAAGTCAGTTCATATGAGGTCTTGTAAATTCCATTCTACAAAATCATGGTTCATGTGATGGCTCTTTTATAAGTCAACCTTACAACATTGAAGCACTTTGACATGTCTGTAAGATAAAAAAAATTAATTAATCCGATATAATACAAAAAAGGGATCATTAATAAAAGACTTGTGATCACTGAAAATCTGTTGACACACTAAGAGATGTCTATAGTAGAGACTCATGAAGAAGCATTGCACCAGAGCTCTTTTCCTATTCCTTCTTGAACACATGCTAGATACACCTCACGATGAACTAGACAACAGAGGTGGTGATCAATATAAATTTTCCAATGAAAAATGAATAATGGTTTTTCATATAAAATATTGGATTCTTGGTCTCTAGAAAATTCAACACCTAGTATATGTGGATTTTTAGGGAAATAAATCACATTACTAGTAACTTTCCATTATGTAATTTACTGGCGGACAGCTAGAGAAATCATGTACCACACAGAAGGTGCATTGGGTAATTATTAACAGATCACATGATGGAAGTCTATGATGACTCATAAAAAATATACAACATTTCTTCTGGATCACAAGAGATTCAAATGAACTGGTACTAAATAAACCTATGGAATTCATAATATAATGGTTAGAACCTAAACTAAAGGGGGAATATGTAAGAGAAAGACAAGATCAGTGGCCCTCATGATCTCCATCTGAGTCACCCTATGGCACTCGACAACACTAGGACATATAACATAGATCTTGTGACAATCTGTGAGTATGTCATATTAGATATGTAGAAAAGACCAATCATGTTACAGAGAGTGACACGATTCACCCCATGGATAGAGTAATGATCTCACAAATTTCACTAGGTCTGTCACCTAGGTCTTGTGATGCCCATTAGTCACATCTATGGACTCATATAATAGAATTTTCTAATATCATTAGAGAATCATAAAATAATTTTGACAATATTATCAATCTCCTACAACACCCTCTGAGAAGGTAATCTTGGACACACGTTGCCTCCAGACATGTTGGTCAGATCTCGGGATGTCTCTAGATGTGTCAGCCAAGATATGTCACACCCCTTAAACTATGACATAATGTCTCCCTTAAAACCTCCATATGTGTCAATAAAGGTCATGCAATGGATCCAAAGACATGCCAACCGGGTTATACAACACCTTCTATAAAAAATAGGCCATGTCAAAAGGGCATCCTGTTACATGATAACATTGTCAGTCCTTGGTTTGTAAGCCCCGAATATAGGTCAACCTCAGTGTGTAGGCCCCTTCATATAGGGAACTAAGATGCCTCAGATTCCCTGCATATATAGGATATATCATCTTCATTTCCCCAAGGTTTGGGATCGATATTGGTCATCTAGGGAAATTATGTCATCTAAATACCATATACCAGAAATTAAATTGATTTATTACTATCCATTACTTCTCAAAAATTATTATATAACATGTGGTCATTGGGAGTAGTAATGATCATATCATCTTCACTATAACCCCCCACAATGGTACATGGTATCCTCAGTGTGTAAGCTCTGACAATAACATAACTACGATGACTCTAATTCATTCAATAACCAAGATACATAAGACACCAATTTGAGACCCCACTCCCATACAAAACCATTTCACTGTAGTCCAAGTACATAAGTCCAACATCATGATAAATTAAATGATCATTCTCCATCACTTATTTCTCACATATATCATGGATCACCATAGCTATGTGATCCATAGTAATCATCTCATCAAAACTATGAGTATCTATAATGACATGAGAAACCATGAGAAATAAAGAAAATTGATTATATCTATATTAGGGATACTAAAGAAAAACCCTCAGGGTTCAAGCTTAATTATTTGGGGTTTCAGTATATAGAAATATTTCCTTACTGAATGACATTAAACACCACGAGAAGAATAAACTACATGGGTTTTTATTCTTGCAATAATGAAGATGTGTAGGATTCCTCATAATGGCTCAATACCCTCCTCAGAATATTATCTATCTTCTTACATGGAATCTTTCTATGAAGAACTTGGTTATACGGCCTTAGTATATAAGAAACTACTTGTTATCAGAAAATGATGAATAAAATTTTATACATATCGATGGATTTACTAAAGAGACCCTAGTCTCTTTCATATGAAAGCGAATTTTCCAATAGTCATTTTGATTGGGTATTTTGACCTATATCAGTATTTATAATAGATTCAAAATGACATCATAAATATAAAAGTGTTCTAAAGTTGGAAATAACTCCCCCAAAAGGGTGGAATGATCCCAACCTCACATCCTGTTGACTAATGTGAGTCCATAAGTGTCAATGGACTTGAAAACCAACATGACATCCAACTTTGGAAAGAATATCCATACCCACCAATAGATAAGGGAAATATTAGGATATAATCGGAGATAAATAATAGATTGTAAACCAAATGTGTTGGATTGAGTGAGGCCTTAAAATATCCCTCCATCAAACCACAATGGGGATAAAAATCCACATCCATTTCCAAACCCATATAAATATGGGGTTAATCATTAGATAATTAAATAATAACCATAAATAAAGTAGAGAATCAGATATTGAGATAACCCTCCTAAACATTGGATTATTTTTTATTAAAATCACTATGATTGATAAATATATTATTTTTCTCTTCAACATTGATAATATTAATTAGAAAACAAATATTGAATCCCTAAAACCCTATGATTCATGATCAATGTATTAAAAAAGGAAAAATAGATGATTGATGATCAATATGAGAGTACCATAATAGGGATAAACAATCAAGGTTATGACTCATTTATTGACCACTAGGTGTGTCCTAACTATGATTGTTTTGGATATAGTGTGAGACACTATGGAAAAAATCTTTATTTTTTCATGTAAACTAGTTCATGATTTGGGAAATGTTTGGTTAGTTTATATAACAACCCAACTCTTTATTTCACACTTATAAATGATTTATTACATAAAAATTCACTTAAGAATACACTAAAGATTGAGAGTTCTAGTGTCTTTAAAAATAACGAACATTACATAACAACATAAAACATAAAACAAGGCATATTTATTGAAAACATATTTTACATGACCACAACATTCTTTCATACTTATCATTTCATGGGATTACATGCGGACATACATACGAGAATGGTGAGAAATAAATCCCAGTAAGGGAGTAAACCTATAATAAAATGAATAATACAATACATGTTAGGAAATAGGAATATAAATGGTGAATAAGAGAATCATGAACATAATGTCATGATATACCATGATTATCATAACATGGAAGTGTGGCAAGGATATACAAAAAGATATTTTCATGATCCAAGGCTCACTGCACATGGATTAGCATTAATATATCCTCATTTACATATAATTAGGATGAGTAAAACCACATTGTACTTGAATTAGAATGCTTAAACCCTAATTGACGATGGCAAATCATTATACGAAACATTATCCAATTGATTAGAGTGCTATCAGGGCTCACCATTTATAAACATTTCATTTTACGCATAAGTGTGCCACATGGATCATATAACATGGAATAAATCAAAATAATAAGTTATTCTATGATTCAATAATGTGGAATAAATAAATAAAAGTACCATTCAATATGTATATATTTATAATGGTGAATACAATTGATAGAGAAATGGGTATGATATTCACTACATAATGATTTTGTCTTGGAAAAGTGTGATGTAATTTTTGGAGCATAACGATGTGACATAAAAAATCATAAAAATAGTTGATGAGTGATAATGGAAAATCTAATCATCTTTACTTGGAATTGACATTAAGGGGGTCGTATAGATACTTTTACCAACACATATAATTTGAAAATATAGGGAATTCCACAGTAAAGAAACTTTATGAAAAAGAATAAATGGAATAACTCTTATGAAATTGTGGAATTTTAAAGGGTATACATGGGAGAGATTAATGGGAGAGAAAGATGTATATTATTATTAAAATATATGCATGGATGTATATAGTATGTCTTAAATAATACCCCAACATTTTTAATTGCAAAAAAAGGATATAGAAACATAAATAAACTTGGAAAAAATAATAAAGAAATAAATACCTTACTTGAGTATGTGACTTCATGTGATTGAGGAGGGGCTTCATGATAGCTTGTGGTGCCTTCAGAGGTTTCTATAAAAAATATGATATAGTTGGGAAATGATCCTAGGTTTTTTAGTGAATATAATTGGGAGCTTGGGTGGTTTATATGGGAAATGATAGGGGAATTCATTAATATTTCACAACCATATGTTTTAGAATCTATAAAAATAAATAATCAAAACCACGAACCATCACATGGTTTTAAAAATATTTTTAATCCAAAGGAAATCAGAAAAAAAATTATTTTATAAGACCAATGTCTGAACATATTAAAATATTAAGCATTCTTATGTTGTGGTGAGTCACACTCTCAAGGTAATCATTTTACATCATCAGAATATTTAAGTGGTCATGGAGGGTACACTAAGGTGACGAAAAATCAATAATAAAGTCTAAAAATCATCATTTTTATGGACAAAATTTGTCAGACAAATATCTTTCTTATATTATTTTATTACTTCACTATTGGGTCGTTAGGATATCATAAAACACATTATATATTTAAACAATATTTATTTTTTACCCAAAAATTCAATTATATCAAAAAAATATGAAAAAATCACCGTTAGAAAATTTCAACATCTGGAATGAAAAAATTATACTCATTTTATCTAAATAATTGTCTAAATATAGGAATATTCACTTTTAAAATAAATACTGACATTTATTGAAAATACACAGGTTTGAAAAAAATGGGTTTCAAACCTTTATAAAAATTACCATTATATACTGATTATATAGTCATTTATATTAAATAAAAATTAATTTAGTAATAATATTTTATTAAAATATTATTTAATTAGAAAATGCATAAATTCATAAATACAGATTTCTTAATTGAATATTAATTAAAATACTATTTGTTCTTTAAAAACCATTTACAAATTAATAATAATAAAATGAATGTATATTTTTTATTATATACAAAACAATATTGCACATAATTATAATTTTAGGGTATTGTAACATAAACCCTTATAACACATGTATAAGACCTAAGGGTAATGTTTTCGATGGAGAGAGACTCCCAGGGCGGCTCAGGTAACATTACTCAGGTGGTAATTTCTATTAACATCCGCTTCTACCGTAAGTCATTCCGTTAAAGATTATCACACTAAGGCTCAGCTTGTGATTACTCTAGAGTGAATCCCAGCGATTTTACCTTCTTCACATGCTCTGACAACTGGGCTTCTTATGGATTAATTCTACTGGATGTGGTCGTCACTTATTTTGTATGAGTAAATTGGATTTTTTAAAGCCCTGTATTTATATTAATTATGTGCTCTCTATTAAATGGATTTAATAGCAAAGGTAGAAATTCATATCGGTATTTTATAATCCAAAAAAATAAAACCAATTAAGTTCATATGTTTCATATAACCATTTAACGTAAGGAGACATTTAATTAGATCAAGATAAATTTTCATTAATATATGTTTGGGTCGTTACAATATTTCCCCCCTTAAGGAATAACACCTTCAAAATTTCCTTTTCCCACACTAAAATAGATGATGGAAACTCTACCTTATCACATTCTCTAATTCCCACGTTGCTTCTTCAAACTTGTGGTTTTTCCAAAACACAATGATGAGTGGAATTGTGTTATTTCATTGATCCTTTTCCTATAATCTATGGTCTTCACTGGATTCTCATTATATGAGAGGTAATTATCTAATAGTACAAAATATATATTGAGTACAAGAAATGGTTTAGCTATGTAGTGTCTCAAATGTGATACATAGAATATATCATGTACTTGAGGTAGTTTCGATAGGAGTACTAGTTGATAAGCCACATCTCCAATGCGATCAAGGTTATAAATAGGACTGATGTACCCTGGACTATGATTTACCTTCTTCCCAAATATCATACCTCTAATCCTCAGTGATATAAATGGGAATAAAATATCTCCCACATCAAACTCTAGGTCTCATCAATTATTATTAGTATAGCTCTTTGGTTGACTCTGAGTAGCTTTAATGTGATGGTAAATGGTCTTAACCTTCTCCTCTATTTCATTGACCATTTCTAGACATATGAGTTTTCTCTCCCCAGCATTATCATAAAAAGATGGTGTTCTACACCTCTTCCCATAAAGCTCTTCATAAGGAGAAATTTGGATTCTTGAGTGGAAATTGTTACTGTAAGTGAACTTAACTAAAGGAAGATGTTAATCCCATCCTCTTTTAAAGTCCATCAAGCATGATCTCATCATGTTTTCAAGTGATTGGATTTTCTAATTAGATTGGACATTGTTTTGATGATGATATGATGTACTAAAGTTCATCTCAGTATTCAGAGTGTGTGTGATACTCTTCCAAAACATATAGGTGAATCTTGGATCTCGATCGGGTATAATAGATTGAGGTACTCCATACAGCCTTACTACCTCTCTGAATTATATATGTTTCATTTGATCCAATGAAAAATCCTCTCAAATTGAAATTATGTGTGTAGTATTTGAAAGACGATCCACAAAAAACCAAGATTGCATTGTTTTCTTTGGATGTTTTTAGATGTTCTGTGAAAAATTCCATGGTGATTTTATTCCATTTCTATGTTAGTATGGGTAATGTTTGCATCATGCCCTTTGACTTCTGCCTCTCAACCTTTACTTGCTGACACACCGGGCACGTTTATTTATACTTTGTGATATACTTCATCATGATATCCTAAAAATAATTCTCTTAAAGATATCAAACCATATTTGTTTTTTATGGGTGAATAGAGAAATTCGAATTATGTGCATCATCCAAAATTTCATGCATTGGCTCTGGATTTTATGGAACACTTAGTCTTGTCCCAAATATCACAATTTCATTATTATGATTGAAAATCGAGGATTTACCTTTTCGGATAGTTTCCAATTTCTTTTTAATTTCTACATCATCCTTTTTAGCGTCCATTATCCTTTCTAAAAGAGATTATTGAGTAATAATTTTTGAATGGATAGATGGTGTTCCATTCTTTACGATTCTCTTGTCCATATTGAACAAATCTAATATTATTGGATCCATTAAAAATCTAATGAATGATATAATAATTGGTTCTTTTCTTCCTAAATAATCCTCCACCTTGTTTTCATTCCTAGGGACTTAATGGATTGATCAGTCATAGTATTTGATGATCTCTAACAATCATTGATGGTGCATGTTCAAATCTGTCTATGTTAATATATACATGAGGCTTTAGTGATCTGTATATATTTCACACTTCTCCCAAAAAAGGTAATGTCACAAAATTTTTAATGCAGTGATTACTATATCCAACTATAGATCATGTGTTGGGTAGTATTTCTCATGAACATTCAATTACTTTGAAGCATAGACAAAGGTTTTTAATTTTTCATCAATATACAACTGATGCCTTTCTTCGAAGAATCACTAAGTACCACAAAATATTTTTCAAATGTAGTCAGTGTGAGAACTAGAATAATGATATGCCTCCTTTTCATCCTCATGAAGAAATCTTCAAATTCATCAATCTAAGAAATCTACACTCTTTTCTGATTTAGTTGGGATTGTGGGATTGACAATTGTGAGAAACTTCTCAAAAATTGGCGATAAAATTCAGCTAACGTAGGGAAACTATGGATATCTATCACTGATGTTGGCCTCGATCATCCATCAATTTCATTTTTCATAGAGGGATCCACAAATATCCAATTTTTTGTGATGATATAACCCATGAATGATACCTCCTTCAACCAGAAAACACACTTGATATAATTTTAGTATAGATTCTACTTTCCCAAGGTCTCTAGTAATTTTCTTAGATGATCCTCATTCTCCTCCTTGGTTTTGAATTATATTAGAATATTTCCTATAAAGACATCCAGAATTTTTCCAAAGTATTCTATAAATAATCTATTCATTAATTATATAATGATTATTTAAGAATTAGTTAGTCTAAAAGGAATTACTATGAATTCATAGTGCTTGTACCTTATACAAATAGCAGTCTTAGGGATATATGCATTCTTCACCCTTACTCGGTAAAATCCTTACTCCAGATCGACATTGGAGAAGTATGGTGCTCTACGTTGCTGATAGAACACACCATCAATTTCTAGAATAGGATACTTGTTCTTTAACCTAATTTTACTGAGAACATGATAATCTATGAAAAATAACATTGAACAGTCCTTATTCTTGACGAAGAGGACTGGTGCACCCTATGTTGAAGCACATGGGTGTGTAAACCCTTTATCTAGATACTCTTGTAGTTTTACCTTTAGCTCATCAAGCTCCACAAAAACCATTATATATCTATTATTTGATATTGGTAAAGATGTAGGTATAATATCAATTGAGAATTCAAAATCTCTTCTTGTTGGAAGAACATGAAATTTCTCAAGAAACAATTCATCAAATTCTCTCACAATAGTCATATTTTCAAGGATGGTTGCTTCCATATAATCCCTCATCTGATTAATATATGCATGCGCATAAGGTAGTAAAATCCTCATTTGAGATGATGTTTTTAAAGATGATTCATCCTCCACCTTTCAATTGAATAGAATCTGTGGTCGATTTTCCATATGGAGAGTGATTTCCCTCTCATGATAATATATGTTTATCTATATAGGGAATGCCAATCCATTCCATGAATTAGATCAAATTAAACTGGAGGTAGTATGATGAGGTTCAATGGGAAGTTCAATCCAATAATTTTGATAGCGGGGGAGTTATATTCATGAAATTAAATAATTTCCCTATTTTCAGTTCTGACTGACATCACTAGTTCAATGATTTTTGGTGGTGTTGGGACTGTTCTAATAAACATTTGGTACATAAAGGAATGTATAGAACAAGAATAAAAAAATATTTTCACTATATTTTAATGAATAACTAGCATAATAGTCACCACATAGTTTTCGGGGTTTTCTTCAGTGGTAGTGATGAAAATATCTATCCCTTTCTTCCTTGGAAGATGTTGGTTTCCTCCCAAAACCCATGGATTAGGGAACTGGTTTGCAGAGTTCCCTGGTTCTATGAATATATAGAAATGACCAATGTGTCAAGGGTTTAAAAGAGAATTCCTCTCCTCTATTTTAGCAGTGGGGTTTTGTTATTGACATTTGATGGTCAAGTTCCCATATCTTCCAAAACTAAACCATTTTTTCATCCCCATTATGAAATTTCTTGGGTGCTTCTATCTGCACCTTTGGTAAGTGGGGTGCTGAAATTTCTTAGCACTGTTGGATTTATCCAACAGACAACCATAATTAATGTCCACTATCCTATTCATATCCCCATGATACCCTTGATATTCATCGATCTCCATTTTGTCTTTAAGGGCACATCAGACAATTTCCTCATTGCTATCGAAGTCACAGATCAGTATGTATTTTTGTTGCCTATATTTTATCCCACTAAAGAAGTGGCCATCCTTACATTTAGGGGTAATTAAAAAGTTTAATATGTATCATGCAAGACTTCAAATGTTTCACTCATATGATCTAATGGATTTTTTTCTTTTTTATTAAGGTAAAGGATGTCCATTTCCATATTAAGTCAGAGGATGCGTGAAAAATATTTATTGAAATGTATTTTCCAAAAATCAATCCATTCCAACACCTCGATATCTTCCTCATACTTCATATTTTATTATCAATGTCCTCCATTTATCAGCTTCATTCTCCAAAAAATAATAATATAAATGAACCTTCTATTTTTTGGAACATTGATGGATGAATTAAAACTTATCAATATAGTCGAACCATTGTTCAATGATTTAACGATCAGATGATTCATTAAAAGTTGGAGGTATTTTCACATGACACTCTCAATTGGAGATTTTTATTTCTTATAAGGGGGTGGATGTTTCTCTTTGACCCATATTTATATTAAAACATGATTTAACTGAGAGAGTATCATTGAAATGTTGTCCATTCACGTTCCCATCGAATTGGGAATCTCATTCGAACAGTCATTACATTGATTTTTTCAATGATTTTTAGCTTGAGCCCTCCTATTACCATACATTGGATGGAATAAAAGGAAATTTAGGGGTAACACATTAGGGGCAATCCAATTAACAAAATTAATCTTATAAATTAAATTTATTTTTTTAACTTATGAAATTATATGATTCAATATATGTAATCCATGATCTATATCCCAACATATATTTTTCGGGGTATTTTTTTATTCCCCTAATAATGGTCCATACTATTCTTGTTAATTTACCAAATAATATCCCACGAGAGTGACAAACTAAGAGTGCAGCATGTCTCGTTGTCATCCACTAGTTCTCATTACTGTCTAGCATAAAGTGGTTTTTTTCTTGTTTTACCCCTACATACTTCTATACCAGATCCACCACTACTTGTTTGTACCCAGACGCGGATGTATTTTCATAGTAAACTAATCATCTAATACCAAATATAACAACCATTCTATTTATATTACACTTAAACATTATTTATTACATAAATATTCACATAATACAACTAAGAGGATTGAGAGGTCTAGTTTTTTGAGAAATTAAGAAAATTATATAAAAACATATAAAATAAAACATAATAACATTAAGGAAAACTTCTTCTAAATGACCACAACATTATTTCCTACATAGCATTTCATGGGATAACTTGAGGACATACAAAAGAAAAGGGTCATCTATAAATCCCAGTAAGGAAGTAAGCATGGAATGACATAAAGAATAAAATAAATGTTTGTAAATAGGAAATCCAATGGTTCATAATGGAAACACGAACAACAATGAATGACATAGAGTTATTATCATAACATGGAAATGTGGAAACGACATATAACCATATAATATCAAGATCCAAGCCTCATTAAATATAGATTAGCATGTGTAAAACCTCATTAAACTTGATGTAGCTTGATTAAAAACTCATATAAATTGAATTAATATGAGTAAACCCTCATTAAACATGGTGTATCATGACACTAAACATTTCTCAATGTGTTGGTGTGCTATCCAGGAACACCCTTTATAAACATTTCATTTCATGTATAAGTGTGGCACATGTATCATATAACATGAAATCATGCAACATCACAAGATATTATATGATTAAAGAGTGTGGAATACCTATATGTAAGTACCATTCAATATGTATTTGTGAATAAAGGTGAATACCCTTAATAGAGAAATGTGTAAGGTATTCACTATACGATGATTTCCTCATAGAAAATCATGATTCAATTTTGGAAGCATAACTGCATGACATAAATAATCATAAAAATGGTTGATGAGAGAGATATGTCAATATAATAATTTTTAAATGAAAAGTATTTTATGGGGGTATTATAGATACATTTCCCAACACATGGAATTTGAAAATAGAAGGTCTAACATAATAATAAAATTTTATGAATGAGTATATATGGAAAACTCTTACAAAATTTCAGCATGGTATCAGGTGTACATGGGATTGACTAATGAGAGCAAAATAGGTCTCTCATAATTCAAAAATAATGAGGGAAATATGGGGAGGTTATAAATCATACACAAAAATTTTGAATTGAAAACAAAAGGGTATAACAACATAATGAATCTTGCATAAAAATAAAGAAGGATGAAATCCTTTAATTGAGTTTGTGACTTCAATAGCTTGGAGAGGGGATTATTGAGATATTTGGGTTCGTTGGGAGGTTTATAGAGGGATTAGGGAATATTATGAAAATTCTCCAGTGATTTATAGTGATGTTAAGTTGTAGCTTTGGTGGAATTATATATGAAATGAGAGGGGACTTCTTAAATACTTCACAAACATTTCTTATGAAATCTATATAATTAAATATTCAACACCTCAATCCATACCATGGTTTTTGCCCATATTTTTCCAAATGGGAGTGGAAAAAATAATTTTATATGTTCAACTTCCTAACCTATTAAAATATTAGTCCTGCTTATGTGGAGGTGAGTCTCAATCTCAAAGAAATCATTTTACAATGTTAAAATATTTTATTAGTCTTGGAGGGTCCACTAATGAATTGTAAAATTAATCTAAAAAATATAAAATCACATTTTTTAAAAGGTAAAATATATGTTCTAAATATTTCTTTTATATTATTTTATTACATTACTATTGGTTCATTATGATGTCCCAAAACACATTATATATTTAAACGGTACATAATTTTTACCCAAAAATTCTTCGGTCTCAGAAAATAATGAATAATTCACCATTAGATAATTTCTACATCAAGAATCCAAAAATAAAATTCATTTTATCTAAATAATTTTATCAATATTTGAATTTTTACTTTTATAATAAAACCTAATATTTATTGAAAATTCTTGGGTTTTGACAAAAACAGCTTTTAAACTATAATAAAAATAGCAATTGTATATAAAATATACGATCATTTATATTTAATAAAAAATAATTTGTTAATAACATTATATAAAATATTATTTAATTCAAAAATAAATTAATTCATCGAAGTAGATTTCTTAATTTAATATTAACTAAAAAGACTATTTGTGTTTAAATACAATTTTGAAAGAAATAATAATAAAATGAATATATATTATATATTATATAGAAAAATATAATTAACATAATAATAGTTCAGGGGTGTTGTTACGTTACCCCTTATAACACCTATATATGACCTAAGGGTATGGTGTGTGATGGTGAAAAACTCTTGGTGTGGCTCAGAAACATTCCTCGGGTGGTAATTTCTATAAACTTCGACTTCTCACACATGCAATTTTATTCGAGCATAACATGTTGAAGCTCGGCTTGGGTTTGGTATATAGTGAAGCCCAATGATTCTACCTCCTTCCTTATCTCTAAAAAATTGGCTTCATATGGAGAAATTTTACTAGATGAGGCAATCTGTTACACTGTCTGAGTAAATTTGATTTGATAAAGCACTATATTTATACTTATCATGTGATCATTGTTCAATGTCTATATTATGAAATATTAAAATTATTAAAAGTTTTTTAAAATCCAAAAAAATCAAATCAAGGAAGTGCATATGTTTTATATAACCATTTTACAAAATAGGACATTTAATTAGATTAAGAGTAATTTTCATTTATAAACTTTTGGGTCGTTGCATTTTAATTCTATTAGAAAAATGTGGTGTCGAAGGGAAAAAATTGGTGTTCCCATTATCTAAAAAAATAAATAACTAGCATGAAGGTTTAGTATGACTACATATCATGTTTGAAACATAGATTCCACTATCGTTTGGTCGTGTATGGGAGAAAAAAATGGGGTTCGACTCTTGAATGAGTTTGATAAATAATTTCTATCTCAAAATATGGTCATGGGTTGTTAAGAATGTGTTCCTAGTGAATTTCATCATCAAATGTGTATAAAATCCATTACCTTTAGGGGTTCCCAATCAGACATTTATTTTGATGGGGATCCAAAACAAGGGATACATGATGTGTAGGGATGAATTGATGTAATGTATGAATGGAATTCAAATGTATTATAATTATTCCAATATATATTTTAGAAAATTTAGTATGAATATTAGTCTCAACATTGATTAGAAAAAATTCAAAGGGGGCATCATCATTGTTCGACTTTTGGGATCATGAACGATATTATAGGTGACTGACCCTAATGTGGGATTGAGGATTTTGGGGAGAGGTCCTATGATTCGTTTCATTTTAATTTCATTAAATAATGAAGATGAAAATAAATTTTTGCAACATATGATGAGGATTATGCATACAAAGGATAACATTATATGGTGAGGATGATGCACATATAGTTTAATTTTATTCGATGAGGAACACACCCATTAATTCTAACATCATACCTTGGGGGGATGATTTACCAGTGGTTTAAAATCATATGATGTGGGTGATGCAAACAAAGACTAAAATCATATGGTGAGGATGATTCACACAGAGTTTCAAATCCTACAATGAGGATTATTCACAAGTAGTTAAATTTTATTTGTAAAGGTTGATGTGGATCGATGTGGATAACACTCACAAAGATAATATGACTAGCGTGAATGAGGAAAAAAATTGAATAATATTCTAAAAAACACATGAAGAAAAGGGATATTAATACATAGTTCAATATTTTAATTGAATTTATGGGATTAGTGATCATAGATGGGTTTTTATGCATCTATATAGCATCCTTTCAAGATTTTTACCACATTATTCTCCCCAATTTATCATAAGATGCATGGGTGACATTATGGGTGCAGTTTGAATCCTGATCAAGTTCCACTGCAGGTTTTTAACCAAAGAATATATTTTTCATCATTTATTTGGTAATTTATTCTCATAACATTTGAACCAGGAAGTTGAAAATAGTTTATGGTCATAATGACCAGGCCATAGGGCTGAATTTAGTTGAAGTTCATAATGCCCGTACATCAACTTATTGTTTATGGTCATAGTGCATATACCGTAGTGCTGCTATTAATTAAAGGTCAGAATGATTAGACGTAAGGGACACTTAGAGAAAAGATCATATGATGTTTTAGGATTCTAAAAAGATAGAAATTGTGTGACTGTAAGGAAATTCACAAATAATAAGTATATGGGTCCTATCACACGTAATATAAGGTCATGAGTTTTGACCACATAGTTTAGTCTCTCAATGGGATTTGTGTGGTATATGTTATAAGTGACCATAAATTAATGATGATCCTAGGAGGCCTTCCCGAATGTGAAATCTTGGATACAAGTAGAAAAATATTTTAATGTTGTGTTGTTTTGATCTAGGATTCGATCATAAGAATATTGAGTTTAGAAAAATTGATTTTTTTATAATGCATAGAATATGGCTTTTATGTCACCAAGGAGTGCACAAGGTATAGAGAAAAGGTGATGTAATGTGAATTTTGCGATAATAAGGCCCAATTCCAACTGACACATTCTCATGTTAGCTTCCACAAACATTAGAGTAATGATTCTTGGATACGGGCTCCTAGTTTATGGTCATAGAGTTCATGCTCGCTGAATATAGTTTAAGGCCATAATGGATGGACCATGATTTCTATCTAAATGAAATATGCATGGTATTTAAGAATGGTATCCGGACACGAATTGAGTGTCATGGAGGCCACCATATGTCATGTAGAACATATAGATGGAAACTTGTAAAAATATCAATGTCATGATTATTGGATATGAGATCACAGTTCTAGATCACAATGTTTGGAATTATGGTTCATCTGTGCATATCATCATTTTCTAAGAGAAAAACCCAAACCAACTCATAATACAACGTGATCCATGCATGATTCACGAAAAATAACCGGTGATAAGTATATCAATACATGAGAGAAAAGTGACTAAAAAATCATATGAGGGTAGATCGTGCATTTCATGAACTGGATAGTGAAAGGGAATGACAACAGGGTGGGAAAAAACTATAGACAATGTTAAAAAAACATATTTTACACCTTCATTGTTTTTGGATGGGGAGAAATAATGAAGGCTTGAATGTTTACCATGTTGGTAGCTTGGGATTCACCACCTTTTACAGAGGATCCTTGGAGGTGTGACCCTAGGACAAAATATGAGATTGTGTGGCCAAGCACCATTTCAGTTAGGGGGCCCATTAATATTTGGATTATTATGCTAATAAAAATTGAAGAAATCATGAATCATGAAAGTGGATGATGGTAATGTGTTGAATGGAATGATTAGTTTCATGGGGGCCATTCCATGACTTTTCCAAATGTGTGTGAATAAAATGATGGTAGGTTTTGATCAAGCCTATCATGGTGAGGAAATAAAAAATAATGAGTAAATGGTAGAGATATACTGAGGATAAGAAATCATTAAATCACTACATATCCCATGAGAATAGGAATCAAGAAACACATAGTTCTAGAACATTGAACGATAGAATTCCATTGTCAGTTTTTGTAATGTTATATCTGGTGAGGATGTAAAATCATCCCATATTTTTTATATTGAGAAGAATATGTATATAAAAAAGGTTCATTTTGTATATTAACATCATACAGTGTGAATTTTGTTCATATCAATCCCACACATATCAGATGATGCATCCGGATTTTACATATAGTATGTTAAAAAAATTTGATGATGATGTTTGTAATTTATATTAAATTTTGTACAACTCATATTATGGTTCTTACTAGTTTTAGGCCATACAAAATGTACTATACGGTATGATTCTAGTTTGTGATCGTATATCATGAATAATAGGGATTATGTGTCTTAAAAAGTCTTGTATAGCATGATAGAATGAAAAACCAATGTGAATGGAGAGATAAAGAGACCCTTTATAAAAAAACTCAAAAATGTATCCAATTCAACATCATTTAATTGGGGAGTAAATACACAATAATGACTCAATTATTTGGGCTGGACCCAGGATATGATATCTGAGAGTCATGATGTATGCCATCAAAATGGGAATCAGGCCACATGTAATTATGGAATGTAGTGTGATAAGAAACTATCACTGAAAGGTGGTATCCTCTCTAGAATGGAAATTGAATCACATCCTATTTATGATATGAAAAAATATTGAATTTTTAAGGAGCGAGGAAACTATTTTGACGTCATGTGCTAAGGATGTCTGTATATATTACATCCCATAATAATTATATGAGGAATAATGGTTTCATATATGGTAAATTTTAAATTTCACATCATGTGCTGAGAATGTTAGCATGGACTACATATTATGATTCACATTCCCTTCATCCTAATGTAAGGCCATGAATGAATCTTCATTTGTTTTTTATCCTTGGAATATAATTTTCCCTCTATACAGGAATATGAGGCCCATAAAGAAATCTAGGGGTGATAATGGTATAGGTAATCAGTTGTTTTGTGATGAGTTTCTAGTTGGGCCTAAAGATAGGTGTTCTTAGCTTTAATAAGTATCTCATGGGAATGGGAATCAGGTAACACATATTTGAAAAATGTGGTTTGGGATTTAGATTGTAGAAACACCATGGATGAATCAAGAAATGAGAATGAAGGTATGTTTCACATAGTTTTTTGTCATAATTATTGTATAATGAGTAGGTAATTTGAGGTTGTTTTGGTCATTATTATGTATACAGACCCGACGTGAATGAGGGGACAAAAATCCATTCACAAAATAATGAAATCCTAGAAAAAGCTGCTTGTATTTCCACATTATAGGCTATGGAACATGACAATTTATTAAAAAAATTAATCTCATGATTATTGGACTAGGGGTATGTTTTTTGAGGATAGTTATATTGAATGAAAGATATAAACATGAAATTAAATGAGGTTGATTCAAGACCATGTCTCACATAAATAACCTGAAAAAAACTGCGCATGGTTTATGGTCATAATGCTTGGACATTATGTGTGGGGAATGTTACAATTGTTGGTTGGATATAATTTATCCCTCATAGAGAATGGTTCATGATAAATTAGTGGCTAATCCTAAATATAAGGGGTCTTTGAATCACTATATATCCATTGGATATATAAATGAATCCATACATTGATCTTGACATTGGTTTTGTAGGAGAGTTGTTCTAGATTCTCAGTGAAATCCTCTTTAATGACATAATTAAGGAATCCCATGGATTCTATGGGAAATTAACCATTCATAACATTGGGTATGGCTTATGTTTCTCATCATGTGATAAAGATGTTGGTTTTTTCTTCCATTACTTATCATATGAGGTATTGTAGTCTTATATTGGGAAGGATGTAGTTTAATATCATGTACTATGGTGGTTGGGATTTATTTTTTAATGTAATATAACACAAACTATAGAGATACAATATAGATTATGGTCATAATGCATTGACTATATGGGGTGTTATTTAATTTACATTCAAAGAACTTGGACCTTGGCCTCTATATTTTAATGTATTTCTACGTTGACCGTGACTCCTAGATTATACTATTGGATTTTTATCCATGGGTTTCAAATAATGTACTATGTCAGAAACATGGTATTTATAGGGGAGTGAAACACTTTTCTTCTATAGTAGTAAAATAGTATGATCGATTGGAATACTCTTTATGGAAAACCTGAGGTCCATCCCATTTGTGATCCAACATTCTTGGATTTTATCTGGGTATCATCAACCTTTTAAGATCCTGTGCCCTATCTTCCTTGAGGAAGGAGAAGAGTTGAACCTTCTTATTGAATGATCATTCTATCATATTTTTTCCTATCTTTTTTATGAAATGCATGAATCCTTTTTTCCTTGAGGGATTGCAACATACCTAAAAAAAATTATTCCATTAAATCTGGTGCCTTCTATTCATACACAACCATTTAGTGTAGTGGTAACTGAATCTCAATGTGTAATACTACCTAGATTCCTTGCAATATGGAGTATGGGGTCTTTTAGGTGGAAATTAGAGTTTATTACAAATTTTATAAATGGATATTAGGGATATTTTCTATCCAACTATTTCTGCTTCAACCCACCATATTAAAAAGGAAGCTAGGGGTTATGTTGAACTCCCTGATATTTCTATTTTTTATGCTTGGATGTGAGACATATGGTTGGAAGAAATGTTGTAAATGGTTTAAAATTTATTCATCTTGTCATCCTATAAGGTTTTGTAGTTATCTATGAGAATATAACGAGGCAATCAAAATCTGTGGATGATGTGGGATGAAACATCATAGCGTCCTCATAATGAAAAGGAACTAGAGTAATCAAGAGTTTGGAGAAGATCTAGTTGTTGTTGTAGAATGTTAGCCAAAATTTGACGTGAATGAAACCACTTGGAGAACAAAATGTAGTTGTAAAAAAATGGGGTTCCAAAAGTAGCATAACCTCATAATTTAGTGGGATATGGGAACCACAGGATTCATCATGGAACACTTTATTTATTTTTTGAATCTTATTTCCTTGGATGAAATGGATTTTAATTTTATTGAACCCATGCCTATAGAATATTTTCTCAAGTCTTGGACCACCATGGAGAGTAAAATACTCTAAACAATGTCATATTCTCTCATGCTCGGCTCATCCTAGATGGAGTATTCTATGGTGGGTATAATTGATATGTGGAGTTAATAAATATAGTTTTTTGTAAAAGATTGGGCATTCAAAGTCCCTAGAATTGAAGTACCAATTGAAACATGATATACATGTTGGTTTCCATCATCTGTTGTGTTGAGGATATGATTCTATGATGTGCCAGATGAATGAAAATGTCATCCTAGTTGAGTTCTGAGAGGGAAAAATAGAAGATTTTTGAAGTATCAACTCTTGAAATCTATGGATGTGGAATTTGATCCACCATTATTTAGGAAGGGTTATGGGCCATCTGGTGATTATAACATTCTAATAGGGTCAGTAGTTAATTTTTTCTAATGACATGGACAACATTATTTATTTGATTACTATATCAAAGACTCCCTATTGATGTGAAAAATAGATATCAATCTCAAGTCCCAACTTAAGAGTTTTAATAAGGGCATGGTGCTCTGCCAAATTATTATTGTAGAACTCCATTAACTGTACAGAGTAAAGAAATACAACCTATTTCTGAGAAATAAATATGATCATCCATCCCACCCTACTAAGATTTGGGTAATTGATCTTTCTACCATTTGTGATATGGGAGGAACCATCAAATCTTTTCTTCCAGAACGGAACATCCTGATCCATTAAATGTATATATTCATCTAGAAAACTAATTTCAATGGGAAATAATTTAGGATATGGATGCATGTACAATATATATATATATATATATATTCCTAGATTAGAACAACCTTTTTATTTACCAACTTGATGTCTATATACTGTACGATTACCCACAAGTGTGCTAACTATCCCATCATAGTTAGTCGATTGATGATATAATTTAGTGGGTCTACACGAGACACGAGCTATATTTCATGGGGTGGAAAATATTGTAGAAATTATTCCATTAAAAAATAGTTCATGTAAACTCTTCCCAATTGGAGAGTATCTCATCTCTATTTTGAGGAGCTTGCAGCAGAGATAATATATGTTTTTTCCCTACCATTATTTTTTTCTAGGATGAAACTGTACTAGGGCACCATTCTAGATCAATCGTATATAAGAATAAACGATTTTATGAGACAGTTCGATTTGGAACTTGATGTTGTAGAAGATAAAGTATGATATAAATAGTGGTAGTATGGTATTACTTATCTATCTTCTAAACTCAGCCTATGGAATTACACATTTTTATTAGACAAATTTTCCATTTACATGTTACAAATGGAGGACTATTAAAAGTTTAGTTCATTGGGAAAATGTTATATAATATAGGAAAACATAAATAATTCTTACAATCCCTTTGAAAGGATCTTCAATGGTTCATCCTATGTACATATTCTATACCTCATATCCTAGGGATATATATATCAATGGAAAGGGTGATCTTAAGTCCTGATAATGGAATTAAATGGAAACATTTTACATGTGATCTTGAGAAATATCTATTCAATCATGGGTTGTAATAATAACGAATAGGAAACAAGAATATAATAATAATAATATCAAAAATCATAAATTGTAAATGCTGGTACAAAATTGAATTTGAATCATTCAAAAGTATATCACCAAGGATTGAAAATGAGGTGTTAAAAAAATTACCAATGTTATTCTCCAAGGTATGAGAAAACATGTAATCTATGGAGATTAAAATCATAACTCAATGAAATAGAGAAAAATCATGGTGAATCATTCATATTGATTAATTATCATTTGATCCCCATACATCATAATAAATCATTTATTAAATAACTATTATGAATAAAAGATAATGGGTTTCTTATCCAAAATAGGTTGATTCAAATATCCATTAAAAATATGGTCATTGTGTCATTTAAACCCACAAAATGGGAATGATGGTTATATGTATGTGAAATATAGCATAAAATAAATCATTTTTATATATGGGTGAATATAATTAGATGATAAATAGGTTTTTTTATTAACAAAAATAAAATAAAAGGTAATTTCAGGAGAATAGGAGGGAAATTCTGCGAAGTAAAATCGACACCATAAATGGTATAAAATGTGGTTATAGAAAAGGGTAAAAGGAGAGGTTATAAGGGTCTCCACTGATAAAAAATAAATTATCATTAATGGAATGAATAATATGAAAATAAAATAGTTTTACCATAAAATATATAATACCTATACAAGAATACATTCTAGAAACAAAGAGAGAAGATGTATATTTACATTACCTTTAAAAGTACCACCTAAAACATGAGGAGTGGGACCTTGGATGGATTGAGGAACACATGGAAGTACTTCTTCGAAGGAATACCTACAATAGAGTTAGTTAATAATTATTGGGAGTTAATGAAAATGGAGAAATGGGTTAGTAATTATAGAAAAAGTGGTGGATTTGTTTTTCAAATATATTCCATGGAAACCTAGGTTGTGGAAAATGAATAAAAATAGGACATACCATTGTATTTGACCATGGATTGGGGAAATTGGGTCATATTTTAGGTTATTATAATCCAAAAGACAAAATTAACATTTTATATTATTTATTTTTCATGTAAAAGAAATGTTTTCACTAATAAAAAATTGAGGCTTCGACCCCAACCTTGTAAAAAATGTTTCCACAAATAAATGTTTTTAATGATAATATTTCCTTTTTAGAATTTCAAAAGAAAATTATTTGATTTTAATTTGAATAAAATCTATTAAAATAATTTATAATAAAAAAATTACATATTTTTAGTCGTGGATGTGGTTTTATAATCATTACATCATTATTATAAATGTACCGAAAAACTCAATCTGTATATTAACGATTAACTAAAAAACAATGTATTTTAGTTGATTATCATAAATTCACCCTAACATAATTTTTCAGCTGTGATTAAAAAATGATATTTATATTATTAGAATCATTTTATAAAAATGATATATATATATATATAAATTATAAATATATAAATCCATATTAATTATAAATAATAATATATTGAGAATGCAATGTATAATTTCTGACACTTGAAAGAAAATTATTTTATCATTTATTTTTAAATAAGAGTGTTTTTATCATACTATTGCATTATAATAAATATCATTCATAATATCATAGTATATTATAAATATTTTTTATCTTTTTGGTAAGGAACTATCTATCTTAAAATATTAAATTTATCAAATTCCAACTCAATTTTATTTAGAAAAACTATTCTTAAAATGGTTTTCATATAAGGAAAACTATATTTATACATTGGAATTACACATTATATAACTAAGGACACATGATATAACCCATTATAACACCCACATATGACCAAATGGTATTGTGTGTGGTGGTGATGGGTTCATGGGGCGGCTCAACGAACATCAGTCAAGGGTTAATTTCTAATAACATATAATTCTCCAACAACTGATTTTGTTCAAACATCACTTGTTGAAGCTTGGAATGGGCATGGTCAAGAGAGAACTCCAATGATACTTCCTCCCCCAAGATCTGACAAATGGGATTTATACAGCTTTAATCTGCAGGTTCATTCCATTTTTCAACCTTCTACACTATGTATTTTATATCATTTCTTCTTAAATATTATAACCTAAAAATTATTACCAAGAGTATTATTTTCAACGGTCATATTTACCAATATTTTTATTACTTCCATATAATGAAGAAAACATTTCCTCCTATGAACACTTCATTATTTAGTGTATATAGTGTTTTATTGTATCGTACAATATAGCACACAATTATTCTCAGAATGAAAATATCGTATCAAAACATTGTGTCATTTTATTATCCCTCCTTATGAAATTTAAACCCTAAAATTTCATATTCTTTTCTTAGTTGAGAAAAGGTGTATGTATTTCTACCTCATTGTCTACTCTAGTTCACATGCTTCATTATCATAGTTATGGTTCCTCCAAAACTCTTTAAGGAGGTTGGTGCTCTTGTTTTGTAAAACATTTCCTCTATAGTCCAATATCTATACAGAATGCTCCTTATAAGAAATGTCATGTTCCATTTGTATCATATCAAGATTCAGTACATATAGGGGATCATGTATTTACTTCCTCAATGGAGATACATTGGATATTTTATTATCTTGTTAAATATTTGGTATATGTGTAAGCTGATAAGCCACCGATCATATGTGATGACAGATATGATAGGGGCCAGTGTACCTATTCATAGAATTCCCTTTCTTTCAAAAATACATGAATCTCTTCCACAGTGTTATTTGAATGAAATACTATCACCAAAATACTACTACATTTCCATTTGATTATCATTAGCATACCTATTTTACTAACATAGAGCATCCTTAGTGTGTTGTTTGATGAAATGAACCTTTTCAATCATCTATTGCAGAATATTAGGACCATGAATCATTCTCTCACTAAATACATCCCAACAACTAGTAGTTATACATCACTTACCATATAGTGGATCATAGGGTTCCATTTTAATACTAAAATTGAAGCTGTTATTGCATGAGAAATAAAGTAATGGTACTGCTGATTCCATCAAAATTTAAACACCATTGAGAATTTTTTTCAATATATCGTCAAGTGTTTGAATAGTCTTTTCAGATTAGCCATTAGTTTTGGGGTGATAAGACATAGAATAAATTTAATTCAGTACTTAGGGAGCATGTTAATCACTTCTCCAAAATTTTAATAAGAACCTTATATCACAACCAAAAATGATAAAATGTGTAACTCTATGAAACCTCACCACTTATTTTACATAAATAATAAAGAGTGGGTCTAGAGAGAAATATATCTAAATAGTGATGTAATGAAATGTATTAGTGAGATGATCAACTATAACCCATATCACATTGTGTCCTTTTTCTGTTCTCTGATGACCAGTGACAAAGTCCATACTAATATTTTCCCCTATCGATGTTGGTTTGGGTAGTGTTTGTAATAACCCATTAGAAAGTTTTTTCTCTATCTTCTCTAGTTGAAACCCCAAGCACCTAGTAGTGTAGTCCAAAATCTCACTTTTCATGATATCCCCCAAATAAAAATCATTAAATTCTATATACATTATCAGACTTCTAGGATTTATAAATAATGTAGATCTATGAGGCTTATATATCATATCCTTATTTATTTCTTTAATAGATGTAACACATATCATTGTATGAAATTTACAAAAACAATCATGATTAATATTGAACTTAGTAAACATCTCATTCTTCACATCCACTATTTTATTTTAGAATAAAGGATATTCACTTTGGGATTTCATGATCTTCTCTGGTAAGGATGGTTGAGAAATAATTATGGATATGGTTGATGATGTCCCTTCCCTTAAAATTCCCATGTATAGTTTTACTAGATCTTTTATCAAAGGATATCTATGAATCCTCATAATTTCCAAAACAATAGGTCCATTCCTACTTAATTTCTAAAACAATAAGATATTTGGAACATTTATAAAATGTGAATTTTGGTGAAAACATGTTACTTTCTGAGGGAACATTGTAATTAATGAAAGAATATATGTTGACTTTAAAAGAAATTGTTTTGTGAGGAGTGGCCACATCCTACAATAGTAACTGAGATTCATAGTTTCCTTGATTTTAAAAGATATTATTGGTGGTTTTTAGAAACTGTTTCATTTATTTCTATTCCACTTAACAGGATAACATGAATAAGGTCCATGTTCATCTAAAAAAATGAATGTGAAGAATGTTTCCTATATCTAAAAAACGTATTGTTTACTCCCCTATATAAACACTACCCTCTAAAAGTGAACCATTAATAAATTTTATTGTTGCGCCTATGAATAATATTGGGTGTTTCCTCAGGAAAAATGACCACATGATTACTTATGTATATCGACAGCTAAAGTATTATGAATATAATTCTCTTACTCATGACCTAGATTCAGGTGTAGTTATTTTTTCTCTGAATATATTGTGGGTATAACATTATTTGGAGAAATGTGATATATGCATAGACCATCAGGTTATGATATATATTTTCATACTAACAGAATTGAAAATTAAATAGATGATATGGTTTGAACTACATAAATACTATGACTATTCAATTCCTTTTCACCATATAAGTGAAAATAATGTTGCAGACGATATATATCCCTTGAAAATAACTATATATATTAAATTCAACACTACTATGATTTAATTCATTTTTAATTTTATATTAATATTATTGTTTAAGATCTAGTCCATTTCTACTAGAGTTTTGAATTCCATCATGGGAATGACTACAACATTTACTAGGATAATTTTCTCTATAATGTGAATATTATATTTTATATAAAGTATTAATGCTTGGATAATTCCTCCCGAAGTCTTGATTGATAACTATACTTTTAGAAGTTTAGGTATTTGTTATATATTCCTTGTAAACATAGAGGTAATAATGGAATATATAGAACTAGAATGAAACAACATAATTTCTAGATATTAGAGAACAATGATGGTACCTTCCCCCACACAATTTAATGATACTACTTGAACAGTTATGATATTAAATTCCCAGCCTTTCTCCCTCATCATATGTTTTGGTTGATGGTGATTCCCATCCATTACCTGCTTATTCAAATAGTTATTGGAAAAGGGTCCATGTTATCCACAGATGAACCAATGGACATCAGGCTGGGCCTACACCATCTTCACTTATACATTAGCATTGAGAAGTTGTGGCTTCACCTCACTATGATAGTTTTGAGTAGTATGTCCATATCTTATGCACTAGTAATATTTCACACTTGTAAAGATGTAGTTCCCTAAATTATTTATTTCACTTTGGTTACATGTTGTAAGTTTCACTTTGTTCCCTCATATTCCATGATCAATGTTCATCCTTAATCTTGGATCCATTGATATATTCTTTTATTAAATCAATGGGAACATGACGTCTCTCTGAACTCAATTTTATCCTTTAGAGAACTCCCTACTATCTTCTCAATGCTCTCATAGTATCCATTAGACAGATTCATTCATAGATGTTGTATTATTCCATAGAAGAATCTATAATCCTTGTCATTTGGATCAATAAAAAAATATAGTGGTATAATGATAAAATCTATGAATGTTTATCTCACATCTTCCAACCAATTTGTCTTCCGTCTCCTTTAGCTCTAATCACTCTTTATCCATTTCTATTCACATCAAACAAGAGAAATAATTTTTGAAAAAGGTCCCCCTATAATGTTCACACTCTATAGCTTTAATCTACTTTTTTATTTTCATGTTTTTAATAAATTTATACCACTAATCAGTTTCATCCTCTATGTGGTAAAATTATAGGGTAAAATTATCTTATTCTGAACAATAGTGTATAGAATATATCTTTTCTATAGATCATATCAATTATTTAAAAATAAATGTGTTGGTTGATCCACTGAAATAAGGTGGTCGTTTAAACAAAAAGGTCGTAACAAAAAGTTATACTCTTTTTGTCGATTCTTGTCTCTCAACTTGGTTCATGATATTTTTCAAAACTCGCGTAATGTTATACATTATTCTCTTGATTTCATAGATTCTAGACTCCATTAGTGGGCCATTAGTACACAGTCTATTATACACACAATTTACATAGTACCTTCTATATCTATCTAATTTATAAAAGAAGAAAACATTAGTGTAAAATGTTTATATTTTAATAATATTATAATTTTAATAGAATTTAATATCCTGAAACATCATTATTAAATATGTCATTCTCTAATAATAATTATATTTTCAATAAAAATTTAATAATGGTTCTTGAAAATATTGTAATTTACTTAAAATATTCACAAGAGTGTCAAAAAAAGAGTGAAATGATGCTCATTGTCATGCAACAGTTCCAACTCAAGTTTACCTCAAGGAGGTGTTTTTGTGTATTACCCCTAAATACATCTGTTACAAATCAATATCCCCTTGTTTGTATCCAAATAGAGTTTTAATTTCTTATAATCCACATTCTTAATACATCAACAAATATTAGGTTGTTTTCCTATATTTTAAAATCATTCTAAGGTTCTGCATAATGGTTTAAAATCTTGATTTACACAAACAACTAAACCATCCTTCAATACCAACTATGGAATCCCTCCTATTTATTACATAGACTTTTCATTTAAATGGTTAAAATAGAGGAACTATTAATTAGAAGTTCATATGAAAAATGGAATTCAATACATGAAAAATAAAAAATTAATATAATAAACATGATAATGTCCTTAAAAGGTTCATCCTAAGTACATTTACTCCATATCATAACTTGGGGACATACAACAATGGAATGGGTGAGAATAATGCCCAATAACAGAAAAAATGGAAAATAATTTACTTTTGATTTTGTGGAATGTGAATAAGAACATGATTAATAACTATAAGGAATTATAAGGATCAATATGATAATAATAATGACATGAATTATAACATGTAACCGTGGATCAAATAATTAAATGATACATTCATATCCATAATACTAGTTTTTTTCACTTAGGAGTCATAAAAATTACCCATGTTATTCACCAAGGTATCGTAAAACATCTCATATATTTAGATTAAATTATTTACCCAATTAATTGGAGGTATATCCAAACATGCCCATAATATTTGTAAATTTTAATTTGATCCACATAGATAATAGTATTTCATATCACAAATAACATGTTCATAATAAAATAAAACATGTTTAATATCAAAATCATGACATTTCAAAAGTGCATTAAAATCATGATCATTATGTCATTTATATCCAATGGAATGGGATTGTTGGTTTTATGAAATTAAATACTAGAATTAAATAAATCATTTCTAATTGTTTGTTAATACCCCTAGATGAAATTGGTTAGGGTTATAAAAAAATAAAATAATAATGAATTTTTTGAGGAGAAAAAAAAATTGTATTAAAATTGACCGAATAAAGGATATAAAACATGGTTTTAGAAATGATTAAAAAAATAGTTTCATCAGTATAAAATTGATAAATCTTTTTTTTGATGTGATGGAATTAATAAAAATGAAATTAGAGATATGGAATATAAAATTCATAATACCTATACAAAAAAAAGTTCTTCAAATAAATAGAAAATAATGATATTACCCTGACCTTGAGAAGTAAATCCAAAAACATGTGAATTTGGATGTTTGGGGTTGAGGAATCATTTGTAGGAATACTAATTTGGTTCAAATACAATACTTTTATGTAGTATGGATTGTTATTGAATGTATGTGTAGAAATGTGTGGTTATTTATACAAAAAGCGGGACATTTTTTGTTAATTTCTAAATTTAGTCCTTGGAAAACTTGGTTGTGGGAAATGGAAAACCATGGTCTTTACCATGGAATTTTAACATGTTTTTGGACACTTTTGTTATATTTTAGGTCATTTTAATCAACTATATTTACTAAAAATTTCGTATTTCTTCTTTTTTCATCGAAAAGTAATGTTACCACAAAAATAATATTTCATAAGTTAATGTTTTCAATTAAGTATTTGGAATTTAAATTATTGGATTGTAAATCGATTAAAATATTTTGAAATAATTGACAGTCATAAAATAAAATATTTTTAGTCGTGGATGAGATTATATAATTGTTAATAAATTTTGAAAAAATTATTAACTCATTAAGCACACCAAAAAACATGAATTGTAATTTTACTTTTAACAAAAAAATAATGTATTTAATAATTTATGATAAAATCACCCTAATTAAATTTTGATGTTATAATTTGAAAAAATAATATTTATATTATCAGAATAATTCAATAAATATTAAAACCTTCAATTCTAAATATTAGAATATATATTTATTAAAAATAACAGTGACTGGAAAATGCATATTTAAATTTGTCATAATTAAAAAAATTATTCCATAATTTATAATAAATTATGTGTGTTTTATCACACTATTACATTAAAAAATTATTAATAATATAATATTTTATCATAAATATTTATATCTTTTACCCAAAGTAATATTTATGACTGAAAAATAAATTTCTCAAATTCCATATTAATATTTTTATGAAATACTATTTTTAAAACAGAATTGATGGAATAAGAAATTTATTTATACAATGGAATTAAACTTTAATTAAAAGTGGACTCGAAATATAACCACTTATAACACTCATTCATGACCTAAGGTATGGTGTGTGATGGTGATGGATTTATGGGCCTGCTTGGCTAACGTCACCTAAATTGTCATTTCCATTAAGCTGAACTTAACCCAAAGGTGATTTCATTATAGCTTCACTTGTTGAATCTCATCCTAGGATTGGTCATGATAAATCCTTGTGATTATACCCCCTCCCAATATTTTATAAAAATTCCTGTTATGGAACACCTCTACTAGTTGAGGGCATTATTTATCCTTTCTATATTAATTATTATTTTTCATTTCTACTTACAAATGATAATGTAAAAATATTAACTAAGAGTATAGTTTCCAATTTTTCTACTAACCAATGGCTATATATCCATAAAAAAAATAAGGTCACCATTCCACATATACCGAAAAAATTATTAATGATATATGGTTTTTGTTTTATATAGAACAAATTTATAAAATATTTCTTCTGAACAAAATATAAATTAAATTTTTTTTTTCATTACATTTACTTATTTAATGATCCTTCAGATGTGTTTACACATTCACAATAGATACGAAATAAGTCAACATATATTGGACATAATTCCTTAGAATCCATGAAACATATGAAGATTACTCTTGGTAGTAATATGAATGATATCCTTAATTTTCTTCAGGTCAACCTCGATGCCACTATATCATATTGAAAATATATGAATTTATCAAGTGCTGACTTCAAATGAAAACTTAAGGTGGTTTATCTTCATGTGTTGGGAGTGGAAGAATATGGATAATTTCTCATGATCCCTGATATATTCTTGAAACTAGTGCTATTTTACCAAATGATTTTAAAAATAACTCACCCCCTATGTCCCGAGAATAGGCTTAAAGATGGGGCTCATGTCCAGTTGGTATGTGGCTTTGGTGTTCTTCAAAAAGAAAGGTATCGCCTAATAGATGAATGCTCATTGGGGAAACCTAGTGGTGGTGGAATCTTCATCTTCAAGGGACATCCATATCTAATTATATCTAGAGTATCAACCCTAGAATGATTTATCATGGAACCAAACTATAACATCAATAATATTTTATATCACCCGAAGGGGAATTTAATCCTTCTAAAAATAATAATTAAGGCCTTAGAAGTCGATACTAACTTTGATCTTCTCATTAGTCTTCTATGTTTATACAATATTGGAAATCCATATGGGGTATTCAACTTACATTAAAATTTTGTATTGGACATATTTTTAACATTGGAATTGAACATAAAAATGTGACAGTCGTGTATCTTTCTAGGAGGCTATTTAAACACTTAATAAGTCACTTGGAGGATATTATGTAGGGAAAAAACATAAGTGTATCTCCCATCAATGTTTTTCAAATCTATAGGTGAATATGTTGTCATGATATTTCATGATGAAAATATACTGATACAACTCCTCTATGGACATGGATGCATCGATTAGTATTGGAATTAGATCTTCCTTATAAATAGGTTCTCATTGGATAAATCATCAATAGTGATGGAGACACCCTATTTAAATGAATGAGGGATGCCATTAAAATTATATTCATCATTTAAGATGGGGAAATCAATGAGAGGAGGAGGATCTTCTATGCTAGTTGACATAGCAGGAGCACTGGTGTCAGTACTCGCAGATATGATGTCCTCGAAGAGGTGTTTCTATTCTGCAGAGACTATGAAAGTTCATATTGTTGATTCAATTATGTTCATATTTGACTATAATTTCAACTCTTGATATAGCCTATTTGGTGATGATTCTAAATTTTTCATAGTTGTCCATGATTTTTGGTACATTTGGGAATTGCACAGATCAGTGTCCATGGGGAGAACATATCATTAATTCACATGAACATGGTCTTTCAATATTAGCTAGGGTTTTCTATAGTAAGAATATGAGGTAAAACCTGAGCACATTGTTTTTTTGAGACATTAAAACAACACCAAGATTTGGAGTCATGGGCTCTGACCGATTAATTCAGTGACTAAAGTGGGCATTCAACTCAATACATGGATTGGATGCAGTGGCTATTAAATCATTAGGTTAATTAATTCCCTCAACGTCATCACCCTAGACCTAATTTCATTCCTCTTTGATGTAACCAACATCCATATAGAATGAATAAAAAGAGATAATGGTGGTTGAATCTCTATCAAGTACCCCTACTCATCCATAAAGGGTGTATTTGAGGAACTGGTGTAACAAACAGGGGCCCATTGATTTCGATTAAAGATTGGACCTTCTGGTACTGAAACATAGGATGTATCCTATAAGACTACCATAAATTCTGTGCCAGATACCAAACCACTAAACTGAGCCTTCAATAAAATCCTTCTATTCACCATATACAAACTCATATCCCTGTGGGAAATTTTCAATTTTGATGGTGTTATTTATTCATCTGTATGTCCTATCTTATGGAGCGCCCGAGTAGGAATGAGGTTGATCCATGAGCTATTATACATTAAAGAGAAGACAATTTCCATGCCATTATGCTGACAAGTGATATATATTTGGTTTAGTTTCCCCTAAATCATCAACCCCTTTCTTCTCTATAAAACATGATAATGTATCAAAATACCCCTCAATCCTCCTCCTATGCATAATTATCTTTAGCCGCAGCTTCCTCAACATCAAATTTAAGGGGGATTTTCAAAGATTCAGAAAGGAATTCACACATAGTACCATTCAATTACATTTATTGGGTATGTTTCCTCATTTTCTAAGTTCCCTATTGGTAATACTTTTTTAGATGTTTTTTTTGAATTTCTTAATGCTGCAGAGTAGGTACACCATCATTTCTGGTACTATAAATTGTTTACTAGAGTTATAAGTATTGTATTGGAGGTACAGAATGTGTTCTCGTTGCTAGAGTAAAGTCACAAATGGGGAGATCATGCTTTGAGCTGGTACACATTGTGTAGCTGAGGTACACATTGGGTGATGGTTAAATAGAAGTTTTTTAACCTGAGGTCATGATTTTCTATGTTTGGTTTATCTATTGTGGCCTACAGACTATGACCAAGGAGTACACATCCTGACTCGGCTTGAGACTTTCTTAATGTCATGTGTTTAGATATTTCACTTAGGATTGTGTTCACATTCATCATTTCTCTTGAATGTAGGCTAATCTTAGGTTATTTTTAGTGGTTCCCCTCATTATGGATTTATCTAACCGGCCTTGGATCTTTGGTACATCTGCAATACATCTATCTAGGTAAGTGTTCTTTCCCGTTCTTCATTGAAATTGACCATGAAAGTACCATATCCATGAGTTATCGGATCCACTGATCTACGATGGATGATTATTGATATATTCTTCTAGTCCATCATGATATATTATTATAAAGGCCATTCCTTCAATTATTTTGGTATGTCGTGCATCCATTCATGAGGTATGTGGGATTTCTTCTCTCTATCAACCACACATCTTGTAAATTAAATAAATAATTTGATGTGCGAGTTTTATTCTATGGCCTTCATTGATGTTGTTTCTTTTCATTGACCTTGGATTCCTTAATGGGTGAGTGCGACCTGAAATTTTAGGTAGGTGGTTCTGTCTATAGAATATGATAATGATATGTAATGTTATTTCATTATAAATTAATTTATGAAATTATCATGGTTTTTTGTGTTTTTTGAAAAATGGTTTTGAAAAAAATGTTTTTCCTTGGAATTTCATAAATGGATTGTGAAATGGATTTAAATGGGTTTCAACAAATTTAAATGGTTTGTAAATGGTTTTGAATGGTTTTCAAAGACTTGAATAAAATTGTTAAATTTAGAACTTGGGTTACCTTGGGTTATTATGAGGAAGGTTTATCTTGAGGCCATCACCCCCTTATTTGTGATTATCAAGGAGGATTTTCTTGGGTCTTTCCTCTATTTACAAGGCATGTTATTCTATGGGACCGATATTTACATTGGGAGAGAATTACTCATGGGGTATTCCTATGATTCCTATGCATGTGTCCTAGGATCTGTTTTAGTGAACATAATTATTGTGATATACGTAGTCCTTGGCCTGGTCCTGTAGCATTCCACGGAGTTGGGACACCTATACTTTTATTTAGTAATTATTGACATTCTGAGTTACCCTTGATATTAATTTTTTTCCTTATAGAAACTGGTATTGAAAATAATCTTTAAAACACTTATACATGGTTTTCTATAGAAGTGTGGAAAAAGGGAAATATTTACCATGTTTTATATAAAACTTTATTACTAATTATTATTCCATGTTTTATTTCAAAAAATTAGCATAAAATATTTTCTATAAGGATACATACTATGGAACACCCGAGGTGGGATTCTACTAAGCCTATTAGATCACTCCATGTGCACCTCTTAAGGGGTTCATAGTCCATTTTTTTCTTTCAGTGTAGGAAATGGAGAGGTGCGTCAGTGAGGTGGTGAGGTTTGTGTCAACTGTGATGAGAATCTAGTGGTGATATGGTGGTATATTTTCCACATCATCCCATGGTGTAGCTGTAGGTTTTAGTTCTTTGAAGTTGGACTTGTGTTTTGATTTTTGAGCTACTATTATTTTTGTTTTTTCACTATGTATTATTATAATTAAGGAATATATATTTCTTATCCTTCTACTGTTTCTTTCTCACAATATATATGTTTTCTATATGGTTTTTCAGGTGGGGAGAAAGAGTTCCCTCTATAGTGATATTTGATTACCAGGTGCTTTTCGCCAGCCCATGGGGACATAGAATGCACTTCAGGTATATGATAGATTGTGTTGCGGGCCTTGTTTGATGGCCCCCTAGTTAGTTCCTTACAATTTGGTATCAGATGTGGTCTATACCCAAGCATGTTTGTCTTGGGACATCTGTTAGACTAGAGATAGGATAGTCAGGACTTGAGAGGTATATTGAGACATGTACATAGCCATATCGTGTCATAATGATATTCTTGTATCCATGGTATGTTCGGATGTGTGTCACTGGTATTGGTTTTTGTTTTAAAAGTATTAGTTTTTCCATATGTGTTTTCTAGTTTTTACTATTATTTATTCTATGTTTTATCATTGTTTTGTTTCGGTGTGCAACAATATTCCTTTGAGATTCCTTCAACGGGTTCCATAGGAGGGCGCAGCTGGTGCACATCAGGGGAACCCACCTATGGATCAGAATATCATCAAGACTATCTTACAAGCTATCAATGATATTAATGAGGATGTTTCGTGAGTTCATAATGTAGTGGTTGAATTATAACCAGGGGATGGAGTAGAAAGTGATCGATTACAAGTGTTCTTGTGGGAGAATCCACCTTCCTTTAATGATACGACTGAACCGCAACGGGCGGAGGATTTCATGGATAATATCGATCAAATTTTTGACTTCCTGGAAGGACATAATAATATTAGGGTAATGTTAGTATAATTCATGCTTGCGGGTTCCAACAATAGATGGTGGGATCCTATGGTCCATGTAAATAGACATGTGGGATTGGGTTGGAAGTGTTTCAAAACACTATTCATTCAATAGTTTTTTCCAAATTTGCTGATGAGGGTGATGTTTTTGGAGTTCATGACATTACAACATGGAGATCATTTTGTGTTGGAATTTACCAACCATTTGTTTGATATTTCCTGTTTTTCTCCAGAATTGTTAACGAATGACCAGCTGATAGTGAAAAAATACCAACAGGGTTTGTGACTAGATATTAGATCATATGTGTTTGTGAAGAAACATTTTACCTATGTGGAGATGGTCGACAAAGATATTACGGAAGAGATGAAAATGGACGGAATTTTCTGTATTACTACCTCTTCTCTTCCAACTAGTGAAAACTTTAGTGGCCTTCATGGTACGAATAAAAAGTGGGAGGACTGTCACATGAGTTGTGGAGGTGTGTCTCAGCAGCGTGGATCCTCTGCACTATATGTTGCAACTTGTAGTGTCCTTATGACTTTCTATCAATGAGGAATGTTAGGACACACTTGATGTTCCTCACCTATTCCTGCAAAGACGTGAAAAAGATATGGATTTTTTGGTAATATATATTATTTATTTTAGGCTATGAATACACCTAATTATGGTTAGGGTTCATTAACTCTAAATGCTACTATAGAACATTCAGAAGTTTGAAGGACAATAACGCTCTATCCATAGGCCTCAAGAGTGAATCATTTACACATTTTAGATGAGTGTCCTATAAAATTTGATGTAGGTATGGAAATGGTTAGTGGTACGATTCTTATTTCCTCTTTAGAATCAATTTATTTTGTTTGATACTGGTGCATCCCACTCGTTCATATGATCAAGCTTTTTTGATGCAATTAAATTTGAAAAAAACAAATTTCCATTACAATGGTGATACAGAAACCTATTAAAGAGATTAAGGATCAAGGATTTTGGTGTCCTTGTTTGTTAACGATAGTCGTTACGATGTTATTCTACAGTTTTCTCATTCTTGATCATGTTTTGTTTGATGTCTTCATTAGAATGGATTGGCTTGTCATCATTGAGATGAGGATGATTCTTATCATCGACATGTTTTGATACTTATTGTCGATGCGATATCTCTTGTGTTTTTTTGGAAATTGGGACCTGAGGTCAGGATGTGGATGGCCTTCCCATTTAGATCTCTTCAGTTTCTTAGTTTATATTACATATTATCCTATTGAACATTCTTTTATTGATGATAATCATGTTATTGTTCTATACTTTTTTGATGTTTTCCCAGTGGATTTCTCTGATCTTTTTCCAAACAGAGAGAGGTAAAGTTAATGATTTACCTAGTGGCAGGTTCATAGAAGATATTTAAGCCAAATTTTTTCCTGACACCATAGGTGCTTATAGAACTCATGATTTAGTTGATGTCCTATTTGTGAAATGTTTCATTCTCTGTAGTGTTTCTCCTTGGGCAACCCCTGTTCTCTTTTCCAAGAAAGTGGATGGTTCACTTTGGTTATGTGCATAATATAAAATGTAGAACCAGGTAACGGTTATGAATATTATCCTTTTCCTTATGTGGATGATTTTTTTTAGAATTTTAAGGGGGAAAGTTGTTCTCGAAGATTGATCTTTAGTCTGGTTATCATCAGCTCATCTACAAGAGTCTGATATACAAATAATGACACTCAGAAGAAGTAATTACCATTATTTATATCTCTTGATGTTTTTTGGACTGACTAACTCTACTCGAATTTTCATGCCATTGATGAATTAGATATTCCATCAACATATTGTCACTTTTTTGGTAGTGTCCGTATATGATATTCTGGTTTATTCCAAATCTAAAAAGGATAACAAACACATTCTATATATGGTTTTTGATATTCTGAGAATTCATCATCTGTACGGACTACTTAAAAATATAGTTTCATGATTTCATATGTCAAATTATTGGGGGAAAAATTTACGATCATGGCTTATCATTTGATCTTAAAAAGGTGAGTGATGTTATGTCTTGGAAAGAATAACATAATTTCTTAGAGATATGAAGATTCATTGGTCTTTCTTGACACTATTGGTGGTTCATCGGGGATTTATCTAAACTAGAATCACCTTTGACTTCTCTTACACAGAACGTTGTGAACATCACATGGGATTCAATGTATCAGTCTTCATTCAATGAATTGAAACAAGTTCTTGCATTGGATACTATTTTAACCATACTTGATCCTGGTTAAGTGTATATGGTATTTTGTGATGCATCTAACAATAGTATGGGATGTGTGCTAATGTAGAAAGGTCATGTTGTAGCATATGTATCTTCTTAAATCTGAACACATGAGAAGAACTACCACACATATGAATTAGAGCTTCTTGTGGTTATGTATGTGCAGAAATTATGGAGTTACTATCTCTTTGGGATGAAATTCACGGTCTTCATTGATCTTAAAAATGTGAGATATATTTTCTCTTAGAAATAATTGAATCTTAGAGAGAGATGATTGATATAATACCTTCAGAAGTATTTATTTTAAATCACCTTCACCTTTGGGAAAGAGAATGTTGTTGTAGATGCTCTTCACAAGAAGATACTATCACATGCTATTTTGGAATAGATGGTGTAGTGGAATATTATTGGGCTTTTCATTTAGTTTCGCATGGCCATTGAGGAGGATGTTTTAGGTACGGTTATGAATAGGGCCCAGTTGTAATCATCTCCCCTAGAGTTTATTTTGAAAACTCATCAGCAGGATGATGAGGTTTAGAAGACATATGAAAGACATTATGGTTGGAAGACCATTCCTAGTTTGTAATTTTCTTCAGTTGGCATACATCACTTCACAAAGAGAGTATTTATCCTACCACCTATGAGAATTTAAGTCTTGATTTAATATCATATATCTTAAGGGGATGTACAACTAGGCACTATGAAGATTTATTATGACATGAAAAGAAGATTCTGGTGGCCGGGTAAGAAGGGTGACATTTCTTATTTTGTGTCCTACTGTTAACCTATTGATAGATAAAGAAAGATAAATTGAAACCTTCTAGTTTTCTCTATCCTCTTCTAGTTCGGGTATAAGAATGGGATGTTGTATCCACAGACCCTGTGGTTAGATTTCCATGGACACCCATGGGTAAAAATTCTCTCTAGGTGGTTGTTGATCGGTTAACGAAGCCTTATCATTTCATTCTAATCAAAGACACCACTAAGGTTGAAGATATGGGTATGTTGTATGTGATGCATATCGCGTGGATACATGGGAGTTAATCTTAAATTCTTTCAAATAGGTATTATATATTAACCTCATGATTCTGGAGCAGTCTTCAAGAGGTAATGTGGACTTAGTTCATGCTGAGCACAACATACCATTCATAGAGGGATGGTCAGACAGATCCTGTAATTCATATCCCGGATGATATGCTTCGTGCCAACATCATGGATTTTGGTGGATGTTGGATTATCCATATAGGAATGATTGATTTTGTTTATAACAATAGTTATCAATCCTTGATAATAATGGATCCAATAAAGGCATAGTAAGGTTTCCAAATCAACTATTTATTAGGAAGTGGTGGGAGAAGTATCTTTGGTTGGACCAACTATGGTTTAGGAGACGCCTATAATGATTCTGGATGTGCGATGACGTCTAGTTATAGCCCAGAGTATAAAATAATCATATGAAGATTGAATACGCAATCATTTAATGTTTTTGATAATAGATTGGGTTATCAAGAATGTTTCTTCCCATTTTCATCACCATCAGCAAGGAAAAAAAGGAAAGTTCTCTCTGAGATATGTTGGACTGTTTGAGATAACTAAACATTTTGGATAGGTTTCTTATCTATTAACATTACATATTCAGTTTACATGAATCCTTGATGTCATCCAAAAATCTCATATGAGGATGTTTCACCCTGATCCCGCTAACATTCTTCGTTGGGATGAAATTGACCTAGATCTAGATGCTTATGTTTTGGAGATACCAGTTCAGATCATTGACAATTAGATGAATGTATTGTGTGAGAATTCAATAACCTTGGTCATAGTTCTATGAAAATAAGGATCACATCATCATGAGACATGGGAACATGAGTCATTGATGAGCAAGTAGTGGACTCATATTTTTCAAAGAGTTATATCATCCACATGACTTCCTGGGGATAGAAATGCACTATGTTGGGGATTTTGTAAAATCATGTTACCTTGATCAGGTATGTTTTCCCTTCGTGTAAGTTCCCATTTGGTTATAAATACATAGATGAATTTTTATAGATTTTCTGCAGGATTTATATTAGGTATGCATAGTGTACTAGAAGTACCAATTTTTTATTAGTTGCTAGAATCATGAAATGAATTGGGGAGTTTATGTTGTGAGATGGAACACATCATGTACATGAGGTATATGTTTTGTAGGGGTTAAATATCCAATTTTTAAGTAAGGTGATTGGTTTTTTAGTGTATATTATCCAATATGGACTACACGTTATGAAAAAGTGGTACATGTCATGACTTAGTCCTCTCCCAGATTGATGTCCTCAAATGGCTCGAAGGCCTTAGAGGAATTCATTGCCCGTAGGCTTCAAACATTACATACAACCCAGAAAAATAACTTGGAACTGCTCCTCTCTAGCATCTTTATCGTGAAATAAGATATCCACCTTTTCATGGATGTTCAGCTAGGAATTCCCGTGCATGCACAGGCTTGTCCCGATGGTAGGTGCCAAAGCCTCTCATTCTTGCAATCTATTTAGCTTTTCTTGTGGTGAATGCCCCTTTCTCATCCTCCTTGTAGAGCTTGTTCCTTGTCGGTTGTCTGGTTTGCATCAACACTTATAGTGGACCGAAGGCCTTGAGGTGGCCCAAAGGCTTTACTGACCCGAAGGCCTGGGTGGACTGAAGGCCTTACAAGACTCAGGGGCCTAATTGGTGGCCCGAAGTCCCAAACGGGGGCATATTCTCTGCTTCTATAGTGCAAAACAGTGCCTGCTACAATTCCCGCTACATTACCTTCTACAATACTACACAGTTTCCACTACAGTACCTGCTACAGTACTACTACATTACCTGCTACAGTACTGCTATATTACCTGGAAATCCTACCTCTGTCTGGATTTGATCCCTGGTTATTTGGATGCACTTACGGAGTCCTTACCAACCTAGATAAGGCTCATGTGCAAAAGTGTTTAATGGTTAACGCATGTATAGGTGCGGCCTTACACCACCCACGTTCCACACCTCCCCAGCTAGGCCCATGGTGGCCAACCCTTGGGATTGGGTTAGTTCCCATGGACTCTTGGGGACAAGAGGATCGCTGGAAAATGGTGCACATTACCTTTGCGAGAACACAAACCCAGAACCTCAACGACAGGATGCCACCGCCATGAACCAACTCACCTAGCCCCCACGGGCCTCCCAGATTAAAGTCACAGTTTTAGATATTTCACAAATCTCTCACTTCCCCTAAATCATTTCATTTGTCCATAAGAAGCTCTTAGCTAAATTTTAGAGGGCCACCTCATTTCAGATCAATTCAATCATCCTTGGATCATCATTGCATCAATGTTGTGTCTCTCTGGGTAAGTGTTCTTTCGTGTTCTTCTTTGTAATTGATCATGATAGTTCCACAGTCGTGCGTTATCAGATCCATTGATCTATGATGGATGGTTCTAGTTCTCTTCTTCAAGATCCATTATGTGATCATTTTTCGAAGGCCGTTCTACGGCCAGTTATGGTACGACAAATGTCTTCCCTTGTGGTACATGGGTTTTCTTATATCCATCGACCCCTAATCTTCAAAATTGAAAAAAATAATTTTATCTATTGGTATGTTTCTTCGTAATTCTTTTACATTTTTGTGTTTCATTGATCTTGGATTCCTTTACGAGCATGTGTGAACCGACCAATGAAGAAGTTGGTTTGTTATCTAGCCTATGATAACGAGATTTTTTGAAATTTCATTGTAAATTGATTTATGAAATATGCATGATTGTTTGGGTGTGTTGAAAAAGTGTTTTGATAGAAAAAATATTTTTTTTGTTTTTTTATAAATGTATTGTGAAATCGTTTGGAATGGTTTTCAATGCATTGAAATGAATTGTGAATGGTTTTGAATGGTTTTAAATGCATTGACATGAATTGTGAAATTAAGAACATGGGTAACCAAGGGTACATTAGTAGAAAGATAATTTTGAGTCCATTATCCATTTTTATATTATCATGGAAGAATGTATTAGCGATTTCATATTTTCCCTAGGAATATTTCTCTAGGGTACAAATATTGACATTTTGGGGGAATTACCCAATGGGTATTCTTATGCTTCCTAGAAATGTTTCCATGAATCAATTTTTGGGAACTAGATTACTTGGTATCAGTAGTCTACATCCAAGTCTTGTAGTATTTCTTGGTGTTGTGATACCTATGATTTAGGTTTGTACTAATTGGATTTCAAATTTAGCATTGATATGCATGTGTGTGCCTGTGGAAACTATTATGGAAACATTTCAAAGAAATTATTATACCTGATTTTGATTAAAACTATGGAAATATAAAAATGTTTACCAAGATTTCTATAAAACTAATAACTACTTTTCATGCCTTGCTTTATTTTAGAAAATGGACATAAATGATTTTTATAGAGATTCTTGTTATGGAACACTTGGGTGGGATCCTAATGATCATGTTAGCTCACACCCGATGCACATAATCGAGAGTGTCTAGAATGTTGTTTTTCTTCCATGGATGGAATTTCAGGGCTCTATAGTGAGGCGATGATGTTTTTGTCAGCTGGGATGGGTAGTTGGTGGTGAGAAGGTGGGATATTGTTCACACCATTGCACGAAGTTGCTATTGGTTTTTGTCCTTTGCAGTTAGAATTGTGTTTTAGAGTTTTAGATGTCGTTACATTTGTCTTGTTCCACATTGTTTTCTTATAGTTATGGAAAATATATTTCTTAGTCCTCCACTATTTCATTCACTCTATATAAATTTATTATATGTGGTTGTTCAGGATGAGAAAAATCATTCCCTCTTTTGTGTTGCTCGATGCTCGGGTGCTTGTCACCAGCTCACAGGGATCAAGAACTCCCATGACGTATGTGATGGATCAAGTCGGGTTACAGGTTTTAGGGCCACCTGAGTATGTTTGGTACAAACATTTACTTTGACAGGATGAGTTCTTCATCAATCTAAAGCCTCATGGGTATGTTGGTGATGTCCTTTAGCAGATACTGCATTTTTTTCTAGGGGAATATTGGCTCCTATGGCTGGTCAATATTTTGAAAAGGGCACATCAGACGTTGTTAGATGAGGCACTGAAGCACAGATTCCACTACACCACTACAAAAAAGTATTGAAATGTATTGGCCCTTATCCGTGCTACAAAAATGCACTGATAAAGTCCATCCATATCATTGCTAAAAAATCGGGAAAAAAATCGAACCTTTATCAAAATTTTATTTTCGCATTGATAATGGTAAGCCTTTATCAGCACATTATTAGTGTTAATAAAGGTCCACAATAATATTAAATAATAAAACAAATAAAAATAATTTTTGTACATATTCATTAATTAAATATTTATTTTCATAAATGAATAAATAGAATATAGATTCATATAAATTCATGAAATTAATAAATTGTATATGTTAAATATATATTGATATGAAAAATGAATAAAATTAAATAATTAAACAAAAAAAATTCAAAATGAGTAAATTAAGGAAAATATTATCATATTTATTAATTAAATATTTAGTGATAAAAATGAAAAAAAATTAATATACATATATATAGATTAAAATATTAATAAATAGTATATATTAAATATAGATATATAAAATTTATAGATCGTAGTAATTTAAAAATAGAAGAAAAAATGACTAAATTATAAAACTATTTATTTTTTTAATGAAACAATTATTTATAAAAATAAATAATTATGATATGTAAATATATTAATTATATATAGTGATAAATAATATATATTAAATATAAATATTTATAAAATGGATAAAATGTTAGTTTAAAACATATTAATGTCTTTTTCATTTTTTATACTATTTAATTTATAAATTTAATATATGTCAAATGTCATGTGTTACATTGATTTCACATATAACTATATATATTAAATTAATGCATTTCTATATTCAACCAAAAACAAAAATATATTTAAATAATATATGGAATCAATAACACAAAATAATTTGGTAATTTATTCAAATAATTTTATATTTCAGTGTTTCATTACTATGTGATATATTTAGTATATAATGTTTTTTATCAATAAATTTATTTATTTATTTTTAATACTACTATAGTTATGGTAATCATTTATAATTTTTTGTTATTTTTTTCTACAATTAGATTATTTCTATTATTTTTTTATATATATTTATTTACTGTGTTTTAGTATTTTCTATTTGTATTCATCACTAATTCAATATATATACATATCTATATAATATTTTAATATTTTATATTAAATTAATAAAACTTATACATTTATTATAATATATTTATGTTTACTCATTTTGAATTATTCAATTTCACTCATTTTAAAAATTCTTGTTTTTAAGATTATATATCCCATAAAATTGTTAAAAATATATTTGTAATTAATATTTATATGTAATATATTTATAAATTTATAAAAATTATAAATGTGTAATTCTTATGTTTTAAATAAGTATTTATATACTTATAAAAATATAAATTTATACTAAATAACTATATCATTATAATAAATTTATTAAAATGATTATAATTATAAATCCTTTATAAGTGATATAATTTTAGTGTAAGAAAAAGGAATATTTATATGTTTTAATACACTACTGTTAAACGACATATTTATCAGTACTAAGACAATAGAACTGATAAATATTTCTTTTATCGGGGGTAAGAATGATATGATAAACATCCCTATTATTAGTGCTTATCACGTTAGTTATGATAAATTGTATCTTTATCAGTGCTTTTCTGAAATCACTGCTAAATGTATCCCCAACATATTAAAAATAACCCTAACTGTGACTCAGTCACTAGTGATTCCCAAGATCTCTCATAAATCCTTTACTCCTAAAAAGACTCCACAACTTTCCCTCAGATGTATCAAGGTTAGATTCCAACATATGTTACTCTCTAAGTTTCCCCAATCATCGTATCATTTTTTAGGTTCTGCCATTTTTTTATTGGGCTATTCATAACTATGAAGAACCCAAAAACTGATCACTTCACCACTGAAATAAAATTAGTGATTCCATTGAATATTTCTTCCTACATAAAAAATGGTTTCTAAGAAAGATAAGGATGTTTTTATTCGGTATGGTCAGTCAACATTTGTGTATGGGCCTGTATATATAAATAAAATATATTTTTCAATACAAAGTACTGAAAAGGTAATGTTATCTATATTTCTTTGAATATTCACTAGTCTTTAGATATTGGGAAGTGTGTCTAAGGTGATGTGATGGCCTTTTTTGTAACTATTTGGGTATACTAGGTCAAAAATGGTACAAAATCGAATCAGAGTGAAATCAATAATTGTGGTATCGATTATATCAAAAAGAAAAAACATTAAAAACATAATAAGTTATCCATAAATAAGACATTATTGCACAATTATGTTGGATACTTGAGTTATTATTTTAATTCTATGTTGTTTTTTGTTTCTTTATTCCATCGTAAATCTTTTCAAGTCTTAGTACTCTTATTTACGAGTTGATTGCTATAAATTGATAAGAATATATGAAATTTAATGTTATTATGTGTCATTATTTAATTTTTATTTACAGAAAAAATTATGAATTTTTATTTATAAAAACATTAATAATAATTTAATAAATTATTATTATAAACTTAGATGTGATGACTTGGTTTATATATCTTGTTAATTGATTGAGTTTATTTAATTACACCCTTTAGTGATACAATTTGTTAGTTGTTTTTAACATATATTTAAAATAATGCTTCTAAAATCATTTAAATTATATTTAATGTATTAAAAGACTAATTAAAAATCAAATTAATGAGAGATAGGGGTATGTGGTTCACATATAATATAGATTATTTTGTGACTATTTATGAAATATTATATTTTTTGAGGGAGACAATTATGCTAATATCTACATTAATATAGAATATGTCCCCACATTGATCCCTAGATATCCATAGGAAGGATTTAATGAATATCCTCTAAAAGATAGAAAATATATTTATCCTCATGGTGTAGAGGTAATTATAGATCTACTTCAAGCTAAGTGGTATACTTGTCAATGACATGAACAAATAGTATATATAGTTCCTCTTTGATTTTATGGCAATATATTTTAATAATAAATTTTGGATATCATTTAACATATTCATTCAATTTAGATGTGTAAAATAATTCTAGATCAATTGTGAACATATATTGAAAAATTAACCCTTTAAGGGATGTATGATATTGGATGGATCTTACGGTGGATTAAAAAAATATCCAAAATTAGAAGCTAAGGATTCCTTGAGTATACATAAGTGATTTCAAATATCGATGCGGTGAGTATCATTTTTTCATGACCATTAGAGTAATGGTATTCCAATTCAAGTTCATTTGAGGAGACTTTTTGAGTGATTCCACTAGTGTAGGTTCCTAAGACACATTAATCCTTATTTCCTCTTTGACGTGAATCATGTATATCGATGTTGTTAGTTGGGGATGCTCGAATGGTCCTTTTGATCTATTCTGTCTAGGATGGGCCATTAGATTTGATCGGTACATTATTTATGGTTGAGTAGTCTGTAGATAATTCTAGATACAATTCTTCTACTTTCATAAGTAAAATCCTACTATATTATAATCTTGTTGAAGATCATAGGAAACAAAATCCTCCTATTGTTTATTTATGAGAATCTTGTATTTCATATGTGATTGAGATTAGAACATATGAAAAATATTTTTAACATAAATATTCTCTATATATAAACAACTAAGTAAGTGGTAACCAATGTCAATTTAATTTATTATTATCTTATATATTTCTCTCTCACGTACATATACCTACACAATGCCAAACCTACTCGAAATACACATTCATGATTCATATGAGTCAACTATGAAATAAATCACCATTAGTTATTGTGATTGAAGAATATAATAGAAAATATTAGTAATCAATATAAATAACATTTAATAATAAAGGACCATGGGCTTCAAAAATAATGTTATGAAAATAAGGATTCATTTTGGTAACATAGATATAAAATACAATACAATCCATGTGTCAATGTCCAAAATCTCATTCATATTTAATGAAAACTATTGGTATCATGAATCTAGATATAATACTACAATAATATAGTACAAGAAACCTTCAATACATTTATTTAATCCATCATAAACTGCTAGATTTAATTACATATTTTGATGATTGATTGGACTCCCTGTTTAAAACTAGCTTCCTCCCATCATTGTGGTTTCAATTTTCCTTGATGACATTCCTTCCAGTAAAATTTTATTCATTAATCTCCAGAAATGTTTCTACCATGGGTATGAATACCACATCTCCCAACTCATTCTTCAACTCTTTCATCCATTCACCCTCATCATTTACTACTTCTTAAGAACAGAAAAAATTGACACTGAATAATTAATCAAAACATAATGAATGAATTTATTTGGTTTAAGGATACACATTTTATCATACATCTGAGACGGTTAGTTTTAAAATCACTTCTTCAAAAATTACTTCTATTTTGTGTACGGTCACATTATTTAATATTATAACTCTATGGTTTAGCATACTTAGATAGGAAAACTACTACTATGTCTCATCTAATCTGACTCTTTATGGTATTCCTCCAATAATGAGAAAAGATCTTTGGCCTTATTTTCATTTTCTTCATTAGGATAATTTCTCTTGGAATATTTGGATAAATAGATAGTTGTCAATGTATCCCATCCATCTCAAATAAATAACAACATGAGTTTGTACCTCCTCTAATACATACCAAGAAAAAATCATTTTTGATATAGTGGAAAACAATAAATGTTTTTCCGTGAAATTAAATGACGACGAGTAGAATTCATGTGGAACTGAATGTTCACTCCTTTTTTTGTTGCAAAATATTAGAAACTAAAAATAAAATAGCATTGAATTTATTTCCTATCTTTTTTGAAAACTCTTCTTTCATGTCCAAAATAGTTACTATTTCTTTTGGTTGCTTGAGACTCATCCTCCATCTATACTGATCCCCAATATATTAAATATTTTTTGAACTTCATTTCATAGTATTCTACAAAACAAATCTCTTGTACATGGTATGTGATGACTTTTGGTAAGAGTAGTTCATGTAACATAGGTGGATTTCCAAAAAATTTGGGAGATAAATGTCAATCCAAAAAATGAAATAATAACAATTTGGAGGTATTTCATCTGGGAACATTGGAACCAAAATGTTGTGCTGAAGGATAGTTTGAATGAGGGAGTCCAATTCATCATTAAGAGATGGAAGATATTCAACGTCTAATGATAAATTAAATAAATGTTTTGAAGCTTAGTTGGATTGGAGTATTGATATTTAATATATCAATGTTCAATACCGTAATTAGTTTTATGAAATATGCATGAAATTGTGAATTATTTTGAATTGATTTTAATGTATTATTTTTATACATAAAAAATTATATGATTGACAACTCATAGAGACAATTTCTTCAACACGTGATGATGTTACAAATACTGTGGAAGTATTGACAATTGATGATGAAATTTAAGTATTATTAGGGGTAATAAACATGTTGATAAAAACAACAACAACAGTGCATCATTGTAGTGGAGAATAAAATTATAAATCTTATATTTTAGGGTATAAAATTCTAGGTTGTTTGCAATCAACGCAGCCAATCTGATGACCCTAACATGTAAATGATCATTAGTTATCCTGGAGTCACACTGAGGATGAATGTGCTGATTGATATTGGTTTTTGGTGCCACACACAACTTGCAATGAATGAAATCAATTTTAATGATATACTAGAAATGTTACAACATGTTTTCACTATTATACAAAAATATTAGATAACAAATCATCGATTTCATTATAATTTTTTCTATGTTGACATTTTTTATTTTTTATTTTATCCATAATATATTTTCCTTAATTACTAATAGAAATTCCCATATAAGCTTCTAGTCTATTTTTATGTAGTTACATATTTGAGAAGTTGAGGGAAACTAATTACCCACCAACAACATAGTTATGTAATCATTATAAATTAGAAAAAATGAATTTTTTCCTCAATCATCAAAAAGTGAAATATTTTTTGGTGCATTATATTAGATAATATATTATTTCAAATTATATATATTATAAATATTGATTCAAAATTGTTAATTAATGAAAAAAAGAGTGGGGAAAATAAAGAATGTGCATAAAAAAACATACCGCAATCGCAAAGTAAGGATGGGGTATACTTTATTATATAATAAATTTGTATTTATTTTAAATAGACAATAAAATTTTAATTATGTGATATGAAACATCATATATTCGTTTTTTATATGGATATTCATGAATAAAAATATGAAGCCACTTCTATCCAACATTATGTGAAATTTATGGATGCTCGTGTAACAAGGAGAGTAAAATTTTTTTTGTTGAAAACAAGAAAATAGTACGGGAATCATGTGTATGTATGATATAATTTTAAATATTCCTTATTTAAAACAACATTTCATTGAAATATATTTTTATGTTTATATTTTTTATATGAATTATATAAAGTAATTAGTAATTAATATACTATAAGAGATACTTTCAGTAGAATTGATTCACCTAGAAAAATATGGTGGTGTTAGTGGATTTGGTTTTTTGAGTCTCTACTCAAACATATTGCGAGATGTTAAAACCACATGATGATATATGTAATATTTTCAGATGATTTCATAACAAAATTGTGTCACTATATGATTTTATTTTGTGGTTTGGTTTAAAAGACCAATGTTTATGAAAGGATCAAAGTGAACTGGAGGGGGTGAAAATATAAACACATGAACCAATTGATTCTAATAGATTTGAGCCTATTCCTTTTACCCAACCACATACCAATCATGAGGTAATTAATTTTCTCATAACTCATTATTCTAAATGTGAATCAAAAAACATCTGAAAATTTTATGTTACTATAATTACATAGGTTATGTTTTTATGTAACTTCAATATACAAAAACCCACATAACATCGTGTTATAATGAGTACGGTGTATAATATCGAAGGAGACCAGCTACACAATCAATACCTACCAAAAGATCCCACGTGATTGGAGATTGAGGTAAATTACAAACTGACTTCTAAGTTTCATTCTCCATAAGATGGTCAGGACATTTCAACAGTCAATGCTTCTATTAATGATTTCATATCAATGCCATCTAATCTTATATTGATACAAAAGGAACCTATTTATAAAATAATTCATTCGAAAACCCTATAGAAGTTTATGATAAAAGTACTGAAGTATTTTTTTATATTTCATATGTATAATGATGCGAATAAATAGATTGTAAATCAAGAAAATCTATTTAATTGACCAGGAAAATAAAATGACATTTTTATAGTACCTTCTTCCTTCCAATTACAGATAAAAATTTATTATTCTTACAAGTTTATTTAGAAAAAACGTTTAATGACAAAATTATTTCTTACATAGAATATTATTAAAACAAATATGGATATTTATTAATATATTTAATTGTTCTCGATAATCTTACTAAGAATGTTATGAATGAATTATTGGTTGTCTGAGCTGTGAATACATACATATGTTATATTATCATAAAATATCTGTCTAAATAGTGAACTAATATGTTTATTAATGTTTTTAACAATTCATATTTTGTGTAGTCATTAAATCTGAAATATATAATGGGAATACCAGAAAATGCATGATTTGGATTCATTAATTTATATACCAATTATATTCCTAAATATACATTGAAAGAGGAATTAATTAAGAAGAAAAAAATATGAGGTACTTAAAGTGTTTAATAAAAAAAAATCTGAAGGCAGACTATTTTTTATGCCTATTATGAAAATGTAAAACTCTACAATCTAACCAGAAAAAAATAATTTTCAATTTTCTCATTATATAATTTTTTTAGATTATTTATACTACTGAATACATATTACGATGCTGATAAAATTTTAAAATATTGAATTGAATTTTAGTTTAAAAATATTTTTGAATACATGCGAACTATTTATATTGATGATTATCTAGTGGTAAATGAGTGTATGTATGTTTTTATGATGATTTTATAAGAATTATATATTCTAGTGAGGTTTGGAATAAAATTTATTTAGTACTTAATGTCAAATTGATTACAAAATCCCCATATCGAATAGCTCAAGTAGAACATATATAATTTAAGAAGAAGTTACATGAGTTCCATGTTAAATATTTTAATCTACCCAACACTTCATGAAGGTGTGATGCTATTTTTATTATTAATAAAATATTGTTCTAGGAATCTTTTCATCGATTATAGAGTATTGAAAAATATTACAATTGATAACAATTATCCATTTCCTCATATAGATTACTCCTTTGATCCGATCTAGAGAGATTAATATATTTTGAAAGCTGAATTGGGGTGAGGTTACAATCTCATTAAGCTGAAGGGGGATGGAATTCTGGAAACAAAATTTCATACCAGATATGAGAATTATTAGTTTTTAGTTATTCCCTTTGTTTTTAAATTTACTCATGTTGAACTTATAACTTTAATGAATTGGATTTTAAAGGAATATTTTGATATGATTTTTGTTATTTTAATTTATGGTATTAAGGATTGATAATAAATTTATGGTGATTTTGAAAAAAAATAATTTTTTTTCTATAAACTCTTAATGTAAAAAAGGTATATGGGAAATTTAGAAAAAGTGATTTTCAGTTACAAAAAATTTATTTTTGTGGTGACAATGTATATAAGTATAGTGTGACAATTGATCCCACCAAAATTAAAGTGTTTGATTAATAGATAAGATCTATATATGTTACTATGATTTTTATTTTTCTTGAATTAATAGGCTATTACATATGGGTTTTTATAAACATTTCATGGTAATATAGCTCATGAACTAATCTAACAATGAAAGGGGTAAATTTATTTTGATAGAATAATGTGATGATTGATTTTAGGAATATAACAGATTATTTTTTTAATGCTCTAGGTTTTGACCCAACTTCCATAAATGGTGAGTTTTTTATATAGTTAAGATTATTTGATCATACTTGGTTGCATTTTGATGGAGAATGATCAGGTAATTTCTTAAAAATCATGGTAACTAAAACCTCATGAGTAAAACATTTCCTCACATGATTTGCAATTATTAGCTATGTTTTTCACTTTAGAAATATTTAAAAATCTTTTACCGTTATCCAAACAAATAGCGTGTTCTTAAGAGATAATAACTATCAAAAGATTGACACTTGTTTATGTATGGTTTAAATGTGAAATTACATCCAATGACCAAAATTATATTAAATTGTAAAAATATATTCTAAATATACTTTAAATCCACTCAAACTAATAATTTATCACTATTAATTATTTCGATTGAAAAAGTTGTTTTTAATTAAAATTTAGTAATTTTCACTATTCATCAAAATATGAATGTTATCCGAAAATCACCAAAATTTCACCCTAATCTAATTTAGATATTACGAATCCAAAAATGAATTCCATTTTGAAAAATATAATTTACAAAATTTTAAGAAGTGGTTATTACTATTCATAACGGTTAGTTTTAATAATATTTTAATAGCATATTGTTGTTTAGTGAAACTCGTTATTGCATACTACACACGCTATGAAGGAAGGTCGTGATTGCATGTAATGCAAGGCAAATCAAGGATGTGTGTTGTGCAAGATTCTTTTGGTGTAGCGTACAACACAAGACATTAGTGAAATTAAAAAGTATATTTTTCATAAAACCTTTGGTTGTTACATTCTACCCCCCTTAAAATGAATTTCGCCCTCGAAATTCATCAGGGTTATAAATGGTTTACTATTCGAAAGTTTATTTAATAGAACCCCACATCGTAAAAAGGAATACCAAAAACAATCTTTAAAAACAAAAGTATGAAACGTAATGGTTACCCAAATAAACTAATCACTGGGTTTCCACATAGGTGAAAATATGCATATGGAAGAAAAATCTAACAATCATGTTCTGATGAAGAGTGGTAAAGAACATGGCTATGGAAAATCTAACAATCACAAATCCATAAATTTGTGACGATCTAAGGTACCATCTGATTAATCAGATATAAGAGCACTAGGACAACATTTTTGGTTTTCAAGATCATTTCCCTAAAGTTGAAGAATTTGAATTAGAATAAATACTTACTTTATTTTGGTACAATCTCACTGTTGTTCGTGCCTTGAACATTTTCCACTTCATCTCTTAAATAAATGAAGTTGAATTTTTTATTCGTGAAGTGTTAGCAGATCATGTGATAGAATGACGGGTCATTCCATCTGTCTCAATTTTTTTTGCAAAAGTTAGTAAATATACATAAGTCATTCTATAGTGAGATTAATCATATATGGTTACTAAAATGGACTTATACTTCATATATCTACTGCTTAATATAATAAAACTAGTTTATACTAAACAGGGGCTTTCTGTAGGCCAGTGCTAGGCGATAAAGGCCAGTAGCACTTCAGTTGTGGGTTTGATTCCCACAGCCTTGTCCGACGTGATGGGCTGTCGCCCCTCCTACATGTTGTCCTTTTTCTAAAACTATATGACTATAACATACCATCAATAATATCGAAAAAACTTCTATCCTTAAACAATACTAACTTATGTCCAACATAATCCATTCCAATCTTTAGGCTTATACATAATACTGCAGTCCACTATCATAACATAGTGAAAACGATTACCAGAGATTTAATACCATCATTGATCCCCATATATCATAAGATATGTTTTGTTGGTCACATTCCAAACAATCAAAGTCCTTAATCATGCACTCTCTTGAATACCCATTGAACCTTATTGAAAACATGAATGCAGTTAAAAGTTAACACTTTCCACATACCAAAATCCTCAAAATTTTATATACTCAAACCATGATATAACTTAGTCCTTATATCAATCATGAGCTCATGAATACTGTTAATCATTTCATTTTCTTGTTTTCCCTTCATTATGCGCATATCATCTACTTTCCAAAATATTTGAATCACTTTTCATGGTTACCAGTACCTTAAAATTATTGAAAACCACAATAGAGCAATACATAAATATTTCAATACACCATAAAAGTACCTCAACATCATTATTCTTGAATACAAATACATAAACACTTCATTCCATCCACTTCAATGATTGTCCTGGAATATGTCATTCCATGATTTAGAAGTAACTTTTTAGGTCAGGGAATTGAGTTGGGTAATGCCCATGTTCTCCGCAAATAAAACCTTGAACTCCATAACAGTCTGTCACTCTATGACCCTTTTCTCCACACAGATAACACCGGTCCCTCCATTTGAGGTATTCCTCAAGGTTCTTCTTCCCTTCTTTAGAAATCTCAATCCTCCTTTCTTTATGCTCCTCAACATGCGAACATGAATAATAGTTTATCTTCCTCTTCTTTGATGAATTAGGAATACCACTAAATTTCACCTTGTTAATCATATATCGCGATGACTGATTCTTCATAATCACAATATCTTTCTGTCGAGGAATTACACAATTTTGTTGCTCATCGTCACCAATTTGTCCATTGGATTCAATGTTAACCTAATTCCTTCTGGTTCTCTCCATTAACTAAAACACAAAAATAATCTTGTGAGAGGAAAAAAATCATGCTAGAGAAAACAACATAGTAAAGGGGGAGTACCCTCAATATATAACATCTTAGGTTAAATTCTAAGATCGTTACCGTAGTTCTAGGACTATATCCTATACGTATACTTATCCTTAAGTACATCCCTAGACATACCTTAGAAATATCTCTAGGGATCTCACTAACGTTTTTTCATCCGAGTTTCCAAAGGTTGACTAAACCTTTCCTCTGATACCAACTGTAGAGACCCGAAGTTTGACGTACATTGACATTACATTACATTTCTGGAATACTTAGTACATAACAAAAACACACACACAAGGATCATAATAGTTTAGAGTCTTTGGAAACTCAGAATATAATCTTCTAATCCTGGTGAAAGATCTTCAACATCTCCCATAAAGATCTTCCTTTTTTTATACCTAAAACCTTTCTTTATATCCCGGGAAAAAGAAAACATAAAAGGGTGAGCTCAAATGCTCAGTAAGGGTAAACAATATAAATATCAATCACATCATATACATAAACACATAAGTTTTGGATATCTTAACCTGTAAAAGAGAGCATAATTTCATAACATGGGATAAATCATGGCAGTGAAATGTAATCACAATAATCATAACTTAAAACATGAAACTTTGTGGCATACACACATAATCATAGAGAATCATTTTTTTAGCCAAGACTCATTGCCAAGACTATCTTAGTGGACAATGTCCCTTTCTGAACCGAGTCACCCTCGTTTCAGTCCTGTTTCACTGAACCGGTATAACCTACCGTTCCAGCCATGTATATCTCATGAGATATAAAATCTTTACCCAATGCATTGGAGGGAGATATATGTCCCACCCATCTCATAATGATACCATTCTTATGTGTGCCACAAAATCAGAAAACCATACATCATAACATAACCCATGTAATAAAAATGGGAATCTTAAACATCGTGACATCATAAAACAATTCATATAAGATAAAGGAATTCATAAAAATAATTCCATCACAACATAATCAAATCAATGTAATAATTGGTGTGAGGAGGAGAGGGAGGAGGTGCCCTTTTATAAGGGAGGAGAGGGGCACCTTTGGAATAACTAAACATATTATTTTATTATAAAGTCATGTTCGGTTTTAAATAGCTCCAAATAGATTTATTTCGTGGCTAAGGTGGGGATGGGTCGAACCCCTCTCATCCAATATAATTTATACAAGTTTAGATTCCAATTTTAACCATATCATTTAGATTTAACATTAAGTTAAATAATTTTACTTTTACAGTGTCTTCTTGTGTTCTTACACTATAATGTTAATAAACATACTATAAGAAGCCAAACGAACCCCAAGTTGTTTATTATTAATATATATAGCCTTATCTAAGACATTTGGCCGAACTTTATATTTTTAGGAATTAAATAACAATTAATAATATAATATTTGTTTTAAAAACTAATTTATGTCAATTTTTACAATATTTGGTACATGATTTTTATGAAATTCATAACAGAATGATAAGTTCGAAAAAAGTTACTTAAATAAACAATAACATGTCATATGAACCTATAAAATTAGTTTTAGTCATAAAAAGTCTCAAAGTACATTTATTTGGACATTTATAACATCAATTATGTCAGTATTTCATTAATAAGATAATTACTTCATCATCGTTGTGTCATAAATAAATTAAATTCTTTATTGTCTAAAAATTAAAAATAAAATACAATTATGTAGAAAATCGTTTTCTCTTTCTATTGAATATTTATAGTCGAATTTATCTTATGTATAACCCCATATTAAAAATGTTTTAGTAAATAAACTTTGATTTTAACTCTTTTAACCCTTCTTTAAATAAATTAATAATAAATGTCCTAATCTAATCCAAGTGGGCCTAAATGGTCATATTTTATTCCTAAGTTTGTTTTTGGTCGAATTACACTTGTCCAATAGAATTAGGACGTGTTTTAGGGTAATAATAATATCATTTCTATCCTTAATTACCCTATTTACTTTTAACCGTGGTAAAAAAAGTAAAAAGTTACTATTCACCAAAAAATTATTTTTATCTCATTGAAACACATTTTTCATACTGACAACAACCGTGTCTCTCAGATTTTTGAAATTCCACTCACAGATGCGGTAAAATTATGTTTTATGAACAATTCAGTTTTTTTAACTACCACTTAGTGGTTTCACTATTCATCAAAAATTGAAAGTTTTCAGAAAAATACCAAAAATTAGGCCAAATCTATATTTGATATTATGAACTTAAAAATGATTTCTATTTTACCAAATTCAAAACATATCAGTTGCATTAATTAATTTAAAAATTAATTACCGTCATCCAAACAAATAGCGTGTTCTTAAGAGATAATAACTATCAAAAGATTGACACTTGTTTATGTATGGTTTAAATGTGAAATTACATCCAATGACCAAAATTATATTAAATTGTAAAAATATATTCTAAATATACTTTAAATCCACTCAAACTAATAATTTATCACTATTAATTATTTCGATTGAAAAAGTTGTTTTTAATTAAAATTTAGTAATTTTCACTATTCATCAAAATATGAATGTTATCCGAAAATCACCAAAATTTCACCCTAATCTAATTTAGATATTACGAATCCAAAAATGAATTCCATTTTGAAAAATAAAATTTACAAAATTTTAAGAAGTGGTTATTACTATTCATAACGGTTAGTTTTAATAATATTTTAATAGCATATTGTTGTTTAGTGAAACTCGTTATTGCATACTACACACGCTATCAAGGAAGGTCGTGATTGCATGTAATGCAAGGCAAATCAAGGATGTGTGTTGTGCAAGATTCTTTTGGTGTACCGTACAACACAAGACATTAGTGAAATTAAAAAGTATATTTTTCATAAAACCTTTGGTTGTTACATTCTACCCCCCTTAAAATGAATTTCGCCCTCGAAATTCATCAGGGTTATAAATGGTTTACTATTCGAAAGTTTATTTAATAGAACCCCACATCGTAAAAAGGAATACCAAAAACAATCTTTAAAAACAAAAGTATGAAACGTAATGGTTACCCAAATAAACTAATCACTGGGTTTCCACATAGGTGAAAATATGCATATGGAAGAAAAATCTAACAATCATGTTCTGATGAAGAGTGGTAAAGAACATGGCTATGGAAAATCTAACAATCACAAATCCATAAATTTGTGATGATCTAAGGTACCATCTGATTAATCAGATATAAGAGCACTAGGACAACATTTTTGGTTTTCAAGATCATTTCCCTAAAGTTGAAGAATTTGAATTAGAAGAAATACTTACTTTATTTTGGTACAATCTCACTGTTGTTCGTGCCTTGAACATTTTCCACTTCATCTCTTAAATAAATGAAGTTGAATTTTTTATTCGTGAAGTGTTAGCAGATCATGTGATAGAATGACGGGTCATTCCATCTGTCTCAATTTTTTTTGCAAAAGTTAGTAAATATACATAAGTCATTCTATAGTGAGATTAATCATATATGGTTACTAAAATGGACTTATACTTCATATATCTACTGCTTAATATAATAAAACTAGTTTATACTAAACAGGGGCTTTCTGTAGGCCAGTGGTAGGCGATAAAGGCCAGTAGCACTTCAGTTGTGGGTTTGATTCCCACAGCCTTGTCCGACGTGATGGGCTGTCGCCCCTCCTACATGTTGTCCTTTTTCTAAAACTATATGACTATAACATACCATCAATAATATCGAAAAAACTTCTATCCTTAAACAATACTAACTTATGTCCAACATAATCCATTCCAATCTTTAGGCTTATACATAATACTACAGTCCACTCTCATAACATAGTGAAAACGATTACCAGAGATTTAATACCATCATTGATCCCCATATATCATAAGATATGTTTTGTTGGTCACATTCCAAACAATCAAAGTCCTTAATCATGCACTCTCTTGAATACCCATTGAACCTTATTGAAAACATGAATGCAGTTAAAAGTTAACACTTTCCACATACCAAAATCCTCAAAATTTTATATACTCAAACCATGATATAACTTAGTCCTTATATCAATCATGAGCTCATGAATACTGTTAATCATTTCATTTTCTTGTTTTCCCTTCATTATGCGCATATCATCTACTTTCCAAAATATTTGAATCACTTTTCATGGTTACCAGTACCTTAAAATTATTGAAAACCACAATAGAGCAATACATAAATATTTCAATACACCATAAAAGTACCTCAACATCATTATTCTTGAATACAAATACATAAACACTTCATTCCATCCACTTCAATGATTGTCCTGGAATATGTCATTCCATGATTTAGAAGTAACTTTTTACGTCAGGGAATTGAGTTGGGTAATGCCCATGTTCTCCGCAAATAAAACCTTGAACTCCATAACAGTCTGTCACTCTATGACCCTTTTCTCCACACAGATAACATCGGTCCCTCCATTTGAGGTATTCCTCAAGGTTCTTCTTCCCTTCTTTAGAAATCTCAATCCTCCTTTCTTTATGCTCCTCAACATGCGAACATGAATAATAGTTTATCTTCCTCTTCTTTGATGAATTAGGAATACCACTAAATTTCACCTTGTTAATCATATATCGCGATGACTGATTCTTCATAATCACAATATCTTTCTGTCGAGGAATTACACAATTTTGTTGCTCATCGTCACCAATTTGTCCATTGGATTCAATGTTAACCTAATTCCTTCTGGTTCTCTCAATTAACTAAAACACAAAAAGAATCTTGTGAGAGGAAAAAAATCATGCTAGAGAAAACAACATAGTAAAGGGGGAGTACCCTCAATATATAACATCTTAGGTTAAATTCTAAGATCGTTACCGTAGTTCTAGGACTATATCCTATACGTATACTTATCCTTAAGTACATCCCTAGACATACCTTAGAAATATCTCTAGGGATCTCACTAACGTTTTTGCATCCGAGTTTCCAAAGGTTGACTAAACCTTTCCTCTGATACCAACTGTAGAGACCCGAAGTTTGACGTACATTGACATTACATTACATTTCTGGAATACTTAGTACATAACAAAAACACACACACAAGGATCGTAATAGTTTAGAGTCTTTGGAAACTCAGAATATAATCTTCTAATCCTGGTGAAAGATCTTCAACATCTCCCATAAAGATCTTCCTTTTTTTATACCTAAAACCTTTCTTTATATCCTGGGAAAAAGAAAACATAAAAGGGTGAGCTCAAATTCTCAATAAGGGTAAACAATATAAATATCAATCACATCATATACATAAACACATAAGTTTTGGAAATCTTAACCTGTAAAAGAGAGCATAATTTCATAACATGGGATAAATCATGGCAGTGAAATGTAATCACAATAATCATAACTTAAAACATGAAACTTTGTGGCATACACACATAATCATAGAGAATCATTTTTTTAGTCAAGACTCATTGCCAAGACTATCTTAGTGGACAATGTCCCTTTCTGAACCGAGTCACCCTCGTTTCAGTCCTGTTTCACTGAACCGGTAAAACCTACCATTCCAATCATGTCTATCTCATGAGATATAAAATCTTTACCCAATGAATTGGAGGGAGATATAGGTCCCACTCATCTCATAATGATACCATTCTTAAGTGTTCCACAAAATCAGAAAACCATACATCATAACATAACCCATGTAATAAAAATGGGAATCTTAAACATCGTGACATCATTAAACAATTCATATAAGATAAAGGAATTCATAAAAATAATTCCATCACAACATAATCAAATCAATGTAATAATAGGGATAAAACAGAAACCTTTATTATCTTAGATGGAAAATAATTTTGATAAAACACTTGAACTCCATTCTTGAGGAAAATATCCTTTCTTCTTCAAATTTTTTTTTCTTTTCTTAACATGTCATACAACTTTAAACTAAAAGAAGTTGATTAAAAATAAACTTGAAAACTTGTAAAGGAAGCTTCTTGGAAATAATGTTTTAAAAATCCATTCATTCCGTATAAGTTAAAACAACATTCTTCGTACTTTTGTCGGAAAAGTCAAAAAAATACCTCGTACGAAAAATGACAAAAGATTCTTTTCATATCTTTTACTAAAAACTCACCGAAGGGTTAAAATTGGATTTAAAGAATTGTAGATGGATGGAAATAATATTACATATTGAGTAAACATGGATGTGGATGATAAAATACACCCCAGTAAATGCCAAAGTATAAACAATCTTAGATAAAAATGAGATTGTGATATTTCCCTTACCTTATGTCCGATTTGCTTCGTAAGTGTCTGAACCTCCTGTTTTTCGATACGCCTCTTTGAAACCTCCTATTAGGGCACTAAGATTGGTCTTTAAAGAAGACCAGCACCTCTAGGATGTTTCTAGGGAAGTGGAGAAGATAATTTAGTAGGGGTTGGCCGAGCAAGAAGGCTCAAATTGGTGTGAGGAGAAGAGGGAGGAGGTTCCATTTTATAAGGGAGGAGAGGGGCACCTTTGGAATAACTAAACATATTATTTTATTATAAAGTCAAGTTCGGTTTTAAATAGCTCAAAATTGATTTATTTCGTGGCTAAGGTGGGGATGGGTCGAACCCCTCTCATCCAACAGAATTTAGACAAGTTTAGATTCCTATTTTAACCTTATCATTTAGATTTAACATTAAGTTAAATAATTTTACTTTTACTGTGTCTTCTTGTGTTCTTACACTATAAGGTTAATAAACATACTATAAGAAGCCTAACGAACCCCAAGTTGTTTATTATTAATATATATAACCTTATCTAAGACATTTGGCCGAACTTTGTATTTTTAGGAATTAAATAACAATTAATAATATAATATTTGTTTTAAAAACTAATTTATGTCAATTTTTACAATATTTGGTACATGATTTTTATGAAATTCATAACAGAATGATAAGTTCGAAGAAAGTTACTTAAATAAACAATAACATGTCATATGAACCTATTAAATTAGTTTTAGTCATAAAAAGTCTCAAATTACATTTATTTGGACATTTATAACATCAATTATGTCAATATTTCATTAATAAGATAATTACTGCATCATTGTTGTGTCATAAATAAATTAAATTATTTAATGTCTAAAAATTAATAATAAAATACAATTATATAGGAAATATTTTTATCTTTCTAATGAATATTTATAGTCAAATTTATCTTATTTATAACCCCATATTAAAAATGTTTTAGTAAATAAACTTTGATTTTAACTCTTTTAACCCTTCTTTAAATAAATTAATAATAAATGTCCTAATCTAATCCAAGTGGGCCTAAATGGTATTATTTTATTCCTAAGTTTGTTTTTGGTCGAATTACACTTGTCCAATAGAATTAGTACATGTGTTAGGGTAATAATAATATCATTTCTATCCTTAATTACCCAATTTACTTTTAACCGTGGTAAAAAAAAGTAAAAAGTTACTATTCACCAAAAAATTATTTTCATCTCATTGAACCACATTTTACTTACTGACATCAACCGTGTCTCTCGGATTTTTGAAATTCCCCTCACAGATGCGGTAAAATTAAGTTTTATGAACAATTTTGTTTTTTTAACTACCACTTAGTGGTTTCACTATTCATCAAAAATTAAAAGTTTTCAGAAAAATACCAAAAAATAGGCCTAAGCTATATTTGATATTATGAACTCAAAAATGATTTCTATTTTACCAAATTCAAAACATATCAGTTGCATTAATTAATTTAAAAATTAATTACCGTCGTCAAAACAAATAACGTGTTCTTAAGAGATAATAACTATCAAAAGATTGACACTTGTTTATGAATGGTTTAAATGTGAAATTACATCCAATGACCAACATTGTATTAAATTGTAAAAATATATTCTAAATATACTTTAAAACCACTCAAATTAATAATTTATCACTATTAATTATTTCGATTGAAAAAGTAATTAAAATTTAGTAATTTTCACTATTAATCAAAATATGAAAGTTATCCGAAAATCACCAAAATTTCACCCTAAGCTAATTTCGATATTAAGAATCCAAAAATGAATTCCATTTTGAAAAATAAAATTTACAAAATTTTAAAAAGTGGTTATTACTATTCATAGCGGCTAGTTTTAATAATATTTTAATAGCATATTGTTGTTTAGTGAAACTCGTTATTTCGTACTACACACACTATCAAGGAAGGTCGTGATTGCGTGTAATGCATGGCAAATCAAGGATGCGTGTTGTGCAAGCTCCTTTTGGTGTAGCGTACAACACAAGACATTAGTGAAATTAAAAAGAATATTTTTCATAAAACCTTGGGCTGTTACAATAACCATCAATTATCATTACAATTCATAATATAGTCATCTAATAGTGATCATAATATTATTATAAATATAGGTTTTTAACTAACTCAATTATCACAAACAAATGATGTGATGATCTTAAAAAATAAGATCATACCCTATGAAACCCATTTATCAGAGATTCGGAGAATGATTGAATTTTTGGGCTTTACTCTAGACTAAGACCAAGCTGAGATTCAGCAATTAAGCATGAGTGAACTCGTCTATGGGAGAAGGTCAAGAACATCGAGATCACAACCCAAACCATGTTCGTCGAATGTCCCAATAAAATCCACATGATCATAAACCTTACACGGATGGTGTATGATGATTTAAAAATGGATATGTATAAATAATCTTGAAATAGAAATATATAATTTATTTTTTTATAGAATAATGAATATATTTTCATTTTATTACTCTTACATTATAATTTTTTTGATTTAAAAATAAACATATAGTATTTTTGGACAATTTAGAAATCTATTTTGATGAATTAATTGATGTGTTAAATAAATAATTTTTTAATTATTATTAAATAATTTTTATTAAATAGAAATGAACATATAATTTTTATGAAGACAAATTTAATTTTAATAAGTGTTCTTAAAAAATGTTGTTGTAAAAAACACATCATTTTCAGTAAATGTCTCTTCTATTTTAAAATTTCAAATTCAAATATTTATAAATTTTTTTAGATAAAATGAATTATATTTTTTTTAATCATCTTGTTGAAATTATACAATGGGGAATTTTTTATAATTTTCAAAAATAGTCAAATTTTCAGATAAAAAATAAATACAGCATTAATATTATTAGAGTTTTATGGCATCAAAATAACCAAAAGTGACTGAATAAGTAATATAAATTTTATACATGACAAAATGTTTTTTTTAAATTATTTGAATTTATTTGTTTTTTTATTTATTTTCTTAAGCCACCATGAATCCTCCAAGACTTATAATATATTTTAAGATTTTAAAATCAATTTTTATGAGTGTGACTCACCTCCCCATCACTAATTGTAATATTTTATAATTTCACCCCTTGTACATATAAAATATTTTTAACCACTCCAAATTTCAGAAACATTGTAAAAATGATTGGATGGTTTGTAGTTTTGGATATTTTATTATGTATTTTCCAAAAGAAAAATATTAAATAAATCCCCTTATTTTCCTATATAATCCTACCCAATCACCCATTTCACATCACTCAAAATCCTTATAGAAATTAAATAATCATCCCTAAAGAACCTAGAGTCTTCATACAGCTCCCTACGCACATAATAAGAACCTTCCATGCCTTTTGAGTCACAAATTCAAGTAAGGGATCCTCTACATCCTCACATCCTTTCAAATTCATGAAACACCTTTGAAATTAGATTATGTAATTTCAAATGAATACAATGAAATTAATTTATAATAATTATATTACTGTATTTTTTATTATATATTACTGATGTATCACTTATCATCTCCCATTTTAACCCTTACTTATGCTGATATTTTGCTTAAGTTTCATAAGGGATCCTAGCCTTCCTCTCATCATTTTTATTCAAGGACCTTCTTTGAAATTTGTATTTATAATTTTTATCCATTGTATTTTAATTCATTTATTATGATTCCCTAAAAATCAAATTTATATTATTTTAATTATATACCACTTATACTCTCTTTTTTTGTGCCTTACCTAAATCATTACTATGCCAGAATTTCTTAATGGATTGTTGTCTTTCCATTTCAAATCAAGAACATCTTTTATGTAATATATCTAAAATTACATTTGCTTATAATAGAATATATTCTATAATATTCCCCTTACTATCCATTTAATTTATAAATAATTAAAACCCCATTCCCTCTCATTAATCATACTACGATCTATTATATACCTATGTTACGAAGCCTAAATATAGTTGTTATTCTTCTTTTCAAGTTTCTTAATTACCTTGTGCCTTATATTTGAAACGTTTTCATGTTGGGATATGATTTTCAATATCCCTATTAATTAAAATTTTAGGTATAAATAATAATAGACTCTTTAAATATCATCAACTATTTTTATGATTTTTTTATGTTAGATTGTTATGCTGTTGAAATTTCACCATTATTTTAGATGCTATACAATTGTGCAGTGAATACCATACCAATTATTCTATCAAGTTTATTCACATTTCTGAACCTGTAAATATTTTTTGGGGAGTTAAAAATATGTAATACATACTACATTATCATTGAATAAATTATCATGATGAATGAATCCATGTTGTATTATCTGTGTGACACTCTTAAGGATTATAATGAAATGATAATGATGCATGTGCCAAGATAGTTCTCAAATACATTGGGTAATGAATAGTACCATGATACTTCATGTAGGTATATGGGTGTAATTAATTCGTTTATCAGACACTCTCACCATGAATTCTTGGTTGATTTAGCATTGACTAATTATTATGATATAGTGTTTCAAATTATTTTCATTTCCCATGTTATTATTATCATAATATACCATGCATAATTTTTATGTTTGTTCCCGATTTATAATCCTATTAACAAACATGTTTATCTTCTTCATATTATTCCTTATTTGTTCCCTTGTTGGGATTTATAGCTCACCCTATTTCTTCTGTTTTCCCTAGGATTTATCATATAGTTTAATGTAAGAAGGTATATTATGAAATTTTAAGGAGGTTTTCCATAATGATAATATATTTCATGTTTTATGTTTTCATGTAATGTACCTAATTCCAAAATACACTAGAATTATTGATCATTTTGGAAGTATTAAGTTTAATATTTTGTTATAAGTGATGTATTAATGTGTAATAAATAGTATGGTGTTTATGGTTGGTATGAGAGGAATAGTTTAGTTATCTTTTGGATTAATATTTGAAAACACTATAAAAAACCTTAGGGTTAGAGTAATTTATAGAAAGGTTAGGGATAAGCCTAAGTATAAGAAAACTTATAAAAATTTCGGTATGTATAAATAAATTGGTTTATCAAATAAATACAACCATGTATGGATAATACCAGTCGATAAGGTTCTGGCACATATTTACATAGGGTTAATAGATCTGCAAAGATGTTTTAATCTTGACTCATGGTTATCTAGTACCTGAAAACATACCTTACTTCACAGCTATATTGACTGTCTTTGGGGATATACAATTGTAAATTCATATTGTTAATATAAACCAATAGTAAGGGAATTAAAAAATTCCCAAAAGAATATATAATGAGAAATAGATCATTGATAACATAGATTGAAGCCTAAAAAATCATAAGTTAAGGAGAAAATGTACGATATATGTTATCCAATTATCATCCTTCAATGACCCTTTATGTGTTTAATAGATTAAAATTACTCATCCATATATCTAAATCGGATAACATAGAACAAGAAAAAATTGAAAGGTAGGTTATCTTCAATAGTTATATGAATTCCCTCATATCATTAATTTTTTATAGTAACTTCCAAACATCATCAATGGAATGAAAGTAGAGATGTTGATGAAAATAGAAAATGAGTAAATTATTAAATACCATGTATATAACTCCTCCCCTTTCAATGTGTGTGTAATGAACATCCAAAATAAGTTTTCAAACTTCCCTTGGTGGAATTTGATGAAATTATAGGCATAGACTGCCTGTCCCTATATTGGGTCTAAATAAATTTCTATAAATAATAAATCACTCCCCCTTTAGTGAATCGACACGCAATTCTATAAAATTATAAGGGGGTGATAAATCACTATAGAACCATAATATTAATTGTGGATATAATTACATTATAAGAAATCATATATTTCTCTAATGATTGAGTCTAAGAAGATACACATACCTGAAGACGTGCTTATTGTGATGAAATGTGATAATGTTATTCTTGCGGAATTTCATGGCCTTCCTTCTAGCTGAGAGGATGAATAATCAATTGATCTTATTAAATAGACTATTTCATTATTCAAGACTCATTATAGGAAGGATATTGTGGAACTTTATTAACTAAAGAAACAAGAAAGTTTGGATAAATTATTCATACATCGAAGTGATTCACTATGGGATGCATCAGCGCTCGTTTTCCAGAAGATGTGTGGGTAAATGTTCCTTTTCAGTGATTATTGTGTGATCAAAAAGATCACAATAATGAAAAATATCACTTTAAATGGATTTATGACTTATTTGATCATTTATGTAAAGCACAATATATTACTAATATGGATCTTTAGTGGGGATATTTTTATGTAAGGGTGAAGAAGGAATATATCCCCCCGATTGCTTTTCATAAAATGTACGAGTGTTATGAGTTCATAGTGATTCCTTTAGGTCTCCCTAATTCTCTAAAAATATTTATGGACTTGATATATAGAGTAATTAGTTATTATGTTTTCAAATTTGTGGTATTCATTATAGATTATATTATAATATATTCTAAAATAAAGGTGGAGCATGTGGAGCATTAAACCACATTTCGAAATTTTTTTCAAAACAAGAATCATTATTCCATGTAAGACATGTCTTGGGTCTAGTTTAATGAAGTCTCTATATTGGGGAATATGATCATAAAAAATAGTATATTTTTGGATCCTTGAAATACATATGAAATAGAATGATGGTTGATGGCAACATATATGATAGATACCCATAGTTTCAAAGGATTAATAGGATATTACCGCCGATTTGTGATAAATTTATCAGTAATTTCTAAACATCAATCCAATATAACTCAATAAGGAGTAATTTTTTCATAGAATGATGAATATGAATAAAGATTCATGGATTTAAAAAGAAGGCTTTTTTTTCTGCCCCTGTGCTGACACTATCCATATGTGGAGAACATTTTGTGTATTTAGTGATTCAATGAAGATAGTATTAGGATGTTTGTTAATGTTTATTAATCAATTAATAGCCTATATTTCATGAATATTTAACATTCATGAGAAAAATATCACACACATCATCCCGATTTGGTGGAGGTGGTCTTTTAATTGAAAATTTTGGATCATTATCTCATTGGTGAGAATTTTGAAATATATACGAATAAGAAAAGTCTTAAATATATATTCACAATGAAATAATGAAATATTAATTAGTAAAATGGTTAAAGATCATCATGTTTTACTAATTTTCTATCCAATATCATATTAGGAATTCGAATGATGTCGTAGATTATAAAATTAGAAAGGATCTAGAAATTCTATCATTAATGAAAATTGAGAAGGATCTGATCTTCATAAATTTGAAATGAATGGACATGTGAATTATATGTGAACATTACAAATCCATTAACAAATGATTTCTCAACCATATGTTCTTGAAAGGTTAAATTATTCTCATAATGGTGATTTTGGAAGTTATAGTAATGTGGAAAATATGGAAAAATGAAATTCCTTAGAGTTCAATGATAATGATGATGGAATCATGACATTTAGGGCATGATTATTTGTTTCATCAAATCATAATTTCAAGAATGAACTATTGTATAATTCATATAGTTTAAAATTCATCATTAAGACATGAATAAAATAGATGTATCTAGTTCTCCAAGAGCCCTATTGGTTGGATAACATGAAGTACAATGTCAGAAACTAGCATGGGTCGAGCCTAAACTAGTAACCCAGGCCGCTCCGCAAAAAGTCTCGAGAGGCGTTCCCAATCCACCTAGGACGGGGAAAATCACAAATGGAATTAGTATAGTTAAAAGGAATAGATTTATCAAAAATATAAGAAATTAAAAAAAAGTAGAAAGAAATGGATATCATAATATACATTTATTTAAAAGTTGAACAGAAATCATTTCTATGCAAAAACTAAAAGTACAACATAATGAACAACTAGACCGAATAATGATAAAAACCAACAAACTCCATGTGACCACAGTTTTCACTCTTCAACACATCAATCAAACATAACCAAGGTGATATGACTCAAGATGAAACCTGCACAAGGGATAAAAATAGAATATGACTATAAGCATGAGTATTAAAACTCAGTAGGCTTTCCCAATATTCACTACACAATGAACATCCTTTCAAATAAAAGAATCATGAATTTAATGTATGAAATAAAATATATAAAGGTATTGTTTCCAATAAAAAAAGGATTCATGCTATAAACCTCACAAAATAAAATTCTTCATGTTTTCATGATATGAAATTATAGAAACAAATTTCAAAGCAATGCAACTTCAAAATGAAAACAGTTTTATAGAGGGTATCACTATTTAATGAAAGAATTTAAATAAAACACATGAAAAACTGAATTTACCTACCAAAAACACCATATTCTAGTGGTGAGTAAAAAATATCCAATGAGCACATGTCACCAGAAAACCCTTAGGCACTTTCTAGTTATGGGCCCCAAGTACCTCGTATCTCATTGAAATATAACCATAAAAACATCCATTATCATACATAAACCACTATTAGGGAACATAACAATAACATAATGGTCTCTAAATTCATCATAATAGTTTAGTTAGTGTTATCATCATAAAAATTTCTACATGAAATAGGGATGATACCACTCCTGATCACTTGCATACTAGTACATGTCCACCCACCTAGATACTCATGTTTCCCTCTTTGTGCTCTAAAAATTTTCACATGCTATCAAATGTCACTTATACATAAAAACACTAGTTCGAGTCAAACACACTCCATGAAGTATATAAATACATTCACAACTATTGTGTAACTCAATAAACCATCTAAAATTTTAATAAAACAATTTCATGAAGTTCGACAAATCTTTGCACATGAATTCTGTTTGAAAATGAACATTTTAGAAAAAATAACCACCAATTCCCTACCAAAATAGATTTAGAAACCCCAAAACCATTTACTAAATAAATTTCATGAATCTTAAAATGACCCCAAATTGTACAATATGGAATACACATGAAATCTAGTTTTACAAGAAAAATTCCAAATGGTTTGTTATGAATTCTACACAAAAACAACTTTTATCAAAACAAACAATTCCACTCTTCATAAAAATGTGTAAACACACCATTGTATGAAACAAAAAATTTACATAAACCAATTAAAAATTCATGTTACACATTTAAAACCCATAAATTTCTATAAAGATGCCAAATAGGCCATTTATTTAGAACACATGACAAAACTCTCTAAAACCCTTAGTCATTTCCTTAGAAAATCCAAAACCATACTGGAATCCACTTAAAGAACACAAAAACATTGAATCCCATGCTTCAAATATTTTTCATAAGCCAAACTAATCATTTTATATCTCTCTAGTCACACAATAGAAAATCTGGCACTTTCCAAAAAATGTGCCATGCAACATTAAATGAAACCAATTCTATTTAACACTAAAAAAGTGATTTTAACACCCCAATCTTCCACGGTACGCTTCTCTTTGAATCACACAATAGTGTGTGTTGTACGCAACGTTGAGTTCTAATACAAACCGAAACCAATCAAAATAGGCGTTATGAAAAGTAATACCAATTTTTTAAATTTTATACATTTTATATTTCAAAATGGACTTCGTTTTTGGATTCGGAAAATCTAAATTAGCATAGAGTGAAATTTTGGTTTTTTTCTGAAGACTTTCATATTTTGATAAATAGTGAAAATTACTAAATTTTAATTAAAAACAAATTTTATAATCGAAATATTTAATAGTGATAAATTATGAATCTGAGTGGTCTTAAAGAATTTTTAGAATATATTATTACCATTTAATACAATTTTGGTCATTTGACATAATTTTCCATTTAAACCAGACATAAACAAGTGTCAATCATTTGATAGTTATTATTTCTTAAAAAAACGCTTTTTTTTACAACGGTAATTAATTTTAAATTAATTTCTTCCACTTCTCTATTTTGAATTTGGAAAAATGGATTCCATGTTTAGAATCAGAAGGTCAAAAAATTTTAAATAGATAACTTTTATTTTTATATATTTTGAATATTTACTTCGGTAAATATTTTATTTACCATTGTTAAAGGGTAAATCCGGTACATAATGATAAAAATAATAATATAATAATACTAAATGTAACACCCCAGGTAAATAAAGAATATGACATTTTCATATTTATCCATTTTTGTGAATAAAATATTAATATTTCTTTAAAGGGGACGCTATGCTCGATGGCGTACCCAACACGCAACAACGAGTTTCTTGGGAATCATGTGTTTCACTCTAATAATAAAATTATATTATTTTAAATGGTAGTTAACGTGTAGCCATTGTATTGGAGGGAATGGATAGAAATAACTAAAATATGATTATATATGTTTTTAAATATTTTTACATATATCCAATAAAATATAAAGGCATAAAATACAGAAAGAATTCAATTTTAGGCGTATATGCCCTAGTTTTCACTAAAGGTTCACTTATCGCCTTTTGATGGTGAACCGTCATTAAATATAGTTTTGTTCCCTCTTATACATTCTTTTGGACCAAATAAAACTATTCTTAAGAATTTGGACATCAAAACTTACTTTGTGTAAATTTTTGTTATCTTTCTGATAAAGTTCATTTTTTAATGAATAGTGTAAAATGTTGTATTTTAATTCAAAACCTCTTTTTAATCTAATTTATTTATATGATTAGATTATCTTTTTAATTGGTTTTAAAATGAAATTAGAATATATTTTTACCATTAAATCCAATAGTGGACGTTGTAATTAATTTCACTTTGAAATCAGACTTAAACTACTGTAAATCTTTTGATACCTACTGTTTTATAAAAACACGCTATTTGCTCTGACAGCGGGAATTAATTATTATATTAATTAATGTGACTTATATGTTTTTAATTTTGTAAAATAGACTTCATTTTTTAATTCGGAATATGAAATATAGCTTAGGGTGAATTTTTGGTAATTTTCTGAAAAACTTCAATTTTTGATGAATAGTGAAACCACTAAGTGGTACTTATAAAAACTGATTTTCCGTTTAAATGAAATTTTTCCGTCATTGTGTTTTGAATTTTTAAAATCTGAAATGCATGGTTGTCATTAGTATGTAAAATGTGGTTCAATGGGATCAAAATAATTTTTTGGTGAATAGTAACTTTTTTTCATTAATCGCGATTAGAGGTAATTAGTGTAATTTAAGGTAAAAATGATATTATAAAAATATGAAAACACGATGACACTTGTCCTACCCCTATTGTATGAGTCATGGCCTACCACGAAAAACCATTGGTAGATTTAGGGGACCCTATGGAGCCTCTTGGGTGAGATAATGACTTTAATGCCTTTTTTTAAATAAAGGTGAAAATGACACTAACATAAATTGTTTTACTAAAACAATTTTTAGAAGGGGTTATACTAATCATAGTTTTGTCTATAAATACTATTTGGAAATATAAAAAGATTTCCTACATCAGGATATTTTTTTTATAATTTTTAGACATTAAATAAATTAATTTAATTATGACATCATGATGATGCAACGATGACCTCATTAATGAACAGTTTAAATAAAATGAAACGATAATATAAATTCTAAGACCTACACTTGTCCAAAAACTATTGGATGGGAATATTTCGAAGCCTTGTCATATTATCTTCCAAATACATCAATGTGGGACCTTAGAAATTCGATACACGTTTGAAAATAAAATAATAGTTTCATGATTTCCAAAAGTGCCACTCCTCTCCTCTTATAAAAGGCCCCCACCTCTACCTCATTTCACACACTCCTCAAGCCTTTGGCTCGGCCATCCCCTGCCCATTTACTCTCTCGACATCCCTATCCTCATTCTAGATGATTCCCTTTGGGAGGAATCCTTTCAAAGGAAGCCTTTAGGCTCAAATCAGAAGGAGTTACACTTTTAAAGGTAATTCATTCTCTCATGTTCATTTGTTTTATTTTGCTTCTCCAACCCCCTAAACTCTTTTTATTTACTTCTTTTTTAACAACACCAGTATCTTCAATATACTAGGATGTTTTTATAAGATTTATTCTAGCTACACTCTAACAAAACTACATCTAATGGTTAAAGAACATACGGTTTCCGTGGATGGGGAAATTCTGCCTCCCGAAATGATGATTGTTCAATACTCATTTAACACCTTCAAAGGTGGCCATTATGATGTCAATATTTTTATATATGATATATAATATGTTTATGTTTTCCTTAATCTTCTGTATTTTTCATTTTGAGCATAACTTTATGGTTTCCATTATGGGTAAACGCGATATCTTCATTTAAGGAAGTGCGGACTACCGCCCCCTCAAAGTGATGTGATTCGTTAATGCCATATGTGGGATGTATAAAGGATGGATTTAAAGTTATTATATATGATATTATAAGGGAATTATAATATACCTCTATATAATTATTATTCCATTCTATAAAAATATGAAATAGAAATGAAAGTAGCGTTCATGCGTACGTACGGCTTACCGTCTCCATTAACGGTGCATTTCATTTCTTATCCCCAAATGTAATGTACTATTATAAGTAAATGTATATAATGGATATATATGATGAATGATACATCTAAATGATGAATATAATTCTGGAATTAAAATATACATACCTCACATTTAGTTTTAATTCCATTAATATGACATAGAAATGAAAGTAGCGTTCATGCGTACGTACGGCTTACCATCTCCACGAACAGTGCATTTCATTTCTTACCTATAAATGATTTTGTAATATTATAAATACATGTATATTATGGATATATGTGATATATATGATATCCAAATCACGAATATAATTCTGGATATAATGAAAATTTTACCACACGAACAACATGTAATTGTAAGAAGTCCACTTTCGACTTAAGAACCAAATATCGACAAAACAAACATTATTAACATAAATGGTTACATAATGTTTATAACATTGAAATAAGTGATATAAAATGAGTAATTAACTTTAAAAAGGTTCTTAATCAAATAGAAATTAACAAAAGTTTATTATTCAGGACGTTAAAGAACGATCGGGTCAAGTCGGACCCGAGGTAAGGGATCTTACTCCTCTCTTTCTTTTTAAGTACACTCTTTTATGTCATTCCCTCTAAAGCTCATCTTTCTTGTTATTGTGATGTTATTTTATATGAAACTTACTGTAATTTTTATGTTCATGTGATGAGAGACCCTATTCTCTCTCATCAATCCATTTTGGATGTTTTATGTGGCGCCGTTAGGCTGCCGAGTTTTCGTAAGGGATTTTTCATCTCACTTTTATTCCCGTGAGATTTATGCTACATTTTCCACAATTTCCTTTGAGTGGTGTATGTACTACCCATTATTCTACTCTTTGTGTAATATAATTTCGTTTATTAGTATTTACATAAAGGATTTGTTGTCCTTCTTTCATGGGGTGTATGTTTTGAAAGATACCCAAGTCGGTAAGGGAACCTTTCACCCTCCTCATTTTAAAAGACTTCGTTTGTTATGTCTTTTAATTCAGATAATATTATGTTGGGATATGTTCTTCTATATCCTGATTGATGTAAATTTTATGTCCAAGTGATGAGTTTCCCTTTTTATCTATCATCAACTCATTTTCTGAATTTTTGAAGTGATGTCTTTAGGCTGTCGAATTTTACCAAGGGAACGTTTTAACCCAATTTCGATTTCTTTGGGTTCAACATGTAGTTATTGAATATGTCATCCTTTGAATATGTGTGAATGACCTTTTATTGTTTTACACATAATATCCAATTATATTGGGTGTATTTATTTTTGGCACACATAATTTTGATATTGATTTATCCTTAATTTAAGGATACCTTCCTTATAAGGGATTTCATCACATTTTACATCCCTATTGAGACTTCATTGTTGTTATGCACCAATTCACTCTTATATGGTGTATATACTGTCCTTTGGAATATTATATCATGAATCCATTTATTCTCATAATATTTTAATGTTCTGATTAAATGTTATTCCTCAATTATTGTATTCAAGTGTCTCTAATTTTGGTAAAAACCCTTTGACCAAAATATCGCTTTAAATGTTTTAATGAATTGTTCTTATTAATATCCATGTTTTCAAAATGGTATTAAGGATTTATTTATATTGATATTAATGGTTTAAAATGTTAAAATCTTCAAGGTGGTATGGGACACTTTGATTCAAAATTCTCCTTATTAAATGATTTAAATGGTTTTGGAAATGGTTTCTTTTTGTATGTATTCATTATTTCAAAATACTAAAATGTTATATTGTGATTGAAATGTGGAAATTTTTTGTTTCCTTTATGCATGTTTTATGTGATACGTTTATGTTATGGTTCTTGGGCATTGTTATGAAAACGGGTGGTTCCGTGATAAACTAAGGGGGGGGGGGTGAGCCCGATATAGCTCTCCAATGCATTGGGTAACGCGAAGGAGTGAAACGTTAAGGTTTCTCCGAAGAGATTTAGGGAATATACAGTGATGGGTATTCCAAACGTAACCAAGAGGGTTACTCCCTACGGAAGAATGTTATGAATGCCTCAAGTTACCTTTATGTCTTATGATTTCTATGATTTATTCATGGTTTGATGAGGTATGTTAAAGTGCCTTTGTTTTATGGGTAAAGTATGATTTCATTCTTATGTATATATGAACTCATGTTTCCTTTCCATATATTTTTATAACCCTTACTGAGATTTTTATGCTCATCCCAAGTTTTTGAAATGTTTTTCACAGGTCAAGGGAATGGTACATGATGTGATTATAGTGTCAAGGATGTGTCAAGAAAGAATCCATGTTTTATTTTCAATATGTTTCCGTTGATGGGAAGAATGAATATTGTCTTTTATGTAACCACTTTGTTTAAATGTGGGATGTAATGCAAGTTTCATGATCTAATTCTCTAAAACTCTAAACCTGAAAAGATCCTCAACATGTAATCTTGTGATAACTCAAGATTATGTAAGGTTTAAGGCTGGGGCCTTATAGTTGGTATCAGAGGTCGGTTTAGACAACATTAGGGATTAGGAGTTCTTGTGAGACACATGATTAGTCCCTATATTTATTATTTCAGTTAAATCCTTGTTTTATAACTTTTTTTTCAGGTCAAGTAAAGTCGGTTACGAATGGAAAGAGAAGGATCTAAAATGACATTCCTATCTCTTCCTAATGACATGCTTGCAATAATTATTGCAATGTCATCTTCGGATGATTGTGAAACTTTTTCTAGCATACAACTCACTTGCAAGTAGTTGTTTGAGATATCAAACACCTCCACTATACCTCGTTATCATCGTAGATCATGGGTTGTTTATAGACAAATAGTATTTTCACAATATTCTCATATTTTCAAGAAAGGTAAATATTATCAAGTTATTTTCAAATATTTTACCTTATCACAATAAATTGAAGCATAGTATGATTTTAAAAATGGTGCTGAGGAAGGAGACCCTTGCACAACCTATTTATATTTTCTTTTAAAATATAGTCTCACATCACATACTTATGGTATTTTAAAAGGACCAGTAATAGAATGTTTCAACTCAATTTCGGTCCGACTATTTTATAAAAATCAGGTTTTATCAGATGTTTTGGAAATATATGTCATACATTATTATTTTCCAAAACTGTTTTTCAGTGAACACCCATATGACCCATGTTGTACGAGGTGTATTTGAATGGAGGAAGAAAATGATTTTGAAGGATCTCTAAATCATTGTTGTAATGCATGGGACTTCTACCTATGTGATCAAGATGACGATGAAACCGAGTCGACGCCATGATCAAGGTATGATGTTATTCATTTTGGGAATTGTTTTATTTTATCTTATGGTGGTAAAATAAGACTTCAAGAATTAAGATGTTGAGAACGTAACAAATTTGGATGAACATTAAAGGTATAAAGAAACGATTGAGGTTAAAACATGTTAGGGTTATTTTTGGAGTTTTATAAAAAGGACAACATGTAGACCGTGTGACAACCCGTCGAGTCGGACAAAGCTGCGGGAATAGAATCCACAACCAAAGTGCGACTGGTATTTATCGCCTACCACTGGACTACGTGAAGTCCCGGGTTAGTTTGACTGATTATTTTTAGTTATATGATTTTATGAATTAAGAGTAAGTTGATTTTGGGTTATTTATGAAAATGATTAACCTATCATAGAGGATATGTGATTAGGTTAATTACTTTTCAATACGAGACATTAGGAGAAACTGATGTTCTTTGGAGATAAATGTTACGATTTAACTTGGAAGACTAGGTGAATAAATCCTTCAAATATTTGGGTTTCAATCTTATATTGGTTTACTTTGAAGAATTTTATGGACAAATTGTTTATCGGATAATCCTTGTTGAACTTTGGGTTTTGTTTGACAAATTTTGGAGATTAAGAATAGATTTCCTTTTTATAAAGGGTTTTCCTTTTCTGGATTATCTGACCTTGTACTAACCTTTTTGGTTTTGGTTATGGTTAAGGTCTAAAGATATGGGAATTATATATTTCTCTTTTGTGGATTAGGTGATTCTCTTGAAGTTGATTATAGTACTCTTAATGTGAACAAGTCTTCCTAAATACTTGTCTTTTGGAGAAAATATGAGTTTGTGTAAGGAATATAATAAAAATTGAAAGTCAACATGATAAGTGATTATGTTTCCTTATGAATAAATTTATCAATAAAAAGTAATTTAAAACAAAAATGTTTTCTATTAACTTTTCCTACTGGGGAATCGAATACCGTTTAACCCATCACAAGTTTGTGATTTTCTTGTGGTTAACTTTCTCCTAAACATGTTTTATATCACTCTCCATCAGAACATGACCCTATGTTTTCTCCTCCATGTCCATGTTTTCCAACATGGAATCCTAGTATGGGTTAACTCGGATGACCTCTATACTACTTTTTTTATTTTAATGTGATGGTTTTAACAAATCTTGTTCAGATGTGGGATTTTCAAGGATGTTTCCATGCCCAATTTTAAAAATTACGAGGATGTAATTCCCAAAATGGGGGAAGGATGTAACACCCCAGGTAAATAAAGAATATGACACTTTCATATTTATCCATTTTTGTGAATTAAATATTAATATGTCTTTAAAGGGGATGCTATGCTCGATGGCATACCCAACACGCAACAACGAGTTTCTTGGGAATCTTACGTTGCACTCTAACAATAAAATTATATTATTTTAAATGGTAGTTAACATGTAGCCGTTGTATTGGAGGGAATGGATAGAAATAACTAAAATATGATTATATATGTTTTTAAATATTTTTACATTTATCCAATAAAAGATAAAGTCATAAAATACAGAAAGAATTCAATTTTAGGCATATATGCCCTAGTTTTCACTAAAGGTTCACTTATCGCCTTTTGATGGCGAACCGTCATTAAATATAGTTTTGATCACTGTTATACATTATTTTGGACCAAATAAAACTCTTCTTAATAATTGGGACATCAATATTTACTTTGTGTAAATTTTTGGTATCTTTTTGATAAAGTACATTTTTTAATGAATAGTGTAAAATGTTGTATTTTAATTCAAAACCTATTTTTAATCTAAATTATTTATATGATTATATTATCTTTTGAATTGGTTTTAAAGTGAAAATAGAATATATTTTTACCATTAAATCCAATAGTGGATGTTGGAATTAATTTCACTTTGAAATCAGACTTAAACTAGTGTCAATCTTTTGATACTTATTGTTTTATAAAAACACGCTATTTTCTCTGACAGCGGGAATTAATTATTAAATTAATTAATGTGACTTATATGTTTTGAATTTTGTAAAATAGACTTCATTTTTGAATTCAGAATATCAAATATAGCTTAGGGTGAATTTTTGGTAATTTTCTGAAAAACTTCAATTTTTTATGAATAGTGAAACCACTAAGTGGTACTTATAAAAACTGATTTTCCGTTTAAATGAAATTTTTCCATAATTGTGTTTTGAATTTTGAAAATCCGACATACATGGTTTTCATTAGTATTTAAAATGTGGTTCAATGGGATGAAAATAATTTTTTGGCGAATAGTAACTTTTTTTCATTAATCGCGATTAGAGGTAATTAGTGTAATTTAAGGTAAAAATGATATTATAAAAATATTAAAACACCATGAAACTTGTCCTACCCCTATTGTATGAGTCATGGCCAACCAAGACAACCCATGGGACTATTTAGGGGACCCTATGGAGCCTCTTGGGTGAGATAATGACTTTAATGCCTTTTTTTAAATAAAGGTCAAAATGACACTTACATAAATTGGTTTACTAAAACAATTTTTATAAGGGGTTATACTAATCATAATTTTGTCTATAAATACTATTTGGAAAGATAATAAGATTTACTACATCAGGATATTTTTGTTATAATTTTTAGACATTAAATAAATTAATTTAATTATGTCATCATGATGATGCAACGATGACCTCAATAATGAACAGTTTAAATAAAATGAAACGATAATATAAATTCTAAGACCTACACTTGTCCAAAAACTATTGGATGGAAATATTTAGAAGCCATATCATCTTATCTTAGAAATATATCAATGTGGGACCTTAAAAATTCGAAACACTTTTGAAAATAAAATAATAGTTTCATGATTTCCAAAAGTGCCCCTCCTCTCCTCTTATAAATATCCCCCACCTCTACATCATTTCACACACTCCTCAAGCCTTTGGCTCGTCCATCCCCTGCCCATTTACTCTCTCCACATCCCTCTCCTCATCCTAGATGATTCCCTTTGGGCAGAATCCTTTCAAAGGAAGCCTTTAGGCTCAAATCAAAAGGAGTTACACTTTTAAAGGTAATTCATTCTCTCATGTTCATTTGTTTTATTTTGCTTGTCCAACCCACTAAACTCTTATTATTTACTTCTTTTGTAACAAAACCAGTATATTCAATATACTAGGATGTTGTTATATGATTTATTCGAGCTAAACTCTCACTAAACTACATCAAATGGTTAAAGAACATACGGTTTCGGTGGATGGTGAAATTCTGCCTCCCGAAACGATGATTGTTCAATACTCATTTAACACCATCAAAAGTGGCCATTATGATGTCGCTATTTTTATATATGATATATAATATGTTTATTTTTTCCTTAATCTTCTGTATTTTTCATTTTGGGCATAACTTTATGGTTTCCATTATGGGTAAACGCGATATCTTCATTTAACTAAGTGCGGACTACCGCCCCCTCAAAGTGATGTGATTCGTTAATGCCATATGTGGGACGTATAAAGGATGGATTTAAAGTTATTATATGTGATTTTATACTGGAATTATAATATACCTCTATATCATTAATATTCCATTCCATAAAAATATGAAATAGAAATGAAAGTAGCGTTCATGCGTACGTACGGCTTACCGTCTCCATGAACGGTGCATTTCATTTCTTATCCCCAAATGTAATGTACTATTATAAGTACATGTATATAATGGATATATATGATGAATGATACATCTAAATGATGAATATAATTCTGCAATTAAAATATACATACCTCTCATTTAGTTTTAATTCCATTAATATGACATAGAAATGAAAGTAGCGTTCATGCGTACGTACGGCTTACCGTCTCCATGAACAATGCATTTCATTTCGTACCTCTAAATGATTTTGTAATATTATAAATACATGTATATTCTGGATATATATGATATATATGATATCCAAATCATGAATATAATTCTGGATATAATGAACATTTGACCACACGAACAATATGTAATTGTAAGAAGTCCACTTTCGACTTAAGAACCAAATATCGACAAAACAAACATTATTAACTTAAATGGTTACGTAATGTTTATAACATGGAAATAAGTGATATAAAAGGAGTAATGAACTTTAAAAAGGTTCTTAATCAAATAGAAATTAACTGATGTTTATTATTCAGGATGTTAAAGAATGATCGAGTCAAGTCGGACCCGAGGTAAGGGATCTTACTCCTCTCTTTCTTTTTAAGTACACTCTTTTATGTCATTCCCTCTAAACTCATATTTCTTGTTATTGGGATGTTATTTTATATGAAACTTACTTTAATTTTTATTTACTTGTGATGAGAGTCCCTATTCTCTCTCATCAATCCGGTTTGGATGTTTTATGTGGCGTCGTTAGGCTGCCGAGTTTTCGTAAGAGATTTTTCATCTCAATTTTATTCCCGTGAGATTTATGCTACATTTGCCACAGTTTCCTTTTAGTGGTGTATGTACTGCCCATTATTCTACTATTTGTGTAATATACTTTCTTTTATGAGTATTTGCATCAAGGATTTATTGTCTTCTTTCATGGGGTGTATGTTTTGAAAGATACCCAAGTCGGTAAGGGAACCTTTCACCCTCCTCATTTTAAAAGACATCATTTGTTATGTCTTTTAATTCACATATTATTATGTTGGGATATGTTATTCTATATCCTGATTGATGTAAATTTTATTTCCATGTGATGAGATTCCCTTTTTATCTCTCATCAACTCATTTTCTGAATTTTTGAAGTGACGCCGTTAGGCTGTCAAATTTTACCAAGGGAACGTTTTAACCTAATTTTGATTTCTTTGGGTTCAACAAGTAGTTATTGAATATGTCATCCTTTGAATATGTGTGAATGACCTTTTATTGTTTTACACTTAATATCCAATTATATTGGGTGTATTTAATTTTGGCACACATAATTTTGATATTGATTTATCCTTAATTTAAGGATACCTTCCTTATAAGGGATTTCATCACATTTTACATCTCTATTGAGACTTCATTGTTGTTATGAACCAATTCACTCTTATATGGTGTATATACTGTATTTTTGAATATTATATCATGAATCCATTTATTCTCATAATATTATATAGTTCTGATTAAATGTTAATCCTCAATTATTGTATTCAAGTGTCTCTAATTTTGGTAAAAACCCTTTGACTGAAATATCGCTTTAAATGTTTTAATGACTTGTTCTTATTAATATCCATTTTTTCAAAATGGTTTAAAGGATTTATTTATATGGATATTAATGGTTTAAAATGATAAAATATTCAAGGTGGTATGGGACACTTTGATTCAAAATTCTCCTTATTAAATGTTTTAAATGGTTTCTTTTTGTATGGATTCATTATTTCAAAATACTAAAATGTTATATTGTTATTGAAATGTGGAAATGTGTTGTTTCCTTTATGCATGTTTTATGTGATACATTTATGTTATGGTTCTTGGGCATTGTTATGAAAATGGGTGGTTACGTGATAAACTAAGGGAGGGTGAGCCTGATATAGCTCTCCAAATCATTGGGTAACGCGAAGGAGTGAAACGGTAAGGTTTCTCCGAAGAGATTTAAGGAATATACTGTGATGGGTATTCCAAACTTAACCAAGAGGGTTACTCCCTACATAATAATGTTATGAATGCCTCAAGTTACCTTTATGTCTTATGATTTCTATTATTTATTCATGGTTTGATGAGGTATGTTAAAGTGCCTTTGTTTTATTGGTAAAGTATGATTTCATTCTTATGTATATATGAACTCATGTTTCCTTTCCATATTTTTTTTAACCCTTACTGAGCTTTTTATGCTCATCCCATGTTTTTGAAATGTTTTTCACACGACAAGGGAAAGGTACATGATGTGATGATAGTGTCAAGGATGTGTCAAGAAAGAATCCATGTTTTATTTTCAATATGTTTCTGTTGATTGGAAGAATGAATAATGTCTTTTATGTAACCAATTTGTTTAAATGTGGAATGTAATGCAAGTTTCATGATCTAAATCTCTAAAACTCTAATCCTGAAAAAATCTTCAACATGTAATCTTTTGATAACTCAAGATTATGTAAGGTTTAAGGCTGGGGCCTTATACTAAATTACACTAAAACTTGTCTTACCCCTATTTTTTGATACATTTCAGACCAGGGAAATCTATGGGTCTATTTTGGGACCTCATGGATCCACTTGTAAGCGATAATGACACTTTATATTAATTAAGTTAAAGTAAATAAAAAATGACATAAGCATATATCTTTTAGAAACAAAATTTTTAAGTAGGGTTATATATCTTATCATTTAGACTATAAATATTAATTAGAAAGCTAAAATTATTTCCTACATCATGGTATTTTTTTATAATTTTTAGTCATCTAATAAACTAAATTATTTATGACACAATAATGATGTAGTGTTTACCTCATTAATAAATGATTTAAATAAATAAGATTATAATGACTAAAATAATACAAAAAACCTGTCCAATTCTTATTGGATAATTTTATTTTTATCATGAGTCATCTTATAGTCGACGTTAATGTGGTTTGGACCTTTAGAAACCGAATATCATTATATAATAATATAATATTTTCAATCATTCCTAATGAGCCCCTCCTCCCCCTTATAAAAGGACACCACTTCTAACCAATTCCTCACACCTATCAAGCCATTTGGTTCTTCCAAACTCTACCCAATTAATCTCCCTACATCCCTATCCTAATCCAAGAATACTTACCTTAGGAAGAAGGCACTTCAAGTGTCCTTTTGGTTCAAACCAAAGGGATTTACCCAAATTAAAGGTAACGATTTCTCCCATCTTCTTTCCTTTTATTTTACATCTTAAACCCCTAAAATCGTCTTATTATTTTATTTTTTAACAACAACAGTATCCTAATTATTCTAGGATGTTGTTATGAGAAATATTATAACTAAACATACACACACCACCATCTATTGGGTGAAGAACATAATGTTTCTTGGGATGGAAACCAAACACCTCACGAAACGATGATTGTTCAATTATCTTCTGCCGCCTCTCATGCTGGCCATTATTATGGAACAGTAATTAAATATGATATTAATGATACTTATTTTATATATAAGATTCTGTAATTACATTTCATTGAATACCATTTTTCATTTAATGTTGTATATATATATATCATAATTTCATTTGAGGAAGTGCGGACTACCGCCCCCTCAAAGTGATATGACTCATTCATACCATAAATGGAACGTATAAAGGATGGTGTTAATGAAATTAAGTATCACATTTAAGATATTATGTTATAATGGAATAATAATATACCTATTTATCATTTGGTTTTGATTCCTTTAAACATGAAAAATGAAATGTAAGAAGCATTCGAGCGTACGTACGGATTACCGTCTCCACGAACGCGATGAGATTCATTCCCAATCGTATCCATTCAAATCTAATTCTCATTTGAGGATTAAAAATAATGTTTAAGGACTTTATATAATTCTAAATATGAATAAGATACAACCTATCCATAAAAAACAAAAATTACATAACAAAGTATATAAATGAAACGAATCAGTTAACACCCGAAACGATGATAATACAAAAAATATTCTTAACAAAGAAATGTTAAAAGATAATATATGATATCATATTTTTTAATATGATTCTTGTATATCTTAATTACAATTATTTAACTATTATACAGGAGGTTAATCTACCTTCTATCAAAGAAAAGTGCTTGGTAAGGGTTTATTGCACAATCTCTTCATTATCCAAGATTGTTTATACATAATTATCTACTAGGTACTATTTATCATACACATCCATGTTTCTTAAATATGTATTCCAAAACATATTTACTATTTACTAGAATATTGGTTAAAGTCATTTATACCCTTTTTTTACTTTTTATAAAATGGTTTGAAAGGAATATTTCTGTCATTTTCCAAATAAGGTCCTTTTATCCTTTTCGACAAAATTAAGGTAAGAATGTCTTTTTTTAACTTATATGGTGGGTGTTGTTATTTTCCTCTATTATAAAATCGTCGAATCTTACCTTACAATATTATATGAATACTTTCAAAGTAATTGTTTTATTTTATAATTATGTTACTTTTAAATGATTTCAGAAAAAGAGATGTTTCTCTCAAATAGTTTAGATTTCATCTATGTCAACATCCTTTGATGGATTTTAAGCTTATTTTAAGTTGATTTGTTATGATACAAAACTTTTATATTGTTTTGAAGGTTTAGTGGTATGTTTAAATATTGATGTGTTTTTTTTATACCATTCATGGTCTATGGATAATGTATTGACATTCCGTATTCTAGTCTTAATACGAATGTTTATGTTATGTTTAAACCTGTTCATATGAGGAATGCATTAGACCTAATAAGTGATGGGTGGAGCCCGCTATAGCTCCTTGATGAATCAGTATGTATCATGAGACAATCTAGTGTCTTGTCCCAAGGCCTTGACAAATCTTATTTGTAGTATTGGAACAAGGCCTTGAGTATGTAGTTATGATAGTCTGGCATTATGCATTCCATCATTATGAAAGTGGTTATTGATATTCAATGTGATTATTCTAATAGTATAATATCAATGTAAATAATTAAATGGAATTATTTCATTTTATTTTTTCGATATTATGCTGAAGTTCATGTTTAAAAGGATTTTTTTAGTTATACATTTCCTTAAATTTTTAGGCTTATTTATAAACGTTTCTACTATATTGTAATCCTTACTGAGCATATGAGCTCACCCCTTTCTGTGTTTTATTTTTCCCAGGATGTGAAGAAGTATTTTATGATTGACCTATAGGGATAGTCTGAGGGGATATGTGTGTGGACTATGGAGGCTATGTTGTTTTAGTTTTTCACTTTATGATGTAATGTAATACTTAGGAATGTATCTAGTGTTTCCAAGGCTACTAAATTTGTCGATCTTTCGAGACTTGATCTTTTATGATCATGCCAATGTTACGTAATAATTCACCGACTCTGGGTAACTGGGGTTAGGTAGTTATAGTCATGAATCAAAATATAAATGCTGAAGCATTATTTAAATGGATAAATCATGATCTAGACATCAAAAACTAGGTGAGAATGATAACAGAACATTTAAATAAACACTTGGTGTGCACTTTTATAACCAAACAAACATACCTTTCACAAAACATGGGATAAACATGAAATTTCACACCATGTAAAATTATTGAAGGCTTATTAAAATAACTCAGAATGTGAAGAGTGAGAAAATACCCGGATACAAATGAATCCTAAATAAAAAGGAGATGATCAATGGAGAACCTACCACAAATCCTTGGTGAAATGGAGACACACACTTCAAAACACCTACGATAGCTTCCAAAACCCTATATCTATGAAGACTTGACCTAACCACAAAATCCCATAAAATGATGGTAAAATAGAACAATAAATATATAATAACCTGGGTAGAAGAGAAACCCCTTAAAAATAAAATAAGAAGGAAGAGGGAGGAGAAAAGAGATATATCTGATGATGAAATTAAGAAGATCCACTAACCATTGTTGAGAAACCACCCTAAAGGAGGGCTAAAATGACAGATAACTAAGGGGGAAGAACCTATTGTTGGTATAAAAAATTTATGGATCCTTTTGGGGGGGTGTAATCACCATAAAAATATAAAAAATGAATAAGATATAAAAGAAAAAGAAAAAAATTTAAAATTGGAAATGGGCGCACGGGTTGGCCCAATACCTGAATAAATCGCACTAATACATCATGCATATGAGGTCCTATGTAACACCCCAAGATTCCATGATACACTTCCCTTTGAATAATACAGTAGCGTGGGTTGTACGCAACTTCATGTTCTAACACACACCACAGCCAATCAATCCAGCTGTTATGGATAGTAATATCCACTTTTTTGAAATTTTATAAATTTTATCTCTCAAAATGGACTTCATTTTTGGATTCAGAATATCATAATTATACTAGGTTAAAATTTTGGAACTTTTCGGGTAACTTTTATATTTTGATGAATAGTGAAAATTACTAAATTTTAATTAAAAACAAATTTTTTAATCAAAATAATTAATGGTGATAAATTATGAAGAAAAGATCTCTAGAGTGTGTATGTATTGGCGATCAGTGGGCTTGGGTGCACAAGTTTGCAACGCATAAGATTTCTGGTGTGTAGTGTGACATGCATCACTTATATATATCGGCTTCAATTTTGTCAAAATTCTCACAACTTTCAAATTTTCATCTCTCATCGCGCAAGTATTCTTCTATTCAGGAACTTCTGTTTCATCGTACTTCTTCTGTACTTTTTTTAGCTGAGCCCTTTATGTGGGGAATTGTACTTGCACGTCATGTTTTAAACTTGCGTTCCTTAATACCTTGGCCATTTTTTGTAAAGCACCAAAAAATGAACGTAGTTTTAAATGATTATCTCTATATCTTTGAATGTTAAATGGGTCCCAAAAGTATTGTAAATGCTAATGAGCTCACCAGCAAGAGGATTGATGGCATAATTTATGTCATTGTTCCTGATTATTTTGATGTTTGTGAAACCACCCATCCAGACATATCAATATATTTGAATAAGTATCATTTCAACATTCTTCGAAGCACCTATCTGCCTTTGTATATATATGGACATTTATAGGATGATAATATTAAAAATCGAAATAACTATGTCCCACATTCATGTTTTCAGGATTATTTATAGCATCCTTCCTTTTAATCACATAAAAATTCATTACATAATAAAAAACTGAGGATCATTATGGTTTAGTGTCATGGAAACCAAGAACTTAAAACATGACGACATAAAACATTATTATTAATCACTTGAATGTATTATTAATTTGTTCGTCCTTTGTTCATTATATAATCTCATAACATGGTATTATACATCAAAAGAAAGGGTGAGAATAGGTCCCATTAAGGGAAACAAGAGAAACATTTTACATGTGAACTTGAGATACATCAATAAAGTCATGATAAATAACTTTTAAGGCATGAGAAAGAGATCATGAGGCATATAAAAATAAAAATAATGTGTTTCATAACTCGAACATATGGCTACAACATTTAAAATAGTCAATAATTTCCGTATCGCCATGGTCCATCCCCAAGGTTTCATTAAAAAATTTACCAAGGTTTTTCACCAAGGTATCGTTAAAATGGTCATCTCTAGAGATTAAGTCTTTACCCAATGCATTGGAGCTCTATTAGGGTGAACCCTTAATTATTCTTTATTATCATGTGATCCAAATATCTCATAATAAATCATTTCATTAATAACCAATATAGAAAAAAAGAAATGGGTTTCATTTCATAGTCATAACATTTCAAAAGCTGCTTTAAAGATGAGATCTTTAAGTCACATTAAACCCACGGAAAAGGAAAGTAGGTCTCATGTATGTAAATCCCAGAATTTAAAATATAAAATTTATATATATATGTTAATAACCTTATAGAATAATGAGTTTGGAGTTTTCACTTAATAAAATAAAATAATTTGAGAAAAAGAGAGGGTCATTTCGAGACAAAAATTCAGCAGCATAACGGCTATGTTGTAGGGTTTTAGGATACATTGAAAAGAGAGGGGACATGGGTCACCCCCTCATAAATGATCCATAAAATATTAGAGGGACAAAATATATAGGATATATGAAAATGGTAATGTAATTTTAAGGACATACCATATGAAATTTTATACTTCAAAGGAAGGCAAAAATAAGATTTCTCTTATGAAAAATTCGGCAGCCAAACGATGTCACTTAAAACAGCAAAAAAATGAATTGATGAGATTAAATCAGATCTCTCATCATGTGAAAATAAAAGGAATGTACAATGAATATATATATCATACTCCAAAATAGAAAAAAAGAAGATGAAAGACTTGACATTAATGTAAAACTTTTAAAATGGGAAGAGTGCAAAAATCCCTTACAAACATTCGGCAGCCTAACAATGCCAATTAAACATTCATAAAACGAAATTATGAGAATAATAGGGGATATATAATCATATGAACATTAAAAGGGAAGTTGGAGGAATATAAAATAACATCCCCCAACATAATAAGATGGGGATTAAATGAAATTACATACAAAAGTGTACTTGAAAAGAAAGAGAGAGGTAAGATCCCTTACAAACATTCGGCAGCCTGACGACGCCAGTTAAAAAATAATAAAATGAAATGATGAGAGTAAGAGGAGATATCTCATCATATGAGAATAAAAATTAAAGTAAGGTGAATATAAAATAACATCATAAAACCTAATAACACAGAGAATAAAAGAAATGACATAAAAGGGAGTACTTGAGAAGAAAGAGAGAGGTGTGATCCCTTACCATGAAGTGTAACTTCGAAAGCATGAAGGTCGGGACCTTGAGAGGCTTGAAAGAACCTTGGGAGGACTCCTTAAGTGGTAATAAAACCATAACATCATTGAGGAGGATTTGAAAATGAATAGGAGGGAATGTATTGGTATTTATAGGAGAAGTCAGGGGACACAACATTAATTGCCAAGGGACACCTCGTCAGTGGTTTTGACAAAACCATGGGATTTCCCATGGTATATCCCCTGATATTGGCCACTTGGGACACCTCATACATTATATTACTATTCATATGTCGATCAGAATTATTTCATAATTATTACATCCTTAATGATGTCATTAAACACCCGAAACTCAAAAACTATAGTTTCACTATTCACCGAAAATTCAATTTTCATAGAAAAATACCAAAATTTCACCTTAATCAAATATCAATGCAATGATTTAAAAAATGAGCTCCATTTTATGAAAAAAAATTCAAAATATTTTTTATTTAATTTTTAATTTTAAAAACTATTCACTGAAAATTCAACTCTTTCAGAAAAATCCCAAAAAATCACGTTAACCAAATATTGATGCTCTAATTTCAAAAATGAACTCCATTTCATGAAAATAACTTTCTAAATATTTTTAATTTAATTATTAATTAAAAATCACTATTCACCCGAAAAAAACTAATACTTAACCAATAATTTCGAAAACAGATATTTACATATTTTATTTAATCTCATTACTTAATCAAGGTGCCTATATTATATTAATACTTTTTAAGTGATGTTACTTAATCAATTTTTTCACATTACTAATCATAAACATAAAATCACTATTCATAATTTATTATTGACCAAAAATTATGTTGATCTTATTATACTCTAAATTTCATATAGAACACAGTTGTAGAAAACCATTTATTTGAAAATCATTACACATTATTAATTATTTAAGGATTTCGTAAATATTTTAAGATATCCTTTTTTTAGAACTCATCAATAATATGCATACTATATTTATCCAAACATTTGAAAATTCGCAAACTTCACCAAAATAAGACATCACAATTTTTATTTATATCAAAGGAATATACAAGGCTGTTATGGTCTGGTTACATAACCCCTTATAACACCAGTATAGGACCTAAGAGTAACATGTGGTAAGGTGATAGAATCTGGGGGTGGCTTGGCCAACATTGCCCGAGTAGTGATTTCTATCAGCTTGAACTTCTCACGCAGGCAATTATGTTCCAGCTTCACACGATGAAGATCGACTTAGGTTTGGTCCAGAGCAATTCCCAAAGGTGCTACCTCCTTTTCGTGTTCTGTCAGATGGGCCTCGATCGGCCCGAGACTACTATATAGGGCCATCGTATCTTCATTATATGTTAATTAATCAAGATCACTTGTATTTATAGACAATAATCGTAACATTTTGTTTCCAACGGTCTTATTGACCAATGGTAATATAATAATCGAAACCCAACGATCATATTTTAATTAAACTTATTTTATTCAATAAAATAGTTTTGTTGAGTATACACTATAATAACACACAAAGTTAGGAATCAAAATTTATTCAACATTTCGGGTCATTACAATATTCCCCCTTAAGAAATTGCTCCCTTGAAATTTTAAAATTGGGCTTCAAAATTTCAATGAATGTCCCACATTAGAAAAAGAGTCAGTAAAACTATTACTTTAAAAGAAAGAAATAAAAGTAAAAAAGGTCACCCAAGTTAACCCATACTATAATTCCATGTAGGAAAAGATGGATATGGAAGATAAAACAAAGATTCATGTTCTGATGGTGAGTGATAGAAAACATGATTAGGATAAAATTAACCACAAGAAGATCACAAACATAAGTTTTGTTAAACGGTCTTCGATTACCTAGTAGGAAATCTAAACCAACAACATTTTTGATTTATATTCCTTTTCATAAATTTGAGTAATTCAATTACTAAATAAATAAAAACATAAGGAAATATACTTACCTTCAAGTAAAGTTTCATCCCTTAATAAGTTTCCACCAAGACTAATATTTTCTCCAAAACATGTGCATTCAAAAAGACTTGGCCTCATCAAAAGCACAAGAATCATCTTCTAGATAATCAAATAATCCACCAAATAATAACTATATTTTTCCCATGCCTTTAGTCATCATCTAAGACTAAAATGGATAGTATGAGATCATATAATCCCCAAAGAGGATAATCTTTTATAAAACGAAATATGACTATTAGTCTCCAAAATTCTACAAATGTACCCAATGTTCCAGAAATAACATTCAATACTCAACCATCCTTAAAATTCTTCAGAATAATCCAAAATAAGATTGGAACCCAAAAATCACAAATATTTAATCACATAGTCTTCCCCAAAAAATATTATCATTTATCTTTAAATAACATTGACTACTATTAAAGATTCATACTAATGAGTAATTAACCTCTTCACATATTCTCTATGCTAGGTTCATCATTTTCGCTAAATAATCCAAATCACCATATACCCATAATAAATACATTGATTCTTAAAAAAATCAAATATTCCTACACAAATTAAATCCTATACTATTTTATTTCCCTTAGGCATATTGTACTAAAAAAGAGAAAACATGGTCCAGAATAACCTTGATTATTTATTCACCAAATAATTTTCCAATAAAAAATATATCCATTTGGTAAAACATAAGTCTCCAAAATCAACTTATTCCTAATCAATAAAAATAGTAGGTTCATTATTCAGTCTGAAGGGAATAACTACAAAGTCATAATGCCCATATCTTGGTTGGAGGGCAGTTTTTCGAATATCATCATTCTTTACCCTCAATTGATGATAATTAGAACAATGATCAATCTTAGGGAAGAATTGAGTCCCATGAAGTTGGTCAAAGAAGTCATCAATTCTTGGAAGAGAGTATTTTTTTATTCTCTTTGATCCCATTCAGTTCTTTATATTCAATGCATACTTATGTCGATCCATCATTCTTCTTCACAAAGAGAACTAGTGCTCCCCAAGGAGACACGCTTTATTGGATAAAACCATTCTCCAAAAGATCTCAGAGTTGTTTCTTTAATTCCTCCAGATCCACATTTTCCATCCTATTGGGGATCATTGACATCAGATGATATCTGGGTATGAATTCAATGGAGAACTCTTCCTCCCTTTCTGGGGGAGTTCTGGGCAACTCCTCAAGAAATATGTCAACATATTCTTAGATGATGGTGAAATTTTATAAAAGAATAAATCATTCGTGAGAAACTTATTTCATTTATGAATATTTTAACTAAGAAGGATTTTGTGTCTTAAAACTTCATGCTTATACAAATTACATTTTTCTAGAAGTCCTTCATAATGATTCATAAAAAGCTTGTGATTAACCAAACATATCCCCTGGGAGTGTTGTAACCAAGAGTGCAGCATGTCCCATTGTCGTGTACTAGTTCCCGTTTGAGTCTAGCTAAAAGCATTGCTTCTGAGTTTTACCCCTATGTATATCTGTGCAAGATCCACCTCTACCTACTCATATCCAGACAGGGATGTATTTTTTTGATAAATCACTTACTCAATACTCACCAAATCCTAGAAATATTTCCTATATTTAAACATTTCTATAGGGTTCTTCCTAATGTTTTCATATCCTAATTACCATAAATTACTAAACCATCCTTTGATACCAAAAAGAGAATCCCACGTTTTTATCACATAATCATTCATTACATTATAAAAAACTGAGGATCTTTAAGGAGTAGTGTCTTGGAAAAAAGGAACTTAAAACATGATGACATAAAAAATTCTTCTTTAACACTTGAAAGGATTCTTCATTTTTTCACCCTAAGATCATTACAACATCTCATAACCTGGGAGCATACAATAATGAAGAGGGTGAGCAGAAGGCCCAGTAAGGAAAACAAGAGAAACATTTTACATTTGAACATGAAATACGTCAATAAAGTCATGATAAATAACATTATGGCATGGGAAAAAGATCATGATGCATATCAAAATAAAAATAACTAATTTCATAACTTTAAGATGTGGCTACAACATTTAACATATACAATCATTTCTGTATCACCAAGTTCCACCCCCAAGGTGTCATTAAAACAATTATCAAGGTTATTCACTAAGGAATTGTTAAAATGGTCATCTATAGAGATTAAGACTTTACCCAATGCATTAGAGCGCTATCAAATCACACCCTTAATTTTTATTTTTTATCATGTGAGCCACATATATCATCATTAATCCTTTCATAAATAACCCATATAGCATAAAAATGGGTTTCATTTCATAGTAACATCATTTTATAAACTGCTTTAAAGATGTGATCTTTATGTCACTTTAAACCCAAGGAACAGGAAAGCGGGTCTCATTTTTAAAAATACCAGAATTTAAAATAGAAAATGTTGATATATATTTGAATAAACTTGTAGGATAAATATTTTTTTATTATTCACTTAATAAAAAAAATAATTTGAGAAAAATATAGAGACATTTTGAGACGAAAATTCGGCTACATAACGGCTATGTTGCAGGGTTTTAAAAAACATTGAAAAGAGAGGGGAAATGGGTCACCCACTCATAAATGGTCCATAAAATAGTAAAGGACAGTATATAATTTATATAAGAACAAGTTAATGAAAATTAAAGTACATACCATTTGAATTAAAAAACATGAAACGAAGACGAAAATAAGATTTCTCTTATGAAAAATTCGGTAGCCTAATGGTGTCACTTAAAACATCAAAAAAATGAATTGGTGAGATTAAATAGGGTATCTCATATTTAGAACATAAAAGGACAGTATTATTAATATATATATCATACCCCAACATGGAACAAAGGAACTAGAAAGACATGACATGACAGTAGAACTTTGAAAATGGGAAAAGTGAAAGAATCCCTTACAAAAATTTGGCAGCCTAATGGCGCCACTTAAACATTCATAAAAAGAAATGATGAGAGTAAGAGGGGATCTCACATCATATGAGCATGAAAAGGTATGTAGGAGGAATATAATATAACAACACCCAACATAATATCATTGGGCTTAAATGAAATGACATACAAAAGTGTAATTGAAAGGAAAGAGAGAGGTAAGATCCCTTACATAAATCCTGTAGGCTAACGGCGCCACTTAATCATTCATAAAACGAAATGATAAGAGTAAGAGGAGATCTCTCATCATATGATTATTAAAATTAATGTAAGGTGAATATAAAATAGAATCCTTCAACATGCCAACATAGAGCATAAAATAAATGTCATAAAAGAGCGTACTTGAAAAAAAGAGAGAGGTAGGTTCCCTTACCTTGAAGAGTTACTTCTAAAGCATGAAGGTTGGGACCTTGGGAGGCTTAAGGGAACCTTGGGAGGACTCCTTGGAAGGATAGAAACCAAGAAAATTATTTAGAATGATTTTTCAATGAAAATAATGAGGGAAAGGCTTGGTATTTATAGGAGAAGTGAGGGGACAAAACATTACTTGCCAAGGGACTACTCATCGGTGGTATTGGAAAAAACATGGGATTTCCCATGGTATTTTCTCATGGTATTGTCCATTTGGGACACGTCGTACCTTATCTTACAATTCAAAAGTCGACCAGAATTATTGCATAATTATTACATACTTAATGATGTCATTAAACACCCAAAACTCAAAAACTGTATTTTCACTATTCACCGAAAATTCAACTTTCTCTGAAAAATCCAAAAATTTCACATTAAGAATATATTGATGCTTTGATTTCAAAAATGATGTCAATTTTATGAAAATATTTTTTTTAATATTTTCAATTTATCTTTTTAAATAAAAACAATATTCATTGAAAATTCAATTTTTTCATAAAATTTCCAAAAATTCACCTTAACCAAATATCGATGCTCTGATTTCAAAAATGAATTCCATTTTATTAAAATATTTTTATAAATAATTTTAATTTATTTTTAAAATAAAAAACACTATTCACTAAATAAACTAATATTTGGCCAATAATTTTTGAAACAATTATTTACATATTTTATTGAATCATATTACTTAACCAAGGTGCCTAAATTATATTAATACTTTCTTAAGTGAAGTTACTTAATTCATTTGGTCACATTTCTAATCATAAGAATTAAATCACTATTTATAATTTACTATTCACCAAACATTAATTTGATCTTATTAAACTCTAAATTTCATACAGAAAGCAGCTATAGATGATAATTTTTTATAAAATCATTACACATTATTAATTATTTAAGGTTTACATAAATATTTTAAAATATCGTTTTCCTAGAATTTATCAATAATATTTATACTATATTTATCCATACATTTGAAAGTTCACAAACATAACCTTAAGAAGACATCACAATTTTTATTTAAATCAATATATTACACAAGGTAGTTATAGTCTCATTACATAACCCCTTATAACACCACCATAGGATCTTAGAGTAAGCTGTGATAGGGTATTAGAATCTTGGGGCGGGTCGACCAACATTGCCCGAGTAGTGACTTCTATCAGATTGAACTTCACATTAAGGCGATTTCGTTCCAGCTTAACAGGATGATGTTTGGCTTCGTTTGGTCTAGAGAAAAGCCCAAAGGGGCTACATCATTCCCAAGTTCCATCAGATGGGCTTTGATCAGCCTGGGACTACTAGATGGGGCCATCGAATCTTATTTCTATATTAATTAATATTTATCACTTGTATTTATAGACAATAATCGTAACATTTAGTCTCCAATGGTAATATTTACCAACGGTCATATAATAGTCAAAACCCAATGGTCTTATTTTTATTTTACTCATTTTATTAAATGAACTAGTTTTGATGAGTATAAAATAAAATAAAACACAATGTTAGGAAACAAAATGTATTCAAAATTTTGGGACTTTACAATTCAACTTCATGTTGGCCAAGAATTTTATTAGGTTCTCATTCTCTAACTCTTGGATAGTAGAGAAAGCTCATATAATGCATCATAGCCCGTGTACTCTATATTTGAATGAACAGACACCCAAGCTGCAACCACACTTCTATTAATCCATCTTTCAAGATTCTTAGAAAAATCAATCCAAGGTTTGGATGGAAAGATGAGACTTTCACCCAGGAGGAGGTTTAAAACCCCCATGGATGTGGTCATACTATGTGAGAATGACACGTTCAGAATTTGAAGATCATTTGAGAACAATCATGATTTATGAGGCTATCTGGGTTAGGAAAACCTACATGTATAGGAATGAGGATTTTGTGCCAGAATTATTATGTTAATAGAGCCCAGAGACCAATTAGTTCTATTTTACACATGTAGAGGTAGGTATCATCTTGTGGGATGTTTAAAATATTTCTAGATCTACAATCATTGGAGACATGTATGATGAGTTTATTCCCACCATGGTGACAAGTAATGACATGGAGAAGACACCATATTTGGTTTATGAGTTGACGAAAGTATTTAACATACTAAAGAATTCAATTTCTTCTAAAACTCGCACCTGGAGGGACATTCATGTCACGACCCATCCTCAGAGCACGTGCCGTGACTAACCCAAGCCCGCCTTCCATAGGCCAGGGGCTGGCGACTAGAACCAAAGGCGTAAATCCCAATAAAAAGGGAAGGCATTGCCTTTATGAAACGAAAAAACACACACAAACAGAGTACAAGCGGAAGCTAACACTATGTAAAGCAGTAAAAATGCCTGCTGAAAGTACAAGTGGCTGGAAATACAAGCCCAAAAGAACGGTACAGCTACAACTGAATGTAAATTAAAACTCAAAGTACAACAGTTGAAAGGTGACAAGAAGCACCTGGATCATTCCTCCTGGTTCCTACCTAAAAGGTAGGTACAGATGTCCTCCTCAGCACTCCACGTCGTTCTGTCTCCTCTGGGTACCGACTCATCATGAGATCCACCTCTGGGTACTGAATCGTCGTGAGATCCACCTCTGCGTACCGTCTCGTCGTGAGATCTACCTCCGGGTACTATTCAGCTCTATAAGCCTCAACCATGATCAGTGATGTCCATCGTCTGCAACCAACACAACGAGGTGCAGGAAAATCCCGTGCAGGGGTGAGTATATGATACTCAGTAGGGACCCCGAGACCCTCAAGGTCTCACTAAATCCAACAAGGATAAACACAAAAACAATTCTCAACAGATAACCCTTACTTATGTATAAGCCCATACTTTTATCTAAGATACCATGTAACCCATCTCAGGCACAAGGTATCACATAGATATGATGTCGATGGATAACCACTACTTAGGTATATGCCCATACATATATGTATGTTATCTAGTAACCCATATCAATCATGAGGAAAATACCAAGGTCATTGACTCAGCTCAAACCAGGATTTTCATTATTGAAACCGTAACTGCTAAAGAGCCCCGTCTCTGTCGAGTACAGTGATCCTGTCACGATTCCGAGGTACTGCTCACTAACCTAAGACTGCTGAGGTACTCCTCTGATCGAGTACCGCGGGTCAGCCACCTAAACATAGTAGTGCTTCCTGCTGGTGTCTGCCACCCAAACATAGTAGTGCATCCCTCCTAATAGCATGTAGAGGTACTCTCCGAACGAGTACCGCGGGTCTACACCCAAACACAGTAGTGCTCCGTCCGCCATGGGTCTGCACCCAAACAAAGTAGTGCTCCGTCCACTGGGCTTGTCGACTCAATCCAAGTCGAGTTGGTCAAGGAGTCGTCATGTCCCATCCGGCTACATGGTCTCCGTACTGTAACACTTCGAGCTTCCACGGTACACTTCTCTTTGAATAATACAGTAGCGTGTGTTGTACGCAACTTCGTGTTCTAACACACACCACAACTAATCAATGTTTCCATTATGAATAGTAATACCTAATTTTTAAAATTTTATTTTTCCAAATGGACTTCGTTTTTAGATTCGGAATATCGAAATTATCCTATGTTGAATTTTTGGTATTTTTCTGAAAACTTCTATTTTTTATGAATAGTGAAAAATACTTAAAAACAAATTTTTTAATCAAATTAATTTATAGTGATAAATTATACTATTTAGTGGTTTTAAAGTATAATTAGAATATATTTTTACCATTTTATCCAATGGTGGTCATTAGAATTAATTTCACTTTGAAATTGGACATAAACAATTGTCAATCTTTTCGATATATATTGTTTCTCAAAAACGCGCAATTTGCTGTGACAGCGTGAATTAATTATGAAATTAATTAATTCAACTTATATGTTTGGAATTTTTTAAAATAGACATCATTTTTGAATTCAGAATATCAATTATAGCTTTGGGTGAAATTTTGGCATTGTTCTGAAAAACATCAATTTTTGATGAATAGTGAAACCACTAAGTGGTAGTTAAAAAACTGGTTTTTCATTTAAATGAATCATTACCACTTATGTGATTTGATTTCCAAAAATCCGATAGACATGGTTGTCATTATAAAGTAAATTTGGTTCAATGGGATTAAAATAATTTTTTTGGTGAATAGTAACTTTTAAGTTTAATGAATCGCGATTAAAGGTAATTAGTGAAATTTAAGGTAAAAATGGTGTTATAAAAATATGAAATGACCTTTACACTTGTCCTACCCCTATTGAATGAGTCATGGACGACCCCGAAAATCCATGGGTCAACTTGAGGACCCCATAGAGCCACATTGGAAGGATAATGACATTAAAAACCTTTTATTTAATGTTAAAATAAAAATGTCACAAACATGAGTTGTTTTACTAAAACAATTTTTAAATGGGGTTATACAAGTCATATTTTGAACTATTAATATTCATTAAAAATATAAAAATATTTACTACATCATGATAATTTTTTTATAATTTTTAGAAATTATATAAATTAATGTTTTTATGACACCATGATGATTCAGCGATTACATCATTAATTAACGATTTAAATAAAATGAAAGGATAATGTAAAATCTAAGGCATAAACTTTTCAAACACCTATCGGATGAGTAGATTTAGAACCCTTATCACCTTATCCTCTAACTATATCCTTGTGGGACCTCTAAAATCCGAAAATAATTTCATAATAAAGTGACAATTCATGACATTCCAAGAGTGCCCCTCCTCTCCTCTTATTAAAGGCCCCCACCACTACCACCTTATTCACACTTTCGTGCCATTTGGCTCGGCCAAAATCTACCCAAAAACTCTCCCAACTTCCCTCTCCTACTCCTAGAAGCCTCACTTTGGGAATAATTCTTCCCAAGGAAGCCTTTGGCACCAATCAAAAAAGAGTTACCCGATTTTAAGGTAATGTCTTCTCTTATGTTATTTTGTTTTATTTTGCTTCTCCAACCACCTAAACTCTTTTATCCATTTGTTTTGTAACAACAACCATATCCTCAATATACTAGGATGTTGGTTTAATAATTATTATAGATAAACTTACACACACCTATATCTAATGGTTAAAGAACATACTGTTTCTGTGGATGGTGAATTTATGCCTCACGAAACGATGATTGATCAACACTCATATAACACCTTCAAAGGTGGTCATTAAGATGTCACTATATTTATATATGATATACAATATGTTTATTTTTTTACTTTAGCTTATGTAATTTTCATTTATGGCATACCTTTATTGTTTCCATTATGGGTAAACAGAATATTTTCATTTTAGGAAGTGCGGACTACCGCCCCCTCAAAGTGATTTGACTCTTTAATACCATATTTGGGATGTATAAAGGAAGGAATAAATGGTATTATACATTATATTATACTGGAATTATATTATACCTTTATATCATTATGTTTCATTCCATTAAAATATGAAATAGAAATGAAAGTAGCGTTCATGCGTACGTACGGCTTACCGTCTCCATGAACGGTGCATTTCATTTCTTACCTCTAAATGTTATGTAATATTATAAATTCATGTATATACTGAATATATATGTTATATATGATATCTAAATCATTCATATAATTCTATAGATAATGGATATTCTACCACATAAACAACTTGTAATTATAATAAGTTTATTGTTGACTCAAGTACCAAAGATCGACAAAACGACCGTTATTAACTTAAATGACTACATATTTTTCGTAACATTGTAATAAGTGATATAAAAGGGATAAAGAACTTGAAAAAGGTTCTTAATCAAGTAGAGATTAACTCTAGTTTATTATTCAGGAGGTTAAAGAACGGTCGAGTCAAGTCGGACTCAAGGTAAGGGAACTTTTTAACCCAATTTCCATTCTTTGGGTTAATCTCATACATTCAAATTATGTCATGATATTATTATTGTATATCTTGTATTTATAACTTCTTTATATGTACATATAGTGAATACACATAATAGATATATTTTATTTAAAAATGATCTTTTTAAGGGACTTCGTCTCAATCTCTATTCATTGAGTCATATTTTGTTTTATACACAAATTTCTTTTATACGGTGTATAAACCCCTTTGACTTTTACATTTATTCAAAAGAAATATTTTTATATAAAGAGTTTTACTAAACTACAAAAAGGAATGTTTTTCTTGTCGTAAGTATGCTGCGACAATGACTTCTCCGCCACCGTGACCATTATTTGAGATTCGTCTTCACCTACAAGCCATAACTTTTTTTTTAAATGAAAAATAAATACAATATTTTACTTTTCTTTTATTTTGGTATTGAAAATGGTTTTGATAAAGTTTTTATTATATAAATTTTTTGTATTGATATCTTGTGATTGAAGTTTGGAAATCTTATGTTTCCTTTATGCATGTTTTATGTGATACAATTATGTTATGGTTTATGATATGGTTAAACCTGTTCATATAAGGAATTCATTGGACTTAATAAGTGACGGGTGGAGACCGCTGTAGCTCCTCGATGCATCGTCAAGTCTCATGAAAAAAACTAGTGTCTTGGCATGATGCCTTGAAAAAATATTATTTGTGGTCTTGGCACGAGGCCTTGGCTACGTGGTTATGATAGTCTGGCATTATGCATTCCATCATTATGAAAGTGGTTATTGATATTGCATGTGATTATTCGACTAGTACAATATCCATGTGAATAAGTAAATGGAATTATTTCATTTTACTTTTTCCATATTATGTTGAAGATCAAGTTTAAAAGGCTTTTGTTTTAGTTATACATTGCCTTAAATGTTTATGTTTATTTATGAAAGCTTCCACAATATTGTTATCCTTACTGAGCATATGAGCTCACCCATTTCAATGTTTTAATATTTTCCCGAATGTGAAGAAGTATTTTATGAATGACCTGTAGGGATAGTCAGAAGAGGTTATGAGTGTGGACTATAGAGACTATGTTATTATAGTTTTTCACTTAATGATGTAATGTAACATTTATGAATGTATCGAGTATTTCCAAGGCTACTAAACTAATCAGTCTTTCGAGACATGATCTTTTGTGATCATGCCAATGTTACACAATAATACACTGACTATGGGTAACTGGGGTCGGGGCGTTAGAGTTTGTATCAGAGGCAGTTTAGTACGAACCTTGGAAGCTAGATTTAGATAAACTCTGATTAGAGCTCATAGCCCAAAGATAGACTTTGAGGATTATTATAGAATAACTTCCCATAATTTTGTTGTTGTAGAGATTTTGTGGGTTTTTCGAGCAATACATCCCTGTCTGGAACCGAGCATGTAGAGCTGGCTCTGGCACATATGTACCTAGGGGTAAAACACGAAAACACCGCTTTGAGCTAGACTCGAACGGGAACTGGTGCACAACAATGGGTCTTGCTGCACTCTTGGTTACGACACTCCCAGGAGATATGCTTAGGATAATTCTCATTTTCTTTAGAAACCATTATGAAGGGTTTATGAGTATATACTTCCTTAAAGAAAACATTTCTTTTTATGATTATGGATTATATACATAAATAGTTAAATTTATGTTAAGTGTTTTACAAGTACAGAATTATGTATTTCGATTCATAAACTAATCTAGTTTATGACATTGTTTAGAAATGGCACCTAGTGGAAGGAATGAAAACCGTATCAATGCATGCAGTTTGTGTAGGGATTTCACTCCTACTCCAGATAATTATTGTGGAGCTGGAGATACAACTGGTTCTGATCAACTTATTACCATACTGGGACAACTCACTCAGGTTTTGAATAATAACCTTACTCGTATGGACCACCCTGATCCGCAATGTGGAGGATCAATGTTAGACCGCTTCATGAGGAAACAACCACCAACATTTAATGGGGGTAAAAATCCATTAGTAGCTGAGTAATAGATAAACTCCTTAGAGAAAATATTCCACGCCTTGGGGAGTAGTGAAAGGGAGAAGGTTATCATCGCAGTTTACCGCCTCACTGGAGATGCCGATAAATGGTGGTCATTGATTCAAAATACAAAGGAAGATAAAGAAGTACCAGGTATGGAATGGAGAGAGTTCAAAGATCTTATCTTAGAAAAATACCTTCCTCGTGACCATCGAGCAGATATGGAAAGGAAATTTCTGAGTCTGATACAAAAGGAGGATGAGAATGTCGCAATGTATGAGGCCAACTTTACAAGGTTAGTGAGGTGTGATGCAGATTATATACGTAACCCAAGAAGTAAGATTGATCATTTCTTTGATGGGTTAAAACCATTTCTCCATCGAGCTTTAGTATCACACTCCTTCTCATCGTACGAAGATATTGTATCGTGTGCAATCAAGACAGAAAAGGAATTCTCTAAGTCTTATGACAACAATGTAAAGAAAGAGAAGAAGAGAATGGTGGAACAACATATAGATAAAGGAAAAAAGGGAAAGAAGGATTTTCCATTTTGTGATTATTGTGGGAAGAATCACCCTGGTGCTTGACAAAAAGGAATGGGAGTTTGTTATAAATGTGGAGAAAAGGTCACCAGGATCGTGATTGCAAGGGAAAGAAAGAGGCTATCAATGTTGAATGCTTCAATTGTTGGGAAATGGGGCATTATGCAAATGAATTTCCTAAGTGTCAGGGAAACTTACCTCAGAAAAGGCCAAGGGATCAAGGATAATCTTACTCTGTTACTACAGTTGAAGTGGAATAATTAATGTATTGTTGCTTTTGGACTCAAGGATTATATTCTGGTTATAATAATAATGTGATATATATAAGGATTGTACTGCATTACTTTTTTCATTTCATTAAGGTTTTAATATGATGAAGGTAATCATATTTTTAGTATCTGACATTAAGAGAAACATTACTTTGTTTGGGGAATCGGATGTTACAATTGATTTTGGAATTTAGAGACCTTTTAGAGAAAGTATGGACAAAGGTATTTTGGATAACTATAAAGGTTGGAATGGATTATGTTGATCTTTTTATAGTATTGTTTAAGGTTAAAAAATTTCTGAAGATTATTTTTGGAATATTAAAATACTATAGTTTTAGGAAAAGGACAACCTGTATGGTGGGGCATAACCCGTCACGTCAGACAAAGCTGCCGGAATCGAACCCACAACCATAGTGCGACAGGCCTTTATTACCTACCACTAGCCTACAGAAAGTCCCTGGTTATTAAAAAATAGTTTTCCTAATCTAAATGGTATGTGGTAATATTTAGAACCTTATACAATTAGGATAAATAGATTATTTTGTGTTATGTTACCATTTGGAGTGAAAGATGGGTTTGTGGTAAAAATTTATGAAAGTATACATGATAAGTAAGTGTATTTCCTTACATTCTTAGTAAATCTCTTAAATAAATTCCTCAACATTATGAAAGGTAACTTAAAACAAAAACGTTTCCGGTTTTCTTTTCCAACTGGGGATTCAATGATCGTTTAACCAATCACAAGTTTGTGATTTTCTTATTGTTAACATTCTCCTAATCTTGTTTTCTACAACTCTCTGTCAGACCTTGCTAGTTTTTTTTTCTTCCATATCCATATTTTCATAGAATCGTAGAATGGGCTATCTCAGGTGACCTTTGTACCTATCTTTCTTTCTTTTAATGTTATATTTTTATTAACCCTATTTCTGATGTGTGTTTTCCACAAAGGTATTTTCTATTTTCAACCTTTTATTTTCAAAGAAAAATTTAAAATTGCGAGGACACAATTTATTGAAAGAGGGGAGAATGTAACACCCCAAGCTTCCACGGTACACTTCTCTTTGAATAATACAGTAGCGTGTGTTGTACGCAACTTCGAGTTCTAACACATACCACAACCAATCAAAGTAGCTGTTATGAATAGTAATACCTAATTTTTAAAATTTTATCTTTCCAAATGGGCTTCATTTTTAGATTCGGAATATCGAAATTAGCCTATGTTGAATTTTTGGTATTTTTCTGAGAACTTCCATTTTTTATGAATAGTGAAAAATACATAAAAACAAATTTTGTAATCAAAATAATTTATAGTGATAAATTATACTATTGAGTGGTTTTAAAGTATAATTAGAATATATTTTTACCATTTTATCCAATGGTGGTCATTAGAATTAATTTCACTTTGAAATTGGTCATAAAAAATTGCCAATCTTTTGATATATATTGTTTTTTCAAAAACAAGCTATTTGTTGTGATAGTGGGAATGAATTATGAAATTCATTAATGCAACTTATATGTTCGGAATTTTTTAAAATAGAGATCAATTTTTTTTGGAATATCAATTATAGCTTAGGGTGAAATTTTGGCATTGTTTTGAAAAACATCAATTTTTGATGAATAGTGAAACCACTAAGTGGTAGTTAAAAAACTGATTTTTCATTTAAATGAAATATTACCACTTCTGTGATTTGATTTTAAAAAATCTTACAGACATGGTTGTCATTAAGAAGTAAAATTTGGTTCAATGGGATTAAAATATTTTTTTGGTGAATAGTAACTTTTAAGTTTAATTAATCGCGATTAAAGGTAATTAGTGAAATTTAAATTAAAAATTGTATTATAAAAATATGAAATGACCTTTACACTTGTCCTACCCATATTGGATGAGTCATTTACGACCAAGAAAATCCATAGGTCAACTTGGGGACCCCATGGTGCCACTTTGGAAGGAAAATGACATTAAAAACTTTTTATTTAATGTTAAAAGAAATGACACAAACATGAGTTGTTTTACTAAAACAATTTTTAAATGGGGTTATACAAGTCATATTTTTTACTATAAATATAAATTTGAAATATAAAAAGATTTCCTACATCATGATATTTTTTTTATAATTTTTAGACATTAAATAAATTAATGTTTTTATGACACCATGATGATGCAGTGATTACATCATTAATTAACGATTTAAATAAAATGAATTGATAATGTAAAATATAAGACATACACTTGTCAAAAACCTATTGGATGAGTCGATTTCAAACCCTTATCACCTTATCCTCGAAATATATCTTTCTGGGACCTTAAGAATCCCAAAATCATTTCATAATAATGTGACATTTCATGACTTTCCAAGAGTGCCCCTCCTATCCTCTTATAAAAGGCCCCCACCACTACCACCTTATTCACACTTTAAAGCCATTTGGCTCGGCCAACCTCTGCCCAAATACTCTCCCAAAATCCCTCTCTTACTCCTAGAAGCATCACTTTGGGCATAATTCTTCCCAAGTAAGCCTTTGGCTCAAATCAAAAATGTGTTACCCGATTTTAAGGTAATGTCTTCTCTTATGTTATATTGTTTTATTTTGCTTCACCAACCCCCTAAACTCTTTTTATCCATTTCTTTTGTAACAACCCCAGTATCCTCAATATACTGGGATGTTGTTATAATAATTATTCAAGCTACACTTACACACACCTACATCTAATGGTTAAAGAACATACTGTTTCTGTGGATGGTGAATTGTTGCCTCACAAAACGATGATTGTTCAAGACTCATATAAAACCTTCAAAGGTGGCCATTAATATGTCACTATATTTATATATGATATATAATATGTTTATGTTTTACTTAAGATTCTGTATTTTTTATTTATGGCATACCTTTATGGTTTCCATTATGGGTAAACACGATATTTTCATTTTAGGAAGTGCGGACTACCGCCCCCTCAAAGTGATTTGAATCATTAATACCATATATGGGATGTATAAAGGATGTATTAAATGGTATTATACATTATATTATAATGGAATTATATTATACATTTATATCATTATGTTTCATTCCATTAAAATATGAAATAGAAATGAAAGTACGTTCATGCGTACGTACGGCTTACCGTCTCCATGAACGGTGCATTTCATTACTTACCTCTAAATGTTATGTAATATTAAAAATTCATGTATATAATGGATATATATGTTATATATGACATATATATCATGAATATAATTCTGGAGATAATGGATATTCTACCACATAAACAACTTGTAATTATAAGAAGTTTATTGTTGACTCAAGTACCAAAGATTGACAAAACGACCGTTATTAACATAAATGACTACATAATTTTTGTAACATTGTAATAAGAGATATAAAATGGATAATGAACTTGAAAAAGGATCTTAAGAAAGTAGAGATTAACTCTAGTTTATTATTCAGGAGGTTAAAGAACGGTTGAGTCAAGTCGGACACAAGGTAAGGGAACTTCTTAACTGAATTTCCATTCTTTCGGTTAATCACCTACTTTCAAATTATGTCATGATATTATTATGTCTTATCTTGTATTTATACATTATTTATGTTTACATATAGTGAATAAATATAATAGATATATTTTAATTAAAAATGATCTTTTTATGGTACTTCGTCTCAATCTCCATTCATTGAGGCATATTTTGTTTTATACACAAATCTCTTTTATACGGTGTATAAACCCCTTTGACTTTTACATTTATTCAAAAGGAATCTTTTTATAGGACGAGTTTTACTAAATGGAAAAAAGGAATTTTTTTCTTGTCGTACATATGCGGCGACAATAACTTCTCCTCCACCGTGACCATTATTTGAGTTTCGGCTTCCCCTACAAGCCATAACTTTTTTTAAAATGAAAAATAAATACAATGTTTTACTTTTCTTTTATATTGGTATTTAAAATGGTTATGATAAAGTTTTTATTATATCAATGTGTTGTATTGATATATTGTGATTGAAGTTTGGAAATCTTATGTTTCCTTTTTGAATGTTTTATGTGATACAATTATGTTATGGTTTATGATATGTTTCAACCTGTTCATATGAGGAATGCATTGGACTTAATAAGTGACGGGTGGAGCCCACTATAGCTACTCGATGCATCGGAAGGTCTCAGGAGACAAACTAGTGTCTTGGCACGTGGATTTGACAAAATCTTATATGTGGGCTTGGAATGAGGCCTTGGCTACATGGTTATGATAATATGGAATTATGCATTCCATCATTATGAAAGTGGTTATTGATATTTCATGTGATTATTTGACCAGTACAATATCAATGTGAATAAGTAAATGGAATTATTTCATTTTACTTTTTCCATCTTATGTTGAAGTTTAAGTTTAAAAGGATTTTGTTTTAGTTATACATTTCCTTAAATGTTTATGATTATTTATGAATGATTCCACAATATTGTTATCCTTACTGAGCATATGAGCTCACCCCTTTCTATGTTTTAATATTTTCCAGGATGTGAAGAAGTATTTTATGAATGACCTGTAGGGATAGTCAGAAGAGGATATGAGTATGAACTATGGAGACTTTGTTATTGTAGTTTTTCACTTAATTATGTAATATAACATTTATAAATGTATCTAGTGTTTCCCATGCTACTAAACTAATTGGTCTTTCGAGACTTGATCTTTTGTAATCATGCCAATGTTACACAATAATGCACCGACTCTCGGTAACTAGGGTCGGGGTGTTACACGTACTCCGTACGATCGTCTCTGGGAGGGTCCTCTCCATGAGCTACTGGTCGATACTCCAAGTATCACAAGTCCCACGAAGAAGTATCTCAAAGTAACGCCTCGTCATAGGGGTCTCAACGCAAAAGAAAATGTGTCTATTGGACGCCCATTCTGTCGGTTATTAGCCTTTTCGTCCCAGAGGTCTGGTTGGTTTCTTGTGTGAACCAACCCGGACATATATCAACTGTACCCCGAACACTCATATGGTATACTCAAATGGACCGTTTCTCAATGTGATCACCAACACCGCTGACGGTTCGTTAAAGGGATGTCCGGTCTGAAAGTTATCAGCTTTTCCGTTCTAGGGGACTAGTTGGATTTTGGGTACAATCCAACCCGGCCACTATCCAACTACATCGAAACCTCAGGCGAAGTATGCCAAAAGTTCCGTCTCATCAAGATAATCCAGCAAAGTCGACGGCACATCAATCGGATGTCCAGAGCTCAAGTTATAACGGGTCAAAGATTTAATAATAATATTAAATCTATTATTTTCCGAGCGCTTCGGGTACCCGATCCAAAAACCTGAAAAAAATATCCAATATTGGACTCATAATTTCCGTCTTGATGTCAGGGTCGCACTGCCACTGACGGTTTATAAAACCAAGGTTGCACGAAGAATATACCATCCAAATACGGTTTTCCCAATGAAAATAATAATAACATTATTATATTATTATTATTTTTAATTTAATTTAATACTTTAAACTCTCACTCCCAATTCCATGCACCACCCAAAAAAATAAAACCCCACATGTTTCCAATCCATTCACGCCCCCTCTTTGATTACCCCTTTTATTTATTTCTTTTATTTTTTATCAACTTAATATCTCATTCTCTCTCCAATCTACCACATTATTCACGTTCCCTTCTCCTCAATTTTTCACACTGCCCTTACGTACTGGGAACACTGCACCTCCGCCTCGCACACGGTCTGCATCTGACCTGTCGCACTGCTACGCCTCCAGTCTGCTGCACCTTCATTCTAATCCCAACAATTATGACGATCACAGATTCTTGATCCTTGGATCGAGATCTTCACGTCCGTATGTCGCGCTCAACGAAACAACGATTTTCTAGCATGCTTAATTATTTGATGAAGAAGAACACGCGAAGAATGCACAGACCATGAATAAGAAAGAAACTATGTTTAAGTGCGGATCGATAGCCGTGTTAGTCGGCCATTGTTTTTGAGAATCAAGAACATGGGGGATTGGCAATTAAATATTTACCATGCTTCAAAAATCTCCAACTAATGATAAACAAGAAGAAAATTAAGTCAATCAATTGTTTATCGATCCATGAATTAATTAATTTAATTCGCGTTCTTCATGAGAAATTAAACTGGGGTAATGAATCCACAAAGATAAATCCTACAAATAAACGCTCAAGCTCAAGGGTATAAACCATATAAATGAGCAATAAACAATATTCCCCTACCTTGCAAAGACGTCGCACGTTTTTAAACCGTGGAAGACGAACGCCACTATGTTCGGACGTCGCATAAGAATGGTGTCGGTTCTATTGTCGTCGGAGGAAGAGTCGTTGTCGGAACTTCACATTCTTCGTCGGAGGAAGAACACCTCTCTTTCTAATCCTCTAGAGGTTTCCCATCGAAATATTTAATATCGCAAATATTAAAAAAGACTTCCCTCATTTAAAGAAGTTTCATGCAACACAAAATAATTCAAATTTTGATGTACCAATTTAATTAATGAAACCATTAATTTAATTATGTTGACAAACTTAATTTGAGGAATATGGAGAGATCTCATTAATAGGGGAGTTGAGGAGTTAACAAATTAATTAAAAAGGGGGTTTAAGGGGGGGTTTAAGAGTGGTTATGGGGAGGTGAAAGGTTGGGGCTTGTGTGGGCCCCACCTTCTAAATATCCACACAAAGGTAGTTAGGTGGTTGTGGTCCCACCCTTAACTCCCCTTTGTAGATTTTAATCACCTCATATATAAATAAAATTCTACACACCAATTTTATTTATTTTAAACTAATTCTCCAAAAATTAATTCTCAATCGGCTTAAAACACAACTGCAGTAAAGGTACCCTTAAGCAATTAATGGTGTTGCGAGTTCATTGGTGCCCTCAGATTTTAATTTTGAGTACCAGTTCAAAATATTGGAAAAACCACACGTACGTTTACTGAACGTATCTGAAAAAAATTTCGTAAAATTATTATCAGTCACCGTCGACCCGTGCCGGTCAAGGTCAGGCTCTGCCTAAGTGAAACACGCCCCAAAGAATCCAGCGGTACTCACGGATTATCAATCCGAGTTACCATTTAAAAGATTCTAATTTTACAATAAAATAATTGTCATTTAATTATTTTATTTACGGCCACAAACTAACTTTTTCTAGTGGCCCGCGCCAGCAAATCTTATTATCTTCTTAAATAAACCATGCCCTCACGAGTTCAGTGGTGGTCTCGAATTTTTAATTCAAGCTACCGTTTGTGATTTACGAGCATTTGAAAAATAAAATTATTTATTTAATTATTTTATTTACGGTTATGCCATTTTTGAATTTCTCACAGGAGGCCCGCGCCGAATAAACTTAAGTCGCGCCTAAGGTAAACCGTCCATCCGGAGCACAACGGTGCCCTCAGATTTCTGATCCGTGTAACCATTTAAGATTTATTACACTTTTTCAGTAAAACTTCTTACCCACATTAATTTAAGCATAAAAAAACTTCAGAAAATTATTCCGGGCACACCGGGCCTAGGAATCAGGTGCCGTCAGAAACTGCGTACTTGTAATATTCCAAAGAAATTAAGAAAAAAAAATTCCTTGAAATTTCTGGGTATTTACATTACTCCCACTTCAGGGCTTTACGTCCCCATAAAGCTTCAACACACACTAGGGGAAACAAATGTGGTACTGAGCATGCATCTGAGCCTTCCACTCCCATGTGCTCTCCTGGAGGTTCCCATGCAGCTAGTGAAAGTACACCTGAGGAATCGATCGTTCATGTAGGACCCGTTCCGGTAGATCCTCAACCTCTACTGGAACCTTTGTGCATGTCTCCCTATCATCGATGTCCAACTCTCTGAGGTCGATGATGTGCGTTGGGTCAAGCACGTATCTCCTCATTTGAGATACATGGATGTTGTTGTGCACCTAGTGCAACTGTGGAGGAAATGTCAAGCAGTAAACCACCTCGCCTACTCTGTTGGGGACCTAGAATGGTCCGATGAAACATGGATTTAACTTTCCACCTCAGCCAAATCTCCGTAGACCTCGTCGAGGTGAGACCCATATAAAAACGTGGTCGCCATCCTCGAACTCTAGATGCCTCCATTCCCTGTTTGGAACTAAAAATTCAAAACTCCTGCTGCCACAAGGGCAAGGTTGGCCGACTCAAGAGTGATCGGCTACACCATCCTATGCATGATTCCATCATGTGCTGCCTGGGTTTTCCTTTTCTCCAACCAAGGAAAACTCCATCCCAACATTTTAGATAAACCACAACCTTTTTTCCTAATACAGTTAATCTGAGCATGAACTGTGAATTCAATCCATACCGAGACAAACGTCGTAAGGTATCGACACTACCATAAAGTGATTCCAACCGAAACGCTCACCTCGTGGGTCAGACCACACTGTCGGTGTATGTGTGATTAACGAGTCTCCTCCCAAGGTATCTCCAGATGTGAGGGTCATGTCTACGGCTTACCGGAAACTCTAGGCCAGGGACATGATTCGTGGAAGGAAGGAATGATTCGTATTAATTTCTTGTTGTTACCACAGCTAGTGGAAGACACAGTCCGTACTTCGAATCATCCTTAGAGCCTTTCGGTCCCACTCCTTGACCGCATGTAGCTACTCTTTCCCCCGCCCTCCAGCTCCCTGAGCCTAGAGGGGATTACAAAGACGGGTGGTTGCAACATGTCAAAATGTTCACCACCCCATGCTACTCTCCTAGCTCTGCTTCCATGTCTGCCACGTTGCAGATTCATCTTTCCTTTTTACTACCTCTAATTGAAACATTTTACATGCCCAAGTCTCCGAGACTGGCGCTAGTTTCTTGCCTTCCCACTGTTAACCTTCACTGACTACATCCATTCAGCAATACAATTCTCAACCACAAAGGTTCTTTCTAGCACCCTAGCATAAGTAGGAATGCATAGAGAAAAGGTGTTGACTCGGATGTCCTTAAATATACCTGGTTTGAAAGTCTGAGCCCTGAAGCACCGATCACATCGTATGCATCGAGTACCAGGATTAGTTTGGTACGCCCCAATGAATTCCCAAATATAGACTTGACATCCTGCCGAAGCTTTATAAGCTCAAGAAACCTCTCTACCACCTCCTCAAGCCAATCATCATCCACTTTTTAGTCTGGCTCGCCTCGGAACTTGAGGGTATCTGATGTTGGAACACATGTAAGGCAGTAAGTCTACATGTGTCTCCTACCGGTACCGCCGGTTGTAACTGCTTACCAACAGGTAGTGATGTATAGTTGGCACACTACCCGAAGGCACTATCTCAGGCATCGGTCCCCATACTGAAGCCTCATCACAATGTAGACCATCCTTATGGTCACTCACTGGAAACAATAGTAGCCAAGTCCACCATCCACTCTACTGATGTCTCAGCTAGGCGGAAAACTCTAGCCATCGTCTCCAGCCAGTCCTCTGCTCTCTGGGAATCTACCTCGCCTCATAACCTTGGAGGCCTCTACTGCTGGAACTTGTGCAACGCGCTCTACCGGCATGCACCGTCTGCTAGTATGACAAGTGGCATCCGCTGCCCAACAGGTGGTGGTGCTGCTGGAACACCACCCAATGGTGCCAATAAAGTAAAAAGGGCCCTACACTAGAGCATCGTCACTTAGTGGTCCGTCATCATGCACTATCTCAGAACTCCAACTGACTGTCTTCATGGAGACATCCTGAACAGATGCAACACGGTCAACGATTTATACCTGGTGAGCTGACCTGGTTTGAGCTGAATATAAAACTCTTGGAATCATACACGCAATCAGTGTTTTCATGCACAAAGTAGGAAATTAGTAGTCAGGGTCCTGGTGTATGGATACGTTGGCCGCCACACCAACACATGACTCCCTGAACTGAAGACCACAATCAGTACCATTAACACTATTGCTTCACAGAAAGGAAAGATCATAGTCCTGAGTTCTGCGGTAGAACCGACTCCTCTGATACCAATTTGTAATGACCCGTCCTTGGGGCACGTGCCATGACTACCCCAAGCCCACCTTCCATAGGCCAGGGGCTAACGACTAGCACCAAAGGTGTAAATCCCAATAAAAAGGGAAGGCATTGCCTTTATGAAATGAAAACACACACACAGACAGAGTAAAATCGGAAGCTAACAATATGTAAAGCAGTAAAAAAGCATGTTGAAAGTACAAGGGTCTGGAAATACAAGACCAAAATAAAGGTATAGCTATAACTAAAAGTAATGTACAACTCAAAGGACAATAGTTGAAAGGTGACAAGTAGCTCAGGGATCGTTCCTCCAGGTTCCTACCTGAAGGGTAGGTACAAATGTCCTCCTCATCAATCCACATCTATCCGTCTCCTACGGGTAATGACTCATCGTGATATCCACCTCCGGGAACCGACTCGTCATGAGATCCACCTCCGGGTACCGGCTCTTCATGAGATCCACCTTCGGGTATAGTCCATCTCTAGAAGCCTCAACCACAATTAGTGATGTTCGTCGTCTGCAACCAACACAATGTGGTGTGGGAAAATCTCGGGCAGGGGTGAGTATACGATACTCTGTAGGGACCCCGATACCCTCAAGTTCTCACTAATTTCAACAAGTATAAACACAATGAAAGTTCTCAACAGATAACCCTTACTTAGGTATAAGCCCATACTTATATCAAAGTTACCAAGTAACCCATCTCAGCCACGAGGTATCACACATATATGAAGTCGATGGATAACCACTACTTAGGTATATGCCCATACATATACGTAAGTTATCTAGTAACCCATCTCAATCATGAGGAAAACACAAAGGTCATTGACTCAGCTCAAACCAGGATTTTCATTATTGAAACCGTAACTCCTAAAAAGCCCTGTCTTTGTCGAGTATAGTGATCATGTCATGGGTCTGCACCCAAACACAGTAGTGCTTCCCGCTACGGTCTTCCACCCAAACACAGTAGTGCATCCCCCCTAATAGCTTGCAGACGTACTCTCCGGACGAGTATCGTGGGTCTGCACCCAAACAAAGTAGTGCTCCGTCCACCATGGGTCTGCACCCAAACAAGGTAGTGCTCCGTCCACTGGGCTAGTCGACTCACTCCAAGTCGAGTCGGTCAAGCAGTCGTCAGGTCTCAGCCAGCTACACAATCACCGTACTCTGTACGCTCGTCTCTAGGAGGGTCTGCTCCACGAGCTACTGTTCGATACTCCATGTGTCACAAGTCCCATGAACAAGTATCTCAAAGGACCGCCTCGTCATAAGGGTCTCAATGCAACAGACGGCGTGTCAATCGGACGCCCGGTCTATGAGTTATTAGTCTTTTCATCCCAGGGGCCCGGTTGGTTTCGTGTGCGAACCAATATACCCCGATTTCTCATAGGGTATACTCAAAGGGATCTTTTCTCAATGTGATCACCAACGCCGCTAACAGTTCATCAAATGGACGTCCGGTCTGAATGTTATCAGATTTTCCGTTCCAAGGGCCCGGTTGGATTTCTGGTACAATCCAACCTGGCCACTATCCAACTAAATCCAAACCTCAGGCGAAGTATGCCAAAAGTTCCGTCTCATCAAGAGGAATCCAACAATGTTGACGGAACGTCAATCAGACGTCCGGAGCTCATGTTATAGCAGGTTGAATATTTAATAAAAATATTAAATCTATTATTTTCCGAGCTCTTTTGGTACCTGATCAAAAAATCCGAAAACGATATCCAATATTGGACTCATAATTTCCGTCTCAATGTCAGGGTCGCACTGCCACTGACGATTTGTGAATTCGAGGTCGCACGAAGAAGTTACCGTTAAAATATGGTTTTCCCAATGAAAATAATAATAACATTATTATATTATTATTATTTTGAATTTATTTTAATACTTTAAACTCTCACACCCAATTCCACGCACCACCCAAAAAAATAAAACCGCCCCCTTATTTCCAAGCCAATCACACCCCCTCTTTGATTACCCATTTTATTTATTTCTTTTATTATTTATCAAATTAATATCTCATTCTCTCTCCAATATACCAAATTATTCACATTCCCTTCTCCTCCAATTTTCATGCTGCACTCACGTACTAGGAATTATGCACCTCCGCCTCGCACGCAGCCTGCTTCCCGCCTGCCGCGCTGCTACGCCTCCAGTCTGCTGCACCTTCGTTCTAATCCCAACAATAATGAAAATCACAGATTCTTGATCCTCAGATCGAGATCTCCGCATCCGTCTGTCACGCTCAATGAAAAATCAAGTTTCCAGCATGCTTAATTATTTGACGAAGAAGAACATGTGAAGAATGCACGGACCATGAATAAGAGAGGAACTCGGTTTAAGTGCGGATCGATAGCTGTGTTAGTTGGCCATAGTTTTTTAGAATCTAGAACATGGGGGATTGGCAATTAAATATTTATCATGCTTCAAAAATATCAAACTCATGATAAACAAGAAGAAAATTAATTCAATCAAATGTTTATTGATCCCTGAATTAATTAATTTAATTCGCGTTCATCATGAGAAATTAAACCGGGGTAAAGAATCCACAAAGATAAATCCTAAAAATAAATGCTCAAGCTCGAGGGTATAAACCATATAAATGAGCAATATACAATATTCCCCTACCTCACAAAGACATCGCACATCGTCAAACCACGGAAGACGAACATCACTGTGTTCGGACGTCATAGATGAATGGTGTCGATTCCGTTGACATCGGAGGAAGTGTCATCGTCGGGACTTCACGTTCTTCATCGGAGGAAGAACACCTCTCTTTCTAACCCTCCAGAGGTTTCGCATCGAAATATTTTATATCAAAAATATTACAAAAGACTTCTCTCATTTAAAGAAGTTTCATGCAACAAAAAATAATTCAAAATGCGATGTACCAATTTAATTAATGAAACCATTAATTTAATTATGTTGACAAACATAATTAGAGGAATATGGAGAGATCTCATTAATAAGGGAGGTGAGGAGTTAACAAATTAATTAAAAAGGGTGTTTAAGGGAGGGGGGGTTTAAGAATGATTATGGGGAGATGAAAGGTTGGGGATTTTGTGGGCCCCACCTTCTAAATATCCACACAAGGGTAGTTACGTGGTTGTGGTCCCACCCTTAACTCCCCTTTGTAGAATTTAACCACCTCAGATATAAATAAAATTGTACACACCTATTTTATTTATTTTAAACTAATTCCCAAAAAAATTAATTCCCAACCTGCTTATAACGTAACTACGGTAAAGGTACCCTTAAGCAATTATCGGTGCTGGGAGTTCATTGGTGCCCTCAGATTTCAATTCTGAGTACCGGTTCAAAAGATAGGAAAACTCACACATACATTTACTAAACGTACCCAAAAAAAAGTTCAAGAAATTATTATCAGTCACCCTTTACCCGCGCCGGTCAAGGTCAGGCTCTTCCTAAGTGAATCATGCCCCAACAACTCCAACAGTACTCTCAGATTTTCAATCCGAGTTACCATTTAAAAGAGACGAGTTTTACAATAAAATAATTTCCATTTAATTATTTTAATTGTGGCCAAAAACTAACTTTTTCTGGTGGCCTGCGCCCGCCAATGTTAGTATCTTCTTAAATAAACCATGCCCTCATGAATTCAGTGGTGGTCTCAGATTTTTAATCCAAACTACCTTTTGTGAGTTATATGCATTTGAAAAATAAAATAATTTATTTAATTATTTTATTTACGATTATTCCATTTTTGGAATTTCTCATAGGAGGCCCGCGACGACTAAACATAAGTCACACCTAGGGTAAACCCACCATCATAAGCGCAATGATGACCTCAGATTTCTGATCTGAGTAACTGTTTAAGAGTTATTATACTTTTTCAGTAAAACTGCATACGCGCGTTAATTTAAGATTAACAAAATTTTAGAAAATTATTCCAGGCACACTGGGCCTCAGAATCAGGTGCCGTTAGAAAGTGTGTACTTGTAAAATTCCATAGAAATTAAGAAAAAAAATTTCCTTGAAATTTATGGGTGTTTATATTCATCTGGAAGAATGGATGGAACTAATTTTGATAAAGGAGAAGGAAAAGGGTCATGTTCACACATGTATAACTATTTTTCCATGGGCAGAGAAGAGAGGCACTCCTAACACCTTTTGTCCAACATTAGAGAATTCTGAATTTGATAAATGGGGATATGAAGTGAACCCTAAAATTCTTGCAATGACATGTCTGGAAGGTATCTTAGCCATGTGGATCAGTGTTTATTTATTACCAGTTTGAAAGTAAAAAAGGATGTGTGAGGATGAAAACCTTTTTTATTACAGCTAAGCTGGTGGAGAAATCGAAGGTAGGGTTTTCTACTACTATTTTTTCCATGATTCACAGGATTTTTCTATTTTTTACAAAGGGGCATCCCCCTTTAGAATAACGGGATCATTCCAAGTGTTGTGGGGATGGATTTCTATTCATTGTAGAACTTATGTTGTACAAAGTGAATTAAAATTTTTTGGATGTTTTTTAACTGTCTTTTTAAGCCTTTTATGGGTTTTCACCTTTTTCCTTCTATGCTTAAGTCACCAATTCTAGAATGAGCATCCATGAGGAATTCAATTTTTTCCTTATGGGAATCTGCCTACAGGGCGATTCATTGATAATGGTACTGCAAGTTTGTAATTGAGGGCATATTTGCTACCTTTCAGAGATGGTGTGGTGGCCACTTGAATCAATAGAGAATTCATATGTGAGGCCATGTTCCTTATCTATTTGGTTATCAATTCAAATGTATACAAAAAAATATTCTATCCCCTCCTTTGCATATCAGATTAAAGAACACCCAATGGTTTCCTAACAACTATGGTCATTGACATCTGCATAGAAGATTGGGGTAGTATTTAATTTACCCATCACTGACGCCGTAAAGAGATTGACCATATGGTACATTCAAAATTGGGATCCATCTTACCCAGAAGGGGTATTAAATCATGCCACCCTTGACTGGGGATAAAGAGAAGTTGTAGGAAGGAACCCCATTGTTTGGAAGATTGATCTACTTCATCAGGGGTCGACTTTCGAGAATTAGAGGATAGAGGTGACAATGCTCCCAATTCACTGAAGAGACCATGTGCTAGATATAACCCTCCTATCATAATTATGAGTTCCACTCTATCAATCACTACTAAAGTTGTATCAAGGCGATATGGTCTCTATCATTTTTAAGAGTGGAAATTTCCATTTTTCTAACCCTTCATTTGTGACTCTGAGTGCGTGGAAGAAACATAAGTCCAAGGTTGTAGGATAATCTTCACAACCCTCAGATATACATTCAGAATATATATGACCTAAGGATATTCGAACATACAAAATTATGTACAATGATACTGAAACCATGTGGATAGATCTGTGCGAAGGACCACATATTCTAGGTGTAGGGGATTTGTAGGATTCCATTGACAATCTTTTAAAGGATAATCCCAATGAGGTGAGGAACTATATTTGAGAGATGGAAATTTTCATATACGCTGCTGATGAATCAATTACTAAAACAATGTGGGTGAAGGAAATGATACATTGTGGTACCACTGAAGAGATCAATCATTCATCATATGAAAATTGGCGTGAATTTTTATATCCTGAGGATGTATTTTTCCATTCTCTCGCATTCTTTTCCATTTTGCAACATGAAATTTAGTCAAATCATTGTTATTTCAGGGAAATATAATCTTAACATATATTTTGGTAAAATAAAAACAACTAATGTTCTTTTACCACAATAAATCACTAAAGGAACATCTTTTGGAGGTATAGTGTCACCCCGGGAATCAGGAGAAATATCGTCGGGCCAATAGCCCATGGAGGAGGAAATAGAGGTGGTATTTGAATCTCCAATACCTATATTTAACGATTATGATGCAAGAACTCCCAAAAAGGTAAAGAAGAAAAAGCACCTAAGAATGATTTCCATGGTTAAGAACCTTCTTTTCATTGGTATTTCTCCATGATAATTATGAATTCTAGTCATTATTCATGAAAACGTTTGTAATATTTTTGAGATTATAGGGGCTTATTCAATTTATTCTTTAAAAGAAACTACTAATAAGATTCAATGAGTCGTAGAAGGTGTAGGGGAGCATACACAAATTCCTAAACATATAGCGGTTCCTGAAGGGGAATTGAAGCCTAAAGAACCAACATTTTTTCCAAGCACTACTCTGATTCTTGCTATCAAAGGAGAAGAAGCTTATTATAAATAAATAATTCTTAATAATTCATAAAATGAAACAATATATAACTTCCATTTTTTGATACTTATAGGTTCATAACAAGAACCAAGAAATGTGGCAACAACTGGCGTTGACCCCAAAATTGTTGTTTAAGAAGATGCTCAGGGTGAAAGGTTACTGGAGGAAGGTTGTGTGGAAAACATGCCATGTGCTCCCACAGGTGAGACTAACATGGGATATGACATATCATTGGATGAAATAATGAAACTTGACATGTCTTTTGAAGAAATATTAGAAAATGTTATTATATCCAATGGTTTTGATGATTTTGGAGTTCTTTATGTATAATCAACTATACGCGAGTTCTCAATATTCATCCAATAATCTATTTATGATTAGCTTGATAATCATGATTGATTCAAATATGCAGTTCCATATATAGATACTAATTTTGAAACATTACATAAAGGATATTTTGATTTTAACGTTAACCCCAATATTGCAGAGATGTTGGCTTAGGTGGACATGAAGATTTAAAGTCTTCCAGAGATTCACTTTGAAAATCCTCAGCATATGAAAGTTATCACTCCTCATCCAAAGACATCGAACAGAATTTATGAAATTGAGGTCATTAGGGAGTATTCCTCTCATGATTTTGGCCTACATATAATGTTGTAAACCTCAATGGCATGGTCTAAAGGTAAAGCCTTTAAATTATCCCAAAAAACATTGGAAGGGGGAGAATCCATTGTTCAAGAAATAATAGAACATTGTACTTCTTTAAGTGCATTAGTCCTAGAATATATCCCTCCTTATGATAGTGATTTTGAATCAGACCCAAAACTATAGAAGTCTCTTTATTTTGCTTATTGAAAATCATAGAATAACATCTATAAGATAATATCTGAGATGCCCCTTGAGTAACTTCCTCTAAGAATTCCTTGACGTTCATCTCTATTTATCCTGCTAGGATTTTACAATTTATAATGCCATGAAATTCATTCTGTGGTGAATGATATTAACTATAGGAGGGAGCAAGATAAATTTCTTTGAAAGGACTTGAAAAAATAAAAACTATCAAACAATATTGACATGTTCCAAGAAGAACTGTCCCAATATAAGGCTAACAATAATGCAAAGTTGAAGGGACTTATGTAGAAAATTAATGAAAATAATACTTATCAACTGAACCTCTAAAAATAATTAGATATCATTACAAGGGATATTGAATATCTACATAGCTCATTAGGATAATTCTATAAGGATGGTGAAAAATCCATTACAGATGCTATAGAAGCACTTCATCATGCTGAAGAGGGAAAGGCTGGTCAAATTAACAAACATCAACAAGCAGTTTATGGGGATGAGGCTATTGAACAAATGAGAAATTATGTAGAAAGCATTTTGTAATTTCTAAGACAGGGACAACAATTTGTGGATTCTCCTCTGTGAAAAGTTTCTCCTTAAATGATATGTATTTTGTCATTAATCATTTATTCTTTCACTTTTTCTAACCACTTTTATTTTACCTAGGTCATTGGATCTAGTTAGCATATTTTTATTTTTCCTATGGTTATATGGCCAACCCCATAATCTTTATAAATCTTCAATTTAATTGATAAATATTACCTAAACCATACAAAATTCATGTTTACTGAGCTGGGATTCGACTTTTGTTTAGAGTGACCTTTTCATGATCTCAATATAATGAGTACCATGTTTTTTGTTGTTGGTAGTTTAGAGTCATGCTTGTTGGATTATAATTGGAATGCAATTAAGGTCGATTATCTATGACCATAAACATTTATATTTGATCCCAAACAAGACTCTATGGATATGAATACTTTTAATATTCTTTAAATATTTTGAATGGTAATTTTGAGTCGTAAATTTTATGGTTACAAAATATAAAACCCGTGTTAACATAAGGGGTTTCTTTTCTAATAATGAAATTACATGTATTTGAAAACCTCGTTATGGGTGTTGTGTTATGTAGGGACAACTCAGGAATATGATACATAACCAAATAGTGGCATCTTTTGATTTACAAGCCTGTTATTGAGGCAACTTATGCAAGGCCACGAAAGTACACATGCTTCATAGTTTAGAAAAATTGATCTTTGATGTTTATCATTTTGTTGCCGATAGATAGGGGAAACTAAGATTTGGGAGACTCTTGACCACAATGGGAGGTTTTTCCCAAGAAATGAAATTTAAGAATGAAAATGGGATATTTTTTACCGAATGAAGTCACAAATAAGAAATCCATTTCTATACAAATTAGGTGTATGAGTAATGGTTAAGATTTATTAGAAAAAGGAATTTATGATATTATATTTTGCAATTTTAATTCAAGCAGTGAGGGAATTGGTACTGTGTAGTTTTAAGACATGTAGAGAGGAAATTGGTATTGTTCAGTTTTTAGTCATGCAGTGAGGACATTGGTACTGTGCAGTTTTAAGTCATGTAGGGATGAAATTGATGTTGTGTGGTTTTATGTCATGCAATGTGGACCATGGTACTGTGCAGTTTTAAGTCGTGCTGTGAGGACATTGGGTGGATTTAGTTTATGTTCTTTAGCTCTAACCAAAGCTACAAAACACTCCCAATTTCATGATAATTTTTTTTATAAATATACAACAATATTCAGGTATGTAAGTTAAAACTGTAAACTTTGATTTTGGAATTTGTGGAACCGAGGATTGATAATGGAAAAGGGATAAAATCATTAGAGGAAGTGTTTTCCAAGAACGAGGTTACCATTACATGAAAAACCCGTTATTAGAGTAGTATTATGCAAGGCCAACTAGGGAATATGTTTAATAGGAAAATACTGGCATCTTTTTACTGACAATCCTATTATGTAGGCAACTTATGCAATGCCGTCTAAGGGCACACGCTGCATAGTAAGAAAATGAGCTCTAAGTATTATGAAGTTATACTTCTAAAATCCAAACAAATTTTATCGAGATTTATATTTTCTGAAGCATAGGGGTTGGGTTATAGAAAAAGGTACCTAAAAATGGAATGGGTTTTTTCACCAAAGATGTCAATAGAATCCGAGGAATATGAATTTTATTAAGGTCTGTCCCAAACATAAGAGGTATGGTATCTTTAGTTTTAGGTCATACGACTAGGAAATGAAATGGAAAGAATATATGATATGTGGCCCAATGATAACAAGTTTATTTGATATTGTATTGATCATTTGGTGAGGGGATTGTGTTCCCATGATCTTGAAGTCTTTCAAATTGTGAGAATGATAGAGGGACATGTATACATGAATGACTATTTTAAAATATATATTCCTATATATTTTCCTCAAATATTAAAGGGACAATGATTCTATAACAAAGAACAATGTTTCCATTATTTTAAAACCCCGTTATGGGGGCTGTATTATTCAGGCCCAACTAGGGAATATGCTACATAGCCAAATAGTGGCTTCTTTTGACTGACATGCTTATTATAGAGGCAACGTATGCAAGGCCCCCTAAGGGCACATGCTGTATAGTTAGATAAAAGATATATCAAATACTAGAAACTCTATCCCCAAAAATGGTATGAATGATAATGAAGATATGAAAATATTGAAGATTAATATTATAAAATATTGAAGGGGTTTATGTCTAATGCACATGGTAAATATGTTAACCAATATTGGTGAAGCGTTTTACATCTTTTACATAGTTCTCACTCATATGAAAAATGTGGACCTTCTTTGTTTCCTCTGAATTAATATTGTGATGTGCAATTTTATTTCAGGCAATGAAGACATTATACAATCAGTTTTAAGTCATGCAGTGAGGACATTATACTATGCAATTTTAAGTCACGTAGTGTGGACATTGATATCCCTATAAGAAATTGAAAGACCTTATTTATATAAATAATCCACTTACCGAAATTCTAATCCGATGTGAGCTATGCTCTGTGTTAGAAACGATGATAAATAAGGGATTCATTTATAGTACGATGGTGATGCATGTGAATACTAGTGGTGTTATATTTTCATGTAGATTAATGTCATGAAATAAGAACAAAGATGAACCAAAGTGAAGGTAATGTAATATTGTAACTAGATTAAGGGATAAAACCCATGTTTCACTATGTGTCTTTTTGGGGAAAGAATCATGTCATACAACGTTCTTAAAACATTCCCTACACAAATTTTATTATTAAACGATAGATAAAGGGTTTTTTATCTCTACTAGGACAAAGATAGAAGATCATGGATTCTATACTTATCTCTTTGAAAATGATAATAAAGCCTTACGTATTTCATTAAACAATAATTCCTCATGCTAATCGAGTTTGACATGAAGAATGATAAATGTTGACAGATTCTGAGAGAATGGAAAATTTTAGGACATAAAATAGTATAAGGACCAAATCATATATCTTAAGGATACACATTATATAGAACTGATTCATATATCAGAGGATAAAATAAAATATGATGTTTTTTTATTGTGGTTAGGCCCAAATTAGATATTTAGGTGTCACTATGTATCTCATTGAAAAATGAGAATCTAACCATACATTGTTCTTCAAACAAGGTCTATATGCAGATCTGACTCAAACATAAAAAAACAAGGGACTCACATACTACTATAGAGTAGCGATGATGTCAATGATATATTCTTATGGATGCTTCTAACGTCAATTGGAGAAAACATTAGTTGTACAAATAATTTCATGTTGTTTTACATCGTGAGACAAGGATGAAGATGCCTATCATTTTAACGCCCTGGAACATGGATGTGTATGGTTCATATAAAGTTTAATGTCTTGTTACTCGGACAAGGGTGTTGTGAAATTTTATGTCTTTCAGCAAGGACATGGTATTTTTCATTTTAAAGTCTTACTGTGGGGACGATGTACTGTGCATTTTAATATCTTGTAGTGAGGACGATGTACTGTTCATTTTAAATTCTTCCAGTGAGAAAAATGTACTATGTAGTTTAAAGTCTTATAGTGAGGATTAATTTTTATTACTATAAAAAGTATTTCTTATAGAATCTCGCATTGGTTAGAGTTTTAATAAGCTCTCTATCCTTTGAGATTAAGGTATAAGCTCTATTTGAATAGACCTTATGTATGGAATAAGGCCCTTCCAACTTTGGCTCATGTTGTGGATGTTTCATTCCTAGTATCCTTGTAGTCCTAAAGACCTAAACTAATTCTCCTTGAAGAAATGAATGGAGGTGAACATTCTTGTTAAAAGCTCATGCTATTCTATTCTGATAGAATTCTAGATGATGCAAAGTATGTAATCTTTTCTTGTTTAATCATTCTAACTCATTGAACCGTTTTTGAGACCTCTCATCGTTAGATAACTGATCACACATTGGAATTCTATGTGAAGGAAATTACATTTAAATTGAAAAAACTACTTTGGTTTCATATACAAATGAATTAAAAGTTTCTTGGGTAGCAGTATAGGTTGTCTTCCAATAAGCCCATAATGAATTCAAAAGTTCATCAGTCCATGATTTCTTATTTTTATCAACTATATTATAGAGTATATTTGATATGGGCTTGTTGAAGGCCTATATCATTCCATTGGACACAACATGATAGTGAGATGAATGGTATGATTTGATATTATGTTCTTGATATTAATTTTTTACCATAACAGAACAGAAATTGGTGCCATTTTCCATCAAAATAGAATAACGGACACCAAATCTGGTGATGATATTATTTTTGAAAAAACTAACAATGTATATGGCTCCGACATCCATGATAGATATTTATTCATCCTATTTAGAGAATAAGTTAGTATTAGTGTGAATATACATGAACTGCATAGGAGTGGCTGGATGATAAGGCCCTACTACCCCCATTACCCATGTGGAAAATAGCCTGGAGTATTTAGCTGGATGTAGAAACATTGGGGGTTGATGAATGAAATTGGCATGCACTTGACAGGGATTATATTTTTCATTGAAATCTGTACAATCCAGTTCCATTGAAGGCTAAATATATCCAATCCTACGGATGCGATCAGATATTCTATTCCCAGACTGGTGGGCACCACAAACTCTTGAATGTATTTATTTAATGACAGCTGTAGTCTCTTCTCCATCAATACATCTAAAGAGGATTCCATGTAATCCTCATTTATAAAGGATCTTATGATGGTTTAGACAATCTTAAAGAATAAAATTGGTTGCTCGTCATTGAATATATTCTTTTTCATCCCTATCTTGTGGAAGTATCCCATATTGAATATATTCAGGGATGGATGTTCTATATCACGTGGTATGACCATATGGTTAAGAAATAGGGTTAATTTAATTAATTTCTTCCATTTTGGTTTAAAAAAATGTTAAAACTAATCTGCAATTGGCTATTCTGATGAATTTCTCATCCCAATTTGGATCTACCACGGCTATAACTACATTATTCAGGGCATATTCTAGAGCATTTGGTGATCACGAGACATAAGTTAATGTCAGTTCTAATTGAAATTCAGCCGTTAACCCTCTAACATAATCACAAAAATGGATTAACTCATATTTTATGAGAGAATATTCTCCATTAATGAATTTTATTACAAATTATGAATCACCATTCACGTTTAAATGATCCACCTACACTTATAGAGCCAATTCCAAACCCGCGATGAGAGCATGATATTCTGCCTCATTTTTAGTACCACCTTCTGACAATGGGATAGAATAAGGAAATATAACCTTTTTTGGGGAAATAAGGAAAATTCCTAACCCAAAATTGTTGAGTTTAGGGTTCTCAATTATTTTCCCTATTGAACTTCTAGAAGCACCATCAAAATAAATTTCCCATGTTTGTAAATTATCCTGATTAGAGAAGACCTCTTAATCAGGAAGTGGAGTATTAAATGATGTATTTTTTATAGATGGATGAACAATATGGAATTCACCTAGTGTTTAGAATTTTTGAATTTTAATTCACAAACTGGATATCAAACTGTTTCAAAATAACTGCATATCGTGCCAAACTCCCTATAAGAATTGGAAAACTAAGGATAAATTTGAGAGGATTTTTGCAAGACACTAGTCAGACTTCATATTGTTATAGGTAGTGCCTCAATTTTTTAACTGAAAAATCTAATTTGTGGAAGCACTATTCAATACTTGAATGTCAAGTTTCCCAATCAAGAATAGTTTGACTAAGATAGTGTAGGGTATTTTCATTCCTAACATTATACTTTTGGGTGAGGAAGGCACCCAGTGATCACCCCACAGCTGTCACATAGGGAATAATCAGTCTTCATTCAACAAGTGGAATTAATAATTGTGGACTCAAGAGATATTTCATGAGGGTATAAAATTATTCTTGGAAGTATTTATTCCATTGGTAGGTGACTCCTTTATTAATTAATCATGTAAAGGGTAAACACATTCCTACTAAATTGGTGATAATGCGCCGAATATAGGCCAAGTGTCCCGAATTCTTCTTAATTATTTAAAATTTAGTTTACATGAGATACCAATGATAGATTTTCTTTTCTCAAGATCAACATTGATACCAAAATGGCATACAATGATGCAAAGGAACATTCTTGAGGTTACCTCGAAAGCACATTTCAAGGGGATAATCTTCAAATTGTATTTCTAAAGGTTATGGAACATAGTATCCAAATTAGACAAGGGATTGGAAAGTTGTATGGATTTGACCACAAAATAATCCACATAATAATAAATAAATTTCCCTAAGAAGGGTTCGATGATATGGTACAAGGCACGTTGACATGTTCCACTTGCTTTCTTTAAGCCAAAGGGCATTACCCAATAACAAAACACATAATGAGGAGATCTGAAGGATTTTGGAAGTTTCATCAACTAGGGCCATAAATATTTGATTATACCCAGAGTATCCATCCATGAATGAAATAACATCATAGCTAGCCATTTCATCAATTAAAATCTCTTTAATCACAACTGTAAAATCATATTTAGGACAATTCAAGTTAAGATCACTGAATCAATGCAAACTCTAATTTGCCCAATTATTATTTTCACTACGACAATGTTGTCCTGCCATTTGTGATACAGAACTTCCTCGAAAAAGTTATCCGTTATAAGCTAATCAACATCACCTTCAATTTTATAGTCATGAGTTGGGTGTGTTCTTCTTACTGCCTACTTGAATCCATGAGGTTCTTCTAGAAAACCCAAAATATGGGTGGTTACATTAGGATTAAGAACTTGAATTTCTATATAATTCCACGAAAATATATCTTGAAGTTACTGTTGAAATGAATTGTACACATCTTTCTCTTTAGAGGTCATGGTTTCACTAATTAGAGTGGGTTTTGGATCTTCTTTTGTACCCAGATTTATTTCATTGTGCTCATCCATGGTGGTACAGAAAACTTACCCAATTGCAAGAGGAGAATCCCCATGATCTTACTATTCTTATTCATTACATGTTACCTCTTCTCCTTCCACTTCAATAGTAGATGATGAGGCAAAATATATAGAGTTAGGGTAGGAGTTACTATATGAAAATCTTGATGAAGAGGCCACTATATATGAGCTTACTAATGATGAATGGTTTTCTTGTGGTAATAAAGTGGAAATGATGGATTAAGATTCAACATATTTATCTTCCTCTAGTATTTATACTATCTCTTCAACTCTGGTTGAAGAAGTATAGGCTTGTTGTAGTTCAATGGATGAAATGAAAACAACTCCACTTAGGCTTTCATTATTACTTGGTTGATCAATAGTTTCTTCCTAGTTGTTAGGCTCAATTGTCATAATTGACATTATGGATGTTTCTAGAAGAGTTCCCAGATTTGGGTTTTCCTTTTCAATTGGATTGATGGTTAACACAAACTCTGTACTTAGATGTATGATTTCATTTTCTGGGATATTTTTCAATCCATTTGGAGCATTAACACTAGTTATTTCTTTTGTAATGTACATTGTTCATTTTTTTGATAAAACTATGCCTCAATGTATTTAGATTCACATGATTGGAACAGATCCTTGTCACCATACAATTTTCCAACTTGAACATTAAAATAGTACTTAATACATTGGTAGTATGAATAAGGTATGGCTGCTTATTGATGATGCCAAGGCCTTCCAAGAAGAATATTGAAGGCTGTGTGTGGACGTACAATCATGAAATCTGAATTTGACCCAAGATCTCCAAACTGAGTTCCGAGTGTAATCTCACCCATAGGTTCTTATTCATTCTTATCAGAAGCTTGTAACATTAAATTGGAAAGAGATAAGTAAGATTTAGATATGCCAAATCGATTAAGTGTATGAATGAGAATGAGGTTGACTCTAGTGTTATAATAAATGAAGGCTTGTCGGATGTCTATATCATTAACTTTTTCAGAAAAATACAAGGGAATGATATTCCCAAGCACCACATCATCTTCATCTTTATCTATAAAATATATGACTGGATGAAATTCTACAAGATGATTCTCTCTACGGTAAACCTCAGACGCAAAAAAATTCTATTTCAAACTCTTGAGGACTTGATAAAGCATCAATGAGTGCTTCTCAAATATCATTTGAGAGATTCAAAGCATCCATAATTTACAACTAGACCAGTACATGGGCCCATTATTTCATGAAATCATACTTTTTGTCTAAAGGTCTGTGTTACCTAGCACGGAGATGTGGTTTTGTAGGTACATTAGAGGTTGATGCTTCAGATGTGTTTATATTCTTTACCAGAGTAGAAGTTAGAAATACTCCTGGCTTTTTTAAATTAGACTAACTAGTTCTATTCATTTTATGAGAAGATTATGTTGTGAATTTTAATCATCCCTCCAGAATAATCAGGTCAAAACGGAACCTTTCTTTCATAAAAAAAACTCTTTAGTCCTATTTATCCTATATAAGGGCTCTTCCACGAGTTTCTTACACATATATGGTTTGAGAAAAGGCAGAGTTAATATGGTTGTTCCTAGAATTCTCATGTCTTCTCCTGTATCCTCAACTTTAGCCTCTTCCTCAATTTTCCCAAATAGATAAAAGGAATTCTTTCTCATTATAATCAGAATAACCATTACCATAAATATCCCTCAAATAGATAAAATTTACAGAACCAAAGATCAATACTTTATCTGATGAATATTCTTCTTGATAGGTTAATTATGATTGTTCCGTTTTGTGGGGTGGTGCCTGTGATTTTTGAATAGATGGCATAAAATTTTTCAGGGTCAAAGTCGAATTTTTACTTGACAAAAGATTGTCTTCTTCTGGATTCTATCTTCCATTATAATAACATCTTTTCTTTAAGGAATGACCTTTTGATGAAGGTGGTTTTCTTGTACAATGTGTGGCAGAAGACACAATCAGTTGTTTCAACTGTGTTCAAAAAATGGCATGAGTCTCGTTGATTGTATTCCTGATCATTGAATCATCATATTTTTATAAATTTTTTCTTTTGACCTCTTGACATTTACCTTATTCTTCTAGATCAGTAGCAGTAACACATGCTACTTGAGATAATTAACATTCCAGTTTTATTTTCCCAGAGTCTACCATCTTGTATAAGAGGACCTTGAAAACAAAATAATCATGGATGGGATGTCATAACATCTGGTGAATGGGAAAATAATTCAGAAGATTTTCATCCCCTTCTGTATTTGGTTTCATCAGCCTTGAAAACTGAAGCATATTTTTTTCCAGATTTTAGATGAATTAACTAGGAACTTGTTCATTCATAAAATAATATACTTCATTCTTTAATTCCTCAAAATTTTTCTGGCTTTGATCTCTTTGATCATCTTGATGAGGAAGTCATTGTTGCTTGTTCTTAGGAGGAGAATACCTTCAGTATAATGAAGGTCATGAAGTAGAAGCAGGTACATGTGCCTGATTGAATATGACAGTAGCAGCTTCTGCCTTTCCTATCCTCCTCCCTAGTGCTGATGTAATTACATGAGTTTTAGCCTTAATATTTATCGTATAGTCTTCTATCTGTTGAGCGATTGAAGTAAGGTCTCAAAACCCACCTACGTATTTTACAGGGATCAATTGAGTGCATAGAACATCCTGTAGATTTTCCACACAAATTGGTAACCAAACTTTTTAAGGGATTTCTATTCTTAAGGAATATATTAATCCTTTTTATCTAGAAATGAAATCCAAAACACATTCATTTCCCTTTTTTACAATTATTAAAATAAAAACTGTTTTTTTCAGCATTGAGCTAAATTGATGATGAAATTTATGACGAATATCTTCTCATCCCGTAATTGATTAAGATTGTAAACATGTATACTATACAAAATCTATACCTTGTAATTACAGCACAAAACACCTAAGATTTACTGCTTCTTGTTGTTGAGAAGTTCCCATAATTGAATCACAATGGAAAAAAAATGTTATAAGTGTTTTTTCAGATCTCCCAATCCATTAAAGATTGGGAATGTGGTATTCAAAAAATTTGGCAGGAAGGGAATTGCATCCACACATTCAGGGTAAGAACTTTTATTCAGATGAACTGGTGCACATATTCCCCCAAAGAATCCAATAGAGTTTTTAATGCCTCAATATTGTTTCTAATCATTTTTAGAATATTCGAATGAGCTAGATTCTTTGCATGTATAGAAATTGGATCTTTATTAGGTGAAACAACCCGAAAACCCACTAATGGTTAGGAAGATATTTGTATTGGATAACCAATGGTAACAGGCCTGTCTGGATGTGTTTGATCCTCCCTTGATTGTGTACCTAGTAGAGTGAATTCATTATATGCATCTATTGTTACTACAAATCCTCTTTGCTAAGGAGATCCTACACGATATGCAAGTTGAGGACCTTCTTGGGGAGTATATTGAGCATGAATGATGTTTTTATGTAACTCTATATAGAGACTTTTGAAGTAATTTGTTTCCTCTTAATGCTGTGAAAATATCTCTTCAAGAGAAATAGATTCACCTTTTCAATTGGAATAGTGAAATGCAATCTGAATTTTTCCATTCCCCTTTTTCGATTCCTTTCGAAGAGGGAAGAGTTGGTAATTTGAAGGCATACCTAGATTCTAGGTAAGCCTCTAATTTTGGGTGCAAACACCTTCTTCATTTTCCTCAGTGTGTACCATATTATGGAAAACAACTTAATGTTCTTATTCCCCAAAAATGGACTCATTTTCTTGAGGATCTTCTGTAGTGGTTTAACTGACATTTACCAATGCATAATGTATCCACAGTATTTTGTCAGTGATTTTGAGAGATCATCTTCTATTGTGACTTCTATGAGACTTTGTTCTCTTATATGATGAATTCCCTATAACTGTTTGGTTGTCAGTAACCCGAATGTAATCCTCAGATAGTTCAGATGTATGCTCTCCTTGTTGATTATATCCTAATTGGGAGAAAACTGACTATGGTTGAGGAGGGGATTGCATATGTGGAAAACCCCCAACTCTACAGGTTGGGGTTGCTCCTGTTCCTTTTCTACAAATCTTGGAACATTGTTGAATGAATTTGAAGGTTGAATTTAATGATCCACAACCTTTCATGTTTTGGTGATTCTTGAACTGTGATGGATAAATTTTGGTCAAATTATTTTTTGATTTTGCAGATTTTCATTCAGACATTAGCTGGGTGCATCAACTAATAACCACATAAATCACCTGTATCAAAAGATTGGTATACTATTTCAGACATTTTCTTTCTCTAACAACTAACATCCTTTAAGCTGGACACGTGCTCATGGTTCTCAGATGATTGATTTAAAGTAACTCAACAACTTATTTTCTTTGGTTCTAACTCTGATTAGTGATGGTTGAGTCTTGTTCTTCAGTGTACATTCGATTACATACAAAATCTATTGATTGTCACTGACCATGGAAATAACATTACATGAGACCACATTTGGAATACTTCACTGATTGTGGAGTGCGGTGAAATGAAATGATCCTTATGCACCCCATCCTCTAATACGAACACTAGATAAAGAATTAGATATTAACTAGAATATCCCCTTTATAGCATTGAGACATACACCCTGAAGGGTTCTCTGATATTTTTCAACTTTTAGATGTTGGTAAACTGTGAGAGTCGCCAAGTCAATTTGGCATTGAAACTCTTCTCTTACCTTTACATGACTTTGATAATCATCATATGGTAATACATTGGTTTTCTTATGACGAAGTGTTTTCCATATGTTGAGATGGATTTCATGAATGTAATATTCTATAATCAATTATAGAATGTTATACTGAGAATTTTCCAAAGGCCAGAACACGACTGGAATTTCTCCATTAGTTAATCGCTTCCTCATGTTTAACACATCTTCATTATATTTCACTAGAGGTTTCCCCACTTTGTTTGACCAATGTGGATGCTCTGTATTAGATGAAAAATCACCAGAGGTAGGATCAGAGAATGACCATTCCCGTAAGATGACTTCTAGTTGAGAAATTGTTTTACCTGTAAATGACATGGCATTAGACATGACTGGCCTTGTGTTTGTAAGTGCCTCGAGATAGGAGGACTTTATCGTTGCTACTTTGTTAATTATGAAATTGTCTTGAAAATGCAATGTACTACTATGGAGAGGAATTTTGCAGTGAATTCCATCATGGGGAAAATCACTACGATGGATTATAGAAAATGATACATCTTCTTCTTCCTTGGTCTTCTAGCCACACGATGGGTTGTCGTGCCCTCATATAAAGATAATCACCCTATATTGACCGAATTTTCATGATGCAAACATTCTTGATGAATTTTCCGTCAAGAAACTTCAGAATTATGACTACCACTCCCATAATTTTGTAATGAGACGATTTTATCTTGAGCTACAATTGATAAATGTATGAGGGCTTCAAGACCTCCAGTATTAAGAGGAGCCAAATCACTACTTGACTCTTGGTTTTCCAACAGTTCTTGGAGAGACTTTGTAATGGAAGTTCTCTTATAGGTAGTTGGGGATAATTTTGAGGAAAAGTGGTTATCATGGGAAATTGTATGTGCCTACCATGGATTTGTTACCGAAGTGGACAGATTACCTCAAATTGGAAAGGGTGTATGTTCCCTATCTTGTTCTCCATGTGATATGGGGGAGTATATCCCCTAACCCTCAATGACTAGAATAGTGTTGTGTATCTAATTCGGGATTGTGTGACGATGTGTCATCCCATGTGTTGGGACAGATTTATTTGACTGTTCCCCGAATACTGCTGATGTAGCTGTTAAAATATCCTTTCTTGCATCTAGAATATGGACAGTGTAATACCCCGACCCCTCTAGACTGTAACCGATGCATTACTGGTGATATTAGTATGGTTAGAAGGAATGAAAATATGGATGGAACTATCATTTTAGTAGTCTTGAAGAAACTAGATACGTAGATGTAAGTGAAATTACATTGGAAAAGGTTACTAAATAAAATACATAAAAAACTAAAAATTACATCCACATTAACCCAATAAATGATCTCCTCATTGTCACATGTTAAAAGTAAACAATGAATGGGGTGAGCTCAAAATCTTAGTAAGGGTTACAAATTGTGGAAGAATGAATACAATAATAAGTGAATCATAATCAATATAACTTAATCAATATGGCTTGGTGAATATATGAAAAACTCACACCATTAATAAAACAAGAATGAAACTACATCCATTGAATTTTTCATAGTGAAAACCTCATGGATAGAAATAACTAATAATAAATATGAAAATTCTTATTTTTTGGACATCATGTATATGGAACCTGAAACCATAATAACATTAAAACAATTTAGTTCCATGGGTAGAAACCCGTCTGATTTTTGGAAACAAACTCAAAAGGTTTGTCTCCAAACTGATTTGTCTCATGAGACTAACTGATGCATAAAGGGGATATAGAAGGACCAACTACCACAGCATATCCGTATCATTATTTATACATTGATTCACTACAAGAGAAATATTCCTTTTCAATATCCGTATTTAGTTGAGTATATAGATTCATCAATATTTCCATAATAAAAATAAATTTCCAAATAACCACCGTATGTAAAATGGTATACGATTTAGACAACAACATATCCAAGATATGATATTATGGATATTTAATATAAATATATTTTCAAATGAAAATTGATATCTAATTGGAAGTAGTTACACAACATATGGATTAGTATGTGCACAATACAAAGTAAGTCACAACAAAATATTAGTTGAGATAAAGTCTCTTACAACAGTGTAATCGGTTAAATCATTTGACAAAAACATAATAACCATCAAATGAATCTTTGAATAACATGAATATAAAGATAATCATGTTATTATATTTAAAATGGAAGTACACATATACTTCATACACAAAATAATTGGTCAACAAGGAAAATATCACAGAAATGAAAGTGAGATGGAAAACCCCTTACAATCATTTTGGGCATGGTAATGAGGGTTATTGAGAGGGATTAAGGAGAGGTAATGGAGTATTACATTATTTATATGTCACAAGGTAATTATGGGGGAGGTGTGAAAACATGGCTCATCATTAGGAATTAAAAATAAAAGGTCACAACATAGGGTAGATTCTAGAACAAATGTGGGAGAGAGGATCCCCTACCTTATGCTTCTAGGTGTTCATGATTGTTCTTAACGACTGGAATAATAAAATTTAGCTTCATTAATTAATAATTCTTGAATATAATTAAAATATAATCTGATATCTTATGACTTATTTGGTTCATTAATGGAAGTTTTATGTTTTAAGTGATTATATTGTATTGTTTTGGTGGAATTTTTTTTCTTTTGTTTTCATGATCAATTTTCATGTATTCAGGAATATATGTTTATTTAAAATATGGTTCAACATCCAAAATTGTTAATAGAAATTAATAGTTACATTAAAGCGATATAAATGATCTTATAATGATTTTTGGTTATATACCTTGAGGATTGACTCATTCGTTGAGTTAAAATAAATGCTTAGAGTTGGCTTGGTTGTTTTGTGCACAATAAACATGTTTTGTTTTATTATTTCATATTATAAATGTGTAAAAATTCCAGAACATTAATAAATATAAAATAAATATCTAATTAGCTATTTCAACCTTTGAAAAGGTATCATGGACCAGTTTTTAAGCTAGTAATGCAATTTGAAAACGAGTCTTCCTTGAGTGTGATAAATTTACACAACTCGGACAGTGTTTTGATATATTGTATAAAAGAAAGGAAAAAAGATAGATTATGATGAAATATACCATTAGCACAATGAAAATATAGTAAATGTAAGGTACTGGAATTATCATGTCATTTGATTAGGGGAGGGGATAAGGGAGAACAAAATAATGGAACTTTGTAAAATAAATTAAAAGAAAAGAGAAGGAAGGTTCACCTCTTGAGTACTCTTCCTTGAGAATCTCTTTAAAGCCTTTGTTTTTGTCCTTTTGTTGAGACCAGCAGGTATTGGACGAGGGGAGAGGTCTTGGAATGATTATATGGTATAATTTAGGAATGTATTGATGCTTTTGTGGAGTGGGGGTAGAGGGGGTGAGGGGTTGTTTATATAGTGTAGGGGAGAGGAGTTTTCTTAATATTATAACCATTAATTTAATATTTCCTCCCAATACAACAAATAGTGAGTATTCCATGACCCAAAACAGTACTATATGAATGTTACTTCGATCCAATTGGTATTATATCAGCAAATCATCATCAATCACACAATTAATCCATTATTTAGCATTTATTGTGAATTATCAGATTTTACTATTCATCTAATATTTATGTATTTCAGAAAAATCTAAAAATTTCACCGTAACAATTTTTTGACATGTAGAATTCAAAAATGAAGTCCATTTTTCAAATATAATTTTCTATATATGTATAATTATATATTTAATTAAAATAATTATATAATCAAAAAATATAAACAGATAAATATTCATCTTTATTTTTATGGTGCCTAAATTCATTAATACCTTCAAGGGCCTGGATACAATTCATAAGAGTCAAATTACTATCCATAAGGGTATGTTATTATTCATAAAGATAGATTACTATTCATAAAGGTATGTTACTATTCACTAAAAATTAAGTTAATTCTATCAGACTCCAAATATCATCTTGAACACAATCGTTTATGTTAGATTTTTAAAATTCAAACCACATAGTTGGCAAATTTATGTTTAATTGCTTGGTTATGGATATCACTTATAATTATCCATGTTTTGTTCTATAAAGGCTTAGTTATTAATTAATAATAGGTTATAATTAGAATATATTTAAGAGAAACATACCATAAAGTGTTCAGGGTGCTACATTATTCTCTCCTTAAAAAATAACTTCCTCAAACTTTTACGAATGAAGCCCACCAAAAAGATGTGGGTGGTTCTTTTTAATTAAATCCTCTTGTTCCAATGTTTCATCCTCCATATTTTTCTTCCTCCAAAAAAACCTTTTCAAGATAAGTTGTCTGATTTCTCAACACCTACGCCCTTGTGTCAAGAATCCCAAAAGGCTTTTCACTATATGAAAAATCAAGTTCCATTTCAATTTTTTCATAGGTGAGTACATGAATTGGTTTTGGCATATATTTCTTCAACAATGACACTTATAACATATCATGGACATTGGAGAGATTTGGAAACATTGCTAAATGGTAAGCTACTGATCCGATTCTTACCATAATTTCAATTGGTCTAATATACCTGGGACTCAGTTTCCATTTCTTACCTAACCTTAAGACACCCTTCCATGGAAATACTTTCAAAAAGACATGATCTCCCACATGTAATTCCAAATCATTTTACTGATTTTCAGAATAACTCTTCAGCCTACATTGGTCTGCATTAATATGGGCTAGTATCGTCTTCCCCTTTGCTAAGGTCTCTTCAATAAGTTCCGAGCCTATGAGTTTCCTCTCAGCAACTTCATCCCAACAAGATGGAGTTCGACATCTCTTTCTTTATAATGCTTCATATACATCCATTTGAATACTAGAATGGAAACTATTGTTGTAGGAAAATTCCACCAAATGAATCTATTAATCCCACATACCTTGGAGGTCAAGAGATCATGACCTTAGCATGTTTTAAAAAGTTTGAATATTCCTTTTATACTATCCATCAGTTTGGGGGTGATAAGCAGTACTCTTTTGAAGCTCAGTATTCAAATCCTTATGGATACATTTCTAATATTTTTATGTAAAACGGGGATCTCGATCAGAGACAATAAATAGATGTGGACCATGAAGTGTTACAACATCATTAATATAATGTCTTTCCAAGCTCTCAAGGGGAAATTCCTCTCTTATTGGAAGTAAATGTGCTGATTTTGTGAGATGATCAACAATTACCCATATTTCATTACTCCTTCTAGGTGTCCTCTATAGTCTAGTGACAAAATCCATCGTAATTTTATCCCACTTCCACATAGGAGTTGGTAGAGGTTGCATCACTCTTTTGGAATATTGTCTCTCTACCTTCACTTGTTGACAAAATAGACATCTTGACAGGTAGTGAGCAATTTCTCGCTTCATTTTATCCCACCAAAAATTTTCCTTCAGATCTCTATACATCTTGGTGCTACCTAGGTGTATAGAAAAATTTGAGCTATGAGCATCGTCTAATAGTTCACTTTTCTCTCAGGTACTGATGGAACACACAAACTCTTCAAAAATTTCGTAACTTATTCTTCATACATGATGTCAGCTAGTCTCTCATCCTTTACTCCATTAATTTTCTTGTGCAGATTCTCATCCTCAGATTGAGAGCTTTTTATATTCTCTAGTAAATAAGATTTAGAAATCATTTGAAATAGGAGCAATGTTTCCCATTCATTAACAATTCCCATATCCATCTTTAGTAGATACAAAAATATAGGATCACTTTCAACCCCTATTTGAGTTAGAAGGCCATGATCTTTCCTCATTAATGCATCTCTCACCTTATTCACCTTTCCTGGGTGGTAGTGTACTGAAAAATCATAGTCTTTGAGTATCTTGAGCCATCTTCATTGGCTCATGTTGAGTTCTTTTTTTTGTAAAAATTTATTTCAAACTCTTTTGGTCCGTATAAATCTCACATCTCTCTCCGTAGAGATAATGCCTCCATATTTTCAGAGAAAAGATTACGGCTTCTAACTCAAGATGATGAGTTGGATAATTTTTCTCATGTGTCTTCAACTGTCTTGATGCATAAGAAATTACTTTATCATTTTTTATAAGCATGCAACCCAGTACATTCTTTGATGCATCACTGTATATTATAAATCCATCACATTTAGATGGAAGAGTCAAAATCGGAGCATTGATCAATCTTTATTTAAATTCTTCGAATCATTCTATACATTCTTTTATCAACACTAACATAACTACTTTACATGAGATCTTGTATAGCGGGTTATCCAGTCAGGCAAAATTCTGTATGAAATGCTGATAGTAACCTGCTAAGATAATAAAAATGTATAACTCAATTATGTTTGTTGGTGTGGGAAAATATTGGATTGCCTTTGTCTTCGCAGGATCAAATAGGATTCCATCATTATAGACTATATGGACTAGAAAAGAAACTGATTGAAGTTATAATTAAAACTTTCTAAACAACCCATATAATTTGTTTATTCTATGATTTCTCATAATAACCCCCAATTTATTCTCTTGGACTTCATAGATTTTTTAGTATACAAGGATATCATCGATGGATTCAACAACAAATTTATCAAGATATTCCTTGAAAAAATTATTCATTAAATTCATGAAAACAGAGGGGTCATTTTTCAGTCAAAAAGGCATCATTCTAAACATGTAATTCCCATACCTGGTACAAAATTCTGACATAGGAATATCTTCTTTCCTCACATGAAACTGATGATATCTAGATCAAGGTTCAATCTTCGAAATGTATTGAGCTCCATGAAATTAATCAAATAAATCATAAATTCGGGGTAAAGGATACTTATTCTTTATTTTAATAGCATTTATTTTCCTATAATCAATGCAAAGCCTCTTGAATCCATCATTCTTCTAGACAATGAGGACAGGGGCTCCCCATGAAGAAACACTAGGTTGAATAATTATTTTTTCAGTCAGATCCACTTGTTGTTTATTTTTCTCTACTAATTCCATAGTGCCCATTCTATATGGAGTCTTTGATATAGTTCTTGCACTATGGACTAAATCAATATAGAAATCAACTCCCCTCTCTAGAGGTTGTCCAGGTATATCATCTGGAATGACATCAATGTACACTAGAAATATTTGCACATCTTCAATTTGAGGATTTCTTTCCTCACCCATAGATATGGTTTTATCTTCCTCTCCATGTATTGAATTCAGTAGAGCTAATGGGGGTGGTTCTAGATAATAATCAGGTGGCGATGTCTCATCCCTAATGATAAGGGATTCTACACCTTTTTAAAAAATTGCATCTTTTTTCTTCTTTAAAAAAACCTTCCCATCATAATTTGACATCCAATACAAATGATAATTATATAAAATCCAGTCATTGGTATGATGACATGGTTAGAAACTAAAGCACATTTTGGTGTTTGGAGGGGGACTAGTCGACATGCCTTTGTTGCAGTGATCCATCCCCTATGAGTTTTGACTAAAAACTCCTTTATTAAATCAAATTGTACAAATATAATTTTCTTTGAAAACTGAGATGATATAAATGAATGTGATGATCCGTAATCAAATAAATTACTGGCTATGTTTGAGGAAACAGTTAATGTACCTACCACCATGTCATTAAGAACATCAACCTCCATGGTTGTAATCACATAGGATCTCCTTTGTAATATTGGAATTTTTGGAGGCATATTTCCTTGGAACATAAAACACTCATTTGAATAATGTCCCATATCTCTGAAATTGTAGCATTGAATATCATTGAATTTTTTCTTCCCCTTGCATTCATCAGATTGATGTCCCTTTTCTCTGAAGTTATAGCAGACTACCATGCCTTTCAATCATTCCCCGAGATGATTCTTCCATAGTTCACACATAAATGGAATAGATTTGTTCCCTTTCTATTCTTTGGTGCTTCTCCTTTTCCTTTGTTATCAAAGTACCACTTCTTATCTTGGATTCCTTTGAAAAGATTCGATCTAGAAAATTCCCTCTCTGTTTTGATGGAATTTGATAAAATATCATCATATGATGAAAATGATTGAGAATCTAGTGCCCTTCAAAGACATGTCTTAAGACTTTAAAAGAAATGAACAATCGTGTCTGCTAACTCACATACATAATCTAAGGCATACCTAGCCAGCCGTGTGAAAGTAGCCTCATACTCTGCAACACTGTCTTCTTCACATTGTTTTATGCTAAGGAATTTCCTCTTCATTTTAGTACATTTCTCATGAGGGAAATATTTTTCAAAGAATATTTACTTAAAAGTATTACATTCTGTATCATCTATTTATTCTTCCTCCGTGGTATTCTGAGTCAAGGACCACGATTCATCAGCATCACCCTTGAGAAAATATACTTCCAGTACTACCTTTTTAATTTCATTACATCTTAATGCCCTGAATATCCTTTCAGGGGACTTGATCCATTAATCAGTAACCAGTGGGTTAGTAGTCCCACTAAAAGATCGGGGATTCTAGCACATGAAACGATCCCAAAAAAGGTATGGAATGGTTATTCATTACAACCTAAGTAAGTTGTACCAATATGGTCAGGATCTGATCAGCTCCAAAATTGATTGTGTTGATTTGCACAGTATGGAGATCCCTACATTGCCCATGAGGATTGATTCCCCTTCTTCCATTAGACACCATTTATAATTATTAGGATACACTAGATTAGTTTATGAATCTCAAATACAAAATCACTCAACATAGATTGAAATTCTATCATATCTAATCTTATAAACATGATTTCCATGAGGAAAAATTTGCATTAATGTCCATCATAATGGATTTTAATGAAAATGTGAATTATCCTAAGCATATCACCCAAGAGTTTCATAGCCAAAAGTGCAGTAAGGATTGTTATTGTGCACCATTTCCCATTCGAGTCTAGCTTATAGTGGTGTTTTTGGGTTTTACCTCAAGATACATCTATGCCATAGCTACCTCTACCTGCTCATGTCAAGACATGGACATATTTCTTAAAAGATCCACATAATATATTTATTACCAAAATACTCGGACATTCTTGTAAATTTATCCTCAAATTCTACATTAGGTATTTGTTCCCTACTATACATTTCTTACTCTAGTTTCCAAGTTGTCTACTAAGCTTCCTCTGAAGCCAACTGTAACACCACGACCCCTCTTGGCTAGAGCCGGTGCATTACTTGTGATATTGGTATGGTTAGAAGGAATTAAAATCCTAAAGTAATGATCAGTTTAGTAATCTTGATGAAACTAGATACATAGATGTTACTCAAATTACATTGGAAAAGGTTACAAAATACAATACATAACAAAAACTGAAAACTGAATCCACAAGAACTTGATAAATGATATCCTATTTGTCATCTATTAAATGTAAATAATGAAATGGGTGATCTCAAACACTCAGTAAGGGTTAAAAATAGTGGAATCATGAATACAATAATAATTTATTCTTAATCAATCCGACATAATCAATATGGCATGGTGAATAGATGAAAAACTCACACAATTAATAAACTGAGAATGAAACTGCATCAATAGAATTTTTCATACTAAAAACCTCTTGGATAGTAATAACTGATAATAAATAAATAAAGTTATTATTATTAGGAAGTCATGTATCTGGAACATAAAACCATAATATCTTCATAATGATTTAGTACTATGGGTAGAAACTCATCTTATTTTTAGAAACAAACTCGAAGGGGTTGTCTCCAAACTGATTTTTGTCATGAGACCTACCGATTCAATGAGGCACTATAGAGCGGCCCACCCACCACTTCATGCCCAAATAATTTTTATACATGTATTCAATACAACAAATATATGTCTTTTCACTATCCGTAGAGAGTAGAATATATAGATTCATTAATATTTACATAATTAAAATTACTTTCCAAATAAGCACCATATGTAAAATGCTATACTATTTAGACAACTACATATCCATGATATGAGATTATGGATATTTAATATAAATATAATTTCAAATGAAAATTGATATCATTTGGGAAGATGTACACCACATAAGGATTATTAGGTGCACAATACAATGTTAGTCACACAAAAATAGTAGTTGAGATAAAGTGTCTTACAACAGTGTAGTCGATTGAATCATGTGACCACAACGTAATAAACCGTAATAAATCATTGAATAACATGAATATAATGAGAATCAATTTATTATATATCAAATGTAATTACACATATACCACATACAAAAAATAAGTGGCGAACAAAAAAAATATCACAAAAATGAAAGTGAGATGAGAAACCTCGTACAATCATTTCAGCAAGGTAAAGAGTGTTATTACGAGGGATTAATGAGAGCTAGAGGAGTTTTACACAGTTTATATATCATAATGGTAGTATGGGGGAGGTATGAAGACATACCCCATCATTAGTATTTAAAAATAAAATGGCACAATAAAGGGTGGATTCTTCAACAAAAGTGAGAGAGAGGATCCCTTACCTTATAGTCGAAGGTGTTCTTGATTATTCTTAACGACATGAATAATGAAATTTAGCATCATTAATAAATAATTAATGATCCTCATCAAAATATAATTGATATGTTATGACCTTATTAGTTTCATTAATGGCCCTTTTGATGGTTTAAGAGATTATATGTTACTGTTTCTGTAGCATTTGTTTCTTTGGTTTTCATGATCCGTTTACTTGTATTCATGAATGGATGTTTGTTGGAAATATGGTAAAACATCCATAATTTTTTATATACATTATTAGTGAAATTAAAGAGATATAAATTATCTTATAATGTTTCGGGTTATATTCCATGTGAATTGACTCGTTTGATGAGTTAAAATAAATGCTTAGATTTGGCTTGGTGGTTTTGTGCACAATAATATTGTTTTGTTTTATTATTTCATATTATGAACGTGTAAAGATTCCAGAAAATTAATTAAGATTAAATAAATATATAATGACATGTTTCAAACATTTAAAAAGTTTTATGTCTTGTACTGAATATAGTAATGCAAATTTAATACCAGTCCTCCTTGATTGTGATAAATTTACATATCTGAGAATGTGTTTGGATTTGTTACATAAAAGTAGGTTGAAAAGAGATATTATGTTGAAATATTCCATTAGTACAATGAAAAACCAGTACATGTAAGGTACTTTAATGATCATGGCATTTGGATGTGGGGAGGGGAGGTGATAAGGGAGAACAAAAGAATGGAACTTTGTAAAAGAAATTGAAAGAAAAGAGATGGAAGTTTCACCTCTTGAGTACTCCTCCTTAAGAATCTTCTTATAGACATTATTTTTGGCCTTTTGGTGGGACCAGATAGTATTTGACGTGGGTAGAGGGATTGGGATGAGTATTTTCAGAATTTAGGCAAGTCTTGAAGCATGAGTGGTGTGGGAGGAAGAAGGGGTGAGGGGTGGTTTATATAGTGGAGGGGATATGAGTTTTCTTAATATTATAATCAATAATTTATTATATCCTTTCAAGACAACCAATAGTGAGTATTCCATGACCTAGAACTGTATATATGTCTGTTACTTCAAACCAATTGGGCTTAAATTAGCATATCATCATCAACGATTGAATTAATCAATTATTTAGCATTTATTGTGAATTGTCGGATTTTACTATTCATCAAAATTTATGTATTTCAGAAAAATCCCCAAAAATCATCCTAACCATTTTTTGACATGTAGAATCCAAAAATGAATTCCATTTTTCAAAAATAATATTCTATGTATGATTAATTAAATATTTAATTAAAATAATTATTTAATAGAAAAATATAATCACTTAAAATATGCATCTTTATTCTTAAGGTGCCTAAATGCATTTATACATTCAAGGGCATGGATACCATTCATAAGAGTCATATTAATATTCATAAGGTAATGTTACTATTGGTAAGGGTAGGTTACTATTCATAAGTTTAGGTTGTTATTCACTGAAAATTATTTTAATTCTATCAGACTCTAAATATCATCTTGAACATAACCGTGTATGTCAAATTTTTAAAATTCAAATTGCAGAGTTATCAAATTTATGTTTAATGGATAGGTTATAGATATCACCTATATGTAACCATTTTTTGTTCCAAATAGGCTGACTAATTCATAAAATTTAGGCTATAACGAGAATGTATTTATGAAAAAACATACAATGAAGTGTTTGGGGTGCTACGGATAGGGATTCGCCTCTGTCCTTTCTCCATTGATAAGATATGTCTGGTGACTTCAACAGACAGAATGTAAATATACATACATTACTACTATGTAGTAGAATTTTCTGTCTTCTCCTATCCTCTTTTTCCAATAAATGGGTATTAAAAATAATCATTCATGGGGGTAGAGAGTTGGGTTTGCCCCAAATTTTTCATCAGAGCTTTTTGACTGACTTCTCTGAGTGATACCAAATGAGTCTATTGGCTGAAATGATGAACATTGGTAGGTGTATGTGCCTGCTGGATGTTACCCATCAATTATGGTTGAAGGACATCATTCAATACTGGAAGATGAGACTACTAACAAAATTGGTGATTGTAAATAGTCATATGTTCCTTTTTAGTAGTTTCCACCACATTAGATTGGTGTGATTCTTTAAATGCAGTCAGACAAGCCTACTGACTACCTGATAATGGGTAATCAGGCGATGTGTCTATTCACAGTACTCCACTTGGTTTATCTAGTGGGATTGGTGGAATATTTTCAGACGAGCCTGTTGAGTAGAAAAATTAGGACGGATGAGTGTATGTGCCTACTCATTGTTTACAATCATGTTAAGTTGAAGGACTTCTCCCGAGGAGGAAAGGGTGAGAACCTTCACCCAATTGACTGGATGTTGTCCCTAGTGGTTCATCTTGTGTGCCTGAGTCAGAGAGACATGGGCCAAATTGCCAGAGGCAACACCCCCATTATGTTAGGTACATACTAACTCGTGATTCTGGCGATGATAGCTGGTGGGAGTCCTTAGGAAAGACTTCTTTATTATTGAATTAAGGTCTTGAGTGACCCCATGATCCACCTACCTATATTAGAGGACGGATTTATTTTTGTGTTATGGGGATATGGACCCAAAATAGTTGGATACTGTGGTTGGAACTATATTCTACATGATCATTGGTCGTCTTTGGCTAGATGAGTGAGGATCTTTATTGACCTAAAAGGACAATCGAGGATCCTCAAAAGTCAAGATGGTACCACGCTGGTGATATTCATTTACAAGAACATAAAGAACCAACATTGGATACTCTATGATGGTGATGACATCCTTCCTGTGGATGGAGATCTAGTTTGAGCAGTGGTTGGGATGGTCACAGATGTTTTCTTAGAGAAAGCATTTTTTTTGGAATGAAGGGAATTCTGAGAAGAAAGACATGAAAATAACAAAAAAACACTATTAATGAAACATCTTTTTATATGGATATATGCGTGATTTATTCCATTTTCTGACCTTCCTTTATAGATTTATACGGGCTAACTAGTGGGTAATTTTATTAACATTGTTAAGAATTTATGTCTGGTTCACCATTTTGTTTGGTTGTTCCATGAAACGCGTGTTCTAGTTTTATAGTCATTGTTTCTAGGCTGTTTCCATTGGAATTTTTTATGGAACCGAAAACATCCAATATTTTTTAATCCAATGGGGACCTAGTTTCCTAATGAAGGTTTTCGTTATGTTTGAACTTCACGATACATAATAATCTACATTTGTCGAGAGGATGGGAGGATGGACTCGTCACTCCCTTTTGGGGAGAATTATTTTCTACTTCGGGACTCTCTTTGTAAATATAATATATTTTCATTAATCCTTATTAATTCACCAAGTATATCATAAGTATTTATTGGAATTTACAATCACTTTTTAATATGTGTAAAATTTAGAATCATCTGTATGAATTTAGGGATATTAATTAATTGAAATATCTATATGTATTCTATGTTTTCCATCAATGGTATCCTCTAATATGCATCTTCTAGATTATTTTAATCATCATTGTGATAATACTGGGTTTTCACCCACTCAGTGGGGCACTCTAGAATTTATTATCATCTTTGGAGCTGAAGTTTTGATTTCATTTTGGGATCATTCCCATAAAATAGGCTACCTACGTATTCTCATAAAAGGAATCAGAACCCCCGTTGTTCGGCTCCACTGAATGGGACACATCAAAACTTTTAAGGTCATTTGTTAAGGAACTAGTTGTACAGTTTAATTTAATGTGGTATGGACATCTTAGCATAATGTTTTTAGTCAAAAAATAGCATGGGACGTATAGAGAAACATCCCAATTATCTTTGGAAAGAATCTGGGTTTCCATATAGGATCAGGCCCTGTTGGGAAAATGTCCCAAGGAGAACATGGTTGATTTGAAGAGTTGGGTTTGAAACTCAAGGAGAAACTTCCATATCCCATATGGATGGGAATCAAAGCACATGTTGTTCGATAAGTCTCATAAGAGAGTATAGTCTTATGGGAGTGATGATTTTAGACTTACTTCTTGAAAAGGATTCCATGAGGATTTAGGGTTTAATTTGGGGTTTATTATTAATGAGGATGCCCAGATTAAAGGAATTGGGGTTAGATTTAGGATGAGGACATCCAGTGAGATCGGGCCCTAAAAAGGATTCCTAAATATCCTGGATTGAACATGAAAAAATGTTCTCATAGTTCATTCGATTGTGAAAATAATGTTACCATGACAAATCTCTAAGCCCACGTGAGTAATGATCAGTGTGAAAAAAAAGAGGAATCCAAATATTCAACAATGTTATTCACACTTTAAAATTTTTCTTCCTCCACTAGTTGAAGAGGGAACATCTATGGTGGTGAGGGTGAATGAGTTTCAGGTGGCCATGGAAGAGGGTGAGGCGATGGGCCTTCCCTCTGTTCTATTTACATTGGACAAGGGTCTAAGAAATGGAGGAAGGTATGAGGTTTAGGTGATTACACTAGGATGGATGCCAATGAATTGATCCTCATAGGGGAGGGAGACATCTGCTTTATATTAAAGGGAGAAAAGTTTTCCGAACCATACCTTCTCAACCTAAAATTTGATGTTTCCATCTCTTTGTGAATGGTGAGGCTGAGACCCAATCCTCTATTCTCAGAATTGGGAACTTCCCAACACTGTTCCTGGGAGAAAGGACCGTCTATCTATGGATATATGAACCCAACGACACTCCATGATCCCAAACCCCATTATTAAACAAATATGGGAAACCTTAGATTCTGGAAATAAAAACAAAAATTGGAGACACACTAATGTACCTTTCCCAATGGATTAATAATTCAGGAGGTTTTGGTGGAGGTCTCAACAGAATCCCTTTCAGACAAGGGATCCAATGAAGATTAATCATTTCCATGAATGGCTTGGATGGAAGAATGATGTCTTGATCAAGCCTTCATGAGTAAACCCTGGTGATCCATGATGTGGGGTGCTCAAGTACCTGTGAGAGGAATGGGCTGCGTGCAAGTATTTCTTACTTTGGGAGGTTGGGCACTTTAGGTGTGGAAGTGTTATGGATTTCAAACACTAAAAGGACTTATGTCCAATGATCCTCCTTTAAATCCTCCTCTCAATGAGTTGAAGAAATACAATAAATGTATCGAAATAATAGGGTGAAGTACAAGAATGTCGAGAGCCGCTATTGGGCTTCACGAAAATTGTACCATAAAAATGGGGGCCCCAAGGGTCAATTTATATTAAAATAAGTGACATTTGAAAAAATTAGTTGGTCGTACAAGTGACTTGGGTGCCAAATTTGGGCACAAAAGTACCTTTCATGCCGATGGTGTTTTGGATAGACTAGGGTTACACCTTTAGTAAATAGCCAAAATTATACTTTCATTCATCTCCAACATTGTGGCGTGCAATTGGGATGCATGACATATAGGGGCAGGCAAGTAGTTTTCATGCTAACAGAGTTTTTGCTAAACTATGTCAGCCAAAAACATATGCCCATGAAAATCTATGACTTTTTATTATGTATACTCCTTCTTCTTTCTAATGGATTCCATTCGTCATGATTTTAAACTCTTTGAGGGAATGGAGTGTTAACAAATATATTAAATATGACATAACATAGTCTAGTGGTATGTTGTAAAACCCTATCATCCCTTTCTTGTTGGTTAAGGCCCCATGGCATTGTCGGGTATAATGGGTTGCCCACCACCATTCAGGTTTTCATTATTATAAAACTATATCAATACAATTTCTATAAAATTTTCAAAAAATATATGATGCATGTTCTTGAAATAAAATTAATCATTGAATATCCATTATACCATTGTTTTAAAGAAAATGTATTTTTTTCATAAAGTCAAATAATATTATTTGACTATTACTATAATCTCATTTTTGATCATATAAACCCTAAACCATATCGATGAATATATACTTATGTTGATAAATGTTAAATAATTATTACTAAAATAAAACATTCATATAATAATCAAATGTTTTTTATTCCCATAGAGGTTTTATGAAAATATCTTTAATACTATTATATTCTTACAACACAAATTAAAAAATGGGGTGTTTAAGAATGAGATGTGATCTACCTTAAACTCATAAAACATGATTTTATCCATATGTATTAATATAAGGAATATGTGATTCTAAAATTTAAAAGAATCATGAAATTATTCATGATTCATATAAAAAATAGAATTTTGAAAAAAAAATTACATCTATAATATAATTATAGTATCCTAATAAATAAATAATCCATTTAATATCAATTTAGGACCATCCGTGGTCTAGGATCTATCCATTAGATAGAGGAATATACTTCGATAAATATGTGGTTCTCCATGAATAATACAATGAAATATAAATTGATAACATGGATGAGGATTATTTTCATCCATCATAACCATCATATTTCCTTATCAATTCATTTGTTTATGACATTATTTTCCACACCTAAAAATTTTTCCTTCTTACTTTCATATGTAATCTATTCCTTATATGTCACTATAGGATTAAACTATTCCATTCATTGTCATCACATATTCTAATTATCTATAATAGTTTTTTAATAAAATGTGTGTTATCGTATTCATATCCCCCATGAGTTTCAAACCAGGTGCACAACAAGCCTCTTTATCATTCACAAATTGATTATCTAGACAAGAAAAATACTCCATTTTCATAGACATTTCCCCTAGGTAGATATAAAGTCCACTTACAGTATCTATACATAGATACATTTTAAGAACAAACCTCAAATTATTTACCCAACCAAAACTATATAATGTAATTATATATTTATTGAAAAAAGTTTTTTATAGGGTTTAAATCCTTAATATATGTTTTCTGAAACATAGATTGTATCAAATCCTATGACCTTGACCCCTTTATCTCGGATCTAGTGTATAGTTTATTACATTTTAAATAGTTATAAGAAATTGCATTTATATGAACTGAATAATTTAGTATTCATAGTAAACTAGATATAAAGTTGAGTACCATATTCCATTGGAAAATAGAAATTACATCATATTTTTTTGTGAACAACATTTGTCCCTCTAACATATCATTTCTGATTAATCATAGCAAACATAATGAAATCTTTTTGAATGGATGAAAATAAGGGTGAGATCAAATTCTTAGTAATGGTCATGTAGAATGGATTCTATCAGAAGTAAATAATGAATAATCAATATGTCAATTTAAATAACTAAACAGACATTCCATTTAACCAATAACATGAAGATCATAATAATAAAATACATAACTTATATACCAAGTTATATAATTGAAAACACATCCCACCTAAAAAATAAATTGATAATTAAATTAATCCAATGATAATTTCATTATGAAAATATCATAGATAATAAGATAATTCATAATCAATGAGGTGGGGTAAATTATAGAAATTACAAGCGATGTAATTAATAATATGAAACTAAAATTCATCCACCTGTGATATTATTTTAATAATATTAGTGGAAAAAATAACCAAATTATTAATGAATATTTTTTTATTATTGGGTTTAATAATCTCATCCTTCATGGTTCATCTACTATCGTGGCATATCATAGTACTATTTTAAACTATAAAAAAACGTATTTGATTATAGTTAATTAATTTTTCTAATGAGACAACTAATGCATCAAGGGGATATATAATTTTGAGCCCGACTATTATTGTAGGTTTAAATAATTCTTCATATATTAAATTATCTAATTAAATCATGAATCAATTTTCCATATTAAAAAAAAATCTATATTATGTGAAGAATCCATATTTATCAATAAATCCTAGTTAATAATATAAAATTCAATGTAAACAATATAGATATTAATTGTATACAATTCTAGAAATAATATTATACATGATACAAAGAATATGGATATTTTAATGATACACTATTTAGGAAATAATCATATCCATGATACAAGGAATATGAATATTTAAGAAAAATGAATTATATGATAATTATAAAAATGTGAATAATTTAAGGTAATGTAAATGATTATAAAAATGAATCAAGGAAGTTAGTATGAATAATAATTGTGGCTAAATAATTTTAAAAAATACATAGTGAGAATGATTATAGTATCAATTCAACATATTCCCATGGTAGTAATATTGATGTGTTTTATTTATTGATGAAAATAAAAACCATAAGAAAGGATTTCTAAAACAACTCTAGTGAAACATTTCCTTAGCATTTGAAAATTAATTTTCTAAACTAGATGTTCACAAAAAATTTATAAAATAATTTTCATTGAAACAAATATTTTAATCCTATAATAGATGTTTTAAAATATTTAGTGGTCATGAAAGTAGGAAATTCTATACATGTCCAGTATGTTAAAAAAAATATTTCTATCACATTTTCGATAAAATCCAGACATGATTTGTTGTGATAATGAGATAAATATTATTTTCAAAAAAATTTAAAATTTACAAGTTGTTAAAAATATCGTTAATAAATGATTCTCAAAAGGAATTGTTTTTTATTTTTTAATAAAAAATTTTGTTTGAAGAAAACAAATTTCTGACCGAAAGGAGAAATAATGTCAGATTTTATTAAAAAAATTATCGATTGTTTTAAGTTAAAATGACAGTAAAAAATGCTAATAATTCTTGAAAAAATTCATTAATAAAAATTATATATGAAATGTAAATGGTGTTATTACATAGTGATCAAATAAAATTATTTAGTAGAAATTCAAGTACAATAAATCCAGAACAAAATTAGATTGTTAAATAAACCCTTAAAAATTCATAACGTTGAAGTGATAATTTATTAATGAATAAATTATGTGTATAAAAGTTATATACACATAAATTAAGTTTAATAAAACATATTAAATTCAAAATTCATTAAAAATATATAATAAAATAATATCCTATATTACGAATAAGTAATTTGACAGAATGAAAAGGAATTGAGTTATGAAAATTTTATCACTTTTTAATTTTGTTCAAATACCCATATAGTAAATAACTGGAATAGAAAAATAAAATAAAACAAATTTATATTTAATTAAGATATTACATCTGGAAGGGGAACTATTTACACCGTATAAATGAAATTAGGCGGAACAGATTACAAAATGCCTCAATGAAGAGAAATTGAGGCAACATCCCTTGACTCACAATTCCTTTTTTTTATGAAAATTTAAATCATGTATAATGGTTTTAATAATGATATTATTTTCTAAAATAAACACATATAATGTAAAAAAATAATTCTATTATAACATTATAGTGTTTCATATTATCTAAATAATATTTTATACTGTCCAAAATATTACATAAACTTTTTTCTTCTATTTCCATGAATAAATATTAAATACAACATTTTGATGAAACCCTTGTCGAGAATAATCGATTTCTTATTGTATATAATGACCTGTACATTACATACACTGTTATTACTTCAGAATTAAAGCACACTTATTACAACATATAAAAAATCCATGAAAGAACTGTATAGGTATAATGTCTTTAGAAACTGGGAAACATAAACAAGTGGTTCATAAATCATCTGCACTGTCACCCTTTTATTTTGTCATCTCTAGAGTCCCTTTTGGCATATCTCACTTAATACCCTTCTTCTTGACCTGGGGAAAAGAAAACATACAAAAGGGTGATCTCAAATGCTTAGTAAGGGTAATCAAAAGAAATATCAATCACATAATATACATAAGAACAAAACATTTTGGAAATCCTAACTAGAACAAGATATCATAATTTCAAAATATGGGAAAAATAATAGTAGGGAAATGTAATCCCAATAATCATAAACATAAAACATGAAACTTTTTGGCCTACACACATAATCATAGAGAATCATTTCTTAGTAGTCAAGACTCATTTCCAAGACAATCCTAGCGGACAAAGTCCATTTCTGATCCGAGTTCACTCCTCGTATCAGTCCTGTGTCACTGAACCGGATTAACCTGCCATCCAGCCATGTCTATCACATGAGATATAAATCTTTTCCCAATGAATTTGAGGGATATATAGGTCCCAAACATCTCATAATTATACCATTCTTATGTGTTCCACAAGATCATAAATCATACATCATAGCATAATCCATTTAATAAAAATGGGATTCTTAAACGTCATGCCATCATAACATAATCCATATAAGATAAAAGGACATCAAAAAAATAATTCAATCATAACATAATAAACTCAACAGAAAAATAGGGATAGAAATAGAACCCTGTATTGTCTTATATGGAAAATAATTTTGATAAAACGCTTGAACTCCATTCTTGAGGAAAATATCCTTTCTACTTCAAAAACATTATTCCTTTCTTAACATGTCATAAAATTTTAAACATAAAGAAGTTGATTAAAAATAAACATGAAAATTTTTAAATAAAGCTTCATGGAAATAATGTTTTATGAAATCATAAAATCCATTTTTGTCGTATAAGTTAAACAAAATCTCATACTTTGGCCGGAAAAGTCAAAAACTACCTCGTACTAAAAACGAAAAAAGATTCCTTCCATATATTTTAATAAAAACCCACCAATGATTAATATTGTATTTAAATTTTTGAGCATATAAATAATATTACATATTGAGAAACATGGATGAAGATGATAAATACACACGATTAAATACCAAAGTATAAACAATCTCGGATAAAAATGAGATTGTGAGATTTTCTCTTACCTTGGGTACGATTTTCTTCATATTTGTCCGAACCTGCTGTATAATGTTTTAAATAATGTTACTGACTTATTATAGAATTGTACTCATTGTTACGATATCATATATGGTCATATTCATAGCTTTTTATTAGTAAAATTTCAGTGATACTTGTTATTCGGGTGTTTATTGGTTTTTGTTGTTATGCATGTTTTGTCGAATAAATTCTTATTCTTCTTTCTAGGTTATAGATACGTCATTTACATAATGGTATTAGTGTAATATATATCATATTTATTCATTCAATTCATTTATATAATCATTATGCAATGAAGATCATGTAGAACGAGTCACATCACATCGTGGAGACGGTAGGTCGTACATAGGCACGAGCGATGATATCGTCCCCATTATCATGGAATTGTATTGAAGTTTATGTATACTATTTAATAATTAATAACAATTTAAAATAATCATATATAGTTATTCTTTACACCATTATACCCATCCATGTAAGGTGGTGGTGAAAAACAGATTACACCACAGCATGGAGACAGTATTCCGTAGATACGCACACACGGTGATTTCATTTTCCATAGGATGGATAAAAGGTTAAATAGGTTTGTTTCATATTTATAATTACATATCAGTATATTAGTGAAACTGATGTTATTACTTCATAATGAAACAACTAAATAAGTATAAGTACAAGAAGAAAGAAATTTGAAAGAATCGGTAAGGGACATTACCTCTTCTTTGAAGCATCTCTTCTTAACCTCCTCTTAGGGAACTAAAGATGGTCTTTAAAGAAGAACAAGACCTCTAGGATGTTTCTAGGGAATTTTAGAAGATAAAACGGCAGGTTTTGGCTGATCATGAAGGCTCAAAGTTGTGTAAAGAGGATAGGGAGGAGGTGCCCTATTATAAGGGAGGCGAGGGGCACTTTAGGAAAAACATAAAATATTATTTTATAATAAAGTCATATTCAGTTAATAATGGCACCAAAGTGACTTATTTAGAAGTTAATGTGGGGATGGGTAGAAATCCTCTCAACCAATATATTTTAGGCAAGTTTAGGTAACTATTTTAACCTTATCATTTATATTTAACTCTAAGTTAAATAATTTAACTTTTACCGTGTCTTCTTGTTTTCTTACACTATATGGTTAATAAACTTTCTATAACAAGGAAAAATAACCCCAAGTGGTTCATTATTAATATATATAACCTTATCTAAGTCATTTAGTTGAACCATTGTTTTTTATAATTAAAATTACAATTAATAATATAATATTTGTTTTAAAAAATATTTCATGTCAATTTTGACACTTTTTGGTAATTGATTTTTGGGAAAATCATAACAGCATGATTAGATAGAAAAAAAGATAATTAAATCAATTATAATATGTCATATTAACCTATAAAATTAGTGTAATTCATGAAAAGTCTCAAATTACAATTATATGGGTAATTATAATATCAATTATGATAACATTTCCTTAATAAGGTAATTACTGCATCATCATTGTATCATAAATAAATTACATTATTTAATGTCTAAAAATTATAAATAAAAAACCATTATGTAGGAAATATTTTAATCTTTCTAATAAATATTTATAGTCTAATTTATCTTGGTTATTAACTTATATTGAAAATGTTTTAGTTATTAAACTTTGATTTTAACTATTTTAACTCTTCTTTAAATAATATAATATTAAATTTTCTAATCTAATCCACGTGGACCTAAATGGTCATATTTAATTCCTAAGGTTTTTTTTGGTCCAATTAAATTTATCCAATATAATTAGGACATGTGTTAGGGTAATAATAATTCAATTTTTACCCTTAATTACCATATTTACTTTTAACCATGATAAATAAAAGTAAATAGTTACTATTCACCAAAAATTAGTTTTATCTTATTGAACCACATTTTACTCCTTGATATTAACCGTGTCTCTCAGATTTTTGAAATTCCACTCACAGAAGTGGTAAAATTAAGTTTTATGTAAAATTTCAAACTCTCCTGGGTAGTGGGTAAAAGACGGTGAAAAGTCCAATAAGCTTTTTGTATATCTAAAATTTTTATAAAATGACTCCAATGAATTACTTTCAATGTATATAGGTATTATGTATCAATTTTTACCTAAAATAAATTTAAATATAATAAATAAATAATTATTTATATAAAAAGTTGGTTTTTAAATAGTAACCCAGTGTTTTCACTATTCATCAAAAATTGAATATTTTCAGAAACATAACAAAAATTCACCCTAGGCTAATTTCGATATTCCGAATCCAAAAGTTTAGTCCATTTTGAAGGATAAAATTTATAAATTTTCGAAAATTGGGTATTACTATTCATAACGGCTAGTTTTAATAATATTTTAAATGCATATCGATGTTTAGTGAAACTCGGTATTGTGTACAACGCAAGCTATCGAGGAACGTCGCAATTGCGTGTAAAGCAAGCCAAGCTATTGTTGTGTGTAGGGAAAGATTCCTTTGATGATGTATATAACATAAAAAATATTTCTCATAAAAATCTCAGGTGTTACATTATACCCCCCTTAAAATGAATTTTACCCTCAAAATTCATCACATTGTAACAAACAGAGGAAGATACCTCTCCCTCATCATAACCTCAAGATCCCATGTAGCTTTTTCTAATTGGTGGTTCCTCCATAAAACTTTCACCAAGTGAGTGGTTTTGTTCCGTATGACTTCTTCTCTACGCTACTGAATCTCAATCAGCTGTTCTTCATAAGAAAAATATTTCTACAACGGTACAACTTCAGAGCTTAGTACATGTGAAGGATCAGGAATGTGACTTCTCAAGAGAGATACATGGAACACATCGTGAACTTGAGAGAGATTCAGTGGAAGCGCCAATCAGAAAGCTGCCTTCCCAACACGATCTAGTATTTCGAAAGGACCGATATACCTAGGGATCAGCTTTCCCTTCCTTCCAAATCTCATTACACTCTTCCAAGGAGATATTCGTAAGAATAATTTATCACCCACTTCAATCTCGAGGTCTTTTCTTCGATTATCGACATAACGTTTTTGTTGAATCTGAGCTGCTCTTATGTGTTGTTGAATAGATCAGACCTTTTCTACCATCTCACCGACAAGATCAGGTCCTAATAGCTTTCTTTCCCCAACATCATCCTAGAAAGATGGAGTTTGGCATTTCTTTACATAAAGAGCTTCATATGGAGCCATATGAATACTGGAGTGAAATCTATTATTATAAGAAAATTCCACCAAAGGTAGGTGTTGATCCCAACCACCATTGAAATTCGTAGACCAATATCTTAACATATCTTCTAGTGTTTGAATTGTTCTCTCAGACTGACCGTCTGTCTAAGGATGATAAGTAGTGCTGAAACTCAACTCTGTATCCAGAGTATGCTGAGGAATTCACCAAAACATTTAGGTAAACCTCAGATCCCGATCAGATAAAATGGAAAGTGGTACTCCATGCAATCTTACCACTTCCTTTACATATATCATAGAAAGTTGATCCAGAGAGAAATCTTCTCTGATAGTAATGAAGTGTTCCAACTTTGTAAGATGGTCAACTATGACCTAGATAGTATTATTTCCTATGGATGTTTTAGGAAGTCTGTTAACAAAGTCCATAGTGATGTTTTCCCATTTCCATTCGGGTATGGGTAATGGTTGTAACATCCCCTTAGACTTCTGTCTCTCCGCATTAACTTGCTGACAAACCAAGCATCGAGAGACATATTCAAAAACATCCCTTTTCATGACATCCCACTAGAAGTACACTTTCAGGTCCCTATACATCTTTGGGATTCTAGGATTAATAGAGAATGAAGAACTATGAGCCTCATCCAGCTGATCCTTCTTTAATTCAGGGATGGGAGGAACACAAACCTGATTCCTGAACCGTATTATTTCATCACAATCAAAGTGAAATTCTGGAACATTTATCACCATATTTTGTAACTCTACATCTTCTTTCTGTTCCTCTTTAATCTTCACATGTATAGATGGTTGAACATTTATTTGACAAAGATATGATTTTCCCCTTCCATTATAATTCCAAGATCCATCCTTTGTAAATCCATCAATAATAGATCTTTTGTGATCCTCATCAGGGATAAGCTAGCATGGTCTTGTCGACTTAATGCATCTCCCACCTTGTTTTCTTTCCCATGGTGATAATGAATTGATCAGTCGTAATCCTTAATTAACTCCAACCATCTTATTTGGATCATTTTTAGCTCCTTTTTTCTAAAAATATACTATGATCAGTATAAATATCACACCTTTCAACATAAAGATAATGCCTCCATATTTTTAATGAAAAGATTACCGCAGCTAACTCCAAATCATGAGTTGTGTAATTTTGCTCATGGATTTTCAAATTTTGTGAGTCATAAGATATCAGCATATCATTTTTCATGAGAACACACCCCAATCCCTTCTTGCATGCATCACTATAGATCACAAACCTTTCTCCAATACAATCCAGTGTGAGCATATGTGCACTGGATAAAATTATTATTAACTCCCTACATTTCTCTTCACACTCCTCCTTCCAAATGAACATAACTCCTTTTCGAGTCAACCTGGTGAATGGATTAGATAATTGTGAAATATATTTAACAGAACGTAGATAATATCCAGCCAAACCAAGAAAACTTCGGATCTCAGTTACTGTTGTCTGTCTCGACCATCTTTCGATAACCTCTATTTTTGCAGTATCCACAGATATCCCCTATATTGATATTATGTGACCCAAAAAATGAAACTTTTTGAAGCCAAAATTCACACTTGGTAAATATAGCATAAAGCTTCTCCTTTCTCAGGGTCTTTAATACAATTATCATGTGATCTTCATGTTCTTCCTTGCTCTTTGTATAGAAAAGAATATCATCTATAAAGACTACCACAAACTGATCAAGATAGTCTCTTAAGACTCTATTCATTAGATCCATAAAGAGAGTAGGGGAATTACTAAGACCATATGGCATCACTATAAATTCATAGTGTCCATACCTTGTATGGAAATCCGTCTTTGGTATATCCTCCCTTTCGACCCTTAATTGATGATACCCAGAATGAAGATCAATCTTGGAAAGGTATTGAGCTCCGCGTAGTTGGTCAAATAAGTCATCAATTAGTGGGAGAGGATATTTTTTCTTGGCAGTGATCTAGTTAAGTTATCGATAATCAATACAGAGTCTCGTTAATCCATCCTTATTCTTAACAAACAGAACTGGTGCTCCCCAAGGTGATGCACTAGGGCATATGAATCCCTTATCAAGATTGTCTTGGAGTTGCTTCTTCAATTCCTGCAACTCAATTGGGGCCATTCTATAAGGTGTCTTTGAAATAGGCATAGCACCCGATATGAGTTCTATTGAAAACTCAAGATCACAATTTGGTGGAAGACCTGGAAATTCCTCCAGAAAGACATCATAAAACTCCTGTAAAGTGGGAATATTCATAATTGTGAGTTTCTATACAACCATTTGAGATAAATAACCTTCATTTAGTGGAATCAAGACCTATAATATGGAAGAAATTTCCACATTAAGGTTATGTTCAACCTTGCATCGATAGACAATCATAGATTGATCTGGAATATAAAATGTGACTTCTCTTCTTTAGAAATTGATATGATCTCCATATAAGGAAATCCAGTCCATACAAAGATTCACATTAAATTCCACTATAGGAAGGATCATAATATTTGCAGGAAGCACTTTCCCAAAAACTAAAATTGGAGAAGAATTTTAAACTTTTGATGTGACTATTGTGACATTAGGGGTTGTCACAGCTAACTAAATATCTAACTGCTGAGGTAATATGGCAATACCCATAGAAAATTCTTCAGAATTAAAACAGTGGGTGGATCCAAAATAAAATAAAACATTTGATACATTAGATTGGATGGTACGTGTACCTTTCACCACATCGTTATCATACTCCACATCGATGATAGAAATTGCAGGCGACATTCCTTTGTCTTTGTCCTTAAGAGTTTGTTGACGTCGATCATCATAAAAAACCCTTGTATTTGGGAATTTATTGGCATTTTTCCGCATTTCCTAGGACATGTAACATTGATGTGTAGGGGGTGCACTCTATTTATCCTTTTATTTGTTCGCATCACTAGAGATCTTCTTCCCATCATTGCAGCATTCAAATGCTCGATGACCTTCCATTCCACATTTGAAACATTTACTTGTACCTTTAAGACAACTCCCTCCATGTTTCCTTCCACACATTGTGTAAAGACCCATAAAATTCAAATGTAATTTTTTCTTAATTTTCATTCGGATTTCACAAGTACGTAGTTTCTGACGGCACCTGATTCTGAGGCCCGGTGTGCCCGAAATCAATTTCCGAAGTTTAGCTCGGGTACATTCAGTGAACGAAGGAGCAGGTTTTCCTATCCTTTGAAACTGTGCTCAGAATCAAAATCTGAGGGCATGGATGGATTCGCAGTGCCGGTAATTGCTTAGGAACACCTTTTCTAGAGTTGTATTTGCTTGGGTATGGTTATTAAAAAATTGGGTTAATTAAGGAAAGAAATAATAATTTGTGCAAGAATTATTATTTTCTATTCAAAGTAGTTTAAACCTATGGATAGTGGTTGGAGTCGGACCCACTACATCCCAACTCCCCTAGGTAGGATATTAAGTTATGTGGGTCCCACACTAGTCCCACCCCTTCAAATCCCGTAAACCTCCCATGGGCACTTAATTGTGTAACTCACCCACCCCCCAATTTAATGGCAAGTCAACCCTCAAAATTAATTTGAATATTAAACGCTCTTCAATTATGTAAATTAATTGAATGAGATCTTTTTGAATTTCAAATTAATGGCTTGTGTTTGTTAATAAAATAAGACAATGACTTATTTTATTGGGGGGATGATTCATTGTACGAAAAGAAGGAGAAGACCCTTGCGCTCTGAAGAACATCTCCTTCCTTGTCGAAGAACGCGAAGCACACCGAATCTACGACGAAGAACTCCATCACCACAAGGGAATCACCGTGCCATCTCTTCACCTATCTGGAGAAGGTGAGAGACACCTTATTCCGAGAATGGCGATGCGCCGCTTCTTTCATCGGGCGTGCACCGACGACGTATACGGAGCCTCGCTCCACGACGCCTTCTTCCGTGATGCCGTCTTCCGCGACACCGTCTTTCTGTATCGCCGTCTTCCGCGACACCCTTTTCACTGCGCGACCATTGTTCGAAAACTCTTTGTGGCAGGGGTTAATTTTTTTCATATTCTTTGTCGTTCATCATCTTTTTTGGGGGGGCTTCTTTTTATCGTTAAAACGGGAGGAGGTCGGACCGCACGAACACAGCCGAACCTCCTCCCCTTTGTTGTTAAATTCTTTATGGCTCAAATGAAGGTTGTGCGGTGCAATGACACCGTGCAGAATCAAGGAAGAACACGGAGAAGAAGTGTGGTGTTGTCGCACCGCGTCGTTGAGGCCGAACGAAGCCGCGGCCGGAGTCAGGCCGTGGTGAAGGGGCGCGGTTCCGTCGCGCCGTGCCGGTTGGATAATGTTGTGGGCTTTGTCCTCGGCGGAGCAAGGGAGGGCATCCGGAGCCACTGTCCACTGGTTCGCTGGAGGGCGGGACCAACCGGTCCCGCGGGGTGAGCCGGACGGCCGGCCATATTCTAGAAAACAGGGGGGTTTAACCCCTGGTCAACCCCAGCAGGGAGGACCCATGCTGGTCCTCCGTTTTGTTGAAAGGGTTTGCGGTCCCCCCCCCCTTCCGCGCTTACGCGGCGCGCAGCGCCGTGCCGGCTAGACCGGCCATGCCTGCTGGACGGGCCGCACCGGGCCAGGCCGCCCGCGCCGGGCCGACTGGGCTGAGCTGCACCCTGAGGGGCTGGACCCGTACCTTGGTCGGGTCGACCCGGTTTGGGCCGACCTAGTGGGTCTTGAGACGGGTCGATCCGGGACCGAAAACCCATAAACCCGGACAGGTTCATTTAAATTCCCGTAACTTGGGCTACGATCCTCATATTTTTTCACTGTCAGTTGAGATACAATACATGGATCGAGATGTTCGATTCAGTATATTACAGTCAAGGTTTTGGAGAACTTTGGGTACGGCCAGGTTGGTTCGAACACGAAACCAACCGGGCCCTCGGACCGGAAACACTTATAATTTGAGCTCTAGATGTCCGATTTATGTCCCGTCGACTTTGTTGGATTCCACTTAGTGGGAAGGACCTTTTGGATTACTCCACTTGATGTTTGGGCACAGTTGGAGTATGGTCAGGTTGGTTTTGATTTAAAAACCAATCGGGCCCCTGGAACAAAAAAGTCAATAACTCCCAGGCCGGGGCTCCGATTGACACACCGTCTATCACGTTGAGTTCCTTTTTCCGAGGCGGAACCTTGGGATAAATCAACTCCGGACTACGTGTAATTTGAGGTATTGACTCCTTGGCTCATGGAGAGGACCCTCCCGGAATCGAGCATGCTCTGTGCGGGAACCCTAGAGCTGGATGCGACTTCAACGACGAAGACGACTACACTGAAATCCTCCATGGGTTCGGTAGTGACAACGACTGCACTGAAATCCTCCGTGGGTTCGGCAGCGATGATGACTGCACTGAAATCCTTCATGTGTTTGGCAGCGATGACTATCGTTCTGAAATACTCCGTGGGTTTGACGACGATGACTGCTGTTCTTGTATCCTACGTGGGTCTGGAAGTACTATTGTTCTTGTATCCTACATGGGTCTGGCAGAGTAGCTGGTCTTGTATCCTATGTGAGTCCAACATCTTAGCTGGTCTAGAATCTTATGTGGGTCCCACCTTAGATTAATCAGTGGCTACATCTGATCATCTTTATCACCTTAACGAAGAAGTATACTTGTGTGAGCTGAGTCCTGACTTTCAATCTTTATCATCGATATGATTGAATTGTTTTCCTATATGGATTGGGTTGTGCTTTCCTATTTGGATTGTGTTTTACTATTCTTTGTGGACATGATTGAACTTGGTCTCGGATGATGGAGCCAAACTGGAATTGATGTCTTAGGTATATATATGGGCATATACCTAAGTAGTGTTGGATGTTACTTCGTGATTGTGACTTTCCTTTGTAGATTATGCTTTGTGGATTATGGGACACCTTCGGGGGTCTCGGGGTCCCTACTGAGTAGTGTATACTTATACCTTCATGGGCTATGACCGCACTACGTTGTGTTGGATGCAGACGACAGACAGCGCTGATCGCGGTTGAGGCTTGTGGAGCAAGTCGGTACCTGGAGGAGGACTACTGTGTGGGATGTACACGGAGCGGACGACTGGACCCGAGGAGCCGAGGAGGCTATCTGTACTCACCCTTTAGGTGGGACTTTCCAATGGACGGATCGACATTGCTGATTTACATTTCAGTTGCTATACTTTATTTCAGTTGTACTTTACTTTAGTTGGGTTTGTATTCCAACCCATTTACTTTCCAAAACTTACAGTTGTTTCCAGTTTACATAGTGTTTACTTCAGCTTGCTTACTCTGGTGTTTGTTTACTTTATAAAGGCAATTACTTCCCTTTTTATCTGGATTTACGACTTTGGGGCTAGTCGCCAGCCCCTGGCCTATGAGAGGCGGGCTTGGGGTAGTCACGACATGGGCCCTGAGGATGGGTCGTGACAAATTGGTATCATAGGAGTTTGTCTCTACCGCAGAACTAAGGACTCTGATGTTGCTTCTATGTGATGCAATAGTGTTAAAGGTATTGAGTGTGGTTATCACTCTAGGGAGGCCATTGTTGGTGCGGTGGCTGAAAAATCCGTACACTAGGACCCTGACTTCTGATTTCCGACTCAATGCACGAAAACATTGATTGCATTTGTGTTTCAAATGTTTTCTTTGTGATTACTTTGACTCAGCTCACCAGGTATACTGTTTTGACCATGGCACACCTGTTTCTTTTAAGGATGGCCCCACGACTGCAACCAGCTAGGGTTCAGAGATTTGTGCTGTATGACAACCCACCGAGCGACGAGACCTCAGTGCAGGGCCCTTCTTCAACAGAGGCACCGGCGGTACCTCTACCCACCGAGCCACCGATGCCACTAGCCCCAGTTGCTGAGAGTGCACGTCGGCTTAGTGCACTGCACGAGTTTCAGGATCAGAGACCGCCAATGTTTCGTGGGGAGACAGACTCTCAGGAAGCCAAGGATTTGATGGAGGCTGTAGTTTGAGTTTTCAAGTTAGGGGGACACTAGCTGGCCTCATGGTGATCCTTACAGTGAGCCTCCTGCATGCGGCAGCAGGAAGATGGTGGAGCTTGATGCTACAGGTGCACGAAGAGGCATCCCACCTCTAGATGGACTTTGAGTGCCTCTTCCGGTCGAAGTTCATCACAACCACCCTCCGTGCGGTGCATATTCTGGAGCCACTATAGCTGCGGCAGGGCATCATGATGGTCGCCCAGTACTCGGTGAGATTTACCAACCTCTCGTGCTATTCAACAGACATGGTACGAGACCCATTCTTCTGGGCCCGAACCTTTGAGCAGGGACTGAGGCATGAGATCAGGGCATCGATGATCTCCCTCAGTTTTTTAAAACCCGACGCGAATCATTTGTGCGGGGAATTAATGGCGTCGGTTCTGCAGAAAACCGACGCCAATAATATTAGTTAACATATTTTCCGCGTCGGTTATTATAATAACCGACGCGGAAAATAAAAAAAAACTATCCGCGTCGGTTTCCACAAAAACCGATGCGGAAGTTTTTATTTTTATTTTCGGCGTCGGTTTTGAGGAAAACCGACGCCGAAAACCGACGGCGAAAAAACACATTCGGCATCGGTTTTCCTAAAAACCGACGCAGAAGATAGGTTTTAAAAAAACATTCGGCGTCGGTTTTTCTAAAAACCGACTCCATAAGTTAAAACTTTCGCGTCGGTTTTCTTAAAAACTGACGCCGAAATGTTTTTTTAAATTTTCGGCATCGGTTTTCCTTAAAACCGACGCGAAAATTCTTATAAAATTATTCGGGGTCTGAAACCCTCATTTTGTTCTACCATCGAAATCGAGCTCCGCTATCCCGAAACCCTTGTTTTTTTCCATTGTTGAAATCAAGCTCCGCTTCGGCCCTTCGGACATCCGACTACCTTATAACCTAATTTGCGATCTCAACCGAAACCCTTATTTTGTTCGATCGTCGAAATCAAGCTCCGTGGCTGCACATTGGACTCCCGACGACCTTCGAACTTGATTTGCGATCTTGGATGGACATTTTTGAAGGTTTTTTTCGTTTGCACGATTTCTGGTAAGCGTTCTTCCTCTTTCTCTATTGCTATCACACCATTTTTGCACTTGAAATGTATAAGTGGGTCAATACATGGAAATGGTTGAATATTATTTGGATGTGCCACTAGATTGGATAGTTTATAACAGAAAACTGGTTATTGACTATGGATTTGCACTATATACTGGTATTTTATTCCAAACTGAGTGCCTCCATGGATTTCCACTAGATATATTTAAGAGATTCCATTTATTATCTATCTGTATGTTCTATTTATTTATACTTCTTATTGGTCATTATCCCTTAAAGTTTATATCATATTATTTGTTTCATTTACATTCATTATATTCACTATATGATCTTCTAGTAATAAATTATATTTTTGGTTTTGTTTTTAAAATGAATTTTTATTGTGAAAACATTTTTGAAAAGAAAGGATGCATGTGTGATTTTTAAAAAAGGGAATTTGTGGAAATATCTGTTTTGTTTTTTAGAATAATTAAAATCCTACTTTATATATGTATTTTAACCTTTTCTGGACTTTTTTGGAAAGGAAATGCATTGAATAGGGTGTGATAACCTACTGAGCTATTTATGATCACATCATACTTGTTCCAAACAACATTGGTTGACCTAATATATTTTGTAGTTTATTATTTATAGTTAAATATTCCATTAGAGCATGTTGGCGTTGTGTTTGGTGGTGACAAAGAGGTCACATGTAGATCACGATTTCATGGTGTATCATAAGTTTTTTTTTCGTTTTTTTTTATTTTGAAGTTTTTGTATTTGGATTATTTATGTATTAATTGATGTTTATTATTATTAGTTCTACCGTGTATTCAGTTTAGATATTGATCTTGGTACTTTTTTGGGATAAATCATTCCTTTTTTATTCTTTTGATTCCCTATATTAGTTTCCAGCTTTGGGGGATCAAGAATGCCCTTCAGGCCATATCCCAGACTGTGTTGGGTTTCTGGTTAGATGGCATCTCATCTTGGTTCTTGAAAAACCCTAAAAAATCATTTCCAGTAATAATAGTTCTCTAGACCTTCCCAAACTCACAATTGATGACATTTATGTAGGTGATTCATTTATAAAAGGGAATATTGGCAAGAAAAAAATAATCTAGAAAAAGTAAAATCATTGATGTTACACAAGATATTTTATGGTGTTGTTTTTGGGCCGATGACACCTAAATCCCTTGATAGAATATGTATTATGTATTATATGTTCAATAATAAAATAATATAGATTGGATTATGGTGATTATCCACTGAAATGTGGAATGGAAATGCATTGATCTGTTAGATATGGATAAAGAGAAGTGTCTTAGTATCAATATAAAGATATACTAAAATGATAATGACATATAATTTACAAAAACTATGTGGGAGAATAGAAAAAAATTCATGGGAAACCACATCAAGTGTCAGTGGTGAGGGATCATAAACTGATGCCATGAGTCATATTACCAATGAACTCAAGCATGCGTCCCAATATAATTGAGGCTCCTAGGCATCATTATAGGTTTATAAACGTATAATGTGGAGACTATACCCACTATTCGGAGTAAAACCATATTATAAATAACCTTAGGAGATAAATAAACCAAATGAGCCAGTATGAATGATACACTTATTTGGATGTCTTATATTTTACCATGTGACCCAACTGCAAAATGTCAATTTTGACCAAAATTTAAATATTGAGGAATTTTATCTTTGTATTTGACTCTTTCATTTATTATGTTCACAAAAATAAGAAGTATTTTATTAACATACTCTTCATCATGTTCAATAATATCCTCAGAATAATCAAAGAACCAATCATTAATTTATTTTATTTTAAACTAAATCATTGATTGAAATGACATATCATTTTTTTTCATGATATTATTTTTTAAATTTTGATAATTTATAATTTTTTATGAAATTAGAATGTCGTTAACACACATGTATATAATATGAAAATAAACTGTTTACTCTATTTGTAAACGTGTTTCATATCTGATGTCTTTTATCTGATTATCAATAGTTTTTATGGAATATGTTTTTGTTTACAATTTATCTGATAGATATTTTAATGTTTCTATGTTTTAATATATTCAACAATTATATTGTGATATCAGGTATTAATGGATCATAATTGGATTTATCTACGAAGACCTACTAGTGAATATGAAATAGGAGTTGAAATTTTTTTGGAATTTGCTAAACGGTGTAATCAAAATATTGATTTGATTTTCTGTCCATGTGTGAAGTGTGTAAATATCAGAATGATAAACTTCAGAGAAATCAAGGATCATCTCATTTGTTATGGTTTTAGCCTTAATTATACACGTTGGATCTTGCATGGTGAAAGAACTGAAAATTCAACATCCAATGTTGATGACGATATTCATAATGAGGCAGAGCATCGTATTGAAGAATTAATTCATGATTTTGGTGTGGAAACCATCGAAAAAACACCACCTGTTGAACGATTGTATGGAGATTCTGAGAAACCATTATTCCCAGGTTGCAGTAAATATACAGTGTTATCAGCAGTTTTGAGATTAGTTAACTTAAAAGCAAAAAATGGGTGGAGTGATAAAAGTTTCTCCAGTTTACTTGAGCTTTTAAAAGAGCTTCTTCCAGAAGGCAATGGGCTTCCAGATTCCAATTATGAGGCGAAGAAAATATTATGCCCAATGGGATTGGGGTATAAAAAGATACATGCTTTCCCCAATGATTGTGTACTGTATAGTAAAGAAAATGAACATTTATCAATTTTTCCTACATGTGGAACATCGCGCTATAATATGGATGAGAAAGTCAACTCAGATTCATTTTCATGTGATGTCATGTAACGTTATGAAAAATCAATTTTTTTACTTTCCAATGATATCATCCAATATTTTTTTCAAACAATTCTGATAATTCAATTCTGATTTATTTTTAGGTACCAAAATCAAAACTCCATCTAAAGCAATTTGGTAACTTCCAATTATTCCTCGTTTGAAGCGTCTATTTGCAAATTCAAATGATGCAATAAGGTTAAGATGGCATTCAGATGAGCGCATTTCTGATGGTAACTTACGTCACCCTGCCGATTCACCATAGTGGAAGAGATTTGATAAAAAATTTCATGATTTTGGAAGTGAAGTTAGAAATATCATAATGGGATTGTGTACTGATGGAATGAATCCATATCGGAGCCTCAGTAGCCAACATAGTTCATAGCCTGTTTTTCTGGTACTTTACAACTTGTCCCCACATCTATGTATGAAGAAAAAATATGTTATGATGAGCTTGATGATTTCTGGACCAAAACAATCGGGAAATGATATTGATGTGTATCTTACACCATTGATTGAGGATTTAAAACCGCTATGGGAGAAAGGTGTTACAGTTTTCGATGCATACAAGAAAGAGTATTTTCTTTTGTGTGCTATGATAATGTTCAGTATAAACGACTTTCCTGCATATGGAATCTTATCTGGATATAGTGTTAAGGGACATAAATCATGTCCAATTTGTTAAGAACGAACTTCATATTATCAATTGCAGAATGGAAGAAAGACAGTGTACATGGGACATCGAAGATTTTTGGGAATTGATCATCCTTATCATAGATTGAGAAAAGCATTTAACGGTTTACAAGAATACAACCTCCCCCCTCAACCATTGTCAGCTGAAGAATATTATGACAGAGTGAAAGATATTGATTCAACATTTGGAAAGAGAAAAAGTTCTGGTTGACAAAAACATATCTGGAAGAAGCAGTCTATTTTTTTCGAACTACCTTATTGGATATTTTTAGAGATAAAACATAACATTGATGTTATGCATGTTGAGAAAAACATATGTGATAGTTTGATTGGAACATTGTTAGACATAAAAGGAAAGACAAAAGATGGATTACATGTTAGATTTGACATGATATTAATGTGAATACGTTTGGAGTTAGCTCCCGATGTGAATGGAAACAGAACATATTTACCTCCGGCTTGTCAGACATTAAGCAAGATTGAAAAGAAGAATTTTGGTCAGTGTCTTCATGGTATTAAAGTACCCAGCGGTTTTTCTTCAAATGTGAATAATTTTGTGTCATTTAAGGATTGTAAATTAATAGGTATTAAATCACATGATTTCCATGTGTTAATGCAACAAATTCTACCAGTAGCAGTGCGTGGTATATTACCGAAAGCTGTCAGGAAGACAATCATCAGGTTATGTAATTTCTTTAAATCCATTTGTAGCAAAGTCGTTGATCCAAATTTGTTAGATTTGTTGGAGAATGAAGAAACTCTTATTATTTGTCAACTAGAAATGTATTTCCCACCCACATTTTTTGATATAATGGTTCATCTATTAGTTCATTTGGTGCGTGAGATAAGAATGTGTGGGCCCGTTTATTTAAGATGGATGTATCCTTTTGAAAGATATATGAATATTTTAAAAGGATATGTTAAAAATCCTTATCGACCAGAGGCCTCTATTGTTCAAAAATATGTATCAGAAGAGGTGATTGAGTTCTGTACTGATTATTTGAATGAGGTGGAGCAAATTGGTCTCCCTGTATCTCGACACATGACAGTTCACAGAGAAGGTAGAGGGGTTCGAGGCTTAAAGGTAAAGTTCATTCCACGTGATGAAGTGATGCAAGCACATTTATACATTTTGAACAACACAGATGAGGTTCAACCATATATATCCTCACATATTGCTGAATTAAAGTTACGATATCAGAAAAGAAATGAAAAGTGGTTGATGATTGAGCATAAGAAGACATTTGTTTCATGGTTTAAAGAGAAAGTCACCCCAGATATATCTATATCAGAAACATTGAAGTGGTTATCAGGGGGACCATCATTTAATGTGATCACTTGGTCTGGTTTTGATATCATTGGCTACACATTTTACACAAAAAACCTGGATGACAAGAGTACCGTTCAGAATAGTGGTGTGATGGTATTTGCTGAAGCAGTGCATTTTTCGAGTGCCAAAGATAAAACCCCAATTTCTGCATCAACATCATATTTTGGAGTTATTGAAGACATATGGGAAATTGATTATATTAAATTTCGAGTCACTATTTTTAAGTGCAATTGGGTTGATAGTAATAGTGGCGTGAAACATGATGAATATGGGTTTAAACTGGTTGATTTGAAAAGATTTAATCACAATGAGTAACCATTTATCTTGGCGACACATTCAAAACCAGTATTTTATGTCATTGATCCATCGAATGATCAGTGGTCAGTTGTTTTGCAAGGGAAAAGATATCATTTGGGTGATGATGATGATTCTGAAGATGCTAGTGATTTACATGAGCCTTATTCATCTATTATGCAATTTTCAAATGATTACAATGAATATAAGACAGACATAGTGCATGCAGTACGTACCGATCATGATGAAGGGATGTGGGAAAACACTAAATTAGTCTCCTAATTTTTCTGGTAAATATTTATATTTTGCGTCTATTTTTAAAACTTACAAATGCATTCCTCTATTTTTACATATTTATTTTTCATTTCCTTGTTTCTAATTATTCAGTTTTCTAATGATATGCAGGTACCCAAAATTTCATTACACTTTCTAGTAGCAATGTCAAATACAGATAGAGAGGAGTAGTTACTGAGGTATATCTATTTTGAAATATTATTAAATATTCAGTAATATACATATTTAATGAAATAAAACTGTTAATTTATAAAAAAAATTGCAGGACTACTGATGCGTCCTCGGCGGAGGAGACTTCTCCAGTTACTACTCAAAAATCAAGTTCTCTAGTTGGTAAACGTGGTATTACACGTTTACCAAAACTATCACTCGCTCGTGCTGATAAAAAATCACACATCCGTTTTGATGATAATAATAATGCAGTTGGCCCAAATGCAGTTCAGTTTGTCAGTTATATAGCGATGCAGAGCCGTTGCAGGATTAGTATTTTATATCCTGATTTGAAGTCAGTGGACAGGACGGCGAAGCAACAGCTTTGGGAGGCCGTGACTGTAAAATATCTTTTTTTATTTATTTTATCTCATTTTTTTAATATTATATAGTTTAAATGAAATATTTAATTTTTTCAATTACAGATGACATTCAATTTTGAGGAAACCAAAGAAATTAGGAAAAAACATCTCTCTTTAGCGGCGGTTCGATGGAGAGATTTTAAAAACAAACTGACGAAAGATTATGTTTTTGGATAGAGAAGGTTTGAAAGCCCATGTATTAAGTATCCATAAATAGATGAAGAAACATGGAAGCGATTTGTTGACAGTCGTCGGGAAGAGAAATTTCAGGTATTGTAATTGCTTTATATTTTAAAATTTATGCTATATTTTCCTTATTACTAATGTGTTTATTTTTATGTAACAGGCCTCGAGAAGATCTCATCAGGAGATCCAGTTGAAAAACGTATACCCTCATACTTTATCATGTGGAGGATACTTGTATTTGGAGCAGAAAATTATTGAAGAAAAATTTGAAGCATTAAGAGCTCGATCAAGTAGTGGTTCAGAAGAGGTCCAATATGGTCCTCCATCTCCTCCCACTCGCCATGGGAAATGGAAACGAGCAAGAAGAAGAAAAAATGAACAATATCTTACAGACGATGCTCATCAAGTGGCTGATAGAATTGTAATTAAATATTAATTCTTTGTTAACAATTTTACTTTTTTATAATTTATAAACACTAATATAATTTTTTTTTCATTTCAGGATGAACATCAGGAGAAAGAGACACAGGGATCTTTTATCCCTGAGGGTAGGATGGATATCCAAGCCACTGATTTGGGAAAGGCTGAACACCCCGGCCATGTTAGAGGATATCAGGCGGGTGTTAGTATTCGGAAGGTTTTTGGTAATAGTAAGCAACCAAGAGACCCGGAAATCGAATCCTTAAAAGAAGAGCTGCAGGATATGAAACGGTCTTTGGGTGATCAAATTCAAGAAGCAGTACAGAAGGCTCTATTATAACACTTGGCAAGACCGTCACAGTCTTCTCATCCTTCCGAGGTATATTATTTACTGTTAACAATTTTTCTTTTCTATAAATTATAAACACTGATATAACTTTTTCATTTTTCAACATTCTCAGCCTACTCACTCAGACTATCCTGCCTCATATGCTTACCCAACAACGTCTGGGCAGCCTTCTGAGGTATATTATTTAATGTCATCAATTTTTCTATTTTATAAATTATAAACACTGATATAACTTTTTCATTTTTCAACATTCTCAGCCAACTCACCCGGACTACCCTGCCCCATCTGCTTACCCTTCCCCGTCAGCGTAACCATTTGAGGTATATTATTTTATTTTATTTTTAATCAATTTTTCTATGTTATAAATTTTAAACACTAATATACCCTTTTCATTTTTCTGACTTCTCAGCCTACTCTCCCTGACTACCCTGCCCCACCTGCTAACTTTGAGACTCCACCTCCTCAATCGGATCGAACCTTATATTGTGAGTGGTTTGCGGGAGATCCTTATGTACATATTGTTGTGTTAGGACAAGTGTATTTTTTGGGGGACTCAGTACATCATCAGCCTATGAAGATGGGTCAGGTTAGAGTATCAGTACTTGTTATTATAGATCCTACTGCTCTACTACCATTTCCTACTGCGGAGATCACCAGTGTTGGGGAATGTATGGGCCATTTTTTACTTTGGACAACTATCCTTCTTCGTTATATTTCACATGAGGTATGAGTTTTTTTAAATAGTAATTAGAAATGATTCCAAATTAATTATAATGTTTTCTGACATTTAACTTATATAGGAATATCTGAAAGCAAAAGAAACTGTACAAATGTAGCAAAATGTTCAGAAACAGTCGGCTGTAGATACTTCTGATATTTCTTCTTGGTTGAAAAGATTATATCAGTGCTCTTCTTCCTTTAATTTTATCTATGAGTTTCGGATGACATCCGATATATGTGGAAGAAATTATAAATTGAGAATATTGAAAGAAGATATTATGAATTTAGTTAATTTTGAAGAGATCGGGATGAATGTGGTGCAGTTGTTTTCCATGTAAGTAAATTGACGTTTGAATTGCTATTTCTTTAATAAAATATTGTTATGTCATTGACTAACTATATTTTCTTTTTAAATAAGGTATCTATACAGGATTCTTTTACAAAATGAAACTACAAGCATTTACAGCTTTATAGATCCAGAGTACATTTCCTTGGAAGTCAAACATGTGAAAAATGATGAAAGAGTTCAATATATATCCGAGAGATTATCACAAACAGAGATTCAGTGCTGGTTTTTGCCATTTCTTGATAAATAAGAATATCAACATAATTTTGAACTCATGATCATTATAATGTCATTAATTGTGAACTTTTTGTATTATAGGGGGTATTGGATGTTAGGTGTATTTTGCCCAAATGAATGCACCTTATATTGGTTTTGCTCTTTATTAGGAAAATTGCGTAAACCGTTTTCCAAATTATTAAACAGGTAAGTTGTTTTTTTATTTTTAGAAGTTTGTTATGTTTAATTTTAATTGTTTACACAAGTTTTATTAGTTCTTATATAAAAAAATGCAGTTCATGGAAACATTTTACAAAGGAAAAGAAACCAACAAAAATCAAATATGTGGAAGTACAAGTAATTAGTTTTTATATTTTTGTTATATATTGGGTTTTATTATTAGTTAAATGTTTTATAACTGCAGTGTCATCGGCAAAATGGACATGTTGAATGTGGTTATTATATTCTACGATTTATGTACGAGATAATCACAACTGGGGAAACTACTGATTTTCATAAGGTTAGTTGTATTAATTTTTTTATATATTTTCATCCACTTTCTTCTATTTATTAATTTCTTGTCATTAAATATTATTGTAGGTATTCAATGATTCACAGTCATATTCTCAATCTGATATGATCCATATTCAATCTACTTTTGCGGACTATTTCTTAAGTCTGATTAAGATTTGAGGTATGTATATACTAATATTTATAAATAATAATATATACGGGTTTAAAAAACTAACTCTTATGATATATTAGGTGTTTGAACCTACTAATAATCAAATGAATGCTTCAACAATAACAAATAATGAGCATGTCATATATTTCAGGTACGTGTATTTTAATTCTGCTTTACTGAGTTTTCTCAAGTGCCTCTGCAAAAACTGTTTTATTGAATCTTCTAATAATCAAATGAATACTTCAACAATAACCAACAATAAGCATGTCATATATTTCAGGTACGTTTATTTTAATTCAGAATTAGTTATTATATTTCTTTTCATTGTTATTTCTTAAAATCATTTGTCTGTACAGTGACAGATCTGGAGGGTGGTACTTGGATCATGAACATAGAGATTCGTATAGCGAAATAACATTCACAAACACTAAAAATTGTCTCCCTTGCATGAACATCAATATCTTCTAGGAATTTTTATTTTTTATGCAAATAAATATCAGAAAATGATTGACGAGAAGCATATCACATAATACCTGAAACAACGCTTAGTGGGTTTGCACAAAGATAAAATAGAAGGCGTCAATTTTTAAGGTATGTTTCTTTATGTCTCTTCAATCTGCATTTGATTTCAATTTTCTAACCTATTTTTTTCACTCAAACTTATTTCTCTGTTATTCCATAACTTAAACAAATAACAATAGTGAATGGGTAATTCACGTCTATATAGAGCAAATATAAAAACCTGAGGTTGGGGGTGGTGGGGATCCTATGGTGAAAAGACACCCCCAACATCTTCAGTGGGGGAGGTGAGGAAGAGGTTTCATCGGCTGAGTGTTCCTGGAATTTAGATCAGGAGTCGTAACATTTCATTTTGGTAATTTACTTTGTGAAAAAAATGAATGATTCAAATAAATTACACATTTTCATTTAATGTTTATTCATTGCACTAATATCTTGGATTGATTTTTTTCACGCACATCTCCTTAGTTTCATTACTGTTTTGACAGTATTGGTGCTATCTATGGGAGGAAACATACAATGATTGATACTTAGTATGGTTAGATTAAGAAAATGCACCATGTAGGTACGTTTATTTTAATTCTGCTTTACTTTGAGTTTTCTCAAGTACTTCTGTTAAAGCTGTTTAATTGTTTTTGTATACTTCGTTTTTTTTTCAGGGTTCTGATTTTTTTGGAGGAGAAAATATATGTATTTTATTTAAAAAAAAATATTTACGGCGTCGGTTATTTTAAAAACCGACACCGAATATTTTTAAAAAAAAAGGTATTTACGGCGTCGGTTTTTTTAAAAACCGACGCCAAAAGTTTGCTATGGCGTCGGTTTTTTAAAAAACCGACGCCGAAAATCCTGTGTAAATTAGTTTCGGCTTCGGTTTTTAGAAAAACCGTCGCGGAAAACCGATATTTCGGCATCGGTTTTATATAAAACCGATGCAGAAAACCTAGTCGACTATATTTTCCGCGTCGGTTTTTTAATGAACCGATGCGGAAAATAATGTCTAAATGTAGCTTCGGCATCAGGTTTTATAAAAAACTGACACCGAAGCTCATAAGTGAATTATTTTTCACGTCAGTTTCTATGAACCGACGCGAAAACTGTATTTTTAACGTCGCCTATAAAGACATCGGTTTATAACCGGCGTTAAAAATTAAAAAAAAAACCGACGCTAAAAAGTGTTTTTGCACTAGGGGCATATTTTTATTTTTCCTATGGTTATATGGCCAACCCAATAAACATTATAAATCTTCAATTTAATTTATAAATATTACCTAAACCATACAAAATTCAGGTTTACTGAGCTGGGATTCGTCTTTTGTTTAGAGTGACCTTTTCAGGATCTCAATATAATGAGTAACATGTTTTTTGTTGTTGGTAGTATAGAGTCATGCTTGTTGGATTATAATTGGAATGCAATTAAGGTTGATTATCTATGACCATAAACTTTTATATTTGATCCCAAACAAGACTCTATGGATAAGAATATTTTTAATATTCTTTAAATATTTTGAATGGTAATTTTGAGTCGTAAATTTTATGGTTACAAAATATAAAACCTGTGTTAACATAAGGGGTTTCTTTTCCAATAATGAAATTACATGTATTTGAAAACCTTGTTATGGGTGTTGTGTTATGTAGGGACAACTGAAAAATATGATACATAACCAAATAGTGGCATCTTTTGATTTACAAGCCTGTTATTGAGGCAACTTATGCAAGGCCACCAAAGTACACATGCTGCATAGTTTAGCAAAAGTGATCTTTGATGTTTATCATTTTGTTGCCGATAGATAGGGGAAACTAATATTTGGGAGACTCTTGACCACAATGGGTGGTTTTTCCCAGGAAATGAAATTTAAGAATGAAAATGGGATATTTTTTACCGAATGAAGTCACAAATAAGAAATCCATTTCTATACAAATTAGGTGTATGAGTAATGGTTAAGATTTATTAGAAAAAGGAATTTATGATATTATATATTGCAATTTTAATTCAAGCAGTGAGGGAATTGGTACTGTGTAGTTTTAAGACATGTAGAGAGGAAATTGGTATTGTTCGGTTTTAAGTCATGCAGTGAGGACATTGGTACTGTGCAGTTTTAAGTCATGTAGGGATGAAATTGATGTTGTGTAGTTTTATGTCATGCAATGTGGACCATGGTACTGTGCAGTTTTAAGTCGTGTTGTGAGGACATTGGGTGGATTTAATTTATGTTCTTTAGCTCTAACCAAATCTACAAAACTCTCCAAATTTCATGATAATTTTTTTTATAAATATACAACAATATTCAGGTATGTAAGTTAAAAGTGTAAACTTTGATTTTGGAATTTGTGGAACCGAGGATTGATAATGGAAAAGGGATAAAATCATTAGAGGAAGTGTTTTCCAAGAACGAAGTTACCATTACATGAAAAAACCGTTATTAGAGTAGTATTATGCAAGGCCAACTAGGGAATATGTTGAATAAGAAAATACTGGCATCTTTTTACTGACAAGCCTATTATGTAGGCAACTTATGAAATGCCGTCTAAGGGCACACGCTGCATAGTAAGAAAATGAGCTCTAAGTATTATGAAGTTATACTTATAAACGCCAAAGAAATTTTATCGAGATTTATATTTTCTGAAGCATAGGGGTTGGGTTATAGAAAAAGGTACTTAAAATGGAATGGGTTTTTTCACCCAAGATGTCAATAGAATCCGAGGAATATGAATTTTATTAAGGTCTGACCCAAACATAAGAGGTATGGTATCTTTAGTTTTAGGTCATACGACTAGGAAATGAAATGGAAAGAATATATGATATGTGGCCAAATGATAACAAGTTTATTTGATATTGTATTGATCATTTGGTGAGGGGATTGTGTTCCCATGATCTTGAAGTCTTTCAAATTGTGAGAATGATAAAGGAACATGTATACTTGAATGACTATTTTAAAATATAGATTCCTATATATTTTCCTCAAATATTAAAGGGACAAAGATTCTATAACAAAGAACAATGTTTCCATTATTTTAAAACTTTTTTATGGGGGCTGTATTATTCAGGTCCAACTAGGGAATATGCTACATAGCCAAATAGTGGCTTCTTTTGACTGACATGCCTATTATAGAGGCAACGTATGCAAGGCCCCATAAGGGCACATGCTGTATAGTTAGATAAAAGAGATATCAAATACTAGAAACTCTATCCCCAGAAACGGTATGAATGATAATGAAGATATGAAAATATTGAAGATTAATATTATAAAATATTGAAGGGGTTTATGTCCAATGCACATGGTAAATATGTTAACCAATATTGGTGAAGCATTTTACATTTTTACATAGTTCTCACTCATATGAAAAATGTGGACCTTCTTTGTTTCCTCTGAATTAATATTGTGATGTGCAATTTTATTTCAAGCAATGAAGACATTATTCAATCAGTTTTAAGTCATGCAGTGAGGACATTATACTATGCAATTTTAAGTCATGTAGTGTGGACATTGATATCCCTATAAGAAATTGAAAGACCTTATTTATATAAATAATCCACTTACCCAAATTCTAATCCCATGTGAGCTATGCTCTATGTTAGAAACGAGGATAAATAAGGGATTCATTTATAGTACGATGGTGATGCATGTGAATACTAGTGGTGTTATATTTTCATGTAGTTTAATTTCATGCAATAAGAACGAAGATGAACCAAAGTGAAGGTAATGTAATATTGTAACTAGATTAAGGGATAAAACCCATGTTTCACTATATGTCTTTTTGGGGAAAGAATCAAGTCATACAACGTTCTTAAAACATTCCCTATACAAATTTGATTATTAAACGAGAGATAAAGGGTTTTTTATCTCTACTAGGCCAAAGATAGAAGGTCATGGAGTCTATAGATATCTCTTTGAAAATGAGAATAAAGCCTTACGTATTTCATTAAACAATAATTCCTCATTCTAATCGAGTTTGACATGAAGAATGATAAATGTTGATAGATTCTGAGAGAATGGAAAATTTTAGGACATAAAATGGTATAAGGACCAAATCATATATCTTAAGGATACACATTATATAGAATTGATTCATATATCAGAGGATAAAATAAAATATGATGTTTTTTTATTGTGGTTGGTCCCAAATTAGATATTTAGGTGTCACTATGTATCTCATTGAAAAATGAGAATCTAGCCATACATTGTTCTTCAAACAAGGTCTATATGCAGATCTGACTCAAACATAAAAAAACGAGGGACTCACATACTACTATAGAGTAGCGATGATGTCAATGATATATTCTTATGGATTCTTCTAACGTCAATTGGAGAAAACGTTAGTTGTACAAATAATGTCATGTTGTTTTACATCGTGAGACAAGGATGAAGATGCCTATAATTTTAACGTCCTGGAACATGGATGCGTATGGTTCATATAAAGTTTAATATCTTGTTACTCGGACAAGGGTGTTGTGAAATTTTATGTCTTTCAGCAAGGACATGGTATTTTTCATTTTAAAGTCTTACTGTGGGGACGATGTACTGTGCATTTTAATATCTTGTAGTGAGGACGATGTACTGTTCATTTTAAATTCTTCCAGTGAGGAAAATGTACTATGTAGTTTAAAGTCTTATAGTGAGGATTAATTTTCATTACTATAAAAAGTATTTCTTATAGAATCTCGCATTGGTTAGAGTTTTAATAATCTCTCTATCCTTTGAGATTAAGGTATAAGCTCTATTTGAATAGACCTTATGTATAGAATAAGGCCCTTCCAACTTTGGCTCATGTTGTGGATGTTTCATTCCTAGTATCCTTGTAGTCCTAAGGACATAAACTAATTCTCCTTGAAGAAATGAATGGAGGTGAAAATTCTTGTTAAAAGCTCATGCTATTCTATTCTGATAGAATTCTAGATGATGCAAAGTATGTAATCTTTTCTTTTTTAATCATTCCAACTCATTGAACCGTTTTTGAGACCTCTCATCGTTAGATAACTGATCACACATTTGAATTCTATGTGAAGGAAATTACATTTAAATTGAAAAAACTACTTTGGTTTCATATAAAAATGAATTAAAAGTTTCTTGGGTAGCAGTATAGGTTGTCTTCCAATAAGCCCATAATGAATTCAAAAGTTCATCAGGCCATGATTTCTTATTTTTATCAACTATATTATAGAGTATATTTGATATGGTCTTGTTGAAGGCCTCTATCATTCCATTGGACACCACATTATAGTAAGATGAATGGTATGATTTGATATTATGTTCTTAATATTAATTTTTTACCATAACAGAACAGAAATCGGTGACATTTTCCATCAAAATAGAATAACGGACACCAAATCGGGTGATGATATTATTTTTGAAAAAACTAACAATGTTGATGGCTCCGACATCCATGAGAGATATTTATTCATCCTATTTAGAGAATAAGTTAGTATTAGTGTGAATATACATGAACTGCATAGGTGTGGCTGGATGATAAGGCCCTACTACCCCCATTACCCATGTGGAAAATAGCCTGGAGTATTTAGCTGGATGTAGAAACTTTGGGGGTTGATGAATGAAATTGGCATGCACTTGACAGGGATTATGTTTTTCATTGAAATCTGTACAATCCAGCACCATTGAAGGCTAAATATATCCAATCCTACGGATGCGATCAGATATTCTATTCCCAGACTGATGGGCACCACAAACTCTTGAATGTATTTCTTTAATGACAGCTGTAGTCTATTCTCCATCAATACATCTAAAGAGGGTTCCATGTAATCCTCATTTATAAAGGATCTTATGATGGTTTAGACAATCATAAAGAATAAAATTGGTTGCTCGCCATTGAATATATTCTTTTTCATCCCTATCTTGTGGAAGTATCCCATATTGAATATATTCAGGGATGGATGTTCTATATCACATGGTATGACCATATGGTTAAGAAATAGGGTTAATTTAATTAATTTCTTCCATTTGGGTTTAAAAAAATGTTAAAACTACACTGCAATTGGCTATTCTAATGAATTTCTCATCCCAATTTGGATCTACCACGGCTATAACTACATTATTCAGGGCATATTCTTGAGCATTTTGTGATCACGAGACATAAGTTAATGTCAGTTCTAATAGAAATTCAGCCGTTAACCCTCTAACATAATCACAAAAAGGGATTAACTCATATTTTATGAGAGAATATTCTCCATTAATGCATTTTATTATAAATTATGAATCACCTTTCACGTTTAAATGATCCACCTACACTTAAAGGGCCAATTCCAAACCTACGATGAGAGCATGATATTCTGCCTCATTTTTAGTACCACCTTCTGACAATGGGATAGAATAAGGAAATATTACCTTTTTTGGGGAAATAAGGACAATTCCTAACCCAACATTGTTGAGTTTAGGGTTCTCAATTATTTTCCCTATTGAACTTCTAGAAGCACCATCAAAATAAATTTCCCATGTTTGTAAATTATCCTGATTAGAGAAGACCTCTTAATCAGGAAGTGGAGTATTAAATGATGCATTTTTTATAGATGGATGAACAATATGGAATTCACTTAGTGTTTGGAATTTTTGTCTTTTAATTCACAAACTGGATATCAAACTGTTGCAAAATAACTTCATATCGTGCCAAACTCTCTATAAGAATTGGAAAACTAAGGATAAATTTGAGAGGATTTTTGCAAGACACCAGTCAGACTTCATATTGTTACAGGTAGTGCCTCAATTTTTTAACTGAAAAATATAATTTGTGGAAGCACTATTCAATACTTGAATGTCAAGTTTCCCAATCAAGAATAGTTTGACTAAGATATTATAGGGGATTTTCATTCCTAACATCATACTTTTGGGTGAGGAAGGCACCCAGTGATCACCCCAAAGCTGTCACATAGAGAATAATCAGTCTTCATTCAACAAGTGGAATTAATAATTGTGGAATCAAGAGATATTTCTTCAGGGTATCAAATTATTCTTGGAAGTATTTATTCCATTTCTAGGTGACTCCTTTATTAATTAATCAGGTAATGGGTAAACACTTTCCTACTAAATTGGTGATAATGTGCCGAATATAGTCCAAGTGTCCCAAATTCTTCTTAATTATTTAAAATTTTGTTTACATGACATACCAATGATAGATTTTCTTTTATCATGATCAACATTGATACCAAAATGGAATAAAATGATGCAAAGGAACATTCTTGAGGTTACCTCGAAAGCACATTTCAAGGTGCTAATCTTCAAATTGTATTTCTAAAGGTTATGGAACATAGTATCCAAATTAGACAAGGGATTGGAAAGTTGTATGGATTTGACCACAAAATAATCCACATAACAATAAATAAATTTACCTAAGAAGGGTTTGATGATATGGTACAAGGCACGTTGACATGTTCCACATGCTTTCTTTAAGCCAAAGGGCATTACCAAATAACAAAACACATAATGAGGAGATTTGAAGGATTTTGGATTTTTCATCAACTAGGGCCATAAATATTTGATTATACCCAGAGTATCCATCCATGAATGAAATAACATCATAGCTAGCCATTTCATCAATTAAAATCTCTGTAATCACAACTGTAAAATCATATTTAGGACAATTCAAGTTAAGATCACTGAAATCAATGCAAACTCTAATTTGCCCAATAATTATTTTCACTACGACAATGTTGTCCTGCCATTTGTGATACAGAACTTCCTTGAAAAAGTTATCCTTTATAAGCTAATCAACATCACCTTCAATTTTATAGTCATGAGTTGGGTGTGTTCTTCTTACTTCCTACTTGAATCCATGAGGTTATTCTAGAAAACCCAAAATATGGGTGGTTACATTAGGATTAAGAACTTGAATTTCTATATAATTACACGAAAATATATCTTGAAGTTACTTTTGAAATGAATTGTACACATCTTTCTCTTTAGAGGTCATGGTTTCACTAATTAGAGTGGGTTGTGGATCTTCTTTTGTACCCAGATTTATTTCATTGTGCTCATCCATGGTGGTACAGAAAACTTACCCAATTGCAAGAGGAGCATCCCCATGATCTTACTCTTCTTATTCATTACACGTTACCTCTTCTCCTTCCACTTAAATAGTAGATGATGAGGTAAAATATATAGAGTTAGGGTAGGAGTTACTATATGAAAATCTTGATGAAGAGGCCACTATATATGAGCTTACTAATGATGAATGGTTTTCTTGTGGTAATAAAGTGGAAATGATGGATTAAGATTCAACATATTTATCTTCCTCTAGTATTTCTAAAATATCTTCAACTCTGGTTGAAGAAGTATAGGCTTGTTGTAGTTCAATGGATGAAATCAAAACAACTCCACTTAGGCTTTCACTATTAATTGGTTGATCAATAGTTTCTTCCTAGTTTTTAGGCTCAATTGTCATAATTAACATTATGGATGTTTCTAGAAGAGTTCCCAGATTTGGGTTTGCCTTTTCAATTGGATTGATGGTTAACACATACTTTGTACTTAGATTTATGATTTCATTTTCTGGGATATTTTTCAATCCATTTGGAGCATTAACACTAGTTATTTCTTTTGTAATGTACATTGTTCATTTTTGTGATAAAACTCTGCCTCAATGTATTTAGATTCACATGATTGGAACAGATCCTTGTCACCATACAATTTTCCAACATGAACATTAAAATAGTACTTAAGACATTGGTAGTATGAATAAGGTATGGCTTCTTATTGATGATGCCAAGGCCTTACTAGAAGAATATTGAAGGCTGTGTGTGGACTTACAACCATGAAATCTGAATTTGACCCAAGATCTCCAAACTGAGTTCCGAGTGTAATCTCACCCATAGGTTCTTATTCATTCTTATCAGAAGCTTGTAACATTAAAGTGGAAAGAGATAAGTAAGATTTAGATATGCCAAATCGATTAAGTGTATGAATGAGAATGTGGTTGACTCTAGTGTTATAATCAATGAAGGCTTGTCAGATGTCTATATCATTAACTTTTTCAGAAAAATACAAGGGCATGATATTCCCAAGCACCACATCATCTATAAAATATATCACTGGATGAAATTCTACTAGATGATTCTCTCTACGGTAAACCTCAGACGCAAAAAAAATTCTATTTCAAACTCTTGAGGACTTGATAAAGCATCAATGAGTGCTTCTCAAATATCATTTGAGAGATTCAAAGCATCCATAATTTACAACTAGACCAGTACATGGGCCCATTATTTCATGAAATCATACTTTTTGTCTAAAGGTCTGTGTTACCTAGCACCGAGATGTGGTTTTGTAGGTACATTAGAGGTTGATGCTTCAGATGTGTTCATATTCTTTGCCATAGTAGAAGTTAGAAATACTCCTGGCTTTTTTAAATTAGACTAACTAGGTCTATTCATTTTATGAGAAGATTATGTTGTGAATTTTAATCATCCCTCCAGAATAATCAGGTCAAAACAGAACCTATATTTCATGAAAAAAACTCTTTTGTCCTATTTATCCTATATAAGGGATCATCCACGAGTTTCTTCCACATATATGGTTTGAGAAAAAGCAGAGTTAAAATGGTTGTTCTTATAATTCTCATGTCTTCTTCTGTATCCTCAACCTTAGCCTCTTCCTCTATTTTCCCAAATAGGTAAAAGGAATTCTTTCTCATTATAAACAGAATAACCATTACCATAAATATTCCTTAAATCGATAAAATTAACAGAACCAAAGATCCATACTTTATCTGATGAATATTCTTCTTGATAGGTTAATTATGATTGTTCCGTTTTGTGGGGTGGTGCCTGTGATTTTGGAATAGATGGCATAAAAGTTTTCAGGGTCAAAGTCAAATTTTTACTTGACAAAATCTTGTCTTCTTCTGGCTTCTATCTTCCATTATAATAACATCTTTTCTTTAAGGAATGACCTTTTGATGAAGGTGTTTTTCTTGTACAAAGTGTGGCATAAGACACAATCAGTTGATTCAACTGTGTTCAAAAAATGGCATGAGTCTCGTTGATTGTATTCCTGATCATTGAATCATCATATTTCTATAAATTTTTTCTTTTGACCTCTTGCCATTTACCTTATTCTTCTAGATCAGTAGCAGTAACACATGCTACTTGAGATAATTAACATTCCAGTTTTATTTTCCCAGAGTCTACCATCTTGTGAAAGAGGACCTTGAAAACAAAATAATCTTGGATGGGATGTCATAACATCTGGTGAATGGGAAAATAATTCAGAAGATTTTCATCCCCTTCTGTATTTGGTTTCATCAGCCATGGAAACTGAAGCATATTTTTTTCCAGATTTTAGATGAAGTAACTAGGAACTTGTTCATTCAGAAAAGAATATACTTCATTCTTTAATTCCTCAAAATTTTTCTGGCTTTGATCTCTTTGATCATCTTGATGAGGAAGTCATTGTTGCTTGTTCTTAGGAGGCGAATCCCTTCAGTAAAATGAAGGTCATGAAGTAGAAGCAGGTACATGTGCCTGCTTGAATATGACAGTAGCAGCTTATGCCTTTCCTATCCTCCTCCCTAGTGCTGATGTAATTACATGAGTTTTAGCCTTAATATTTATCGTATAGTCTGCTATCTATTGAGCGATTGAAGTACGGTCTCAAAACCCACTTACGTATTTTACAGGGATCAATGGAGTGCATAAAACATCCTGTAAATTTTCCACACAAATTGGTAACCAAACTTTTTAAGGGATTTCTATTCTTAAGGAATATATTAATCCTTTTTATCTAGAAATGAAATCTAAAACAAATTCATTTCCCTTTTTTACAATTATTAAAATAAAAACTGTTTTTTTCCAGCGTTGAGCTAAATTGATGATGAAATTTATGACGAATATCTTCTCATACCGTAATTGATCAATATTGTAAACATGTATACTATACAAAATCTATACCTTGTAATTACAGCACAAAACACCTAAGATTTACTGCTTCTTGTTGTTGAGAAGTTCCCATAATTGGATCACAATGGAAAAAAATGTTATAAGTGTTTTTTCAGATCTCCCAATCCATTAAAGATTGGGAATGTGGTATTCAAAAAATTTGGCAGGAAGGGAATTTCATCCACACATTCAGGGTAAGAACTTTTATTCAGATGAACTGGTGCACATATTCCCCCAAAGAATCCAATAGAGTTTTTAATGCCTCAATATTTTTTCTAATCATTTTTTGAATATTCGAATGAGCTAGATTCTTTGCATGTATAGAAATTGGATCTTTATTAGGTGAAACAACCCGAAAACCCAGTAATGGTTAGGAAGATATTTGTATTGGATAACCAATGGTAACAGGACTATCTGGATGTGTTTGATCCTCCCTTGATTGTGTACCTAGTAGAGTGAATTCATTATCTGCATCTATTGTTACTACAAATCCTCTTTGTTAAGGAGATCCTACACGATATGCAAGTTGAGGACCTTCTTGGGGAGTACATTGGGCATGAATGATGTTTTTATGTACCTCTATATAGATACTTTTCAAGTCATTTGTTTCCTCTTCATGCTGTGAAAATCTCTCTTCAAGAGAAATAGATTCACCTTTTCAAGTGGAATAGTGAAATGCAATCTGAATTTTTCCATTCCCCTTTTTAGATTCCTTTCTAAGAGGGAAGAGTTGGTAATTTGAAGGCATACCTAGATTCTGGGTAAGCCTCTGATTTTGGGTGCAAACACCTTCTTCATTTTCCTCGGTGTGTACCATATTATGGAAAACAACTTAATCATCTTATTCCCCAAAACTGGACTCATTTTCATGAGGATCTTCTGTAGTGGTTTAATTGACATTTACCAATGCATAATGTATCCACAGTATTTTGTCTCTGATTTTGAGAGATCATCTTCTATTGTGACTTCTATGAGACTTTGTTCTCTTATATGATGAATTCCCTATAACTGTTTGGTGGTCAGTAACCCGAATGTAATCCTCAGATAGTTCAGATGTATGCTCTCCTTGTTGATTATATCCTAATTGGGAGAAAACTGACTATGGTTGAGGAGGGGATTGCATATGTGGAAAACCCCCAACTCTAGAGGTTGGGGTTGTTCCTGTTCTTTTTCTACAAATCTTGGAACATTGTGGAATGAATTTGAAGGTTGAATTTAATGATCCACAACCTTTCATGTTTTGGTGATTCTTGAACTGTGATGGATAAATTTTGGTCAAATTATTTTTTGATTTTTCAGATTTTCATTCAGACATTAGCTGGGTGCATCAACTAACAACCACTTAAATCACCTGTATCAAAAGATTGGTATACTATTTCAGACATTTTCATTCTCTGGCAACTAACATTCTTTAAGCTGGACACGTGCTCATGGTTCTCAGATGATTGATTTAAAGTAACTCAACAACTTATTTTCTTTGGTTCTAACTCTAATTAGTGATGGTTGAGTCTTGTTCTTCAGTGTACATTCGATTACAAACAAAATCTATTGATTGTCACTGACCATGGAAATAACATTACATGAGACCACATTTGGAATACTTCACTGATTGTGGAGTGTGGTGAAATGAAATGATCCTTATGCACCCCATCCTCTAATACGAACACTAAATAAGGAATTAGATATTAACTAGAATATCCCCTTTATAGCATTGAGACATACACCCTGATGGGTTCTCTGATATTTTTCAACTTTTAGATGTTGGTAAACTGTGAGAGTCGCCAAGTCAATTTGGAATTGAGACTCTTCTCTTACATTTACATGATTTTGATAATCATCGTATGGTAATACATTGGTTTTCATATGACGAAGTGTTTTCCATATGTTGAGATGGATTTCATGAATGAAATATTCTATCATCAATTATAGAATGTTATACTGAGAATTTTCCAAAGGCCAGAACACGACTGGAATTTCTCCATTAGTTAATCGCTTCCTCATGTTTAACACATCTTCATTATATTTCACTAGAGGTTTCCCCACTTTGTCTGGCCAATGTGGATGCTCTGTATTAGATGAAAAATCACCAGAGGTAGGATCATAGAATGACCATTTCCGTAAGATGACTTCTAGTTGAGAAATTGTTTTACCCGTAAATGACAAGGCATTAGACATGACTGGCCTTCTGTTTGTAAGTGCCTCGAGATAGGAGGACTTTATCGTCGCTTCTTTTTTAATTATGAATTTGTCTTGAAAATGCAATGTACTACTATGGAGAGGACTTTTGCAGTGAATTCCATCATGGGGAAAATCACTATGATGGATTATAGAAAATGATACATCTTATTCTTCCTTGGTCTTCTGGCCACACGATGGGTTGTCGTTCCTCTCATCTAGAGATAATCACCCTATATTGACCGAATTTTCATGATGCAAACATTCATGATGAATTTTCCGTCAAGAAACTTCAGAATTATGACTACCACTCCCATAATTTTGTAATGAGACGATTTTATCTTGAGCTACAATTGACAAATGTATGAGGGATTCAAGACCTCCAGTATTAAGAGGAGCCAAATCACTACTTGACTCTTGGTTTTCCAACAGTTCTTGGAAGGACTTTGTAATGGAAGTTCTCTTATAGGTAGTTGGGGATAATTTTGAGGAAAAGTGGTTATCATGGGAAATTGTATGTGCCTACCATGGATTTGTTACTGAAGTGGACAAATTACCTCAAATTGGAAAGGGTGTATGTTCCCTATCTAGTTCTCCATGTGATATGGGGGAGTATATCCCCTAACCCTCAATGACTAGAATAGTGTTGTGTATCTACTTCGGGATAGTGTGACGATGTGTCATCCCATGTGTTGGGACAGATTTATTTGACTGTTCCCAAGATACTGCTGATGTAGCTGTTAAAATATCCTTTCTTGCATCTAGAATATGGACAGTGTAATACCCCGACCCCTCTAGACTGTAGCCGATGCATTACTGGTGATATTAGTATGGTTACAAGGAATGAAAATATGGATGGAACTATCATTTTAGTAGTCTTGAAGAAACTAGATACGTAGATGTAACTGAAATTACATTGGAAAAGGTTACTAAATAAAATACATAAAAAACTAAAAATTGCATCCACATTAACTCAATAAATGATCTCCTCATTGTCACATGTTAAAAGTAAACAATGAATGGGGTGAGCTCAAAAGCTCAGTAAGGGTTACAAATTGTGGAATAATGAATACAATAATAAGTGAATCATAATCAATATATCTTAATCAATATGGCTTGGTGAATATATGAAAAACTCACACCATTAATAAAACGAGAATGAAACTACATCCATTGAATTTTTCATAGTGAAAACCTCATGGATAGAAATAAATAATAATAAATATGAAAATTCTTATTATTTGGGCATCATGTATATGGAACCTGAAACCATAATAACATTAAAAAAATTTAGTTCCATGGGTAGAAACCCGTCTGATTTTTGGAAACAAACTCAAAAGGTTTGTCGCCAAACTGATTTGTCTCATGAGACTAACTGATGCATAAAGGGGATATAGAAGGACCACCTACCACAACATATCTATATCATTCTTTATACATTGATTCAATACAATAAAAATATTCCTTTTCAATATCCGTATTTAGTAGAGTATATAGATTCATCAATATTTCCATAATTAAAATAAATTTCTAAATAACCACCGTATGTAAAATGGTATACGATTTAGACAACAACATATCCATGATATGATATTATGGATATTTAATATAAATATATTTTCAAATGAAAATTGATATCTAATTGGAAGTAGTTACACCACATATGGATTAGTATGTGCACAATACAAAGTAAGTCACAACAAAATATTAGTTGAGATAAAGTCTCTTACAACAGTGTAATCGGTCAAATCATTTGAAAAAAACATAATAACCATCAAATGAATCATTGAATAACATGAATATAAAGATAATCATGTTATTATATTTAAAATGGAAGTACACATATACTTCATACACAAAATAAGTGGTCAACAAGGAAAATATCACAGAAATGAAAGTGAGATGGAGAACCCCTTACAATCATTTTGAGCATGGTAATGAGGGTTATTGAGAGGGATTAAGGAGAGGTAATGGAGTATTACATTATTTATATGTCACAAGGTAATTATGGGGGAGGTGTGAATACATGTCCCATCATTAGGAATTAAAAATAAAAGGGCATAACATAGGGTAGATTCTAGAACAAATGTGGGAGAGAGGATCCCCTACCTTATGCTTCTAGGTGTTCATGATTGTTCTTAACGATTGGAATAATAAAATTTAGCTTCATTAATTAATAATTCTTGAATCTAATTAAAATATAATCTGATATGTTATGACTTATTAGGTTCATTAATGGATGTTTTATGTTTTAAGTGATTATATTGTATTGTTTTGGTGGAATTTTTTTTCTTTGGTTTTCATGATCAATTTTCATGTATTCAGGAATATATGTTTATTTAAAATATGGTTCAACATCCACAATTGTTAATAGAAATTCATAGTTACATTAAAGTGATATAAATGATCTTATTATGATTTTTGGTTATATACCTTGAGGATTGACTCATTCGTTGAGTTAAAATAAATGCTTAGAGTTGGCTTGGTTGTTTTGTGCACAATAAACATGTTTTGTTTTATTATTTCCTATTATAAATGTGTAAAAATTCCAGAACATTATTAAATATAAAATAAATATCTAATTAGCTATTTCAACTATTGAAAAGGTTTCTGAACCAGTTTTTAAGCTAGTAATGCAATTTGAAAACGAGTCTTCCTTGAGTGTGATAAATTTACACAACTCGGACGGTGTTTTGATATATTGTATAAAAGAAAGGAAAAATATAGATTATGATGAAATATACCATTAGCACAATGAAAATATAGTAAATGTAAGGTACTAGAATTATCATGTCATTTAATTAGGGGAGGGGATAATGGAGAACAAAATAATGGAACTTTGTAAAATAAATTAAAAGAAAAGAGAAGGAAGGTTCACCTCTTGAGTACTCTTCCTTGAGAATCTCTTTAAAGCCTTTGTTTTTGTCCTTTTTGTGAGACCAGCAGGTATTGGACGAGGGGAGAGGTCTTGGAATGATTATTTGGTATAATTTAGGAATGTATTGATGCTTTTGTGGAGTGGGGGGAAGAGGGGGTGAGGGGTTGTTTATATAGTGTAGGGGAGAGGAGTTTTCTTAATATTATAACCATTAATTTAATATTTCCTCCCAATACAACAAATAGTGAGTATTCCATGACCCAAAACAGTACTATATTCATGTTACTTCGATCCAATTGGTATTATATCAGCAAATCATCATCAATCACACAATTAATCCATTATTTAGCATTTATTGTGAATTATCAGATTTTACTATTCATCTAATATTTATGTATTTCAAAAAAATCTAAAAATTTCACCGTAACAATTTTTTGACATGTAGAATTCAAAAATGAAGTCCATTTTTCAAATATAATTTTCTATATATGTATAATTATATATTTAATTAAAATAATTATATAATCCAAAAATATAAACAGATAAATATTCATCTTTATTTTTATGGTGCCTAAATTCATTAATACCTTCAAGGGCCTGGATACAATTCATAAGAGTCAAATTACTATCCATAACGGTATGTTATTATTCATAAGGGTAGATTACTATTCATAAAGGTAGGTTAATATTCACTAAAAATTAAGTTAATTCTATCAGACTCCAAATATCATCTTGAACACAATCGTTTATGTTAGATTTTTAAAATTCAAACCACAGAGTTGGCAAATTTATGTTTAATTGCTTGGTTATGGATATCACTTATAATTATACATGTTTTGTTCCATAAAGGCTTAGTTATTAATTAATAATAGGTTATAACTAGAATATATTTAAGAGAAACATACCATAAAGTGTTCAGGGTGCTATATTATTCTCTCCTTAAAAAACAACTTCCTCAAAATTTTACGAATGAAGCCCACCAAAAAGATGTGGGTGGTTCTTTGTAATGAAATCCTCTTGTTCCAATGTTTCATCCTCCATATTTTGCTTCCTCCAAAAAATCCTTTTCAAGATAAGTTGTCTGATTTCTCAACACCTACGCCCTTGTGTCATGAATCCCAAAAGGCTTTTCACTATATGAAAAATCATGTTCCATTTCAATTTTTTCATAGGTGAGTACATGAATTGGTTTTGGCATATATTTCTTCAACAATAACACTTAGAACATATCATGGACGTCGGAGAGATTTGGAAACATTGCTAAATGGTAAGCTACTGATCTGATTCTTACCAAAATTTCAATTGGTCTAATATACCTGGGACTCAGTTTCCATTTCTTATCAAACCTTAAGACACCCTTCCATGGAAATACTTTCAAAAAGACATGATCTCCCACATGTAATTCCAAATCCTTTTACTGATTTCCAGAATAACTCTTCAGCCTACATTGGTCTGCATTAATATGGGCTAGTATCGTCTTCCCCTTTGCTAAGGTCTCTTCAATAAGTTCTGAGCCTATAAGTTTCCTCTCACCAACTTCATCCCAACAAGATGGAGTTCGACATCTCTTTCTTTATAATGCTTCATATACATCCATTTGAATAATCGAATGGAAACTATTGTTGTAGGAAAATTCCACCAAATGAATTTATTGATCCCACATACCTTGGAGGTCAAGAGATCATGACCTTTGCATGTTTTAAAAAGTTTGAATATTCCTTTCATACTATCCATCAGTTTGGGGGTGATAAGTAGTACTCTTTTGAAGCTCAGTATTCAAATCCTTCTGGATACATTTCTAAAATTTTTATGTAAAACGGGGATCTCGATCAGAGACAATAAATAGAGGTGGACCATGAAGTGTTACAACGTCATTAATATAATGTCTTTACAAGCTCTCAAGGGGAAATTCCTCTCTTATTGGAAGTAAATGTGCTGATTTTGTGAGATGATCAACAATTACCCATATTTCATTACTCCTTCTAGGTGTCCTCTGTAATCTAGTGACAAAATCCATCGTAATTTTTTCCCACTTCCACATAGGAGTTGGTAGATGTTGCATCACTCTTTTGGAATATTGTCTCTCTACCTTCACTTTTTGACAAAATAGACATCTTGACAGGTAGTGAGCAATTTCTCGCTTCATTTTATCCCACCAAAAATTTTCCTTCAGATCTCTATACATCTTGGTGCTACTTGGGTGTATAGAGAAATTTGAGCTATGATCATCGTCTAATAGTTCACTTTTCTCTCAGGTACTGATGGAACACACAACCTCTTCAAAAATTTCGTAACTTATTCTTCATACATGATGTCAGCTAGTCTCTCATCCTTTACTCCATTAATTTTCTTGTGCAGATTCTCATCCTCAGATTGAGAGCTTTTTATATTCTCTAGTAAATATGATTTAGAAATCATTTCAAATAGGAGCAATGTTTCCCATTCATTAACAATTCCCATATCCATCTTTAGTAGATACAAAAATATAGGATCACTTTCAATCCCTATTTGAGTTAGAAGGCCATGATCATTCCTCATTAATGCATCTATCACCTTATTCACCTTTCCTGGGTGGTAGTGTACTGAAAAATCATAATCTTTGAGTATCTTGAGCCATCTTCTTTGGCTCATGTTGAGTTCTTTTTTTTTGTAAAAATGTATTTCAAACTCTTTTGGTCCGTATAAATCTCACATCTCTCTATGTAGAGATAATGCCTCCATATTTTCAGAGAAAAGATTACGGCTTCTAACTCAAGATGATGAGTTGGATAATGTTTCTCATGTGTCTTCAACTATCTTGATGCATAAGAAATAACTTTATCATTTTTCATAAGAATGCAACCCAGTACATTCTTTGATGCATCACTGTATATTATAAATCCATCACATTTAGATGGAAGAGTCAAAATCGGAGCATTGATCAATCTTCATTTAAATTCTTCGAATCATTCTATACATTCTTTTATCAACACTAACATAACTACTTTACATGCGATCTTGTATAGAGGGTTATCCAGTCAGGCAAAATTCTGTATGAAATGCCGATAGTAACCTGCTAGGACAATAAAAATGTATAACTCAATTATGTTTGTTGGTGTGGGAAAATATTGGATTGCCTTTGTCTTCGCAGGATCAAATAGGATTCCATCATTATAGACTATATGGCCTAGAAAAGAAACTGATTGAAGTTAGAGTTAAAACTTTCTAAACAACCCATATAATTTGTTTATTCTATGATTTCTCATAATAACCCCCAATTTATTCTCTTGGACTTCATAGCTTTTTTAGTATACAAGGATATCATCGATGAATTCCACAACAAATTTATCAAGATATTCCTTGAAAAAACTATTCATTAAATTCATGAAAACAGAGGGGTCATTTTTCTGTCAAAAAGGCATCATTATAAACATGTAATTCCCATACCTGGTACAAAATTATGACATAGGAATATCTTCTTTCCTCACATGAAACTGATGATATCTAGATCAAGGTTCAATCTTCGAAATGTATTGAGCTACATGAAATTAATCAAATAAATCATAAATTCGGGGTAGAGGATACTTATTCTTTATTTTAATAGCATTTATTTCCCTATAATCAATGAAAAGCCTCTTGAATCCATCTTTCTTCTAGACAATGAGGACAGGGGCTCCCCATGAAGAAACACTAGGTCGAATAATTATTTTTTCAGTCAGATCCACTTGTTGTTTATTTTTCTGTACTAATTCCATAGTGCCCATTCTATATGGAGTCTTTGATATAGTTCTTGCACCAGGGACTAAATCAATATAGAAATCAACTCCCCTCTCTAGAGGTTGTCCAGGTATATCATCTGGAAAGACATCAATGTACACTAGAAAAATGTTCACATCTTCAATTTGAGGATTTCTTTCCTCACCCATAGATATTGTTTTATCTTACTCTCTATGTATTGAATTAATTAGAGCTAATGGGGGTGGTTATAGATAATAATCAGGTGGCGATGTCTCGTCCCTAATGACAAGGGATTCTACACCTTTTTAAAAAATTGCATCATTTTTCTTCTTTAAAAAAATCTTCCCATCATAATTTGACATCCAATACAAATGATAATTATATAAAATCCAGTCATTGGTATGATGACATGGTTAGAAACTAAATCACATTTTGGTGTTTGGAGGGGGGCTAGTCGACATGCCTTTGTTGCAGTGATCCATCCCCTATGAGTTTTGACTAAAAACTCCTTTATTAAATCAAATTGTACAAATATAATTTTCTTTGAAAACTGAGATGATATAAATGAATGTGATGATCCGTAATCAAATAAATTACTGGCTATGTTTGAGGAAACAGTTAATGTACCTACCACCACGTCATTAAGAACATCAACCTCCATGGTTGTAGTGACATAGGATCTCCTTTGTACTCTTGGATTTTTTGGAGGCATATTTCCTTGGAACATAAAACAATCATTTGAATAATGTCCCATATCTCTGAAATTGTAGCATTGAATATCATTGAATTTTTTCTTCCCCTTGCATTCATCAGATCGATGTCCCTTTTCTATGAAGTTATAGCAGACTACCATGCCTTTCAATCATTCCCTGAGATGATTCTTCCATAGTTCACACATAAATGGAATAGCTTTGTTCCCTTTATATTCTTTGGTGCTTCTCCTTTTCCTTTGTTATCAAAGTACCACTTCTTATCTTGGATTCCTTTGAAATGATTCTATCTAGAAATTCCCTCTCTGTTGTGATGGAATTTGATAAAATATCATCATATGATGAAAATGATTGAGAATATAGTTCCCTTCAAAGTAATGTCTTAAGAATTTAAAAGAAATGAAAAATCTTGTCTGCTAACTCACATACATAATCTAAGTCATACCTAGCCAGCCGTGTGAAAGTAGCCTCATACTCTGCAACACTGTCTTCTTCACATTGTTTTAAGCTAAGGAATTTCCTATTCATTTTAGTACATTTCTCATTAGGAAAATATTTTTCAAAGAATATTTACATAAAAGTATTACATTCTGTATCATCTATTTATTCTTCCTCCGTGGTATTCTGAGTCAAGGACCACGATTCATCAGCATCACCCTTTAGAAAATATACTTCCAGTACTACCTTTTTAATTTCATTACATCTAAATGCCCCGAATATCCTTTCAGGGGACTTGATCCATTAATCAGTAACCAGTGGGTTAGTAGTCCTACTAAAAGATGGGGGATTCTAGCACATGAAATTATCCAAAAAAGGTATGGAATGGTTATTCATTACAACCTTAGTAAGTTGTCCCAATATGGTCATGATCTGATCAGCTCCAAAATTGATTGTGTTGACTTGCACAGTATGGATATCCTTACATTGCCCATAAGGATTGATTCCCCTTCTTCCATTAGACACCATTTATAATTATTAGGATACAGTAGATTAGTTTATGAATCTCAAATACAAAATCACTCAACATAGATTGAAATTCTATCATATCTAATCTTATAAAAATGATTTCCACGAGGAAAAATTTTCATTAAAGTCCATCATAATGGATTGTAATTAAAATGTGAATTATCCTAAGCATATCCCCTAAGAGTTTCATTGCCAAAAGTGAAGTAAGGATTGTTATTGTGCACGAGTTCCAATTCGAGTCTAGCTTATAGTGGTGTTTTTGGGTTTTACCCCAAGATACATCTATGCCATAGCTACCTCTACCTGCTCATGTCAAGACATGGACATATTTCTTAAAAGATCCACATAATATATTCATTACCAAAATACTAGGACATTCTTGTACATTTATCCTCAAATTCTACATTAGGGATTTGTTCCCTACTATACATTTCTTACTCTAGTTTCCAAGTTGTCTACTAAGCTTCCTCTGAAGCCAACTGTAACACCACGACCCCTCTTGGCTAGAGCCGGTGCATTACTTGTGATATTGGTATGGTTAGAAGGAATCAAAATCCTAAAGTAATGATCAGTTTAGTAATCTTGATGAAACTAGATACATAGATGTAACTCAAATTACATTGGAAAAGGTTACAAAATACAATACATAACAAAAACTGAAAACTGAATCCACAAGAACTCAATAAATGATATCCTATTTGTCATCTATTAAATGTTAATAATGAAATGGGTGGTCTCAAACACTCAGTAAGGGTTAAAAATAGTGGAAGCATGAATTCAATAATAATTTAATCTTAATCAATCCGACATAATCAATATGTCATGGTGAATAGATGAAAAACTCAAACAATTAATAAACTGAGAATGAAACTGCATCAATAGAATTTTTCATACTAAAAACCTCTTGGATAGTAATAACTGATAATAAATAAATACAGTTATTATTATTAGGAAGTCATGTATCTGGAACATAAAACCATAATATCTTCATAATGATTTAGTACTATGGGTAGAAACTCAACTTATTTTTAGAAAAAAACTCGAAGGGGTTGTCGCCAAACTGATTTTTGTCATGAGACCTACCGATTCAATGAGGCACTATAGAGCGGCCCACCCACCACTTCATGCCCAAATAATTTTTATACATGTATTCAATACAACAAAAATATGTCTTTTCACTATCTGTTGAGAGTAGAGTATATAGATTCATTAATATTTACATAATTAAAATTACTTTCCAAATAAGCACCATATGTAAAATGCTATACTATTTAGACAACTACATATCCATGATATGAGATTATGGATATTTAATATAAATATAATTTCAAATGAAAATTGATATCATTTGGAAAGTATGTACACCACATAATGATTATTATGTGCACAATACAATGTTAGTCACACAAAAATAATAGTTGAGATAAAGTGTCTTACCACAGTGTAGTCGATCGAATCATGTGACCACAACGTAATAAACCATAATAAATCATTGAATAACATGAATATAATGAGAATAAATTTATTATATATCAAATGGAATTAAACATATACCACATACAAAAAATAAGTGGGGAACAAAAAAAATATCACAAAAATGAAAGTGAGATGAGAAACCTCGTACAATCATTTCAGCAAGGTAAGGAGTGTTATTACGAGGGATTAATGAGAGCTAGTGGAGTTTTACACAATTTATATATCATAATGGTAGTATGGGGGAGGTATGACGACATACCCCATCATTAGTATTAAAAAATAAAATGGCACAATAAAGGGTGGATTCTTTAACAAAAGTGAGAGAGAGGATCCCTTACCTTATGCTCGAAGGTGTTCTTGATTATTCTTAACGACATGAATAATGAAATTTAGCATCATTAATAAATAATTAATGATCCTCATCAAAATATAATTGATATTTTATGACCTTATTAGGTTCATTAATGGCCCTTTTGATGGTTTAAGAGATTATATGTTACTGTTTCGGTAGCATTTTTTTCTTTGGTTTTCATGATCCATTTACTTGTATTCATGAATGGATGTTTGTTTGAAATATGGTAAAACATCCATAATTTTTTATATACATTATTAGTGAAATTAAAGAGATATAAATTATCTTATAATGTTTCTGGTTATATTCCATGTGAATTGACTCGTTTGATGAGTTAAAATAAATGCTTAGATTTGGCTTGGTGGTTTTGTGCACAATAATATTGTTTTGCTTTATTATTTCATATTATGAACGTGTAAAGATTCCAGAAAATTAATTAAGATTAAATAAATATATAATGACATGTTTCAAACATTTAAAAAGTTTTATGTCTGGTACTGAATATAGTAAAGAAAATTTAATACAAGTCCTCCTTGATTGTGATAAATTTACATATCTGAGAATGTGTTTGCATTTGTTGCATAAAAGTAGGTTGAAAAGAGATATTATGTTGAAATATTCCATTAGTACAATGAAAAACCAGTACATGTAAGGTACTTTAATGATCATGGCATTTGGATGTGGGGAGGGGAGGTGATAAGGGAGAACAAAAGAATGGAACTTTGTAAAAGAAATTGAAAGAAAAGAGATGGAAGGTTCACCTCTTGAGTACTCATCCTTATGAATCTTCTTATGGACTTTATTTTTGGCCTTTTGGTGGGACCAGATAGTATTTGACGTTGGGAGAGGGATTGGGATGAGTGTTTTCTGAATTTAGGCAAGTCGTGAAGCAAGAGTGGTGTGGGAGGATGAAGGGGTGAGGGGTGGTTTATATAGTGGAGGGGATATGAGTTTTCTTAATATTATAATCAATAATTTATTATATCCTTTCAAGACAACCAATAGTGAGTATTCCATGACCTAGAACTGTATATATGTCTGTTACTTCAAACCAATTGGTCTTAAATTAGCAGATCATCATCACCGATTGAATTAATCAATTATTTAGCATTTATTGTGAATTGTCGGATTTTACTATTCATCAAAATTTATGTATTTCAGAAAAATCCCCAAAAATCATCCTAACCATTTTTTGACATGTAGAATCCAAAAATGAATTCCATTTTTCAAAAATAATATTCTAAGTATGATTAATTAAATATTTAATTAAAATAATTATTTAATAGAAAAATATAATCACTTAAAATATGCATCTTTATTCTTAAGGTGCCTAAATTCATTTATACATTCAAGGGCATGGATACCATTCATAAGAGTCATATTAATATTCATAAGGTAATTTTATTATTGGTAAGGGTAGGTTACTATTCATAATTTTAGGTTGTTATTCACTGAAAATTATTTTAATTCTATCAGACTCTAAATATCATCTTGAACATAACCGTGTATGTCATATTTTTAAAATTCAAATTGCAGAGTTATCAAATTTAAGTTTAATGGATAGGTTATAGATATCACCTCTATGTAACCATTTTTTGTTCCAAATTGGCTGACTAATTCATAAAATTTAGGCTATAACGAGAATGTATTTATGAAAAGACATACCATGAAGTGTTTGGGGTGCTACGGATAGGGATTTTCCTCTGTCCTTTCACCATTGATAAGATATGTTTGGTGACTTCAACATACAGAATGGAAATATACATACATTACTACTATGTAGTAGAATTTTCTGTCTTCTCCTATCCTCCTTTTCCAATAAATGGGTATTAAAAATACTCATTCATGGGGGTAGAGAGTTGGGTTAGCCCCAAATTTTTCATCAGATCTTTTTGACTGACTTCTATGAGTGATACCAAACGAGTCTATTGGCAGAAATGATGAACATTGGTAGGTGTATGTGCCTGCTCGATGTTACCAATCAATTATGGTTGAAGGACTTCATTCAATACTGGAAGATGAGACTACTAACAAAATTGGTGATTGTAAATAGTCATATGTTCCTTTTTAGTAGTTTCCACCACATTAGATTGGTGTGATTGTTTAAATGCAGTCAGACGAGCCTACTGACTGCCTGATAATGGGTAATCAGGCGATGTGTCTGTTCACAGTACTCCACTTGGTTTATCTAGGGGGATTGGTGGAATATTTTCAGACGAGCCTGTTGAGTAGAAAAATTAGGATGGACAAGTGTATGTGCCCACTCGTTGTTTACAATCAAGTTAAGTTGAAGGACTTCTCTAGAGGAGGAAAGGGTGAGAACCTTCACCCAATTGACCGGACGTTGTCCCTAGTGGTTCATCTTGTGTGCCTGAGTCAGAGAGGCATGGGCCAAATGGCCAGAGGCAACACCCCCATTATGTTAGGTACATACTACCTTGTGATTCTGGCGATGATAGCTGGTGGGAGTCCTTAGGAAAGACTTCTTTATTATTGAATTAAGGTCTTGAGTGACCCCATGATCCACCTACCTATATTAGAGGATGGATTTATTTTTGTGTTCTGGGGATATGGACCCAAAATAGTTGGAGACTGTGGTTGGAACTATATTCTACTTGATCATTGGTCGTCTTTGGCTAGATGAGTGAGGATCTTTATTGACCTAGAAGGACAATTGAGGATCCTCAAAAGTCAAGATTGTACCACGCTGGTGATATTCATTTTCAAGAACATAAAGAACCAAAATTGGATACTCTAGGATGGTGATTACATCCTTCCAGTGGATGGAGATCTAGTTTGAGCAGTGGTTGGGATGGTCACAGATGTTTTCTTAGAGAAAGCATTTTTTTGGAATGAAGGGAATTCTGAGAATAAAGACATGAAAATAAAAAAAAAACTCTATTAATGAAACATCTTTTTATATGGATATATGCGTGATTGATTCCATTTTCTGACCTTCCTTTATAGATTTATAGGGGCTAACTAGTGGGTAATTTTATTAACTTTGTTAAGAATTTATGTCTGGTTCACCATTTTGTTTGGTAGTTCCATGAAACGCGTGTTCTAGTTTTGTAGTCATTGTTTCTAGGCTGTTTCCATTGGAATTTTTTATGGAACCGAAAAAATCCAATATTTTTTAATCCAATGGGGACCTAGGTTCCTAATTTAGGTGTTCGTTATGTTTGAACTTCACGATACATAAGAATCCACATTTGTCGAGAGGATGGAAGGATGGACTCGTCACTCCCTTTTGGGGAGAATTATTGTCTACTTCGGGACTCTCTTTGTAAATATAAGATATTTTCATTAATCCTTATTAATTCACCAAGTATATCATAAGTATTTATTGGAATTTACAATCACTTTTTAATATGTGTAAAATTTAGAATCATCAGTATGAATTTAGGGATATTAATTAATGGAAATATCTATATGTATTCTATGTTTTCCATCAATGGTATCCTCTAATATGCATCTTATAGATTATTTTAATCATCATTGTGATAATACTGGGTTTTCACCCACTCAGTGGGGCACTCTAGAATTTATTATCATCTTTGGAGCTGAAGTTTTGATTTCATTTTGGGATCATTCCCATAAAATAGGCTACCTACGTATTCTCATAAAAGGAATCAGAACCCCCGTTGTTCGGCTCCACTAAATGGGACACATCAAAACTTTTAAGGTCATTTGATAAGGAACTAGTTGTACAGTTTAATTTAATGTGGTATAGACATCTTAGCATAAGGTGTTTAGTGAAAAAATAGCATGGGACGTATACAAAAACATCCCAATTATCTTTGGAAAGAATATGGGTTTCCATATAGGATTAGGCCCTGTTGGGAAAATGTCCCAAGGAGAACATGGTTGATTTGAAGTGTTGGGTTTGAAACTCAAGGAGGAACATCCATATCCCATATGGTTGGGAATCGAAGCACATGTTTTTCGAAAAGTCTCAAAAGAGAGTATAGTCTTATGGGAGTGATGATTTTAGACTTACTTCTTGAAAAGGATTCCATGAGGATTTAGGGTTTAATTTGGGGTTTATTATTAATGAGGATGCCCAGATTAAAGGAATTGGGGTTAGATTAATGATGAGGACATCCAGTGAGATCGAGCCCTAAAAAGGATTCCTAAATATCCTGGATTGAACATGAAAAAATGATCTCATAGTTCATTCGATTGTGAAAATAATCTGACCATGACAAATCTCTAAGCCCACGTGAGTAATGATCAGTGTGAGAATAAAGAGGAATCCAAATATTCAACAATGTTATTCACACTTTAAAATTTTTCTTCCTCCACTAGTTGAAGAGGGAACATCTATGGTGGTGAGGGTGAATGAGTTCCAGGTGACCATGGAAGAGGGTGAGGCGATGGGCCTTCCCTCTGTTCTATTTACATTGGACAAGGGTCTAACAAATGGAGGAAGGTATGAGGTTTAGGTGATTACACTAGGATGGATGCCCATGAATTGATCCTCATGGGGGAGGGAGACATCTGCTTTATATTAAAGGGATAAAAGTTTTCCGAACCATACCTTCTCAACCTAAAATTTGATGTTTCCATCTCTTTGAGAAGGGTGAGGCCGAGACCCAATCCTCTATTATCAGAATTGGGAACTTCCCAACACTGTTCCTGGGATAAAGGACCGTCTATCTATGGATATATGAACCCAACGACACTCCATGATCCCAAACCCCATTATTAAACAAATATGGGAAACCTCAGATTCTGGAAAAAAAATTGGAGACACACTAATGTATGTTTCCCAATGGATTAATAATTCAAGAGGTTTTGGTGGAGGTCTCAACAGAATCCCTTTCAGACAAGGGAGCCAATGAAGATGAATCATTTCCATGAATGGCTTGGATGGAAGAATGATGTCTTGCTCAAGCCTTCATGAGTAAACACTGGTGATCCATGATGTGGGGTGCTCAAGTACCTGTGAGAGGAATGGGCTGCGTGCAAGTATTTATTACTTTGGGAGGTTGGTCACTTTATGTGTGGAAGTGTTATGGATTTCAAACACTAAAAGGACTTATGTCCAATGATCCTCCTTTAAATCCTCCTCTCAATGAGTTGAAGAAATACAATAAATGTATCGAAATAATAGGGTGAAGTACAAGAATGTTGAGAGCCGCTATTGGGCTTCACGAAAATTGTACCATAAAAATGGGGGCCCCAAGGGTCAATTTATATTAAAATAAGTGACATTTGAAAAAATTAGTTGGTCGTACAAGTGACTTGGGTGCCAAATTGGGGCAGAAAAGTACCTTTCATGCCGATGGTGTTTTGGATAGACTAGGGTTACACCTTTAGTAAATAGCCAAAATTATACTTTCATTCATCTCCAACATTGTGGCGTGCAATTGGGCTGCATGACATATAGGGGCAGGCAAGTAGTTTGCATGATAACAGAGTTTTTGCAAAACTATGTCAGCCAAAAACTTATGCCCATGAAAATCTATGACATTTTGTTAGGTATTCTCCTACTTCTTTCTAATGGATTCCATTCGTCATGATTTTAAACTCTTTGAAGGAATGGAGTGTTAACAAATATATTAAATATGACATAACATAGTCTAGTGGTATGTTGTAAAACCCTATCATCCCTTTCTTGTGGGTTAAGGCCCCATGGCATTGTCGGGTATAATGGGTTGCCCACCACCATTCAGGTTTTCCTTATTATAAATCTATATCAATACAATTTCTATAAAATTTTCAAAAAATATATGATGCATGTTCTTGAAATAAAATTAATCATTGAATATCCTTTATACCATTGTTTTAAAGAAAATGTATTTTTTTCATAAAGTCAAATAATATTATTTGACTATTACTATAATCTCATTATTGATCGTATAAACCCTAAACCATATCGATGAATATATACTTATGTTGATAAATGTTAAATAATTATTACTAAAATAAAACATTCATATAATAATCAAATGTTTTTTATTCCCATAGAGGTTTTATCAAAATATCTTTAATACTATTATATTCTTACAACACAAATTAAAAAATGGGGTGTTTAAGAATGAGATATGATCTACCTTAAACTCATAAAACACGATTTTATCCATATGTATTAATATAAGGAATATGTGATTCTAAAATTTAAAAGAATCATGAAATTATTCATGATTCATATAAAAAATAGAATTTTGTAAAAAAAAATTACATCTATAATATAATTATAGTATCCTAATAAATAGATAATCCATTTAATATCAATTTAGAACCATCCGTGGTCTAGGATCTATCCATTAGATAGAGGAATATACTTTGATAAAGATGTGGTTCTCCATGAATAATACAATGAAATATAAATTGATAACATGGATGAGGATTATTTCCATCCATCATAACCGTCATATTTCCTTATCAATTCATTTGTTTATGACATTATTTTCCACACCTAAAAATTTTTCCTTCTTACTTTCATATGTAATCTATTCCTTATATGTCACTATAGGATTAAACTATTCCATTCATTGTCATCACATATTCAAATTATCTATAATAGTTTGTTAATAAAATGTGTATTATCGTATTCATATCCCCCATGAGTTTCAAACCAGGTGCACAACAAGCCTCTTTATCATTCACAAATTGATTATCTAGACAAGAACAATACTCCATTTTCATAGACATTTCCCCTAGGTAGATATAAAGTCCACTTACAGTATCTATACATAGATAAATTTTAAGAACAAACCTCAAATTATTTACCCAACCAAAACAATATAATGTAATTATATACTTATCGAAAAAAGTTTTTTATAGGGTTTTAATCCTTAATATATGTTTTCTGAAACATAGATTGTATCAAATCCTCTGACCTTGACCCCTTTATCTCGGATCTAGTGTATAGTTTATTACATTTTAAATAGTTATAAGAAATTTCATTTATATTAACTGAATAATTTAGTATTCGTAGTAATCTAGATATAAAGTTGAGTACCATATTCCATTGGAAAATAGAAATTACATCATATTTTTTTGTGAACAACATTTGTCCCTCTAACATATCATTTCTGATTAATCATAGCAAATAAAATGAAAACTTTTTGAATGGATGAAAATAAGGCTGAGATCAAATTCTTAGTAATGGTCATGTAGAATGGATTCTATCAGAAGTAAATAATGAATAATCAATATGTCAATTTAAATAACTAAACAGACATTCCATTTAACCAATAACATGAAGATCATAATTATAAAATACATAACTTATATACCAAGTTATATAATTGAAAACACATCCCACCTAATAAATAATTTGATAATTAAATTAATCCAATGATAATTTCATTATGAAAATATCTTAGATAATCAGATAATTCATAATCAATGAGGTGGGGGTAAATTATAGAAAATACAAGCGATGTAATCAATAATATGAAACTAAAATTCATCCACATGTGATATTATTTTAATAATATTAGTGGAAAAAATAACCAAATTATTAATGAATATTTTTTTATTATTGGATTTAATAATCTCATCCTTCATGGTTCATCTACTATCGTGGCATATCATAGTACTATTTTAAACTATAAAAAAACATATTTGATTATAGTTAACTAATTTTTCTAATGAGACAACTAATGCATCAAGGAGATATATAATTTTGAGCCCGACTATTATTGTAGGTTTAAATAATTCTTCATATATTAAATTATCTAATTAAATCTTGAATCAATTTTCCATATTAAAAAAAATCTATATTATGTGAAGAATCCATATTTATCAATAAATCCTAGTTAATAATATAAAATTCAATGTAAACAATTTAGATATTAATTGTATACAATTCTAGAAATAATATTATACATGATATAAAGAATATGGATATTTCAATGATACACTATTTAGGAAATAATCATATCCATGATACAAGGAATATGAATATTTAAGAAAAATGAATTATATGATAATCATAAAAATGTGAATAATTTAAGGTAATGTTAATGATTATAAAAATAAATCAAGGAAGTTAGTATGAATAATATTTGTTGCTAAATAATTTTAAAAAATACATCGTGGGAATTATTATAGTATCAATTCAACATATTCCCATGGTAGTAATATTGATGTGTTTTATTTATTGATGAAAATAAATACCATAAGAAAGGATTTCTAAAACAACTCTAGTGAAAAATTTCCTTTGCATTTGAAAATTATTTTTCTAAACTAGATGTTCACAAAAAAATTATAAAATAATTTACATTGAAACAAATATTTTAATCTTATAATAGATGTTTTAAAATATTGAGTGGTCATGACAGTAAGAAATTCTATACATGTCTAGTATGTTAAAAAAAATATTTCTATCACATTTTCGATAAAATCCAGACATGAATTGTTGTGATAATGAGATAAATATTATTTTCAAAAAAATTTAAAATTTAAAAGTTGTTAAAAATTTCGTTAATAAATGATTCTCAAAAGGAATTGTTTTTTATTTTTTAATAAAAAATTTTGTTTGAAGAAAACAAATTTCTGACCGAATGGAGAAATAATGTCAGATTTTATTAAAAAAAATTATCGATTGTTTTAAGTTAAAATGACAGTAAAAAATGCTAATAATTCTTGAAAAAATTCATTAATAAAAATTATATATGAAATGTAAATGGTGTTATTACGTAGTGATAAAATAAAATTATTTAGTAGAAATTCAAGTACAATAAATCTAGAACAAAATTAGATTGTTAAATAAACCCTTAAAAATTCATAACGTTGAAGTGATAATTTATTAATGAATAAATTACGTGTATAAAAGTTATATACACATAAATTAAGTTTAATAAAACATAATAAATTCAAAATTCATTACAAATATATAATAAAATAATATCCTATATAACGATTAAGTAATTTGACAGAATGAAAAGTAATTGAGTTTAGAAAATATTATCACTTTTTAATTTTGTTCAAATACCCATATAGTAAATAACTGGAATAGAAAAATAAAATACAACAAATTTATATTTAATTAAGATATTACATGTGAAAGGGGAACTATTTACACCGTATAAATGAAATTAGGCGGAACAGATTACAAAATGCCTCAATGAAGAGAAATTGAGGTAACATCCCTTGACTCACAATTCCTTTTTTATGTAAATTTAAATCATGTATAATGGTTTTAATAATGATATTATTTTCTAAAATAAACACATATAATGTAAAAAAAATAATTCTATTATAACATTATAGTGTTTCATATTATCTAAATAATATTTTATACTGTCCAAAATATTACATGAACTTTTTTCTTCTATTTCCAGGAATAAATATTAAATACAACATTTTGAAGAAACCCTTATCGAGAATAGTCGATTTCTTATTGTATATAATGACCCATAATTTACATACACTGTTATTACTTCAGAATTAAAGCACACTTATTACAACATATAAAAAACCCATGAAAGAACCGTATAGGTATAATGTCTTTAGAAACTGGGAAACATAAACAAGTGGTTCATAAATCATCTGCACTGTCACCCTTTTATTTTGTCATATCTAGAGTCTCTTTTGGAATGTCTCACTTAATACCCAACTTCTTGACCTGGGGAAAAGAAAACATACAAAAGGGTGATCTCAAATGCTTAGTAAGGGTAAACAAAAGAAATATCAATCACATAATATTCATAAGAACAAAACATTTTGGAAATCCTAACCAGAAAAAGATATCATAATTTCAAAATATGGGAAAAATCATATTCGGGAAATGTAATCCCAATAATCATAAACATAAAACATGAAACTTTTTGGCATACACACATAATCATAGAGAATCATTTCTTAGTAGTCAAGACTCATTTCCAAGACAATCCTAGCGGACAAAGTCCATTTCTGATCCGAGTTCACTACTCGTTTCAGTCCTGTGTCACTGAACCGGATTAACCTGCCATCCAGCCATGTCTATCACATGAGATATAAATCTTTTCCCAATGAATTTTAGGCATATATAGGTCCCAAACATCTCATAATTATACCATTCATATGTGTTCCACAAGATCATAAATCATACATCATAGCATAATCCATGTAATAAAAATGGGATTCTTAAATATCATGCCATCATAACATAATCCATATAAGATAAAAGGACATCAAAGAAATAATTCAATCATAACATCATAAACTCAACAGAAAAATAGGGATAGAAATAGAACCCTGTATTGTCTTATATGGAAAATAATTTTGATAAAACGCTTGAACTCCATTCTTGAGGAAAATATCCTTTCTACTTCAAAAACATTATTCCTTTCTTAACATGTCATAAAATTTTAAACATAAAGAAGTTGATTAAAAATAAACATGAAATATTTTAAATGAAGCTTCATTGAAATAATGTTTTATGAAATCATAAAATCCATTTATGTCGTATAAGTTAAAAAAAATCGCATACTTTGGCTGGAAAAGTCAAAAACTACCTCGTACTAAAAACGAAAAAAGATTCCTTTCATATATTTTACTAAAAACCCACCAATGATTAATATTGTATTTAAATGTATGATCATATAAATAATATTACATATTGAGGAAACATGGATGAGGATGATAAATACACCCCATTAAATACCAAAGTATAAACAATCGCGGATAAAAATGAGATTGTGAGATTTTCTCTTACCTTGGGTCCGATTTTTTTCATATTTGTCCGAACCTTCTGTATAATGTTTTAAATAATGTTACTGACTTATTATAGAATTGTAATCATTGTTACGATATCATATATGGTCATATTCATAGCTTTTTATTAGTAAAATTTCAGTGATAGTTGTTATTCGGGTGTTTATTGGTTTTTGTTGTTATACATGTTTTGTCGAATAAATTCTTATTCTTCTTTCTAGGTTATAGATAAGTAATTTAAATAGTGGTATTAGTGTAATATATATCATATTTATTCATTCAATTCATTTATATAATCATTATTCAATGAAGATTATGTATAACGAGTCACATCACATCGTGGAGACGGTAGGTCGTACGTAGGAACGAGCGATGATATCGTCCCCATGATCATGGAATTGTATTGAAGATTATGTATACTACTTTATATTTAATAACAATTTAAAATAATCATATATAGTTATTCTTTACACCATTATACCCATCCATGTAAGGTGGTGGTGAAAAACAGATTACACCACAGCATGGAGACGGTATTCCGTAGATACGCACACGCAGTGATTTCATTTTCCATAGGATGGATAAAAGGTTAAATAGGATTGTTTAATATTTATAATTACATATCAGTATATTAGTGAAACTGATGTTATTACTTCATAATGAAACAACTAAGGAAGTATAAGTACAAGAAGAAATAAATTTGAAAGAATCGGTAAGGGGCATTACCTCTTCTTTGAAGCATCTCTTCTTAACCTCCTCTTAGGGCACTAAAGATGGTCTTTAAAGAAGAACAATACCTCTAGTATGTTTCTAGGGAAGTGTAGAAGGGAAAACGGAAGGTTTTGGCCGATCATGAAGGCTCAAAGTTGTGTAAAGAGGATAGGGAGGAGGTGCCCTATTATAAGGGAGGCGAGGGGCACTTTAGGAAAAAACATAAAATATTATTTTATAATAAAGTCATATTCAGTTAATAATGGCACCAAAGTGACTTATTTAGAAGCTAAGGTGGGTATGGGTCGAAATCCTCTCAACCAATATATTTTAGGCAAGTTTAGGTAACTATTTTAACCTTATCATTTATATTTAACTCTAAGTTAAATAATTTAACTTTTACCGTGTCTTCTTGTTTTCTTACACTGTATGGTTAATAATCTTTCTATAACAAGGAAAAATAACCCCAAGTGGTTCATTATTAATATATATAACCTTATCTAAGTCATTTGGTTGAAGCATTGATTTTTATAATTAAAATTACAATTAATAATATAATATTTGTTTTAAAAAATATTTCATGTCAATTTTGACACTATTTGGTAATTGATTTTTGGGAAAATCATAACAGCATGATTAGTTAGAAAAAAATATAATTAAATCAATTATAATATGTCATATTAACCTATAAAATTAGTGTAATTCATGAAAAGTCTCAAATTACAATTATTTGAGTAATTATAATATCAATTATGATAACATTTCCTTAATAAGGTAATTACTGCATCATCATTGTATCATAAATAAATTACATTATTTGAAGTCTAAAAATTATGAATAAAAAACCATTATGTAGGAAATATTTTTATATTTCTAATGAATATTTATAGTCTAATTTATCTTGGTTATTAACTTATATTAAAAATGTTTTAGTTATTAAACTTTGATTTTAACTATTTTAACTCTTCTTTAAATAATATAATATTAAATTTTCTAATCTAATCCACGTGGACCTAAATGGTCATATTTAATTCCTAAGGTTTTTTTGGTCCAATTAAATTTATCCAATATAATTAGGACATGTGTTAGGATAATAATAATTCCATTTTTACCCTTAATTACCATATTTACTTTTAACCGTGATAAATAAAAGTAAATAGTTACTATTCACCAAAAATTAGTTTTATCTTATTGAACCACATTTTACTCCTTGATATTAACCGTGTCTCTCAGATTTTTGAAATTCCACTCACAGAAGTGGTAAAATTAAGTTTTATGTAAATTTTCAAACTCTCCTCGGTAGTGGGTAAAAGACGGTGAAAAGTCCAATAAACTTTTTATATATCTAAAATTTTTATAAAATGACTCCAATGAATTACTTTCAAGTATATAGGTATTATGTATCAATTTTTACATAAAATATATTTAAATATAATAAATAAATAATTATTAAAATAAAAAGTTGGTTTTTAAATAGTAACCTACTGTTTTCACTATTCATCAAAAATTTAATATTTTCAGAAACATAACAAAAATTCACCCTAGGATAATTTCGATATTCCGAATCCAAAATTTTAGTCCATTTTGAAGGATATAATTTATAAATTTTCGAAAATTGGGTATTACTATTCATAATGGCTAGTTTTAATAATATTTTAATTGCATATCGTTGTTTAGTGAAACTCGGTATTGTGTACAACGCAAGCTATCGAGGAACGTCGCAATTGCGTGTAAAGCAAGACAAGCTAGTGTTGTGTGTAGTGAAAGATTCCTTTGATGATGTATATAACATAAAAAAAATATTTCTCATAAAAATCTCAGGTGTTACATTATACCCCCCTTAAAATGAATTTTACCCTCGAAATTCATCACATTGTAACAAACAGATGAAGATACCTCTCCCTCATCATATCCTCAAGATCCCATGTAGCTTCTTCTAATTGGTGGTTCCTCCATAAAACTTTCACCAAGTGAGTGGTTTTGTTCCATATGACTTTTTCTCTACGCTCCTGAATCTCAATCAGCTGTTCTTCATAAGAAAAATATTTCTACAACGGTACAACTTCAGAGCTTAGTACATGTGAAGGATCAGGAATGTGCCTTCTCAAGAGAGATACATGGAACACATCGTGAACTTGAGAGAGATTCAGTGGAAGCGCCAATCAGAAAGCTGCCTTCCCAACATGATCTTGTATTTCGAAAGGACCGATATACCTAGGGCTCAGCTTTCCCTTCCTTCCAAATCTCATTACACTCTTCCAAGGAGATATTCGTAAGAATAATTTATCACCCACTTCAATCTCTAGGTCTTTTCTTCGGTTATCGACATAACTTTTTTTTTGAATCTGAGCTGCTCTTATGTGTTGTTGAATAGATCGGACCTTTTCTACCATCTCACCGACAAGATCAGGTCCTAATAGCTTTCTTTCCCCAACATCATCCTAGAAAGATGGAGTTCGGCATTTCTTTACATAAAGAGCTTCATATGGAGCCATCTGAATATTGGATTGAAATCTATTATTATAAGAAAATTCCACCAAAGGTAGGTGTTGATCCCAACCACCATTGAAATTTGTAGACCAATATCTTAACATATCTTCTAGTGTTTGAATTATTCTCTCAGACTGACCGTCTGTCTGAGGATGATAAGTAGTGCTGAAACTCAACTCTGTATACAGAGTATGCTGAGGAATTCACCAAAACATTTAGGTAAACCTCAGATCCTGATCAGATAAAACGGAAAGTGGTACTCCATGAAATCTTACCACTTCCTTTACATATATCATAGAAAGCTGATCCAGAGAGAAATCTTCTCTAATAGTAATGAAGTGTTCCAACTTTGTAAGATTGTCAACTATGACCTAGATAGTATTATTGCATATGGATGTTTTAGGAAGTCTGTTAACAAAGTCCATAGTGATGTTTTCCCATTTCCATTCGGGTATGGGTAATGGTTGTAACATCCCCTTAGACTTCTGTCTCTCCGCATTAACTTGCTGACAAACCAAGCATCGAGAGACATATTCAAAAACATCCCTTTTCATTCCATCCCACTAGAAGTACACTTTCAGGTCCCTATACATCTTTGTGCTTCTAGGATTAATAGAGAATGAAGAACTATGAGCCTCATATAGCTGATCCTTCTTTAATTCAGGGATGGGAGGAACACAAACCTGATTCCTGAACCGTATTATTTCATCACAATCAAAGTGAAATTCTGGAACATTTCTCACCTTATTTTGTAACTCTACATATTCTTTCTGTTTCTCTTTAATTTTCACATGTATAGATGGTTGAACATCCATTTGAGAAAGATAAGATTTTCCCCTTCCATTATAATTCCAAGATCCATCCTTTGTAAATCCATCAATAATAGATCTTTTCTGATCCTCATCAGGGATAAGCTAGCATGGTCTTGTCGACTTAATGCATCTGCCACCTTGTTTTCTTTCCCATGGTGATAATGAATTGATCAGTCGTAATCCTTAATCAACTCCAACCATCTTATTTGGATCATTTTTAGCTCCTTTTTTGAAAAAATATACTTTAAACTTCTATGATCAGTATAAATATCACACCTTTCAGCATAAAGATAATGCCTCCATATTTTTAATGCAAATATTACCGCAGCTAACTCCAAATCATGAGTTGGGTAATTTTGCTCATGGATTTTCAAATGTTGTGAGTCATAAGATATCAGCATATAATTTTGTAGGAGAACACACCCCAATCCCTTCTTGCATGCATCACTATAGATCACAAACCTTTCTCCAATACAATCCAGTGTGATCATATGTGCACTGGATAAAATTCTTATTAACACCTTGCATTTCTCTTCACACTCCTCCTTCCAAATGAACATAACTCCTTTTCGAGTCAACCTGGTGATTGGATTAGATAATTGTGAAATATATTTAACAAAACGTAGATAATATCTAGCCAAACCAAGAAAACTTCGGATCTCAGTTACTGTTGTCAGTCTCGACCATCTTTCGATAACCTCTATTTTTGCAGGATCCACAGATATCCCCTCTATTGAGATTATGGACCCAAAAAATGAAACTTTTTGAAGCCAAAATTCACACTTGGTAAATATAGCATAAAGCTTCTCCTTTCTCAAGGTCTTTAATACAATTCTCATGTGATCTTCATGTTCTTCCTTGCTATTTGTATAGAAAAGAATATCATCTATAAAGACTACCACAAACTGATCAAGATAGTCTCTTAAGACTCTATTCATTAGATCCATAAAGAGAGTAGGGGCATTAGTAAGACCATATGGCATCACTATAAATTCATAGTGTGCATACCATGTATGGAAATCCGTCTTTGGTATATCCTTCCTTTCGACCCTTAATTGATGATACCCTGAATGAAGATCAATCATGGAAAGGTATTGAGCTCCGCGTAGTTGGTTAAATAAGTCATCAATTAGTGGGAGAGGATATTTGTTCTTGGCAGTGATCTAGTTAAGTTATCGATAATAAATACAGAGTCTCGTTAATCCATCTTTATTCTTAACAAACAGAATAGGTGCTCCCCAAGGTGATGCACTAGGGCATATGAATCCCTTATCAAGATTGTCTTGGAGTTGCTTCTTCAATTCCTGCAACTCAATTGGGGCCATTCTATAAGGTGTCTTTGAAATAGGCATAGCACCCGATATGAGTTCTATTGAAAACTCAAGATCACAATTTGGTGGAAGACCTGGAAATTCCTCCAGAAAGACATCATCAAACTCTTGTACAATGGGAATATTCATAATTGTGAGTTTCTATACAACCATTTGAGATAAATAACCTTCATTTAGTGGAATCAAGACATATAATATGGAAGAAATTTCCACAGTAAGGTTATGTTCATCCTTGCATCGATAGACAATAATAGATTGATCTGGAATATGAAATGTGACTTCTCTTCTTTAGAAATTGATATGATCTCCATATAAGGAAATCCAGTCCATAAAAAGATTCACATTAAATTCCACTATAGTAAGGATCATAATATTTTCAGGAAGCTCTTTCCCAAAAACTACAATCGGAGAAGAATTTTAAACTTTTGATGTGACTATTGTGACATTAGGGGTTGTCATAGCTAACTAAATATCTAACTGCTGAGGTAATATGGCAATACCCTTAGAAAATTCTTCAGAAGTAAAAGCGTGGGTGGATCCAAAATCAAATAAAACATTTGATACATTAGATTGGATGGTATGTGTACCTTTCACCACTTCGTTATCATACTCCACATCGATGATAGAAATTGCAGGCGACATTCCTTTGTCTTTGTCCTAAAGAGATTGTTGATGTCGATCATCATCAAAAACCCTTGTATTTGGGAATTTATTGGCATTTTTCCGCATTTCCTAGGACATGTAACATTGATGTGTAGGGGGTGCACTCTATTTAGCCTTTTATTTGTTCGAATCACTAGGTATCTTCTTCCCATCATTGCAGCATTCAAATGCTCGATGACCTTCCTTTCCAAATTTGAAACATTTACTTGTCCCTTTAAGACAACTCCCTCCATGTTTCTTTCCACACATTATGTAAAGATCCCTAAAATTCAAATGGAATTTTTTCTTAATTTTCATTGGGATTTCACAAGTACGTAGTTTTTGACGGCACCTGATTCTGAGGCCCGGTGTGCCCGAAATCAATTTCCGAAGTTTAGCTCGGGTACGTTCAGTGAACGAAGGAGCAGGTTTTCCTATCTTTTGAAACTGTGTTCAGAATCAAAATCTGAGGGCATGGATGGCGGTCCATTTAATTCTTTTTGGATTATAACATCAACATGGATTTAATTGTTATAATTAAATCTGTATGTTCTTGATCCTCGGAGTTTGTCTACGCGCCGTCGAGTACCGCGCAACCACGACACCCTTCCACGACATGACGATCCTTTTCTTCTGCGATGGTCAATTCCACGACGAACTCGCGTCCGACGACGACGTTGAGGTCGGGGTCATTTTGAAAATGATAATACCCATGTTTCTTTTCCTCCTAGGAAAAAACGCGGACCAACCAATTAACAAGTTGGTCCGCGGATTATTATTGCGAGTCGAGGTTTATTAATTGCTGGGAATTATGGTGTTGTTTCAAACCGCTAACGCAGTGGGTGCGGACCAACGAACAAGTCCGAACCCACCGCCCTTTTGTTCTTGGTGTGCAGAATGATAGACGAGGACAAAACAGGCCGCAAAAACGATTTGTTGATTCCGTAGTGAAGAATGGGACTCGGGATGAGCTATGGCGCAGATGAAAATGAAATCGGACCACCAGAGCAACTCCGGTGGCCCCAGGACACCACCGGCGGCGGCCCGGTGTGCCGCCGGACGGAGCCGCCACGGCTTAAGCCACGGCGGCGGGGTGCGGTTCCACGGCCGTGCGGAACCGAAGGCAGGGACGCGGCCAGCTGTCGCGTCCGTTAGCGAGAGGCGGCCCCAACTGGGGCCGCAAATCTTTCACTCGAGGGCAGCGCGCCCCCACCCGCAGTTTCCTTCACTTGGCCGCTCGGCCGGGCCGAGCCGAGCCGACCCGCCGGGTCGGGCCGGGTCGCGCCCGGCCGGTCGGACCCAGACCCGGGTCGGGTCGACCCGATTCGGGCAGACTCAGGGGGGTGGGGGGGGGGGGGGGGTCGGGCCGGGTCGGTCCAGGCCCAGACCCCCCGTTTTCAGACCGTTTTCTGTCATTTTCCCATATCATGGTCTACAGACCTCCAAACGATGCGCCGTCAGCAGCAATGTGTTCCTTGGATCGAGGTGGTCGTTTCGCTATACTACACCCAAGGTTTCGGAAGACTTTGGGTTCGACTGGGTTGGTTCGTACATGAAACCAACCGGGCCCTCGGAGCGGAAACACCTATATCTTGAGCTTCGGACGTCCAATTGACGTGCCGCCGACTTTGTTGTTTTCCTCTAAGTGAGATGGATCTTTTGACTTACTCTGCCCGAGGTTTGGGCGTAGGTGGAGTATGGTAGGGTTGGTTTTTCCTTACAAACCAACAGGGCCCTTGGGATGAAAAAGCCAATAACTCTCAGACCGGGCGTCTGATTGACGTGTGGTCTATGATGTTGAGTTCTTGTTGACGATACAGAACTTTTGGATACATCAACTCCATACTATGTGTCATTTGATGTATCAGCATCTCGTCTCATGGAGCGGACCCTCCCGAATGAGCTTGATGTGTGCGAGAACCCTAGAGCTGGCTGCGACTGCTACTATGACGACGACGACTGTACAGAGATCCTCAGTGGATTCGACGGTGACGACTACAGCACTCAGTGATCCTGTGTGGGTCAGTGCTACCGATCCTGTGTGGGTCCGATCCTGTGTGGGTCAGCGCTCAGCGGTCCTGTGTGGGCCAGCGCCTACAGATCTTGTGTGGGTACGATCCTGTGTGGGTCTTTGCGGGGGTTAGTTACCTATCGATCCTTTGTGGGTCAGATCCTCTATGGGTCATTGCGGGGGTTAGTTACCTATCGATCCTTTGTGGGTCAGATCCTTTGTGGGTCATTGCGGGTGTTAGTTACCTATCGATCATGTGTGGGTCAGATCCTTTGTGGGTCATTGCGGGGGTTAGTACCTATCGATCCATTGTGGGTCCAACGGCTTAGTTGAATCAGTGGAAATATATGGTCACCTTTATTGTCATATGAAGATGTATACCTGTGGGAGCTGAATCCTGTTTTGCTTTCCTTTTGTGGATTATGCTGTGCTATCCTGTGTGGATTTACATTTTTCATTCCTTTGTGGAGTGGGTTGTACTTGGGCTCGGATGTTGGAGACGAAAGAGAATTGAAGACTTAGGTATATGTATGGGAATATACCTAAGCAGTGTCGGATGTTACTTCGTGATTGTATCTTTCCTTTGTGTATTATCCTTTGTGGATTCTGGGAGACTTTCGGGGGTCTCGGGGTCCCTACTGAGTAGCTTATACTCGCCCCTGCATGGGCTATGCCCGCACTACGTTGTGTTGGTTGCAGACGACGGACATCGCTGATCGTGGTTGAGGCTTGCGGAGTAGGACGGTACCTGGAGGTGGACCACTGGGCGGGACATACCAGGAGCGGTCGGCTGGGCCTAAGGAGTAGTGAAGGCTATCTATACCCACCCTTCAGGTGGGATTTCCAGTGGACAGCTCGACGTTGCAGCTTTACTTTTCAGTTGCTGTTTTTTTTCATTCCAGTTGTACTTTACTTTCAGTTTGGGTTTGTATACTGGCCCACTTACTTTTCCACACTTACTGTTGTACCAGTTTTTACTTAGTGTTTTATTCTTTCTGCTTGCTTACTCTGCTGTGTTTGTTTACTTTACAAAGGAAATGCCATCCCTTTTTCTGGGATTTACGCATTGGTGCTAGTCGCTAGCCCCTGGCCTATGGAAGGCGGGCTTGGGGTAGTCACGGCACGAGCCCCGAGGACGGTTCGTGACAAATTGGTATCATAGGAGTTCGGTTCTACCGTAGACTCTAATATTTTTCTACGTGAATCAGTAGTGTTTAGCGCAATGGGTGTCGTTATCAGTCTAGGGAGTCTAGTTTTGGTGCGGTGGCCGACGTATCCGTACACCAGGACCCTGACTTCTGATTTCCGACTTAATGCACGAGAACATTGACTGCATGTGTGTTTCACGTTTTCTTTGTGATTACTTTGTATCAGCTCACCAAGTATACTGTTCTGAATGTGGAACACCTGTTTCCTTTTCAGGATGTCCCCACGATGGCAGCCAGCTAGGGTTCCAAGAGTTGAGCGAGACGACAGCCTGCCGAGTGACGAGGCCTCGGTGCAGGGCCCTTTGACAGCAGAGGCACTGGCGGTACCTCTACACACCGAGCCACTGATGCTTCTAGCCCCAGCCGCTGACGATGCACGTCACCTTAGTGCACTACATGAGTTCCAGCGCCAGTGACCGCCTATGTTCCGTGGGGAGACAGACCCCCAGGAAGCTGAGGACTGGCTAGAGGCAGTTGTACGGGTTTTCAGGCTAGTAAGGACACCAGCAGACCTCATGATGATCCTCGTAGTGAGCCTACTCCCCACAGAAGAGGGCCGATGGTGGAGCTTGATAATTCAGGTGCACGATGAGGCATCTCTCCTCTGGACAGACATTGAGGGCCTCTTCCACTCAGAGTTCGTCCCGGCCACCCTCCGTGCAGTGCGCATCCAGGAGCTTCATTAGCTGCGGCAGGGCAGCTTGACGGTCTCCCAGTACTCGGCGAGATTTACCGATTTTTCTCGCTACTCGACCGACATGGTAAGAGACCCATTCTTCCGGGCCCGGACCTTTGATCAGGGATTGAGACTTGAGATCAGGGCATCGCTAATCTCCCTCAGCATTCCGACTCAGGCAGGAGTACTGGAGAGGGCCCTTTTGATCGAGAGTTTCCATGCTGAGCCTTCATCAGCAGTGAGACCTACCGCGGGGCGGAATGTAGCAGAGTCTTCTGTAGCAGGAAGTCAACAGATGACTCAGGGGTCCAGGCAGACCAGACCCTCTTGTAGACAGCCTCAGGACACTGGATCAGCAGTGTGGGGCACACAACTTTGATCCAGTCTTACGAGAGGCAGGCAGTGCTACACATGCGGCGGGCAGGGCCACATGGCTCGTGACTGCCCGACCCACCATGCCAAGGAGCAGCAGAAAGTTGAGGGGCCACCCAGGCAGAGGTAGAGGGTCGACTGTGGTGGTCCGCAGGGAGGAGGCGGACGAGGCAGAGAAGCTGGCTGAGCAGTAGGTGGTGGGCGACGCTTTGAGGCTCTACCACCACCACCTCCAGGAGGTCCACCCCGACCACAGGGAGCTGGCGAGTAGAGACATGCACAGCTCCAAGCAGTGGAGGCCTATGACCACGGCGTGCTCGAGATGATTCGAGGTACTATCTGTGTCTATTCTACCATTGCTTCAGTTCTTATTGACACAGGAGTGATTCACTCTTTCATAGCTGCTGCCCTTGTTCGGAGCTCGGAGATTCCGACAGAGCTGTTGGCTCGATCCTTTTGGCTAGAGACACCTACGAGAGCGAACTCAATGATCACACACTGGTTCCGGCAGTGTGAGCTTACTCTAGGAGGCGAGAGCTTCGGCTATGATCTTCAAGTAGCGACGTCGAGGCCTTAAGACGTCATCTTGGGCATGTATTGGTTATCTACTGTCCATGCACATATTGACTGTATTAGATGCAATGTTCGATGTGTACGCACTGATGGGAGCAGGTTCACCTTCACCGGTGAGAAGGGAGCCTTCGCAGCATAGGATAAAATTCCACAGAGGAGAGGACAGCCCATCACTCATCAGTTGGATACCCTCATCCTATGATCAGTTGATGTGCGGAGTCCTAGTTTTCCTATAGTCGTGGATCAGTACGCGGACGCCTTTCTAGAAGATGTTCCAGGGTACCTCCTCGCAGAGTGGTAAACATTCATATTGACCTGTACCCCGGGACAACCCTGATATCGACTCCAGCATATCAGATGGTCCCCGCTGAGCTTCAAGAGCTATGGGTACAGTTGGAGGACTTGCAGGGCAAGAGATTCATCCGACCCAGTGTTTCACCCTGGGCTTCCCCGATTTTGTTTTCCAAGAAGGCGGATTGGAGCTTGTGACTTTGTGTCGACTATCGTCGCCTGAACTAGGTGAAGGTGAGGAACAAGAATTTGCTACCAAGGATTGATGACCACTTCGATCAGCTCATGGGAGCACGGTGGTTCTCGAAGATAGACCTGAGGTCAGGCTATCATCAGCTCAGAGTTCGGGACGAGGACGTGCAGAAGACGGCCATAAAATGTCGGTATGGCCACTATGAGTTCTTGTTTATGCCTTTCGGCATGAAAAATGCTCCAGTAGTGTTCATGGGCCTCATGAATAGGATCTTTCAGCCATACCTTGATCGATTTGTCGTAGTCTTCATCGATGACATTTTGATATACTCGACGACTGAGGAGGAGCAGGCCTACCACTTTTGGGTTGTTCTAGACACACTCAGAGAGCACCAGCTTTATGGAAATCTCTTGAAGTGTCAGTTTTGGATACATGAGGTCCACTTCTTGGGACACGTCATATCTGAGGCTGGCGTTGTAGTGGATCTTGCGAAGATCGATGCAGTGCAAACATGGGAGCCACCCAAGAGCGTGATGGAGGTGCGGAGTTTCTTGGGACTCACTGGATACTATCGGAGATTTTTGCCAGACTACCCCAGATTTGCGGCACCACTCTCAACTTTTATGAAGAAGGGGAAACCCTTTGTGTGGTCAGACAGAAGTCAACAGAGCTTCCAGGAGCTAAGATAGGGATTGACCATCACCCCTATCTTGAGGTTGCCTGAGGAAGGAGTAGGGTACGTAGTCTACTACGATGCATCAGGGACCAGACTCATATGTGTCCTAATGCAGGAGTGGGTCGTGATCGCCTATGGATCACGTCAGTTGAGGCCGCATGAGAAGAACTACGCAACCCACAACCTGGAGTTAGCAGCAGTAGTCTTCACTCTGAAGACATGGAGACACTACATGATGGGAGAGTGCTTTACAATCTTTTATGACCATCAGAGTCTTAGGTACATCTTCTCTTAGAAGGAACTAAACCTGAGACAGCGGCGATGGCTCGAGTTCCTCCAGGACTATGATGTTGAGATAGTCTATACTCCTGGGAAGGGGAACGTGGTAGCCGATGCTCTCAGCAGGAGGACAGGCATTCAGCTACTTGAGGAGGCGATAGAGCAGCTAGCTGCTTTGTAGATATCATTCATGGATAGAGATGGAGCAGCCTTCCTTCAGTCTCTCACAGTCAACCCTCTACTACTACAGCGGGTCAGAGAGGCACAGCATGGGGACGCTGACTATGAGACGCGGCGTGCACAGATATCCTCAGGACAGGAAACTGATGGTTTCTCATTTGGAGCAGAGCATGGCATCCTTTTCAGAGGATGTACAATAGTACCAGTCACATTACGAGAGGAGGTGCTGAGAGAGTTTAACACTTCTCTTTTTGCGGTACATCCTGGAGTGGCGAAGATGTACCAGGACCTCAGAAGACAACACTGGTGGCCGGCCATGAAGAAGGGTGTGGCAGAGTTTATTTCTCGATGCCTCACCTGCCAGTAGGTGAAGGCAGAGCATCAGGTACGAGCAGGCTTGGTACAGCCCATGGAGGTCCCGGAGTAGAAGTGGGACGACATATCTATGGACTTCGTGACTGGACTTCCACGCACTTCCAGGGTTCACGACTCCATTTGGGTGATTGTCGACCGACTCACCAAGTCGGCTCACTTCTTACCCATCAGAGAGCAGGGCTCATTGGAGAGATTGGGACGTCTCTACGTTCAAGAGATTGTACGGCTTCACGGTGTGCCATCATCTATTGTCTCCGATCGAGATGCTCACTTTACTTCCTGGCTTTGGAAGGGGTTGCAGGAGGTGTTCGGGACGCATCTACGTCTGAGCACCGCCTTTCACCCTCATACGGATGGTCAGATGGAGAGGACCATTCAGACTCTCGAGGACATGCTCCGCGCATGTGTCTTTGACTTTGTTCGCAACTGGGGGGACCACCTACCCTTAGTGGAGTTTGCGTTCAACAACAGATACCACTCCACCATCGGGATGGCACCATACGAGGCGTTGTATGGCAGACCTTGTAGATTTCCATTATGCGGGACAGACCTTGGGGAGTCAGCACTTGTGGAACCAGAGAAGGTCCAGGTCATCCAGGAGCGGATGAGGACAGCTCAGAGCTGGCAGAAGTCTTATTCTGATAGGAGGCGAAGGCCGCTAGAGTTCGAGGATGGAGACCACGTCTTCTTGTGTGTCTCACCTCGATGTGGATTACGGAGATTTGGTCGAGGCGGCAAGTTGTCTCCATGCTTCATCAGACCATTCCAGGTCCTCAGCATGATCAGCGAGGTGGCTTATCCCCTGGCTCTACCACCTCAGTTACACCGGGTGCACGACGTCTTCCATGTATCTCAGCTGAGTAGATACGTGCACGACCCGGCGAATATCATCGACCATGGGGAGCTAGACGTTGATGATGGGGCGACTTTTTCGGAGGTTCCGATAGAGATCGTGGATCGATAGGAGCGGGTCCTAAGTGGATGATCGATTCCTCTAGTGCGCATAAGATGTAATCACGGGAACCTCCAGGAGAGCACATGGGAGCGGGAGGCTCAGATGTGTTCTTAGTACCCACTTTTGTTTCCCTAACTTATGATGTATCTTTACGGGGACGTAAAGCCCTGAGGTGGGAGTGATGTAAAGACCCGTAAAATTTCAAGGAAAGTTTTTTCATAATTTTCTTTGGAATTTTACTAGGACCCAGTATCTTACGGCACATGATTCTGAGGCCTGGTGTGCCCGGAATCATTTTCCGAAGTTTGGCTCGGGTACGTTTAGTGAACGAACGAGCGGGTTTTTCTAACTATTGAACCGGTTCTCTGAATCAAATTCCGAGGGCACCGATGGAATCTCAGCGCTGATACTTGCTTTGAAACGCCTCTTCCGGAGTTGCGTTTGCGCTGGTGTGGTTTTTAGTTTTTTGGGTTAAGTGAAGAAAATAAAATAATGTGGTGCGACAACATTATTTTATTTCACTTAAAGCAACTTAAAAGCAACTTAAGCTGAGTTGAAGCAGATAGGGTGGAACCGAAAATATCCTACCCTCTTGGTAGAATATTTTTGAGGTGGGGCACGCACGAGCCCCACCGTTTATTTTCTGCTAAGTAACGCACCCGCGAAAACCCTTTTTAATGAAAGTCAACTGACGCATTTTCTAAATTCTTAACGCCCCTATTAATTGTGTGGTTAGTTCTTTGCAATTAATTATATGAATTAATTTGTTCGTTACTTATCTTTAATTTTCGTTTGTTGGCATGTAATGAAATAAGAACAACACATGTCTTCTTGAGGATTATTCATTGAGAGGTTTTGACAGAAACTTTAAGTCCTTCATCCTCCATCGTGAAGAACGCGAAGAACGCCGGCCTCTGAAGAAGGGCGACGAAGAACGCCAGACCCCCAAAGATCGACTACGTGACGCCGATGATTATCCCTCCATGACGCTTCTTCCACGACGATCCATCCCCGTGACAATCTTCTATCGGCATCTTGAGGTAGGGGATTGCGGTCCTTTTAATTCTTTGTGGATTATAACATCAACATGGATTTAATTGTTATAATTAAATCTGTATGTTCTTGATCCTCCGAGTTTTTCTACGCGACCCCGAGTACCGTACGACAGTGATGCCCTTCCGCGACGCGACAATCCTTTTATTCTGTGATGGTCAATTCCGCGACGAACTCGCGTCCGACGATGGCGTTGAGGTAGGGGTTGTTTTGAAAATGATAATACCCATGTTTGTTTTCCTCCAAGGCAAGAACGTGGACCAACCAATTAACAAGTTGGTATGAGGATTATTAATGCGGTCGAGGTTTATTAATTGCTGTGAATTATGGTGTTGTTTCAAACCGCTAACGCGGTGGTTACGGACCAACGAACAAGTCCGATCCCACCGGCCTTTTGTTATTGGTGTGAAGAATGGAGGACGATGACAAAACGGGCCGCAGAGATGATTTGTTGATTTCGCAGTGAAGAACGGGACCCGGGATGAGCTACGGTGCAGACTGAAATGAAATCGGACCACTAGAGCAACTCCGGTGGCCCGCGGACTGCACCGGCGGTGCCCCGGCGTGCCGCCGGATGAAGCTGCCATGGATGAAGCTGCGGTGGTGGGGTGAGGTTCCGCGGTTGCGCAGAACCGAAGGCAGGGACGTGGCCGGCTTCCGCGTCCGTTGGCGAGAGACGGCCCCAACTGGGGCCACAGATCCTTCACGCGGGGGTAGCGCGCCCCCGCCCGCGGTTTCCCTCGCTTGGCCGGGCCAAGCCGAGCCGACCCGCCAGGCCGGGTCACGCCCAGGCCGGGCCGAGCCGCCCTGGCCAGGCCGGGTTGCGCCCAAACTGTTGGACCCGGACCCGGGTCAGGTCGACCCGGTTCGGGCCGACTCAGGGAGGGGTCGGGCAGGGTTGGTCCGGGCCCAGACCCCCCGTTTTCGGACCATTTTTAGTCTTTTGCCCATATCTTGGGCTACGGACCTCTGCACTATGCACCTTCAGCGGCGAGGCATTCCTTGGACTGAGAGGGTCGTTTCGGTATACTACACCCAAGGTTTCGGAATACTTTGGGTTCGTCCGGGTTGGTTCGTACACGAAACCAACTGGGCCCTCGGAGCGGAAACGCTCATATCTTGAGCTTAGGACGTCCGATTGATGTGCCATCGACTTTGTTGTTTTCCTCTAAGTGAGATGGATCTTTTGTCTTACTCCGCCCGAGGTTTGAACGCAGGTGGAGTATGGTCAGGTTGGTTTTTCCTTAAAAACCAACCGGGCCCCTAGGACGAAAAAGCCAATAACTCTCATACCGGTTGTCCGATTGACACGCCGTCTGCGACGTTGAGTTCTTGTTGACGATACGGTTCTTTTGGATACATAAAATCAGGACTATGTGTCAGTTGATGTATCAGCCTCTCGGCTCGTGGAGCGGACCCTCCCGAACGAGCTTGCTTTGTGCGGGAACCTTTGAGCTGGCTACGACTGCTACTGTGACGACGACGACTGTACAGAGATCCTCAGTGGATTCGACGACGACGACTACAACACTCAGCAATCCTTTGTGGGTCAATGCTACCGATCCTTTGTGGGTCTGATCCTGTGTGCGTCAGCGCTCTGCGGTCCTGTGTGGGCCAGCGCCTACAGATCCTGTGTGGGTCTGATCCTGTGTGGGTCTTTGCGGGGGTTAGTTACCTATCGATTCATTGTGGGTCAGATCCTTTGTGTGTCATTGCGGGGGTTAGTTACCTATCGATCGTTTGTGGGTCAGATCCTTTGTGGGTCAGATCCTTTGTGGGTCATTGCAGGGGTTAGTTATCTATCCATCTTGTGTGGTCCAGATCCTTTGTGGGTAATTGCGGGGGTTAGTACCTATCGATCTTTTGTGGGTCCGACAGCTTAGATGAATCGGTGGAAATATCGGGTCATCTTTGTCATCATATGAAGAAGTATACCTGTGTGAGCTGAATCCCGTTTTGCTTTCCTTTGTAGATTGTGTTGTGCTATCCTGTGTGGATTTACGTTTTTCTTTCCTGTGTGGACTGGGTTGTAAATGGGCTCAGATGTTAGAGCCAAACGAGTATTGAAGACTTAGGTATATGTATGGGCATATTCCTAAGCAGTGTCGGATGTTACTTTGTGTTTGTATCATTCCTTTGTGGATAATCCTTTGTGGATTATGGGAGAGTTTCGGGGGTCTCGGGGTCCCTACTGAGTATCTTATACTCACCCCTGCACGGGCTATGCCCGCACTACGTTGTGTTGGTTGTAGACGACGGACAGCGCTGATCGTGGTTGAGGCTTGTGGAGCAGGACGGTACCTGGAGGTGGACCACTGGGCGGGACGTACCAGGAGCGGTCGGTGAGACCCGAGGAGCAGTGGAGGCTATCTGTACCCACCCTTTTGGTGGTATTTCCAGTGGACAGCTCGACGTTGAGGCTTTACTTTTCAGTTGCTGTTTTTTTCCTTTCCAGTTGTACTTTACTTTCAGTTTGGGTTTTTATACTGGCCCACTTACTTTTCCGCACTTACTGTTGTACCAGTTTTTACTTAGTGTTCTTCTGCTTGCTTGCTCTATGGTGTTTGTTTACTTTACAAAGGCAATTTCTTCCCTTTTTCCTGGATTTATGCCTTGGTGCTAGTCGCCAGCCCCTGGCCTATGGAAGGCGGTCATGGGGTAGTCACAACACGGGTCCCGAGGACGGGTCGTGACACACCACCACCAGGAGGTCCACCCTGACCACAGAGAGCTGGCGAGCAGAGACAGGCTCAGCTTCAGGCAGCGGAGACCTATGACCACGGTGCGCCAGAGATGATTCTAGATACTATCTATGTCTACTCCACCCTTTCTGCAGTTCTTATAGACATAGGATCGATTCATTCTTTCATTGCTGCTGCCCTTGTTCGGAGCTCCGAGATTCTGATGGAGCCGTTGGCTCGATCCTTACGGTTAGAGACTCCTACAGGAGAAGACTTGATGATTACGCATTGTGACGGCTGTGTGAGCTTACTCATGGAGGCGAGAGCTTCGACTAGGATATTCTTGAAGCAGCGTTGAGGCCTTACGACTTCATCATGGGCATGGATTGGTTATCTACAATCCATGCTCAGATCGACTGTATACGGCGCAAGGTGCAGTGTGCCACACTGACGGGAGCAGGTTCACCTTCACCGGCGAGAATGGAGCCTTTGCAGTAGAGGATGGACTCAAGTAGAGGAGAAGACATCCCATCACTCATTAGTTGGCTAGCCTCATCCTTGGAATAGTTGACGTGCGGAGTCCGAGTTTTCCTGTAGTGGTGGATTAGTATACGAATGTTTTTCCTCTTGACGTTCCAGGACTACATCCTCGCAGAGAGGTAGACTTTTATATTGACCTATACCCTGGGACAGACCGATATCCACTCCAGCATATCAGATGGCTCCCGCTGAGCTTCAAGAGCTGCGAGTACAGCTGGAGGACTTACAGGGCAAGGGATTCATCCGACCTAGTGTTTCACCCTGGGCATCCCCGATTTTGTTCGCCAAGAAGGCGGACGGGAGCTTGGGACTATGTGTCGACTATAGACGCCTGAACCAAGTGACTGTGAGGAACAAGTATCTGCTACTAAGTATTGACGGCCTCTTTGATCAGCTCTAGGGAGCATGGTGGTCCATGAAGATAGACCTCCGGTCAGGCTATCATCGGCTTAGAGTTCGGGACGAGGACTTTCAGAAGGCGACCTTCAGATGTCGGTATGGCCACTATGATTTCTTGGTTATGCCATTCGGCATAACCAATTCTACAATGGTGTTCATGAGTCTCATGAATAGTTTCTTTCATCCATACCTCGATCAATTTTTTGTGGTCTTCGTCGACGACATATTGATATACTCGACCCATGAGGAAGAGTATGCCTACCACTTGCGGGTTGTACTAGACACACTCCGAGAGCACCAGCTATATGGTAAGCTCTCGAAGTGTCAGTTCTAGTTACGTGAGGTCCACTTCTTGGGACACGTCATCTCTAAGGTGGGAGTTGCCGTGGACCCTGCGAAGATCAAGGTAGTGCTAGCTTGGGTGCCACCCAGGAGCGTGACAGAGGTGAAGAGTTTCTTGGGTCGAGCTGGGTACTACCGGAGACTCGGGGTAGACTTATCTAGAATTGCGGTACCGCTCTCAGCTTTGACGAAGAAGAAGAAACCCTTCGTGTGGTTAGGCAGATGTCAGCAGAGCTTCTAGGAGCTGAGACAGAGATTGACCAGTGCACCTATCTTGAGGCTACCAGAGGAGGGAGTGGGGTACGTAGTCTACTGCGATACCTCAGGGAATAGACTCAGATGTGTCCTAATGCAGGAACAGGCAGTGATCACCTATGTATCATGACATTTGAGGAAGCATGAGTAGAACTACGCTACCCATGACCTGGATTTGGCAGCAGTGGTCTTCGCTCGGAAGTTGAGGCGACACTATCTGATGGGCGGGCGCTTTACAGTCTACTCTGACCACCAGAGTCTCAGGTACATCTTCTCGCAGATGGAACTGAATCTCAGACAGCGGCGATGGCTTTAGTTCCTCCAGGACTATGACTTTGAGATAGTCTATACTCCTGGAAAGGAAAACGTAGTAGCCAATGCTCTCATCAGGAGGACAGACATTCAGCTACTTGGGGAGGCGACAGATCAGCTAGCTGCTCTGCGGATATCCTTCATGGATAGAGATGGAACAACCTTTCTTCAGTCACTCATAGTCACTCCTCCACTTCTTCAGCGGGTCAGAGAGGCACAACGTGGGGACATTGACTGTGAGATGCGGCATGCACAAATATCCTCAGGAGAGGCACCTGATGGATTCTCTGTGGGAGGAGAGCACGTCGTCCATTTCAGAGGACGTACCATGGTACCAGCTACATTGCAGGAGGAGGTGCTGAGAGAGTTTCAGAATTCCCCTTTTGCAGTACATCCAGGAGTGGCGATGATGTACCAGGATCACAGAAGACAGCACTGGTGGCCCGGTATGAAGAAGGCTATGGCAGAGTTCATTTCTCGATGCCTCAACTACCAGTAGGAGAAGGCGGAGCACCAGGTACCAGCAGGCTTGGTACAGCCCTTGGAGGTCCCAAAGTGGAAGTGGGACGGGATATCTATGGATTTCGTGACTGGACTTCCGCGTACTTCCAGAGGTCCCGACTCCATTTGGTTGATTGTCAACAGACTCACCATGTCAGCTCACTTCTTACCCATCAGAGAGTAGGGATCCGTATAGAGCTTGGGATGTCTCTATGTTTTGGAGATTTTATGGCTTCATGGTGTGCCATCATCTATCGTCTCCGATTGAGATTCCCTCTTTACTTCCCAGATTTGGAAGGGATTGCAGGAGGCATTCGGGATGAAGCTACTTCTGAGCACTGCCATTCACCCTTAGATAGATGGTCAGATGGAGAGGACCATACAGACTCTCGAGGACATGATCCATGCATTTGTCCTTGACATTGGTCACAGCTAGGAGGACCACCTACCCTTGGTGGAGTTTGTGTAAAAAAACAGCTACCACTCCACCATCGGGATGGTACATTATGAGTCTTTGTACTGCTGAACTTGCAGATCACCTCTGTGCTGGACAGACCCTGGGTAGTTAGCACTTGTGGGAACAGAAATGGTCCAGGCCATGACAGGGAAGGTCCAGGTCATCCATGAGTGGATGAGGACATCTCAGATCTAGTAGAAGTCCAATGTGGATAGGAGGCGGATACCACTAGAGTTTGAGGATGGCGACGAAGTCTTCTTGAGGGTCTCACCATGACGAGGATTACGGAAATTTGGTCCGGGTGGAAAGTTATCTCCATGCTTCATCGGGCCATTCCAGGTTGTCAGCAGGATATGCAAGGTGGCTTATCACTTGGCTCTACCACCTCAGTTGCACCGGGTGCATGACGTCTTCTACGTATCTCATATGAGGAGATACGTGCACGACCTGACACATATCATCGACCATGTGGAGTTGGACATTGATGATGGGGCGAATTTTGCATAGGTCCCAATGGAGATCAAGGATCTAGAGGAGAGAGTCCTATGTGGGCAGTCGATTCCTCTAGTGCGCATCAGATGAAAGCACGTGGAACCTCCAAAAGAGCACTTGAGAGAAGGAGGTTCACCTACGTGCTTAGTACCCTCATTTTTTTCCCATAGTTTGTGATGTATCATTACAGGGACGTAAAGCCCCGAGGTGGGAGAAATGTAAAGACCCGTAAAATTCAAGGGAAATTTTTTCTCAATTTTCATTGAGATTTCAAAAGTACGCAGTTTCTGACTGAACCTGATTCCAGTGCCCAGTGTGCTCGGAATCAATTTCTGATGATTAGCTCAGGTACATTCAGTGAACGAATGAGCGGGTTTTTCTAACTTTTGAACCAGTGCTCGGAATTGAAATCTGAGGGAATCGATGGATTCGCAGCGCTGGTAATTTCTTAGAAACACCTTTTCTAGAGTTGCGTTTGCTCGTGTGAGGTTATTAAAAAAACGGGTTAACTAAGGAATGAGATTAAAATTTGTGCAACAATTTATATTTTTTATTCTAAGTATTTTAAACCTATGCATGGTTGTTGGAGTGGGACCCACTACATCCTAACTCCCCTAGTTAGGGTATTAAGTGATGTTGGGCCCACATGAGCCCCACCTCTTCAAATCCCTTAAACCTCCCATGAGCACTTACTTGTGTAACTCACCCAACCTCCAATTTAATGGAAAGTCAACCCTAAAAATTAATTTTAATATTAAACACTCTTCAATTAAGTAAATTAATTGAATGAGATCTTTTTGAATTTCAAATTAATGGATTGCGTATGTTAATAAAATAAGAAAATGACTTATTTTATTTGGGGGTTGTTTCGTTGTGCAGAGAGAAGGAGAGGAATCTTGTCTTCTGAAAAACATCTCCTTCCTCGTTGAAGAACGCGAAGAATGTCGAGTATACGATGTATAACTCCATCACCGCAACAGAATCATCATGCCATCTCCTCTTCTATCTGCAGCCGGTGAGAGACAACTTCTTCGGAGACTGAAAATGTGCCACATCTTTCATTGGGCATGCACAGACGATGTATACGGAGCCTCGTTCCGCGACGCCTTCTTCCGCGACGTCGTCTTCCGCGACGTCGTCTTCCGCGACGTCGTCTTTCCACGTTGCCGTCTTCTGTGACGCCCTTTTCTCCACGCGACCATCATTCATCAACTCATTGAGGTAGGGGTTAATTTTGTTCATATTCATTTCCGTTCATCATCTTTTTTTGGGGCCTCCTGTTATCGTTATAACGGGCGGAGGTCGGACTAAACAAACACGGCCGACCCTCCTCCCCCTTTGTTGTTGAATTCTTTACGGCTCGAACGAAGGCGGCGCGGTGCAACGGCACCGCGTGGAATCAAGGAAGAACACGAATAAGAAGAGAGACAACGTCATGCTGCGCCGTTGAGGCCGAACAAATCCGCGGCCAGAGTCGGGCCACGGCGAAGGGGCACGGCGCCGTCGCGACGCGCCGGAGGACCACGAAGAGGCCGCAGCTAGAGCGGGGCCGCGGCGGAGCAGTGGGACGCCGCCGCGCCATGCCGGTCAGACTAGGCCACAACCTTTGGCTGCAACGGAGCAAGGGAGGGTGGCTGGAGCCGCCGGCCACTAGGGCGCTGGAGGGCGGGACCAACAGGTGCCACGGGGGTTTTAACTCCCAGTCAACCCCAGCAGGGCAGACCCCCACGGGTCCGGCGTTTTCATTGAAGGGGGTGGTGGTCCCCCCCACCCTTCCAAGATCACATGGAACGCGGCGCCGTGCCGGCCCGGACCGGCCAAGCCGGCCGGACCGGCCGCACCGGGCCGGGCTGCGCCTGCGGGGCCGGGCCGGGCCGCGCCAGCTGAGCCGGGCCGTGCCCTGATGGGCCGGACCTGGACCCGGGTCAGGTTGCTCGGTTTGGGCCAACCCAGGTGGTCTTGGGCTGAGTCGGTCCGGGACCAAAACCCCCGAAAACAGGACAGGTTTGTTTAAATGCCAGTAACTTGCGCTACGAACCTCCGGTCGACGCACCTTCAGTTGAGATGCTATCCTTGGGTCAAGATGGTCGATTAGATATATTACACGTAAGGTTTTAGATAAATTTTGGTATGGACGGGTTGGTTCGAACACGAAACCAACAGGGCCCTCGGAGTGGAAACGCTTATAACATGAGCTCCAGACATCCAATTGATGTGTCGTTGACTTTGTCGGAATCCTATTAGTGAGAGGGACCTTTTGGCTTACTCCGCTCGAGGTTTGGACACAGTTGGAGTACGTTCGGATTGGTTTTGACTTAAAAACCAACCGGGCCCCTAGAACGAAAATGCCAATATCTCTCAGGCCTGATGTCCGATTGACACGTTATCGGTCATGTTTAGTTCATTTTTCAGAGATAGAACTTTAGGATACATCAAATCCGGACAACAAGTCAGTTGATGTATCGACCCCTTAGCTCGTGGAGCGGTCCCTCCCGGAATCGAGCATGCTGTGTGCAGGAACACTAGAGCTGGCTGTGACTACGACGACGATGATGATTGCACTAAAATCCTCTGTGGGTTCGGCAGCGACGAAGACTGCACTGAAATCCTTCATGGGTTCGTCAGCGATGATGACTGCTCTGAAATCCTCTGTTGGTTCAGCAGGGTTGATGACCGTATAAAAATACTTCATGGGTTCGACGACGATGACTACAGTTCTTGTATCCTATGTGGGTCTAGCAGTACTACTGTTCTTGTATCCTACGTGCATCTGGCAGAACTATTGTTCTTGTATCCTACGTGGGTTTGGCGGTGTTTGACTATATTCTTGTATCCTACGTAGGTCTGGAAGAGTAGCTGGTCTTGTATCCTATGTGCATCCGGCAGCTTAGCTGGTCTAGTATCCTACATGGCTCCTAGTTTAGATGAATCAGTGGCTACATCTGATCATCTCTATCACCTTAACGAAGAAGTATACCCATGTTAGCTAAGTCTTGACATTCAATCATTATCTTCAATATGATTGACTTGCTTTCCTATGTGGATTGGGTTGTGCTTTCCTGTGTGGATTGTGTTGTACTATCCATTGTGGATGTGATCGAACTTGGGCTCGGATGTTGGAGCCAAACTGGAATTGATGACTTAGGTATATGAATGGGCATATACCGAAGTAGTGTTGTATGTTACATAGTGATTGTAACTTTCCTTTGTGGATCTGGGAGACCTTTGGGGGACTCGGGGTCCCTACTAAGTAGCGCATACTGACCCCTGCATGGGTTATGCCCGCACTATATTGTGTTGGATGCAGACGACGGACAATGATGATCGCCTTTGAGGCTTGTGGAGCAAATCGGTACCTGGAGGTGGACCACTGGGCGTGACGTACACGGAGCGGATGGCTAGAACCGAGGAGATGAGGAGGCTATATGTACCCACCCTTCAGGTGGGACTTCCAGTGGGCGACTCGGTATTGCTGATTTACTTTTTAGTTGTTGTACTTTCTTTCAGTTGTACTTTACTTCAGATGGGTTTGTATTCTAGCCAATTTACTTTCCAGCACTTACAGTTGTACCCAGTTTACTTAGTGTTTACTTCAGCTTGCATACTTTGGTGTTTGTTTACATTATAAAGGCAATGCCTTCCCTTTTTATCAGGATTTACACCTTTGGTGCTAGTCGCCAGGCCCTGGCCTATGGGAGGCGGGCTTGAGGTAGTCACGACACGGGCCCCGAGGACGGGTCGCGACACTTTGAGCATAAGGGATAACTTATCTTCATTTCAATGTGGTATTTATATTTCCATTTTAATTCCATTTTCCTCTTCTAATAAAACACATATGACCGATGGGTTACTCCAATCTCCATCTCAACTTTGAGAGCACATCGAATGATTTCCTCATAGCTATTGAAGTCCCTTGTGAATAATGCCCTTCGAAGACATGGTTTTAAGCCACTAAAGAATCGATCGATCTTACTCTCAGGTTGGATAATAATCACAAAAGCATACCTTTCATGTCTTGTAAAATTTTCTTTGTAGGTACCAATAGATTCATCATCCTTTTTCTTTAGTTCAAGAAACTCCTTATACATCTTTGTTCGAAGAATACGATGGAAGTACTTATTGAAAAATATGTTCTTGAACTCATCCCATTACATGGAATCAATTTCATCCCCTTGCCTCATATTCTTGATAAAATTCCACCACTGACCAGCTTCACCTTCCAAATGATATACTACTAAGATAAGTTTATCATGTTAATAACATTAAATAACAGAAAATATCTTTTCAGTGGTACTGATCCATTGTTCAGCCACTAATGGATCAGTAGACCCACTGAATGAAGGTGGACGCTTTCTCATGAAGGATTCAACAGAATGTTGCTCATTCCTTTGCTCATTTGGAAATCCTACATGATTCATAGCTTGAGAAAGTTGTGTGACCATGGATATAAGATTTTTTATTCTAGCTCCCATAATGTTTGGTTGCTCTGGGGGAAAATCATTGCATTACTCGTCGCATTCCGCATTAACACGGTTCCTTCGAGTTCCAGCCATTGACTTAAACTAAGAATAATAGTGTGAGAAACACTAATTATAATAGGAAAATCACATAATCAAAAATAAAATTTCACACTTAAGTTATTATCATAGGTTGTTCATGGCCATTTATAAAACACTAATATTGTGTTCTATTCCTAGACTTATCCTTAGGGTTCTTACTAAGGCTTTCACATCCTTGTTTCCAAAGGATGACTATACCTTTCCTCTGATACCCACTATAATGACCCATACTTTACATACACTGTTATTACATCAGAATTAAAGAACACTTATTAAAATATATAAAAAAACCTTGAAAGCACCATATAGTTATAGTGTCTTTAGAAACTGGGAAACATAAACAACTGGTTCATAAATCATCTATACTGTCTCCCTTTTATTTTATCATATATAGAGTCCCTTTTTGCATATCTTACATAATACCCTTCTTCCTGACATAGGGAAAAGAAATCATACAAAAGGGTGAGCTCAAATGCTCAATAAGGGTAAACAAAATAAATATCAATCACCTCATATTCATAACAACAAAACATTTTGGAATTCATAACCTGCAAAAGAGATCATAATTTCATAACATGGGATAAATCATAGTAGTGAAATGTAATCCCAATAATCACAACATAAAACATGATACATTGTGGAATACACACATAATCATAGTGAATCATTTCTTAGTAGTCAAGACTCATTTCCAAGACTATCCTAGCGGACAAAGTCCATTTCTAAACCGACTTCACTTCTCGTTTCAGTCCTATATCACTAAACTGGATTAACGTGCCGTTCCAGCCATGTCTATCTCATAAGATATAAATCTTTACCCAATGAATTAGTGGGAGATATAGGTCCCACCCATCTCATAATGATACCATTTTTATGTGTTCCACAAGATTATAAATCATACATCATAGCATAACCCATGTAATAAAAATGGAATTCTTAAACATCATGCCATCATAAAATAATCCATATAAGATAAAAACCTCATAAATATAATTCCATCATAACATAATCAAATAAATGTAAAAATAGGGATAGAAACAGAAACCTCTATTTTCTTAGATGGAAAATTATTTTTATAAAACGCTTGAACTCCATTATTGAAGAATATATCCTTTCTACTTCAAAAAAATTTTTCATTTCATAACAGGTCATAAACATTTAAACTAAAAGAAGTTGATTAAAAATAAAATTTAAAAATTGTAAAGGGGCCTTCAAGGATATAATTTTTTATGAAATCATAAAATCCATTCCTTACGTATAAGTTAAAAAACATTTTTCTCGTAATTTGGCCGAAAAAGTCCAAAAGTACCTCGTACTAAAAATGACAAAAGATTCATTTCATATATTTTACTAAAAACTCACATATGAGTAATATTGGATTTAAAAAAATTTAGGAGGATATAAATAATATTACATATTGAGGAAATATGGATGTGGATGATAATTACACCCCATTAAATAACAAAGTATAAACAATCTCAGATAAAAATGAGATTATGATATTTTCCATTACCTTATGTCCAATTTTCTTCATATGTGTCTGGACCTCCTATATAATGATTTTAATAATGTTATTTACTTATTAAATAATCATAATAATTGTTATGATATAATATATGGTCATATTCTTAGCTTCTTATTAGTAATATTTCAGTGCTACTTGTTATTCGGGTGTTTATTTCCTTTTGTTCTTATGCGTGTTTTGTCGAATAAATTCTTATTATTCTTTCTATGTTATACATACATAATTTCCAGAATGGTATTAGTGTAATATATACCATATTTATTCATTAAATTAATTAATATAATAATTATTCAGTGAAGATCATGTAGAACGAGTCACATCACATCGTGGAGACGGTAGGCCATACGTACGCACAAGTGATGATATCATTCTCATAATCATGGAATTGTATTGAAGTGTATGTATTATATTTAAGAATCAATATCACTCTAAAATAATCATATATAGTTATTATTTATAGCATTATACCCATCCAAGTTCGGTGGTTGTGGAAAAAAGATTACCCCACGGTGTCGAGACGGTATTCTGTACGTATGCACGCTTGGTGATTTCGTTTTCTGTAGGAAGGATAGAAGGTGAAATAGGGTTGTTTAATATTTAAAATAATATATAAGTAAATGAGTGATACTTATTCTATTACTTAATAATTAAACAACTAACGAAGAAGAAGTAGAAGAAGAAATAATGCTGAAAGAATCAGTAACATACATTACTTCTTCTTTGAAGCGCATCTTCTTAACCTACTCTTAGGGCACTAATGATGGTATTTTAAGAAGACAAAGACCTCAAGGATGTTTCTAGGGAATCTTAGAAGATATATTGGCAGGGTTTGGCCCATCATGAAGGCTCAACGTTGTGTAAAGAGGAGAGGGAGGAGGTGCCCTTTTATAAGGGAGGAGAGGGGCACCTTAGGAAAAATTTAAAATATTATTTTATAATAAAGTCATATTCGGTTTATAATGCCTCCAAAGTGACTTATTTCGAAGCTAAGATAGGGAGGGGTCGAAATCCTCTCAAAAAATTGATTTTAGACAAGTTTATATTACTATTATAACCTTATCATTTAGATTTAACTCTAAGATAAATAATTTTACATTTTCCATGTCTTCTTGTTTTTATACACTATATGGTTAATAAACTTACTATAACAAGCCAAAAGAACCACAAGTGGTTCATTATTAATATATATAAATTTATATAAGTCATTTGGCCGAACCATATATTTTTAATAATAAAATAAAAATTAATAATATAATATTTTTTTAAAAAAACTATTTTATGTCAATTTTGACACTATTTGGTAATTGATATTTGTGAAAATCATGATAGCATGATTAGTTCAAAAAAAGATAATTAAATAAATAATAATATGTCATATTAACCTATAAAATTACTGTAATTCAGGAAAAGTCTAAAATTACATTTATTTAGGTATTTATAATATCAATTATGTTAATATTCTTTTAATAAGGTAATTACAGAGTCATCACTGTGTCAAAAATAAATTAAATTATCTAAAGTATAAAAATAAAAAATAAACTACCATTATTTATGAAATATATGTATCTTTATAATTAATATAGATAGTCGAATTCATCTTATTTATAAACCTATATTAAAAATGATTTAGTTATTAAACTTTGATTTTAACTATTTTAACTATTCTTTAAATAAAATAATATTAAATGTCCTAATCTAATCCAAGTGGACCTAAATGGTCATATTTTATTCCAAAGGTTTTTTTGGTCAAATTAACCTTATCCAATAGAATTAGTACATGTGTTAGGGTAATAATAATACCATTTTTACCTTTAATTACCGTATTTACTTTTAACCGTGGTAAATAAAAGTAAAAAGTTATTATTCACCCAAAATTATTTTTATCTTATTGATCCACATTTTAATCCTTGATATTAACCATTTCTCTCTGATTTTCGAAATTCCACTCACAGAAGTGGTAAAATTATGTTTTATGTAAATTTTCAAACTCTCCTAGGAGGTGGGTAAAAGACGGTGAAAAGTTCAATAATATTTTTATACATCTAAAATTATTTAAAAATGACTCCAATGAATTACTTTGAACTTATATCGGTATTATGTATCAATTTGGACCAAAAATAAATTTAGATAAAACAAATAAATAATTATTTAAATAAAAATTTGGTTTTTAAATAGTAACCCAGTGTTTTCACTATTCATCAAAAATTTAATGTTTTCAGAAAATACCAAAAATTCACCCTAGGCTAATTTCGATATTCCAAATCCAAAAATGAATGATAAAATTTATAAAATTTCAAAAAGTTTGTATTAATATTCATAACAACTTTTTTTAATAATATTTTAATAGCATATCATTGTTTAGTGAAACTCGGTATTGTGTACAACGCAAGCTATTGAGGAAGGTCGTGACTGCGAGTAAAGCAAGCCAAGATAGTGTTGTGGGTAGTGAAAGATTCCTTTGATGATGGATATAACATAAAAACATAATATTTCTCATAAAAATATAGGGTGTTACATTGTTAGTTTCTAAGTAATTATCCAAATTTTTCAATTACATTAAAATATATAAACCATAAAAATTTTATTCTCTACTATAATAATGATATATTTTAAAAATTATTTCACTAAAAATATTTATTACTATTTTACAACTCCATACTCTTACTCAACCATTAGTCCATCATGTTTTTTTGGGTCAGTTCAACCACCTACTGATATGGTGCTATAAAAACATTCTTATTTTCCTAAATAATAAGTATAAATATATTAATAATGATTAAATATGATATAAAATACTAATTTATATCAATAATATGATTCTAGAAGGATTAAACTGAAAATAAATGAACATTATAAAATATTAAATTTCATCGACAATTTATATGAAACAATATCTCTATAGATTCCTTTCCCATGATCAATAATCATATATTCCATTAAGATTAAATGGGACAAAAAAATTCATTTAAACAAAATTCTTCCACTATATTGGCTAATATATAAATAGGGATCATTTTGTCAAGGAATGGGGACTAAAATCTCAATTGTGAAATACACATGAATGAATCAAAAGTACATAAATCCAACAATAATGATAAATAGTAACTTTGTATTATAATTTAATGTTTATTAAAAAGTAAAATTATAAGTGGTAAAACACATTTCTATGAATATGATATAATGAATTAAAATATATATGTTTTTTATATATGGGGTTAATGATATTTCATGTAATTCAAGAGTAAAGTTAAGGGTGTTCTCAACTAAATTTTATATCATTGAACACAACAATCAATATATATGGGTTTTATATAATTTACCATAAAAATGCTACATTATATTCATCATGTAGTTTATGGGTTTTAAAAATCCATATCAAGTTCTTCTTTAAGGTATTTTCATTCAATGGTTACCAAATCCAAAATAGTTTCACTTTATATCTCAATATGAGTTTGATATTATATATATACGAACTCCTATTTTGTTATCAGCTAGGTTATTTACCTTTTACGCCCAATATATTATTTCCTTATAGTTATTTGTAGTTTTTACAAGTATTCATACAAATTTACATCCATTCGGATCACATGTTAATAGAAAGGATATTTTTAATTAGTGATAACCTTTTGTATTATTATTTTTCATAGAATCATTTTTTTCCATGTTCATATTATTTATATTTTTTATTAATTTTTATATATAGGGTATAATGATATCATAATTTCATTTTATTTTAAATTCTACTCACTTTCTTTGGGATTTATATGATTTTTATACTTTTTTCATATGGTTTGATTTCTATAAATTTGACTTCCTTTACCAATGTGCCTAATGAATGATCATTTTTTTATCATCTTCTTCATGAACACCTCATCCAATTTCAATTACCATTTTTCAAAATTGTGCATCTAGTCCATGTTTTCATGATTTTCCAATGAAATATTTATTGAAGTTATTTTTTATTTTTACATTTTAAAATAAAATGGATAAAAAGAAAAGGATATTTCTTCCTTTTTATCAAATAAATTTTTTATGACATTATAAAAGGGGTTTCCATCTATACTAGTATCCAATTATATTTTATATGATCCACTAAAGATATTTTCTCATGATTCTATCCACCATATTTATTTGGATGTTTTATGATGAAGTTATTTCTATTTTTCTATGAAACTTGTTTCATTCTCAATAGTTCATTAAGATATTATTATGAATATATTCATGATCATGTCACATTCATTTTCATGGTTTATAATTATTTGATATGTGGGTCCATTATATCTCTCTAATTTAGGGATCAATGCATTACCTCTCATTAGATAACAATGTTAAGAGTGGAACATATAGAAATGTTTAGAATATTATGTATGGTTTTCAATATATTCTGACTTCCTATTATATTTCATTTACCTAAATGGTAATTTTATCTAATGGTAATATCCAAAAAAATTATTTGGATGGATTATGATTGTGTTATTTCTATTTTTTATACAACCATTTCATTGTCATGAGTTAATTATGCTATTATTATTAATATATTTTCAATCATGTCACATTCATTTTCATGGTTTATAATGATGTGATAGGGGGTCCATTATGTCACTCTAATGAATTGGTAAATTCATTATTTGTCACTAGACATGAATGTTAAGAGTGTATCATAGGTAAATTTTCATATTCTTAAGCATTGTCTATAATAAATTATTCAGATTGTTATGTATGGAAGTAATTTAATTGTTCAAAATCTCCTGAATGAACGTTATTAAAATGTTCACAATTTTATGTAATGATATTATTGAAATAATGAAAATATTATGCTTAAATATTATTGAAATGTTCAGATTGTTATTTTTGTGTAATGTATCATTTTATTATCCATGTGCTATTTAGTTTGATTTCTAGTTTTGAAATCCTATGGATCATACAAGGGTAGAGCAGTCATTACATCCTGGTTATTTACCATGTCAAAATTTTATAAGGGTTACATTTGTTTGAATATGAGGTTTTCTTAATCATTTATCAATAGTAAATAGGTTATTGTGGTGTGTCCTCTAATGTAATTCAACAAAAATTTGATAATAATTTTTTCCATGTGTTAGAATTTTTGATGAAATGATTAAATCCCTTGAATGGGACCCAAAATCAAAAACATGATTCCATCAATGTTTCATGAATAGGGTGTTTACACTAGGGACTATGTTAGTTTGGTTCCCATATAGATTCTTAGTTAGTCAATATCATGATTGGATTAACTAAATAATCTAATATAATATAATTAATTATTCCAATTAATGGAATACACTACAGTTATGCTTATCTAGTCATACTTATAAAGCCCCTCTGGTTTAGATATATTTTTCATTGAAAAATCCATGATATGGGAAAGGATCAGAAGAATATGGTAATAGTGATGATGGATCTTGAAGATGAATTCTATCCCTAAAAATATATATGGAGTAATTTTAATGGTGATGATGAATGAATCATTAAATGTGGCAGTGAATCAATGATTTTTAAAATTTCCATCATGGTATGGAATTTTTTTTAAATTAATTTTTTCAATTCATACCAATGTGATTACTTCTTAATTACTAATAATATAATTATGACACAAGAATATTTATGATGGTAATTTTTTGTTTGGTTTCAAGAAATAATAATATAACGATTAAAATTATTAGAAAAATTTAGTTACCTTGATTCTTCTTCATTTAATATTATTCTAAATATGGTTGGTGTTCCTATAGATGTCAATGATTATTAACATTGTTATTTTGTGAAATTCTACGTCCGTTTAATGTGTTTAATTCATCAGTGATCACATTGACTAGTGGTTCAACAGAATTCATCATTCCCAATCCATCATGTGATCATTATTATGTTTTATATATCTTTGTACCTAGTTATTCATCTTTTATTATATCATGATGACGATATGATGATGATGATTTGAATAAAATAAATGATTATATGTTAATTTTTTTTGGAAAGATAGAACTATATTATTTATTCCTTCTGTATTGGATTCAATGACCGAAAATATCAATAATGAATTAATGTAATTTGACTTATGAGGGAGAATTTATGATGATATAATTGTATGTATGGAATTTAATGTGTGATTCATTGTATAATCGAAGAAATAATTTTTGAATTAATAAGACACATCATGGTTATAAGAGTTTATAAAATTCATGAATAAATGGAATTTAGACCAGATGAACACACTCTACATGTCCTGATAATGTGTATTCTAGAGTTTTAGTGGATGTTTAATATCACATTACTATGTGAATTTGTCACATTTCATCTGATACAAACTATAAAAATCAGTTTTTATTGAAGATCACATTCCATGAGATTCACATGACCCCAAGTCATGTGTGTTGTGATAAACACCATGTACCCTTACAAGGACACAGATTGTGTATAAGGTGTACATTTTGAGTGTCCCCATGCACATTTAATTTAATGTGTCTCTAATAATATCCATGTAGTTATTTTTAGATAATAAATCTTTAATGATAAACCATGGACAGGTTCCCGACATGGGAGAACATGTAATATAACCCTATTACACCCCATATAGATCAGTCATACATACTTCAATAAGAAAAAACCCTCATCTATTAATTAATCAGTGGAGTTTTCATCTCACCCATCAGTAATAAGACCCTCTTAGAGATTGGTATTTTACTAAAAATATCTTGGTGATTGGATCCTTTCATTGATGAATAAATAAAATTAAGGTATTTCACCATCATATATGGGGAAAAGATAATTAATATGTATGTTTTATATTTCACCCATATATAAAGAATGGATGGGGATTGTATTCTCCACATGAGTTGTTATTTTACCAATTATAATATTGAAAGAATCCCCTAGCATCATCTAATGGAATAACTGTATAGTTTATTAACAATTCTGTGTGATATGATTTGTGTGTAATCTCATTTTGTTTCATAGATGCTACATATTAGACTTAGGTAAATTTATTCCTTTTATGACTATTCATGGGTTATTAATTACACTAATATAATGATTGTAACAAAATCATATGAATGAGGCACGGGAGTGGAAAACCCCTCTTTATAGTAAAAGGTGGGATGAATACTAGAAACCATTGCATTTTTCATTAATGTGAAATTTGTTGTCCCTTAGCCCCCTTGGGGTTTTCATTGACTATATGATGTATAGGTTGACTATCAAATACATATATTATAAAATCATATATTTTCCAAGAATCACATACATTAAAAGCATCGTGGATTTTTAGGGTTGAAACATTGATGACATTTTAACTATAGTGAACATGATTCTTCTAGTGATTATAATATATTGATGTTACTTATTGAATTAATTTATATAAATACATTATGTTTGGTGCATTGAGATGAATTATTATTAAATATTAACTTATTTTCCTCCTTCTAGAGACCTTTAGTTATTTTATTGGAGTTGATTCAATCATTATTTTCCATTTATAGTTTTTTGGGGAATCCTACTGAGTATGTTTATACACACTGATTAAGGAGCCTTGATATCACACATGTTGTGTCACTATTGAAGACGTATAAATAGTAGTTTTTTTGTGATAGAGGGGTTGAATTAGTTTGTTTGAAGTCGATTATTAGTTACCTCAGGGGGGATAAGATTTTAATAACAATGAATCTTTAACTCAAACAACTAGTGAGGGACTAATGATCTTGACTAGTAGTAATCCTTCCTTTATGTCATATTTAGAATGTGTTTCTGATGTTTTCCACCAAGGTTTGGTGTAATGTTTCATTATTCCTATCATTATTACTTTACAAATTCATTTATCTGCCATCACATTCATCAATGATGTTAGATAATTGAATGAAAAGGGATAATGGGATGTTAGTTCCTCCTTCAATTAGTTTCTCATTGGAGCTTGTATCTTAGTCTATGTCTCTCTTATAGAATAAATTCATGATCATGAAACAGGTTCATGGTACTATCTCTAGGTGGCCACTAGTTAATTACACTTATTCTATTTCAACAATGCAGTTACCATCGGTTAGAGCCTTCAATAACATTGGGTATTTCTTGAAATGTCTAGAAATTTGGCACAATGTAAACTTATAAAGTCATACCCTTTTGATGATGGGAACATCATATGTGTGAGGTGTCCGAGAAATGGAAACTAAGGCATTCCATGTGGACCTCAATCTTGTTGACACCATGATAGTAATTTTTTCTAGTATTTTACCTTAATAATCCACGGTTTATAATATGAGGATTGGATTCTAGATCAGGTAACATTTTTAACATTCTATAGAGATGTATGTTTCATAGGGTTAATGTCTTTCATAAACATATGGTTTATAGGTTTAACATATTAATAGGATAGATGGGTCATAGGTTTAATGTTTTACAGGTATATATGGGTTGTAGGTATAACATCACGTGGGAATAGATCAGTAATAGGAACAAACTCTTATGGGGATAGATGGATCATAGGTTCAACATCTTATAGAATCAGATGGGTTACATGTTTATTGACTTTTAGGGATTGATGGTTAAATGATTTAACATCATGTGGGTATAGATTGGTCACTGGTTTAAGGACTTGAAGGGATATACGTGTCATATGTTTAATGTATTATAGGGACAAATAGGTGGTTAATTGGTTCCATTGGCGGATATTTCCCACATTATGGGTTGGTGGTGATGTTGTGGTGTTAGGATTAAACCTCAGTGAGGTTTTCTAAGTACATAGCTTAAGTCAATAGGATCAAAAACCACATAGTTTTATTCCATATATTAATTTCATATGACTGTTTTAGATGATGTATTATAAAATCATTTGGTAAGGATGAACATGTCATAAAATGAGCATCGATGATGGATGGTGTGTGGATTATACATAGAAGTTACCTTAGGAGTATGGTCACCCCATGGTGAGGGAGAAGGTGTCCTGGCATGATGATTGTACATGGTGAATCCTCAGATGATCACATGGGGTAAGGATATTATTTAACATCATGTGTTGAGGTTTTTTTCATGATGACTAATTCTATAGGGCTAATCTGTGGAGTTAGAAGTTTTTTACATCATGTATCTTAGATGGGAATGGGGATTACACGTTATGGGACCCATGTCAAGGGGAGTGGAATATTCTGAAAATGAATCTCTATTGGGATAGGTAATTTAATCCACAGTTTACCCACTAATAATGATATATCACGAATTCATCTCCCTCCCCAAGACATGGATACCATTAAATTCAATCATGGTGTGATTTCATAGTGAATTTATTTGTGTTGGAGTCCCAGATCTATCCAAAATTCAAGTTATTCATTGGTTTCCTTAGGTTTATTCTTAATCCCTATCATGGAGTGATGGATATAAACCATTGGGGAAAAATTAAAATTGTGTGGTGTAAATCATGATGATATATTATTGTTTTTATTGTAGGTAATGAAATATATTATTTTTTTCTGGATTTTAATTTCGTGTATCTATTGTATTTGTGACGTTCATTAATTTTTCACAAGTTGAGATGTAGGAGGCATCACTCTTTACTCCTTTGTATTATAACATTATATATTTGTATCAAATTTATTGAATTCCATGAATTTTTTTGAAATGGATGTGTTAATTTCTCAATAAACCTATTTAGTGATGGTTTCACGAAATTGTATAAATTGGTTTATTTTGTGGAAAGTGTATTTGGTTCATGAATCTAATTTTTTTTAAAAACTTTTATTGGATTCAATGCATAATGAAATGTTTACAGAATTTTATTCATTAAATAAAATGATTTTTTAATGTTTATTCAATTATGTTGGATTTCATGGTTGGTATGTGTTCATTTTCATAAGACGGGACCATATAGAAGGGGCATGGGCTATTGGAGAACATTGTTTTGGTTAACATGTGATGTCTTGGTAGATCATTGAAGGAAAACTCATGGTTATAGAACTATAAACTGGGAATGCATGTGTGGATATATGGAATGGGTATGACAAATGGATTTTAGAAATGGTGTTAAGGATATTTATGGATTCATTCATTGGAATCTATTTATCTTGGAAAATAGTTTTATGCTTTGATCTAAAATACTAAAGATTATTAAACCACATTATAAAAGGTTATACCATGTTCAATAATAGTGGAATGAGTTGGGAAGTCATAGAGGGAATCTAAATTATTTTTATACTCTGTTCCTTCTTGGTTACTTCGTTGTATTTGAAGAATTTATATATCGAGACAAAGGTAAAGTAAAATTGTCTCACCTCTTTAGTGAATCATCCTGATACCTGGGTACATCTTGTTGAGCTAGATCCTAGATCATGTTTGGTGGTTTTATTAGGATTTCATTGTTTCCTTTTGGTTATGTCGTCTTTCGTGTCTTTGAGTTATGTTGGATTTGATTTCTGTTTGTACTCTGATATTATAGTATTTGTGGTATCAGTTTTATTTATGTGATCACGGATCATAAAGTCAATTTTTTTTAAATTTTATTATTTTATATTCGAAGTAAAAATCATCACCCATCATTTTAGGATTTCCTTTTTATTTATTTTTTGAATTTGGTGTATTAGGGATATCACCTAAAGCAAGTTACCCCGACTTTATATTCACAATCCATTACCTGAGGGGCGTGATGATATAAATGGTATCATTTTGTTTCGGTAGTAGAGTTGTGTATAATTCTGGTTTAGTCCTTGAGTTATATTTTTACCATGGACTAGGATCATCATAACATGAATTATATAGAATAAAAAGTAATTTCTAAACTATTTATAGTAGAAATCATGTTACTAGTGAGTTTTGGTACATTAAATTTTTTAGACTCTCTTAGGAGTTGTTACATCATCATCATGGGATTATCCAAAAATAAAAGCATAGAATTAATTTTTATTGATGGATACCAAACAGAATTCAATAATGCATCAGGATTTGTGATGTCTGGTTTGGTGAAAAAGTGTTTCTTAAGTTGTTGAAAATGCATTAATTTCCAATATTCTGGTGGATTTATCAAAAGTGTTTTGAAATAGATATTCTTGAATTTTTGGAAGACTTTTTTTGATATGTATAATGTGCCTAATTTGAATTTGTTAATCCTTTAACTATAAGAAAGTGACAGTAAATATTGTGTTATATTATTTGATAAAATAAAACTCTGTAGGCACTGTAGAAATAAACAAAGAGAGGCTACTAAGAATGTGGTTGCACCGGTGCTATCAGTGAATGAATAACTATCTTAGTGTATTCTCTATAATTTTTTGTCCTTGGACAGATGTAACAAAATGGATGAACCATGGTAAGTGGGTCATTCCATTCAATAATAAAGGTATAATCCACCATTATTCTAGGTGATTCAAAACTGAAAAATGTATAAGTGTGGATGAATAAGATGAATAAAATATTTTGTTTCCTTAGAAAAATAGTTGATCTAAAATTGGAGTTGAGGAATTATATGCTCAAGGATCTGGTGTTCTAGTTGGGTGATTTAGTAGATCATGTTAAATTGCATTAGGACATTGGATGAGAGGATTATGAATAATTTGTCAGCATATAATTCCATCCTCACACGTTTTGGATTCATATAATGATGGATTTATTCTCTTTAATGAAGGATAATCTCTTGGTAATAGAGTGTGACGATAAATTTATGAATGTAGTACGATTTTTCTAAGAAGTTGGTGGATGTGCATCGTTGAAAGAAAACAGTTTTTTATTAGAGTTGAGTACATAAATTCAATAAAATAATTTGATTCCTTGTACAAATAATTATACATATATAGTTTATAGAGAGAAAATAGTGGAATGAGACATATTAGGTAATGTGGGTGGAGGAATCATGATGATACTCAAAAAAACCATTGGGAACCCTAATTTTATAAATAAGAATAATAGAGAGACCTATTTCCATAGTGATAGTATGAAATCAAAATAGATGGTGGGACTTGTGAATCATCTACCTAAACTAAAGATTATTTCTGGATTCATTCGGGGTGTTTTGGTTGAGAATATAAAACATGATTGTAGGACATGTCCTTTAGCATGAAAAAATTACATCCTGATAGGTCATCCAAAGCACAATTATAATAGTGCTCCATGGTCTGGTTCTAGGGACACATATCATGTTTCACTAGTGTCATATTATTCGAATGGATTAGTGTATAATTATTAATCACATCATTAAAACTGATATAGCCTGGGTGAATCAAGGAATACCATGAATTATCCACAAAAGTAATCTCAATAGGATAATAAAGGAAAATGTGTCGTGAGTAATAAATTATATGGAGCTAATAAAATGAATTTGGATGGTCTATATTGACCTTTTATGTTGCGAGGTATGATTATTTTTAATTATACCCAAATATAAACACTTTTTGATATAGATTCATCATTTATATTCTGATTCTTATGTTATTAAGCTATTAGGTTTTCAAGTTGAGATGGTGCCTTCAGTGGTGGACATTCGAACTCCTCTTGGCCAAAAAGAATGTCAACATTTTAAAAAGAAATACTATAACTATTGGTTGGGATGAATTAATTTTGGATTTATCTACTATCATGATACATGTCTATGACTTAATCTAAGGTATGGATTGGTTTGAAATTGTCGAAAACTAACATCAAATATTATAATAGAATGGTTAATTTTAAAAATGATAATGGTGTATGCCATATCAACCGTGGTGAATGAAATGATAAATAATGATAATCATGTTTTTTTTGCACCAAAAGTTGGAAATATATCATTAACTATTGTATCATTGACCTTGGCATCAGTGGACAAGGTTGGAAATATTGGGTTTTCAATAATTTCTAATTAGTATACCAAAACTTTTCCCAGAAATGTTTTCATGATTTCCACCCAAAAAAGAAGAGGAGTGTAATATTGATATATTAATAGAGACCAATACTATCTGAATTATATATTTTTGTACTGAATAAATACAATTATTTTAATTAAATTTCTAGGCGGAAGAGTAGAAAAGCATAGCACTCATTCAACATATAATGTCTCTGTGGGCATCATCATTTATTTTTTTGAAAGAGGATAGAACTCCTAGTATTTTTGTAGATTATCATATGTGTAACCGTGTTATGATAAAAAATTATCATCTTCCAAGAATTGATTACCTTTTGGATAAATTTTATGCGACCAATTATTTCTCTAAAATTTACTTGTGTTTGTGATATCAATAATTGGGGGTTCAGAAGGAGGATATCCTACAGACAGATTTCAAAAGTAGATATCAATGTTATGAGTATGCAGTAATTCCTTTAATTATTTTTAATTCACCAACAATATTAATGGAATTTATGATTCAGATATTTCAAAGGTATATAGATTCCTTTGGGGTGGAGTTTGTGGATGGTATACTTGTTTATTGTAGGATAAAGTATGATCATGAGAATCCCTTGGTGATATTTCTGAGTATATTGTGGGACCATGTTCCATATTCCAAACCAAAAAAGTATGATTTTTGGATACAATAAAAACGTTTCCATGGACATTTTTTCTCTAAAAATGTGTTTTTTTGGGTCGAGAAAAGATACTGGTTGTTATCACTTGTAATCTATCAAGGAATGCATTTGAGATACATAGTTTCCTTGACCTAATTTATTTTTAGCAAAATTTTGTATATTAATATCAATGAATATATTCACCAATGACAAGTTTCAAAAGGTGAAATGATTCATTCCAATGGAATGAAGAAATTTAGATGACTTTTTAAGATCACAAGGTTCATCTCTTGTCCGAAATGATTTTGATATTTCGCGAATCAAGGTAAGGCTATGTGGTGTATTGTTATGATTTGGGATTTGGGTTGGGGTGTGTACTCATGAAAGGATATCATGTTTTTTCTTATAGATCATTGATGATACAGTTTAATGTGAGGAACTACCCATCACATGATTTATAATTATCTATTGTGGTCCAGGATTTAAAGACATTGTGTCATTAACTATTTGGTGGTGAATTTATATTATTTGTAAAACATAAGTGCTCGAAACACATATTCTCAAAAAGATATTTAAATGTAAGACAAATAAGATGAATGTGGTACCTTTAATAAATAAAATTTGACTTGATGTATATATCTGGAAAAGAAAACGAAGTGGTGAAATTATTATAAAAGAAGTCATATAGTCAATTATAAAAACATGCATCATATCCATGATGGATGATGTCAGTGATATACAATTTACAGTTGAATTATAAGGACTGGGGTTTTGTTTTAGTTATCAATCCAATTAATTTGTTTCATTATTTGTTTTAGATGGATTTAGAGGCACATATATCTTATTCTGAATGATTTTCTATGAGGTAAATAATCAATGGTGGGGAGACCATTGAGGAAATATTTATTGAAAAAAATTAGTTCAGTGGTTTTAAGATTTAGTGTTCATACCTATGGATTTTCAATAATAATTTTTTTCATTATTATGACTATTTGATATGGGCTATTCATCAATCAATAAAAAAAATCACTAAGGCACTAAAATCACATTTTTTGGGGAAGACATGAAAATAAAAATGGCTATGATTTATTTGAGATGCCTCACCAATAAGAAACTTAAGGAAGAGTATCTAATTCCAATGGGTTTGTTATAGTATTTACTAATTTCTTTTTGGGATTGATATTAGATAGCCATGTATTTTTAAATAGTTCTACCAAATAATATTCAAAAACATGACTCCATATGGTTTTTAGATGATTGGATCAGAAGTAAAACCAATTTTATCCATATTTTTAAATATAATATAATATAGGAATTGTAAAAAATTTATATCAAAGAGTTTAAAATGACAACATGTATCAGTTTTTATAGGATTAAACCAAGATTTGACGTTTATATATAATTTTAAAAATCCTTATAGAAATATATTGGGACTAAGTTCACTATGATCACAATGTATAGTCCTCAAACCGATTGAAAATACTAAAGGATGATAAAAATATAGGAAGAAATTATTAGAGTTTGTGTAATAGATTTTGGGGGATCATCAGAGGCACCCATAAAGTCAGTAGTGTTATAAATAAATAGTTATTTGGACATGATACATATAGATCCTTTTGATGTGTGATATGGGATACCTTGATGTTCTCTAATGTTTTTTGAAATAGGTGGGACTACACTTGTTAGATCAAGCCTTAAACAAGAGACAATAGAGATGACATATTTTTTCAATTTGATGCTGGAGATGTCTCAATGTTTTCAGAAATCATATGCAGATCTTTTTCAAATATATATTTCATTTTAGGTGAGTGATCATGTGTTCTTAAAAATTTATCCATGGATTGGGAATTATCATTTTGGGATGTACTGAAAGTTATCTCCACATAATATTAGCCCTTCTGGGATACACAAATGGATTGGTGAGGTGGAATATCAAATTTTTATGAACCCAAAGTATAGTTTAGTGGATTATTTATTCCGTGTATCTCAATTAATGATGTATCAACCTTATATATCCCATGTGACTCGATGGGATTATTTTGAATTTGATTCTGAGGCTACATTGATTTATGTTCTAGTAATGATTTTGTATAGTCATGTGAATGTATTTTATGGGAAATGTATTGATCTATTGCAGGTTTTATAGAAACCGGGTTAGATTTAAGAAGTGTGGAAGTTTGAGAAGGAAATGGGGGAGAAATAGCCTTAACTTATGTAGTATAATAGTGTGTTTTATCTTTAAGGGGATTTAAAGATCAATGGTGTGGAAAATTTATCAACCTTCATTTCATGTAAATGACCCTATATTTAAATATTTTATGTTCATATTGGTATTATTTTATGTTTTCCTATTATTTGCGGAGATTTAAAATTTTTTGTTTGATTTTCATAGGGTAATGGTTTTAGCGTGGATAGTATAAGTCACAAAACACCTCAAGAAGATCGTGAAACAGAAAAATTGGGCAATGGGTATGTGCACAATTTGGCCAACCAATGTGGATTCCACGAAGAAAGAGATAAAATATGGACAGTGGGGTTTAGCATGGATGGTGGATGGTTTGTCTAACCATGTGGGACAACTATTCAAGGTGTGTTTGGAGGCACTATCTTTTACAGGGATAATGCATTTTTTTCAAAACAGTGTTCCCTAACTATGTACCGTGGAAAATTAAAATTTAAAATTATGGATATAATTTTATTTACCATGTTAATCCATCATGATTCCCATAAAAAAAACATATCTCGAATTCATCTCCCTCCCAAGGATATGGAGACTATTTCATTCGATTATTGAGTGACTCATATGAGAATATAAGTGTATTGGAAGAACATATTTTTTGGTAAGTGCATGTTCTTAAACATGATACTTTGTTTTATTCCTCTTCCCTCCCTTAGAATCATAGATATATTCCATTTTTAAAAAATACATGGGTTTTTATGTTAATCACTATTATATATAATTTTCTCTATTGAAAGGAACATTATATATGGTCAATTTTAGGAGTTTCAAGCAGTGATTTAGAAATTTTTGCCTCGTTCATCATTTTCCCCTAAGTTGAGAGGCAGGTGGGTTCAATCTCAGATCATCTTAATTTTTTTAATGGTTGGGGCTGAATCCTCATTTATTATTAAATCAAAGAAAATATCTCATTTGACTGGGTAGAGGGAGACCCGTTACATATCCCAAAGGCCCAATGGGCATTTAGACCATTACATGGCCCGTAGGACCAAATGTTTGGCTCAAGGACCATTCTGTGAATAGTACTACTACAGTACTCGCCTACTACAGTACCCACACAGTACCCGCCACTGTGATAGTATGATGCCACCGCTGTAGTGCCGAACACTACTAGATTACCCGTCATTGCTACAGTGCCCGCCTCTGCTACAATGATGCTACAGTACATGTGCCCCCTGGGTATTGAACCCCCATTTTTCAGGTAGCATTATGGGGTGATTACCACCAAGATAAACCCAAGGTACACTTGGATCCTCTTAATTATTACATGAATTTTAGGTTTGAAATTGGTTGAATTTCTTGAAATTGATTTTGAAAAGGATGTGTGATATTGTTGGAAAATATATTTACCAATGGTTTTTTTTTGAAATTGTTTAAAATGTTTTATTTTGTGGAAAGTGAATTTGGATCATGTTTTTTAAATGATTAATAAAAAATTTATGGTTTCGTTTTTATTGATGTATTTTTTCAATTATTTCCAATAACTATTAGTTTTATATCATTATATTGGTATAGTTTTCCTAATACTTGGTTTCCATATGTTCATTTACAATGGATATGACCCCATTAAAGGGGATTTTCCCATTTGGGGTCCTTGTATTGTTCACCTTATGAGAATTTAGTAGATCATGGAAATACCTCTCAAGAGTATAAAAGTGTCACCATGACATGAATGCGGGTATGTGAAGAATGGTTATGCTAAATGGATTTAAGAACTATTTTTAACAAAATTTTTGGTTTCATTTGTTGAAAATTGTTTATATTAGAAAATTTAGTAATGTTTTGATCTAAATTGCATAAATTGTTTTAAATTTTTCTATATAAATGTTATATCATGTTCTATACTAGTGGTGTGAGTTGAAATGTAGTTGGGAAAATCCTTTGGTGTTTTATACAAGCCCCCTTCAAGGGAGATTTCATTCATTTTTAGATATTATATATTGAGACTCAGGTAAAGGAAATGAATTCATGTTTATTAGTGATGCATCATGATAAATTGGACATGGAATGATGAGTTATAGGTTAGAGCATGTTGGGGGTTTCTATTAGGATGTCATAGTTTATTTTGGGTATTATTCTCTTTGGTATGTTTTAATTTTTTTGGATTTTGTTTTGAATATTACTATGATATTTTAGTTTTTTAGTTTTATTTATATGTCCAAACATCATAAAGTGGTTTTTTTGATATTGTATTGTGGGTTGGTTGACATATTTCCAAAGGGAAAATATTCCCCCAATTGTTTATGAATCCATGAGAATTTATTTCTATCATATGGTGTATTTGGGATGTAACCTAGGACCATTAACACCCAATTCATATTTCTTAACCAATGGTTGATGGGAAGGTTGTTAAAATTTCTATAATTTTGAGAAAAATGAATTAAGGTACCTTTTATAAAGTGAAAAAATAGGCTAATGGTTGAGTCTTCACTTCATGAAAGGTGGATTGATACAAGATTAGTTGGTACTAGTTGTATGATGACTTGCAGTGTGGTCGAACTGGTACTGGATTGGTATGGGGGACCTATGAACTCAACTTTTGTGAATGTTTATTGGCTGAATGGAGGCACCATGGGGATGCCTAGTTGATATGTTTTAATATTACAAATAATCATTAATTTTGGATTATTTGAGGGGGTTAGGTTTCTTGTGATGGTCATGGGTCTCATGAAGGAATATGTTTTCTGAAACAAGGTTACTTTTCGTCGATGTGATATCTTGGGACCCATTGGTATGGTTATAAAAAGGATAATTGTATCACAATACCCCATGATTGAAAAAGTTATTTCTTATTATGATAAGTCCTTGTAACATCGTGAATGAATCACTATAATGGGTTGAGGTTCTCAAAACCCCATGGGAATCTTTTTGACAAAATATTTCTAAATTGGAAATAAATCTCCTCTATTTCTATAGAAGCATTAGTGATTTAGAAATTCAGATATTTTTCACAGAAGTTCAAATGTATAATCTTATCAATTTCTGATATATGGGGTATTTTTAAGCCTAGAAGAGGCATGAGAACTGGGATCATGAAAGGGGAAGTGTTTCACATATTATTAAGAACTTTTCTAACTTATCAAATTTATCGAACCATAGTCACACTATGTAAAGGTTACTGCATTAAGAATCATGTATCTTGGGACTTCCACGAGTAGAAGATACGTTATGTGATTGTTACGACCTCATTATTTGTGTGACCTAGGATGTTTAGAAGGTTCTTCCTTGTGTGATAATTTAGAGCTTCATGAATCCATACCCTTAACTATATTTTAATCCTTTTATCCTGAATTTACACCGAAAAAAAAAATTTATTCTTTTATATATCTAGTGACATGCATGTTTCTTTGTAATGAAATTACCACCCACACAATTGGATCCCAAAAAGAGAGGTGATGGATTGATTCTGAGAAAAAAATTCTTAATATTGGTCATTGGTATTCAATATTCTTGAACCTCATTCTGAACATGTATGAATAAATTGGGATTGGGGTCCCTTATCGGACCACAAGATTTTTTATGAATGTTAAAACAATGCACCATATTTACCAAACTAAAGTCCATAGATAGGGAATTTATATTTTCATCTTCACCCCTTGTGAAACTAACCGCATTCTCGAACTGATTTTACACAAACATTAAATATCCAGTCTATAACTTCTAAGGAATCAACCTTCATTAGTCGCCATGTGAGAAATATTTTGGAAATCCATATAAGACATGAATAAATTGGTTTTAAAATTTTATGAATCATTTCCTAACTTGTGAAGGCATATGGATGATAATATCATGATAGGAGAGAACATCTATAACATGCCAGATCATGAGAAAATCACTACATTGCTAATAGAGGGTCAATGGGAATACCGACATTGCACGAGTATACCGATGTATGGGTTTAAGATGAGGCTTGATGTGTTTATCAAATAAGCTGATTGGGATGAGTCCTACTATAGTTTATGATCATTCTTGGCCAACACTAGTGGAATAGTTTCATTGGAAGCAACATTATGATGGACCAAACATCTATTAATATGAATGAATTATGGTACCACATGTACATCATTAATGGGGAGGCATTGAATGTATATTGACCTTTACCTTAGTATGAGAATATATTCAATGTGGGTATGATAAACTCTCTCAAAGGATAGTCCATGTAAAAGTACTTATTCCAGGGTGGTAGTATCATGGAAGAATGGGTCTGTGAATACCTGGATTACTAGTCATGTCAAATATTTGTGGTGGGTCTAAAGCATGTTGTGCTCTATGGGGTAACATTGTCCACATAGTTCTAATTCTAGCATACCCAATACATTATTCTAGTGATATTGAGAATATGGTAAACAAGGCCCAATACTTTCCATCGACTCCTTGGAGATGTCTAAATTTACACGTGACATCTGTAAAAGATTTCTAGGTTTCAAATATAGGGGTCCATATACAATGAAGTACTCCCCCTAGAGGTTGTCACGGAGGTTAAGAAGATTCTACAAGTGATAGAAATTATGTTGATGAAATTTTTGATGGGGATAAGCTTCCACATACTATGGATAAAGTAAATCCCCATCAAGAAATGGTTTGGTTATTTCTCGAATGAAATAAGGGATACACTACCCTAGTGTCAACATCAATGACCAAATGAGAACCATGTCGGAAAAGATAAATTATACCGAATGATTTTAGAGGAGAGAAAGTGGTAGTTTTGGGGATATAATGTGTAGTACGAGGATCCTATGGTCATGATAGTAGGATTTATCACCAATTTAATATCTGGATGGATGATCCTAGTGTGGGATAGACACATGGGAGAGTGACAGAGAACCATTATCCTAGAGGTGATACTAGAAATGGGCCAACACATCTTTCTAATGGTCCTAGAATTGGAGAATATAAAAAATTTCTCCATCATTTCAGCTAGGGGAATGATCCCTTCCATGTATGTATGACTATTTAATTCCAAAATGATTGGGTATAAACACAAATGTGGATATAAGAATATCCATAAAAAATATTTCCTACATGAGAAAACATTATTCAGTTTATCATTAACATCATCAGGAGTCTCCATTTTGACTTTGGCATAGAGGATGTGCTAACATGGATCGTGCTATTTGATCACTTCATTTCTCATTTATTTCATTTCCTATCATGAATGGTTAATGTTAATTTCATGGGTACTGTACTAAAATTATCATACCTCCTAGCCTTTTTATGTGGGATACTGGTGGAGAGGTTGGATGTTTAGGTGATCTAGGATACATCCACCACACACCAGTTCATGAGCATGTTCCAATTCCTCTAACGGATCACCTTGAGGATGTACATAGGGGTTCATAGAGGAATTAAGATTTCAGTCAACCAAAAAAAATGGATCATGTTTTTGAATAATTATTAAAATGGTTTGAATGAGATTATGTGACTCACTGCTATTTATGGGATCATACATGAGTATGCACAAATTTAGGAGGTCACATATAGGATATGAGGATGTGGACGATCACTCGTTCTCAAGAGGATATTGGGGTCCCATGGATATGAGGATGAGGGTGAGTGTTTGGAAGGGCATTCCATTGATCTATAGTTGGTTAGATGGGTGGAATAACAACTATATATATGAAAATTTAATGTCCTGGATAGGTAGTAACCCACAGAGGGGTGCAACAACATGCTCCATGTTCTTTGGTAAGAGGCTTTATAAGGAATGAGAACCCTCTAGTTATATTTCGAGGCCACACATCCAATGTATGGTGAATAAAATTTTCTTCCTAGATGTTCCAAGTGACACTATTATTATAACACCTGGGAGAGTTAGGGGATCCACAAATTGACCAACTCTCTTTGTGGGATGTTAGAGTACCTCCATGATAAGGGTATATTCCTCATCAAGATAGGAAATATAGGGGAAGAATACCATGTTCTCAATGTGGAGTAAATTTAATACATGTGACGCTTTCATGATTGATCACGCCAAGGAACAAAGTTCAACATGCGGTTTAATCCACTTATGGTAGTGCTTCATTTTGAAGATTCGACATAAACTCAATTGTTTTAACATGCTTAATGTTACCTAATGTATCATATCATGTTATTGATATCAAAATGTGGAGAAAATAAATATTCCATGTGTTTTCATGGGACTCTATCTATCTAACCACTTTATGGCATCACATGTAGAATTTGATGTTATACAATTCACTCATGAAAAACATCGATCCGTTGAAACATTCAAGTGTCATGGGCTATGAGACAACCATGATAAGCCTTTCAATAGTCACCATGAACCTTTATAAATATTCATTGATATATAGACACCCTTGGTAATGATATGACAACATATAGCCATGTACTTGTGAAACATCAAAGGTATGAAAAATGAATAACCATGACGATGTACACATGCCATCACGAGGTCCATCAATGAACATGTGGTGTATCAATTTCATGTAGAGAAACTTTCCCAAACCACTTCTTCATCTCATTTCTTGATAAAAAACATTTCATGCGATGTGCCCAAGGGGAATAAGAAGAATGACTAAGACAAATCACATGTTCCATCACAAGATACTATATTGATCATGAGACACATTCATGAACAATCAATTAGTGAAGGAAGCATTGTTTTTCATTGTTAAATTCCTACTCAACCTCTCAAAATGTAACACCCCAAGCTTTCATGATACGCTTCTCTTTCAATAATGCAATAGCTTGCATTGTACGCAAGTTCGAGATTCAAACACACTGTGACCAATCAAAGTAGCCGTTTGGAATAGTAATACCCACTTTTTAAAATTATATAAATTTTATATTTCAAAATGGACTTCATTTTGTATTCGGAATATCGAAATTATCCTAAGTTGAATTTGTTGTAATTTTTTGAGAACTTCAAATTTTCTATGAATAGTAAAAATACATAAAAACAACTTTTTTAATAAAAATAATTTATAGTGATAAGTTATAGTATTCAGTGGTTTAAATTATAATTAGATTATATTTTTACCATTTTATCCAATTTTGGTCATTATAATTAATTTCACATTGAAATTGGACATGAACAATTTTCAATCTTTTGATATATATTGTTTCTAAAAAACACGCTATTTGTTGTGACAGTGGGAATTAATTATAAAATAAATTAATGCAACCTATATGTTTGTAATTTTTTAAAATAGAAATCATTTTTGAATTCGGAATATCAACTATTTCTTAGGGTGAAATTTTGGCATTGTTCTGAAAAACCTCAATTTTTTATGAATAGTGAAACCACTAAGTGGTAGTTAAAAAACTGATTTTTCGTTAAAATGAAACATTACAAATTCTGTGATTTGATTTTCAAAAATCCGACATACATGGTTTTCATTAGGAAGTAAAATGTGGTTCAATGGGATTAAAACAATTTTTTGGTGAATAGTAACTTTTAAGTTTAATTAATCGCGATTAAAGGTAATTAGTGAAATTTAAGGTAAAAATGGTATTATAAAAATATGAAATGACCTTTACACTTATCCTACCCCTATTTTATGAGTCATGGCCGACCTAGAAAATCCATGGGTCAACTTGGGGACCCCATGAATCCACTTTGGTAGGAAAATGACATTAAAAACGTTTTATTTGATGTTAAAATAAAAATGTCACAAACAAGAGTTGTTTTACTAAAACAATTTTTAAATGGGGTTATACATATCATATTTTTGATTATAAATATTAATTAGAAATATAAAACGATTTCCTACATCATGATATATTTTTTATAATTTTTAGAGATTAAATAAATTAAATTATTTATGACACCATGATGATGCATCGATTACCTCATTAATTAACGATTTAAATAAAATGAAAAGATAATGTAAAATATAAGACTTACAATTGTCAAAAACCTATTGTATGAGTATATTTAAAATCCTGATTTAATTATCCTCGAAATATATAAGTGTGGGACCTTTAGAATCTGAAAAAGAATTTCATAATAAAGTAACATTTCAATCTTTCCAAGAGTGCCCCTCCTCTCCTCTTATAAAAGGCCCCCACCACTACCACCTTTCTCACACCATCAAAGCCTTTTGGCTCGGCCAAACTCTGAAAAAATACTCTCCCAACTTCCCTCTCTTATTCCTAGAAGCCTCACATTGGGAAGAATTTTTCCAAGGAAGCCTTTGGCTCAAATCAAAAAAGAGTTACCCGGTTTTAAGGTAATGTCTTCTCTAATGTTGTTTTGTTTTATTTTGGTTCTCCAACCCCTTACCCTCTTTTTATTACTTTATTTTGTTACAAAACCAGTATCTAAAATATATTAGGCTGTTTTTATGATAAGGATTTGGTTTAAACTTATAGACCCCTTTGTATAATGGTTAAAGAACATACTGTTTTTGTGGGTGGTGAAATACTGCCTCACGAAACGATGATTGTTCAGTATTCTTTTAACACCTCTAATGGTGGCCATTTTGGTGAAACTATTTTCATATATGATATATATATTATGTTTATGTTCTAAATATGCTTCTTTATTTCTCATTTGTGGCATACATTATGATTTCCATTATGGGTAAACGCGAAAATTTCATTTTAGGAAGTGCGGACTACCGCCCCTCAAAGTGATTTGAATCATTAATGCCATATGTGGGATGTATAAAGGATGGAGTAAATGGTATTATACATTATATTATACTGTAATTATTTTATACCTTTATATAATTATAACTTCATTCCATTAAATATGAAATAGAAATGAAAGTAGCGTTCATGCGTACGTACGGCTTACCGTCTCCATGAACGGTGTATTTCATTTCTTACCTCTAAATGTTATATAATATTATAAATGAATGTATAAAATGGCAATATATGATTTATATGATATATACATAATGAATATAATTATCTATATAATGGATATATTACCACATGAACAAAGTGTAATTATAATAAGTTTATTTTTGACTCAAGTACCTAAGATCGTCAAAACGACCGTTATTAACATAAATAATTACATAATGTTCATAACATGGTAATAAGTGATATAAAATGAATAATAAACTTGAAAAAGGTTCTTAGGAAATTATAAATTAACTATAGTTTATTATTTAGGAGATCAAATAATGGTCGAGTGAATTCATACATGAGGTAAGGGAACTTCTTAACCCAATTTCCATTCTTTGGGTTAATCTCCTACTTTAAAATTACGTCATGATACTATTATGTACTATCTTGTATTTGTACTTTATTTATGTGTAATTATAGTGAATACACATAATAGATCTATTTTATTTAAAAAATGATCTTTGTAAGGGATTTCGTCTCAATCTCCTTTCATTGAGGCATATTTGGTTTTATACACAACTTTCTTTTATAAGGTGTATAAACCCCTTTGACTTTTATGTTTATTCAAAAGGAATCATTTTATAAGAAGCGTTTACTAAACGACAAAAGGGAATGTTTTTGTCGTACGTATGCGGCGACAACTACTTCTCCGCCACCGTGACCATTATTTGATTTTCGGCTTCCTCTACAAGAGATACCTTTTTTTAAAAGAAAAATAAATACCATGTTTTAATTTTCTTTTATTTTGGAATTGAAAATGGTTTTGAAAGTGTTTTTATTATATCAATGTGTTTTATTGATATCTTGTGATTGAAATGTGGAAATTTTATGTTTCCTTTATGCATGATTTATGTGATATGATTATGTTATGGTTTATGATATGTTTAAACCTATTCATATGAGGATTGCATTGGACTTAATAAGTGACGGGTGGAGCCCGCTATAGCTCCTCGATGAATCAGTAGGTCTCATGAGACAAACTACTGTCTTGGCACGAGGCCTTGACAAAATCTTATTTGTGGTCTTAGCACGAGGCCTTGGCTACATGGTTATGATAGTCTGGCATTATGCATTCCTTCATTATGAAAGAGGTTATTGATATTGCATGTGATTATTCGACTAGTAGAATATCCATGTGAGTAAGTAAATGGCATTATTTAATTATATTGTTTCCATATTATGCTGAAGTTCAAGTTTAAAAAGGATTTTTTTAGTTATAGATTGCCTTAAATGTTAATGTTTATTTACGAAAGCTTCCGCAATATTGTTATCCTTACTGAGCATCTGAGCTCACCCCTTTCAATGTTTTAATATTTTCCAGGATGCGAAGAAGTAGTTTATGAATGACCTACAGGGATAGTCAGAAGAGGATATGAGTGTGGACTATGGAGACTTTTTTATTGTAGTTTTTCACTTTAGGATGTAATGTAACGTTTATGAATGTATCTAGTGTTTCCAAGGCTACTAAACTAATCGGTCTTTCGAAACATGATATTTTGTGATCATGCCAATGTTACGAAGTAACGCACAGACTCTGGGTAGCTGGGGTCGGGGCGTTACTGTTGGTATCAGAGGCAGTTTAGTACTAACCTTTGAAGCTAGATATAGATAAACTCTGATTAGAGCACATAGCCCAAAGATAGACTTTGAGGATTAGTATAGAAGAACGTCCTAGAATTTTGGTATTATAGAGATTTTGTGAGTTTTCCGAGCAATACATCCCTGTCTGGATACGATCAGGTAGAGGCGGCTCTGGCATAGATGTACCTAGGGGTAAAACCCAAAAACACCGCTTTGAGCTAGACTCTAACAGGAACTGGTGCACGACAACGGGCCTTGCTGTACTCTTGGTTACGACACTCCCGGGGGATATGCTTAGCATAATTCTCATTTTTTTTACAAAACATTATGAAGGGTTTATGAGTATATATTTCCTCAAAGAAATGATTTTTATGGATTATATCCATAAATAGTTCAATTTATGTTAAGTATTTTACAAGTATGGAATTATGTATTTTGATTCATAAACTAAACTAGTTTATGCCATTGTTTAGAAATGGCGCCTAGTGGAAGTAATGGAAACCGTATCAATGCGCGCACTCTGTGTAGGGATTTCCCTTGTGCTCAAGATAATTATTGTGGAGTTGGAGATACAACTGGTGCTGATCAACTTATTACCATACTGGGACAACTCACTCAGGTTATGAATAATAACCTTACTCGTATGGAGCACCCTGATCTGCAACGTGGAGGATCAATGTTAGACCGCTTCATAAGGTAACAACTGCCAATATTTAATGGGGGTACAAGTCTATTAGTAGCTGAGAAATGGATAAACTCCTTAGAGAAAATATTCCATGCCTTGGGAAGTAGCGAAAGGGAGAAAGTTGCCATGGAAGTCTACCGCCTCACTGGAGATGCCGATCAATGGTGGTTGCTGATTCAAAATACAAAGGAAGATGAAGAAGTATCAAGTATGGAATGGAGAGTGTTCAGAGATCTTTTCTTAGAAAAATACTTTCCTCGTGACCATCGAGTAGATACGGAAAGGCAATTTCTGAGTCAGAGACAAAAGGAGGATGAGAATATCGCAAAGTATGAGGCCAGCATTACAAGGTTAGCGAGGCATGCTGCAGAATATATACGTAACCCAAGAAGTAAGATTGATCATTTCTTTGATGGGTTAAAACCATTTCTTCATTGAGCATTAGTCTCACAAACCTTCTCGTCATACGGAGACATTGTCTCGTGTGCTATCAAGAGAGAAAAGGAATTCTCTAAGTCTTATGACAACAATGTAAAGAAAGAGAAGAGGATAACGGTGGAACAAGAGATGGATAGAGGGAAAAAGGGAAAGAAGGATTTTCCATTATGTGATAATTGTGGGAAGAATCAACCTTGTACTTGCCTAAAAGGAATGGGAGTTTGTTATAAATGTGGAGAAAAAGGTCACCATGCACGTGATTGCAAGGGAAAGAAAAAGGCTATCAATGTTGAATGCTACAATTGTAGGGAAATGGGGCATTATGGAAACGAATGTCCTAAGCGTCAGGGAAACATACCTCAGAAAAGGCCAAGGGATTAAGGCCAATCTTATGTTGTGACTACAGTTGAAGCGGAATAATTAATATATTGGTGCTTTTGGACTCAAGGATTATATTCTGGTTTTAAGAATAATGTGATATATATAAGGATTGTACTGCAATACTTGTTCTTTTCATTACGGTCTTATTATGATAAAGGTAATCATATTTTTAGTATGTGACAATAAGAGAATCTTTACTTTGTTTGGGGAATCTAATAAATTGATTTTGGAATTTAGAGACCTTTTAGAGAAAGTCTGGATAGAGGTATTTTGGATAACTATAAAGGTTGGAATGGATTAAGTGGAACCTTGGATTGTATTGTTTAATGTTAAAAAAATTCTGAAGATTATTTTTGGAATATTATAATACTATATTTTTAGGAAATGGACAACCTCCAGGGTGGGGCATAACCCATCGCGTCGGACATAGCTGTAGGAATCGAACCCACAACCATAGTACGACATGCCTTTATTACCTACCACTAGCCTACAGGAAGTCCCTGGTTATTAAAAAATAGTTTTACTAATCTAAATGGTATGTGTTAATATTTGGAACCTTATAAAATTAGGATAAATAAAATATTTTTGAGTTTTATTACCTTTTATAGTGAAGGATGGGTTTGTGGTAAAAATTTATTAAAGAATGAAAGTATACATGACAACTATGTATATTCCCTTACGTTCTTAGTAAATCTCTTAAATAAATTACTCAACTTTATAAAAGGTAACGTAAAACAAAAATGTTTCTGGTTAACTATTCCAACTTGGGATTCAATAAAATTTTAACCAATCCCAAGTTTGTGATTTTCTTATGGTTAACTTTCTCCTAATCCAGTTTTCTACAACTCTCCATCAAACCTTGATGGTTTGTTTTTCTTCTATATCCATATTTTCCTATAATCCTAGTATGGTCTATCTCGGGTGACCTTTGTACTTATCTTTCTTTCTTTTAAAGTTATATTTTTATTAACCTTATTTCCGATGTGGGTTTTCCACAAAGGTATTTTCTACTTTGAACCTTTTATTTTCAAAGAACAGTTTCAAATTTCGAGGACACAATTTATTAAAGGAGGGGAGAATGTAACCCCCCAAGCTTTCAAGATATGCTTCTCTTTCAATAATGCAATAGCTTACATTGTATGCAAGTTTGAGATTCTAACACACCGCAACCAATCAAAGTAGCCGTTTGGAATAGTAATACCCACTTTTTAAAATTATATAAATTTTATATTTCAAAATGGACTTCATTTTGTATTCGGAATATCGAAATTATCCTAAGTTGAATTTTTTGTAATTTTCTGAGAACTTCCAATTTTCTATGAATAGTAAATATACATAAAAACAACATTTTTAATAAAAATAATATATAGTGATAAGTTATAATATTCAATGGTTTTAATGTATAATTAGAATATATTTTTACCATTTTATCCAATGTTTGTCATTAGAATTAATTTCACTTTGAAATTGGACATAAACAATTGTCAATCTTTTGATATATATTGTTTCTATGAAACACGCTATTTGTTGTGACATCAGGAATTAATTATAAAATTTATTAATGAAACTTATATGTTTGGAATTTTATAAAATAGATATCATTTTTTAATTCAGAATATCAATTATATCTTAGGGTGAAATTTTGGCATTGTTCTGAAAAACTTCAATTTTTGATGAATAGTGAAACCACTAAGTGGTAGTTAAAAAACTGATTTTTCGTTTAAATGAAACATTACCACTTATGTGATTTTATTTTCAAAAATTCTACATACATGGTTGTCATTAATAAGTAAAATTTGGTTCAAAGGGATTAAAATAATTTTTTGGGTGAATAGTAACTTTTAAGTTTAATTAATCGCGATTAAAGGTAATTAGTGAAATTTAAGGTAAAAATGGTATTATAAAAATATGAAATGACCTTTACACTTGTCCTACCCCTATTGGATGAGTCATGGCCGACCAAGACAATCCATGGGTCAACTTGGGGACCCCATGGAGCCACTTTGGTAGGAAAATGACATTAAAAACTTTTTATATAATGTTAAAATAAAAATGTCACAAACAAGAGTTGTTTTACTAAAACAATTTTTAAATGAGGTTATACAAGTCATATTTTTGACTATAAAAATTTATTAGATATCTTAAAATATTTCCTAGATCATGATATTTTTTATAATTTTTAGACATTATATAAATTAAATTATTTATGACACCATGATGATGCAGTGATTACCTCATTAATTAACGATTTAAATAAAATGAAAAGATAATGTAAATTCTAAGACTTACACTCGTCAAAAACCAATTGGATGAGTAGATTTAAAACCTTTATCACCTTATCCTAGAAATATATAAGTGTGGGACCTTTAAAATCAGAAAAAGCATTTCATAATAATTTAACATTTCAATCTTTCCAAGAGTGCCCCTACTCTCCTCTTATAAAAGGCCCCCACCACTACCACCTTACTCACACCGTCAAAGCCTTTTGGCTCGGCCAAAATCTGCCAAAATACTCTCCCAACTTCCCTCTCTTACTCCTAGAAGCCTCACATTGGGCATAATTCTTCTCAAGGAAGCCTTTGGCTCAAATCAAAAAAGAGTTACCCGATTTTAAGGTAATGTCTTCTCTAATGTTGTTTTGTTTTATTTTTCTTCTCCAACCCCTTAAACTCTTTTTATTCCTCTATTTAGTAAAAACACCAGTATCTAAAATATACTATGATTTTTTTTATGATAAGGATTTGGTTTACACTTACACACACCTTCGTCTAATGGTTAAAGAACATACTGTTTCTATGGGTGGCGAAATACTGCCTCACGAAAAGATGATTGTTCAATATTCATTTAAAACCTCTAATGGTGGCCATTTTGATGACACTGTTTTCATATATGATATATATATTATTTTTATGTTTTCCTTATGCTTCTTTATTTCTCATTTTTGGCATACTTTATGATTTCCACTATGGGTAAACGCGATAATTTCATTTTAGGAAGTGCGGACTATCACCCCCTCAAAGAGATTTGAAGCGTTAATGCCATATATGGGATGTATAAAGGATGGAGTAAATGTTATTATACATTATATTATACTGTAATTATTTTATACCTTTATATAATTATAAATTCATTCCATTAAATACGAAATAGAAATGAAAGTAGCGTTCATGCGTACGTATGGCTTACCGTCTCCATGAACGATGCATTTCATTTCTTACCTCTAAATGTTATGTAATATTATAAATGAATGTATATAATGGATATATATTATGTATATGATAAATAAATCATGAATATAATTATTGATATAATGGATATATTACCACATGAACAAAGTGTAATTATAAGAAGTTTATTTTTTACTCAAGTACCTATGATCGTCAAAATGACTGTTATTAACATAAATAATTACATAATGTTCATAACAAGGTAATAAGTGATATAAAATGAATAATAAACTTGAAAAAGGTTCTTAAGAAATTATAAATTAACTCTAGTTTATTATTTATGAGATCAAAGAACGGTCGAGTGAATTCAGACACGAGGTAAGGGAACTTCTTAACCCAATTTCCATTCTTTGGGTTAATCTCCTACTTTCAAATTATGTCATGATACTATTATATCCTATCTTGTATTTTTACTTTCGTTATGTGTAATTATAGTGAATGCACATAATAGATCTATTTTATTTAAAAAATGATCTTCGTAAGGGACTTTGTCTCAATCTCCTTTCATTGAGGCATATTTGGTTTTATACACAACTTTCTTTTATACGGTGTATAAACCCCTTTGACTTTTACGTTTATTCAAAAGGAATATTTTTATACGAAGCGTTTACTGAACGACAAAAGGGAATGTTTTTGTCGTACGTATGCAGCGAAAATGACTTCTCCACCGCCGTGACCATTATTTGAGTGTCGGCTTCCTCTACAAGCCATACCTTTTTTTAAAAGAAAAAGAAATACAATGTTTTAGTTTTCTTTTATTTTGGTATTGAAAATGGTTTTGAAAGTGTTTTTATTATATCAATGTGTTGTACTGATATGTTCTGATTGAAATGTGGAAATGTTATGTTTCCTTTATGCTTGTTTTATGTGATACGATTATGTTATGGTTTATGATATGTTTAAACCTGTTCATATGAGGAATGCATTAGACTTAATAAGTGATGGGTGGAGCCCGCTATAGCTCCTCGATGCATCGGTATGTCTCATGAGACAAACTAGTGTCTTGGAAAGAGGCCTTGAAAAAATATTATTTGTGGTCTTGGCACGAGGCCTTGGCTACGTGGTTATAATAGTCTGGCATTATGCATTCCATCATTATGAAAGTGATTATTCATATTGCATGTGATTATTCTACTAGTAGAATATCCATGTGAGTAAGTAAATGGAATTATTTAATTTAATTTTTGCAATATTATGATAAAGTTCATGTTTAAAAAGGCTTTTTTTAGTTATACATTACCTTAAATGTTAATGTTTATTTATGAAAGCTTCCGCAATATTGTTATCTATACTGAGCATCTGAGCTCACCCCTTTCAATGTTTTAATATTTTCCAGGATGTGAAGAAGTAGTTTATGAATGACCTACAGGGATAGTCAGAAGATGATATGAGTGTGGACAATGGAGACTTTGTTATTGTAGTATTTCACTTTATGATGTAATGTAATGTTTATGAATGTATCTAGTGTTTCTAAGGCTACTAAACTAATCGGTCTTTCGAGACTTGATCTTTTGTGATCATGCCACTGTTACAAAGTAATTCACCGACTCTGGGTAGCTGGGGTCAGGGCGTTACACAAAATACATCATCAATAAGGAGGGATTCCATTAAAGTGAATTGAACCCTAGTGGTCATAAATCTAATGCATCATATCATCATTGGGAAGATGAAAATACCATGGTTACATCTATGAAAACTCACAAGACCTCAAAACATTTATAGGATAAAATGAAGGAGATAATGAGGAGTAGGTGAGAGGAGTTAGTAATTGTCGAAGGACATGAAAAACTCAACCTGGGTGATCCATGAGATATCTCAGGTCCTCGATGTCATGTATAGCTTATCTCATGAATGTTATTTGGCTTTTCAGCCCTGCTGTATAGAATCCCTCAGATATAGATAGGGATCCCGTTTGGTGGTCTATGGAGAGACAGATTGACCTATCAACTATATGATTCTACACACTCCATATGAAAAATATTGGTCAAGAGATATATCACTAAAAAAAGATAGAATCCCAGATATTATGTGTTCAAAGTTTCATAATCCCTAGAAATTGTAAAATAAAAAAATTGAGATAGAAATGGAGGTGGTGAGATGTGTTTGTGGTCGTCGAAGGACATGTGACATGTCATTGATAAACCATAAGACTCCATGAGTCCTCGGTGACATGTCTACCTAACATCGTGAAATCCCTTTGGTATTTCATCCTTTCTATGAGAAGCACTCTAGGAAACACACTACTATTGTATGAAAAAATAAATAGATTTTCCCATAGGATGTGCATGAACCCCCATGTGATCCATATCAGTCATGTAATACATCAAAAAAAGTAGAACAAATACACTTGATAACACACATGAAATCGCACGTGACTACCAAAATTTTTAAGATAAAAATAATGGGATTGAAAGGGAGTAAGTGAAAGGTACTCATAGATTCTTGATGGGATGAGATACACCCAACACACCAACAACATAGTCCTACAAGACCCCATGAAAAGTCAAAAAAATTATTGTGAACACTTGTCGATAAGAACTTGGATCTTGATAAAGATATTCACTATTTCAATGTGACAACATCAATGTACTTCGACACATCCACATGATCAAATAAATATTCATTAATTAGAAATAATCTAATGAAGGGATTTCTGACAGAAGAGACTCATGATCCCTTTAAATTAGGCGACCCACTCTGAGATGTCCACAAAAATACTCATCAAGATGCATGGTCCCGACCCCATCGCCGACTCTAGCATGGACATGTTCTAGATATGATAAAAAAGTGACTAATAAAAGAGATAGTGTTGCTTATAAATTCCCCACTCCAAGATGAATAAAGGTCTAGAATCTATGACTCTGTATGCTTGGACTCTAGAAGATTTGACTATCATTCTCTATGGAATTCTCAGAGAGACCAATCATGCTATTAGAAACATTTCTTTTGTTAATACACCAACCGATAGAAAGATACATCATGTGACACAAATAATGTTCTTCTCACGATCATTCATAGATCAAATTAAGGAAATATATAATGGATTTCAATGAACATACTGTCAGCCTTCAGATCACATGAGACTGAAAAAAGTGGTAGTGAATAGAACTAAGGCCTTCAGAACATAGGGGTAAGAAATGATATAAAAAAACAAAGACTTAAGAGAAAGATAGCCTCTCTATTCCTCATGTACTCTGCTAGATTTACCTAAAAGAACAAGAAAACAACATTTCATTCCATGGATATCATACGACACTTTTCAAGCAAGCCATTTGGGAAATGTAGAATCATCCAAAATGGATAGAGAGAGTCACATGGCTTCCATCGTAGACACTATATCGATCTCATGAAACCCTCTTGGACTATCACCTAGGACATCTGAATCCCATCAGAATCATCTCATGACATATATAATGGAATTTTCACATATCAACCGAGTCTCTTGAAAGCGTTCATACATGATATAAGGATATTGTGATACTCTCTAGGCAAGTAAAATGGGACTCATGACCCCCTCAATACATGTCTTTCAGATATCATTATGTATCCATAGGTTTCATCTAAGATACCTGACACGCCTTGGACTATTCCACAATGAATATCATGACACCATTCATATGTTTCAATCATTGTCATGAGATGGCTACCAGGACATGTCAGTTATTCCATGTGATGCCTTCTAGACAAGAAGATCATTTCAATAGGGAATCCTAGGAGTTGATAGCACTGTATGTCCTCAGTTTGTATGCCCCAAATACAAGAAAAGCATGTTGTGTAAGCCTCACTATAAAATTAAGTAAGAAGACCTTGATACCTTCTATATCCATGATATGTTAGGCTATCTATTTCCAATGTTCGTGCTCCAAATTAATCATATATGGAAATAAAAGATTATGATTCCCATATTCAATGAAATTACATTGATTATTTCATATCCCTTGTTTCTCCCAAATAGTATGAAACACGTGGGAATATGGGGTAGAAATGACCATATTAGATGCACCATAAGACCCCTAAATGGTACAATGTAACCTCATTGTGTAAGACCTAACACAAACTGAACTTTTATTACACTAATTCCTTCTATAACCAAGGTACATAAGACGTCTCTCAAAGACCTGATCCCTATAGTAATTCCTTTCAAGGTATTTGAGGTGCATAAATGTGAAATGAAATGAGAATTCTCCTTCCATTTATTCTAACATCGATCATAGATCATGTGATCATATGGATCTATGATACTCATATCATCTTCACTATGAATGTCGATAATGAAACGGGTATCTATGATAACTTTGAAAATATGAATCTCTCCATATTTTGGATACCTAGGACAACTCCCTGCGGTTCAAGCTCAAATATATGATATCTCAGAACCCAAACATAAATCCTCACCACATGACATTATACTGCATGGGATGAAAAAACTATGTGGGTTTTGATTCGGGTAATAACTAGGATACATAGGAATCCTTATAAATTCTCAATCCCCTCCTCTAAATATTAAACACCTTCTTAAATTGAATAATTCTCCAAAGCACTTGGTTATATGGCTTCAATATATATACAACGTCCAATTACCGTAAAATGACGAATAACCATAGATACACATGGATAGATTCACTAAAGTGATAACATTCTCTTACATATGAATGATAATTAACCTATAGTCATTTTGTTAGGGATGTCAGTCCTAGATCGTGATTATCAAGATATTCAAGAACATAAATTAAATCAATAAGGAGTCAAATAGTATTCAATAACACCCCTACAAAATTGTGATGAGCCGGACCCCCATCCCCTTGACTAATGCAAGTCCCCAAGAGTTGATGGGCCTAAAAACCCAAATGAATATCATCTTTTGAAATGAACATCCATACAAATCTCTGAATATGGAACCATTGGGAGTTTCTAGGGAAGAAAATCATATGGTAAAACAAATGTGTGTGATAGAGTGGGGAATTAAAACGTCCGACCATCAAACCATAAATGGTATCCCATCCCCCGTCCATGTCGAAACCCGACGAAATAAAAATCAAAAAACTTACATGAATATCTCCATTAAAAAATGATTGGGTTATAATCTATCAATCCATGTTGATTTCTCATAATATGAAACAACATTCATAGGCTCAATGTGAATCTCTCTAGGAAAATTATTCTGAAAAAAAATATTTTCAAACAATGTCAGAAGACCACCATAAACTAGGTTTCTTGTAACTATATCCTCATGTTGACATGTCCATGTGAGCATAATGGATGAAAAGGGAATAGAAGAAAATTTTGTTAATCTTGCTTATCTGAATGATCATTTTCATGCCTATGATATAGAAATGGTTGGTACCTTTGTTCCTTATTGTATGCATAATAGAAAATACTACTCTCATTAACAAACTCAGAACCGAAGTAAATGTATTCATCATCCAGCACTCACTCTGATAAATCATCAGCCACTGTGACCCCCATGGGTCCTAATGTGATCACACCTACTCGAAATACCCAACAAAAGGTGATGAATAAAATGGTCCAAAAGTACCAATAAACACTGTACAATCCCGACTATGAAATATTCTTGAGATATTCTCTACTAGAATAAGCTGAAAAATATGTAGCATCTGATAATGGATGTTGCGGAACTAGTATCCCTCATCACTATGATCAACTTATTAGGGAGATTATCCATAGAATTTGACAAATGAAAACATCCTTATCGAATGAAGCTGGACCAATAGTCTGAATATGGACCCCTTTATGTTTAGGTGCCAACAAGGAGGGAACCTTTCAACTACAGTCACCAACACAATTTCTTCAGTACCCATCAGCCACCTGCTGATCATACCACCTGACACGCATCATTCTCTGATTCCCCTAAAAGAGCTATAAGGAAGAATCATCAGAGGAGGATGGATTTAGATATCAAGGATAGGAATCCTATCCCTGCACATACTGACGATGCCTGGTAGTATACTCTAGAAGGAACCAACAAGGAGACCAAAATCTCTACTAGCTCAAAATAAGTCAGTGGGAATAACACTACAACACACATGGGGGGGGGGGGTTCATAATCCCACCACTATGCACGAATCCCATCGGCACACTATTATGGAACATGGAGGATAGAACTAGGCACATATAACTAATTCAAAATAGTATATCTTCAAAAAAAGATAATGGAGATGGAGAATATACATGCTTATATCCATGTAAACACTTTTCTAATTTTCTAATATATTTATATAATGGGTGAAGAGCTCCGCTAATATATTTCGTAATTTTTACAGATAAAGGAAATGACACATAATTCGACCCCTATAGCCTATGAAAATCAATAATTTAATTACCACGAATATGTGGTTTTACCTATGAATAGACACTTCCTTTCTTCATACCAAGAGTATTATCGACATATTCTGATAATGGGCATGGCATCTGACCCGGCTCATACTCCTATTCCTACTGCAGATCAATAGGTTAGAGTAGCACATGCATCAGGAAAAGGGTACATGACTTTTAGAAATGTCTTACAATATATTACAATGTCATATGATAAGGTTCTTATGCCCCATTCTAGTTAGCGGTCACCACGTGAGATAGGAAAAATCCAGGATACATTCTCAAATTCATACTGAAAAAGCCCAATGGAATACTCCAAAGGACATGGATCAGACATATATGCATGTTCTAACTGATAATAACCAAGTGATAATGGAACATGTCTCAGGATTGGCCCATATTCCTATGAGTGAATATGTATTTCATACTATATCTGATCACGAAAGCAAGGCACATATTCCTAATTCAACTGATGAATGACTACACCAGCATCGTTCGATGAAAATATATGAGGTAGATTATATTCCTTCACCCATTCCGAAGATCTATTCGCATATTTTGATGTGGAATTTAAATTTGGGCTGGGATCATATTCCTATTCTAGTTGGTGCTCTTTCGGTGAGAGTGGAACATGCCTAGGGGCATTCTCATATTCCTACCAATAATGACCATCGACATATCCTAAAGGTTCAAGATCGGGCTCATACTCTCGTCATGACTGAGCCTCACTGTGTGACAATGAAACATGACTAAGGATATGTTCATATACATATTGATAATGATACACCGTATTAGGATATTATAACAGTTTCTTAGTAGTGGTCCCCTAATCCCAGAACAATAGGTAGTAATATATAGGTTCTAGTATCCATCACACAATAGGCTCATATCCCCACACAATCAAAAAACGATGGCCCACATATTCTAGACACGACATAAAACATGGAAAATATTCATAACATGATAATTTCTTATGACCTTGGGGTCATTTGGGAAACATTCTCAACACCATTGTGGTCTGTCAACTCTACTATCGTTGTGGATGAAGACCTTGTCCATTTCCATTGTATTCCTCATCAAGGATGTTTGGAGATGGAGAAAAGGGAATATACACCTCACATCCAACATAGTCAACCTCCCATCAATGAATCCCCCATGGGATGGGAAATGTTCTATTTTTTTGGAAAAATCTGTATAAAGGGCTGGACCAAACCATGACACCTTCATACAGAGAAGTACTCAACACATTAGGGTCAGCCGTATATGGTTCTCCATCAACTTCTAGTAGCACTCCACTCCTATTAGTAGGTGGCCATCCGAACCATAATATATGGTCTGACTAGATGTAGGAATGTGAGTTTGATGTGGATGATTCCTAAATTTTCATATAGATATTATTAGATTGAAACAACCTCCACTTCTTTTTTCGGCCCCTCACTACTTCCATCTATGAGATACCAAATAAGCTAGAAAAGGAGTTCATTTCATAACTATGCCAAAATATGTGGGTTACCCATCAGCGACTGGAGGATCAATATCTCCTTTATCTAGGATATGAGTTTCACCTTCAGATGGTCAATATAAACTATTATAAACTCAACCTAGATACTATTTTCATGGTCCGAGATACCAAATAAAAAAAAATCACAATGAAAATTTTCAACATGATTTCCGTAATTGCATCATGATGGTTCGAGAACTGATATTCAACTCCACATCAGGGATCTGTATTCGATGATAAGGAAATTATGGAGTGTTAACATTTTTGGCTCCCCTAGAAAAGCAGAACCCCTATGAAACGACATCCTACAATGTTACATCCTCATGAAAAATCAGCGTACCAGGTAATTCTTGGGAAAGATGGTAACTACAAAATAATTACCCCACTTCAACGGTACCCATACACCATGAAAGGGGGGAGGAGTTTTCCAATAATCCTGAAAAAAAAGCCACTAAATAAAATATGAGGACATTCTAAAAATGGAAATTGATGTTGTGATTGTACAGAAAACATCCCATAAATAATAATTCACACCATGGGCTACAATCACACCCATCTCCCATGTGATCACACCTACACCACATCACCTATATAGTAGTATATTCGTCCAAAATAGCTTTTTGGTATTATTCATAGCACCTTGTGCTAGGATAATATCAACAACAACCACCACCACCTCTGGTTATCAATCCTTGAAAGGATTCATTAAATACCCTCAATAGAAGCAGGTGAACCCCAGCCTACGGGGACAATGGTAGTTTTTTCTAAATCATCATCATTTGGTTGATTGTCCACCAAGATTACCTTAGTGACATCACCAACGATTCTTGATTACCCAACACCACTAGACATGGGGAATTTATATCTTAATTTTTATCCCAGAAATCATTAAGTCCCAGACTAGAGTCATTGGATGCAAAACAATAGGACCATTCATTTCCAATGGCGTCCCCAAACATCACCCATCCCTATGGGATGGGGGAATTTTAATCATCATCTTTATCATAGAGGGAATTATTCTTCTCTAGGATGAGAGTATGTAATCAATGGTCAGCGTCCAACATATTCCTCACACCGCAAGACAATGATCTACTGGTCGGTGCTTGCGTGCTAATCATGACCAAAAACTCCCATCAATTCACTACTTTAATGCTAATTTAGAAGGAACATATGAAAATGTTAATCTATCCCAACTGGGGTCTGAATCAAAAATGGTCTCACAAGGACAAGGGTTTGAATAATGGACCTAATGGAAGCTATGCAGAATCAGATTGTTATGTAGAAAGAAATCAAAAAACAATCAATTCTTGATATGCCTCTATGAATTCCGTCATTTTCAAAATGTCAGACATTGACCGGGATGTAAACACAAAGCTCCACAACAGAAAACATGTACCCTAGGAGGAGGGCGATTTAGATGATTAAAATGATAATGTTCTCACCAAAATGCAAAAAGGATTCAAAATTTGGCACCACCGAACAATGACTTTCCACCTTCTTGGTGGAATAATTGAAAATAAAAAGAGAAGGATGAGACTACACATCATACTCTATCAACAATGTAACATTTGTTACAATATTAGAGTGAAATACAAGATCTCTAGTAACTAAATGTGGAAAAAGAGAGGGAAAATTTCATTCTGGGTGTCATCTCTATCCATAGAGGGATTTGGTTCTCCCTATACCAAATCTGCTAGTATGAGAGATATCTAAAAACAAGATTGGATCCGAATGTAAAAAACCAATCTACATTAATGGGGAAGATAAAAATAAGCATTAATTACCTCCACTGCGACTATAGCCTCTCCATCACTAGGGTAATCATTCAGTCAATGAACAGATTGAGGATAAGAGGAAGATGAAAGAGGGACCACCTCATCAGCCCCCACCCCACTATCGTTGGATCAAAGGTAACTCATCCCATTTTGACACCTCAGTTACATACAATAATTGAATCATTGGCTACTTGAATAGAAGCCATGGAAGGGTGGATTACACCTACACAACCTGAAGGGAAGCAATATCCCAAATTGATGGATGATACTTCACCTCCACCAAACATAAAAAAACCCAAATATTTTACCTTTAATTGTATAAGAGTCCTTTAACTGCATATGACACACATTGTATCCTGATGTGCCCTATTATGGGACGTCTAGATAAAAAAAAGGCAATAAAGATGATTTATTTCCTACAGACTCTAGAAGGGACAACCTTTCTTTGATACAGTAGTCTGCCAATGAGATCTATCACTGGATGGGAAGACGTTCTTCATCAACTCCATTATCTTTTCTTTTCAACAAAAAGAAAGATAATTATCCTTGACCTAATGACCTAAAAAACTCAAGAATTATAGGTTGACTGATTTTATAGTTAGGTGGAATGGTTTAACTTATTTTCTAGGTATACCCCTCTAACATGAGAAAATAATAGAGATTGGTTCTGAAAATCTGAGGGATGAGTTATAGAAACCCCTAATATCATTGATGTATAAAAGAGGATTCTTAGAGTTCTCTATATTAGAAAAACATCTTGATGAGGATATTTATCAATCCCAATCCATGTCTTGCACCATTCCCGCAAAACAGTGGAAGAATCCTGGATGAGAAAAAGATAAAAATGTCTCTCTTAAGCATATACCAGTGCCTATACAAGAACCTAGGCTTTCCCCAAACCACCCAACACCACCTGTCATGTGGCCAACACCATAAAATTACACTCATCTGGAAGTATAGAGAAATCAGGGTCACTCGGGATTTGATGAACATATGAACAAAGTATACTCCTTCCAAAATGAATGCGTACTATGTAATTTCATAGAAACCATGGAAAATAAATTACTCACAATCCTACAACCCAAGAGTCCTGATGATTTTGAACTCCCCAACCAACCCATATACATCCATTTATATAAAATATTAGGTTACAATATCTATATTGTTTCATATTTAAGAATTTTCATCAAGGGATGGTTGAATCAGGATATGTAACAATAGAAAATTTCCCAGAGAAGTTGTCTTACAAAACCATAGCTTGGTCAAATGAAGAGGAGGATTGGCCAAATGTTCCATCAAGGATAGAACAAAATCATGAAAAATGGATGACATAGAAACAATTATTCATACTCATACAAATTTAAAATAACAATTGTAGAAAATCTCGGCAAATCCATCACCTAAAAGGGATACATCAAATAATCCTCCCATGGGTTGGTGTGACGACAAGATACAGTAAGAAATAGAGGAGGAAGAAACATATTCCACTCCAATTAAATCCCTAAAAGTTTCGTATTTCTTTCCAAAAACAAGTGAAACATGATCACCACCCCACCAAATAGAACCCTCATCAGATGAGGAGCTCATATTCAGTTCATTCAACATAACTCACTTGAAATCACCCTTCTTAGACAATGATTATGCCCCCAAATATGGTTTCTCTAATTATAATTGGGGAATAGGTAGCTACATGTGTCAGATCCTTCGATACGAGGGACATCGTTGGTGTGGTTGGACTCAATATTTCAATCATATACCCATGTATGATACATATGATTCTAAGACTCATGGGAAAGTTTTCTATCGCACTCAAAAGAGGTAAGGAGGTTCCTCAAATTATTCTAACAGTCTTACTCGCATGTTTTTCATGATTTAACACTTAGCAGGGGTCTAATCTGATTATCCAAAAATTTGGGATGGCAAGTGTGACCTACACAACTTGAAGAAGATACTTCCTCATCCTCTATAAAAAATCCATGTCCATTTACCTCAGATGCTCCATCCCCCGAATCACTTATTCAGGAGCATCCCCACATCATGAAGCACCAACCTCTAGAAAAAAAAGTATGATGTTCTAAAATATGTATCTATTGTCCTAGCTATGACTTTAGTCCTCAATGCACTCTGTAGTTTAAAATAACTGAGGGAGGAACTTGTTGAAGACCTATGGAACCCACAGTAATTCGTGACAGAAGTTGCAACCGGAGAGGTCTATCGAGTGAATAATATGTCCTTAGGATGTAATGTGGCCTTCCCATTCATAGATCAAGATCAGGGGGAGTCAATAAAGTACACGTCACGGCCTTATTTGTTTCTTTTAGACTCAATAATATTAATTTATCACAGGTGCTAAATGAAAATGGTTCTAGGATCCATCTCATCCTATTTCTAACCATCTAACACTTGGGGTATAGAAAAGTAGACTTATCCCCTACAAAGATTACTATTCTAGGATAATTTAAGGATGATAAAATTATTCTTGGGAATATGAAGATCAAGGCTCAATTTTTGGAAGTCACATATGAGGCTGATTTCATGATCATCTATTAATAAACTACAAATAATGTCCTGCTCGGGGGGTGATAGATCCATAGACACTTATTAGTGACATCAATATTCCAACAATTTCTAATGTAAACTATTTATGGAAATATTGTAATACAACACGGTGATAGTACCCCCCTTAGAGGCTTGAAGATTCACATACGATGAAGCATATTTCTATAAAAGGGAAGAAATTAAACAATGGAGGATGATGATATATTGGTTTTTTATTCCAATGGACTAGGGAATGGCCATATGAATCCTTAAATCATACTTGATGATGATTATTTAATCTCCATAAACATGGTCAATATAGAAGATATAATCCAAAATTCCCAATCCTCACCTATCCTCTACGATAATAACCAGCTCCGACATCACTATTCAATGACTTAGATAGCCAGTGGATGGAAATGTCTCATCTAATAGACTCCCTTACCTTGATATTGTTATAGAGGCACCTAGACTTCCATATTCACCTGAATAAGTATTTGGAGACTCAGAAATTGAAGAGGATGATATTAAGAGCACCCCTCTAGTATTTTTGGATGGTTTCTCCACCAGAATAGATAAGATTATGTAGATAAATCAAGGGACATAATAATTCATGTGGAATTCTCTAATCAGTTATGAAATTCCCCACAAAGAGAAAGAGATGTAAATTTCATTTCTATTATAGCACTGATATGTGTTCACATGGAAATTTAAAAAAATTTACAAACACAATCCAGATGTGGATACACACCATCTCAGAATACCTAGTGAGAATTAATACTTCAAATGGGAATCCAATAGAATTCGTCCCTCCCATTCCACCAATAGAGATTTTAAAATTGAAAAATTCATCAAATCCATCTTTATTAGAGATGTATAAAACCCGAGGTGGCTTAGCAACATCATCCCCATCATGAAGAAGAACTCATAAATTAGGGGTTTCGTGGACTTTAGAAACCCTATGTGAAATTTTACAAAATATAAAATACAATTTCCAATTACATAACTCTTGTTCAATACAACCACTATCTTCCATGACCATTCCATTTTGGATGGGAACTTTGTGTTTAATCAGATCATGGTGAACCCTGAGGATGAAAAACCCACCACCATCGAGGAAACACATGGGATCATCAACTACTAGGTCATTCCCTTGGAATTAAATAATGCTCACATCACATATCAGCACACCATGCATCACATAATTAAGCCTTTAGTGGGATGTATAACTGAGTGCTATGTTATTAAAATGGTCATCAAATCCCAATATTGATGTGTTCAATTTAGGGATCATAGAATAATCATTACAAATTTATGACAACATAGTCTATAGATGATTCCTCTAATGTGTGTATTTTGGGTAACATCAATAAAGTTATTTGGATTTGTGGAACTCCACCCTGACATTTAGGTGGATCAATAGAAGATGAGTTCTATTTTATTGATGTCACCTCTATAAATATAAAAGATCCAAGAAGAATCCATTTGAACCATTCCTACATGCAGTGATTCATAGAAAACATGGCCATTAAATCTCCCCCCTTCACCGGGATAAATTTTTTTAAGAGGTGACGCCTTGGCCCAATGTTACCAAAGCACAATTATTATATAAAAAGTGGTGATTAAAAGATTCTAAAATATGGATTCATACTACAATATTTTCATGTATGGGCATATGATCAGCAGGGAGATCTTCAAACTAGGCAATTCCATTGGTTAATCCCATATTGGCTTGGGCAACTGCAACCGTGCTCACTTTACGATAGACACGCATGATGATATAATTGATATCGTTAAGAGAGCAGGTGCAATCCATCAAAAGGGTACTAACTAGCCAAGGGATATGAGCTATGCTATTCCAAATCGCTTGCACGATGGTCGTCGAGTCAGTTTTGATCTAGTAGTAGTTCCATCCAAGGCACTTGGAAAAAGTAATATCCAGAATTAAACTCAACATCTCGACATAAAGAGAGGTTCCAATGAAAAAGATATCGATGATGCATTTATGATTCTGACCAAGGTGATTTCTATAGATTGACCGACATCCCACAAGACACAGATTGCATTTGGAGGTGCCATCAATATTAATTTTGAACCATCCAGGAAGAGGATAGATCTAGAAAACATCCAGAGAGTGTCGGGGTTGACTGAAATTACATTTAACTTGAATACGTCACAGAATACCAATGTCATGAACAGTGTTGTGACAATGTCCAATTTTTATCGAAGTAGCTTCATGTATAGAAATAAGGAAATGTATTCGACCATCATTTTGATTGGGTGAGTAATTATTATGAATAATATCATTCTGATCATACCATATCACACGATGAAGCTAAACAACTGCAGTAATGAAAATATTCTTATTTTGATGAGAGCCTTCCATTTCTGTATATTTCTTTATTTGAATATTGATGGAGTCATGAATTAGCCATCTTCAAAAAAAATTTAAGAATATTGTCCCAAATAAAAATAGTATTCGCACAATAAAGAAAGAGATAGTTGGCATCTTCTCCATGTTAATTACATATTTTTCACATATAATAGAGCTGAATTCAAAAACATTGAAGATAAGTCTCTATGGGATCTCTATTGTGAACAAGACTCCAAATGGGATAAGATCATGAAGGTTTAATCCAAGGATTTTTGAATTTTTTTTGCAACTGTATTCACTATCAGAGTTTTAAAAATAATGATTGTAGAAATTATTAGAATTATGAATCCAATTGTGAGTAGGTTCCCAAATTATGAAAACATTACTGTTAGTGAAAAAGTAATTACCAATTAAGCATATAATTGTATCAAAACGGTGATCTTATTGAGGGTATAGTATTTCTATAATAGAAAAGTTGATGTTCGCAGGGGCTTGATCTAAAGATATCATAGAAATTGAGTTCGTCCTAGTCTAGTTGTCCAACCAGTATTTCATGTCAGAATATATCAAGACCATCCATATGGAATTATTCGTAATATTGGAGAAGAATTGTTTGTAGAATTTCCAAATGGAGGAGCTCATGAAATTCAATCTTCCCATATTATGTTTTTCATGAAATCTATTTTTGAGGAAAGTAATATCTTAAAAAGTATTGTGAAAACGATCCAAGTGAGATGATATTACAGGGATTAATTAAAATATTTTATATTTTTTATACCAATACCACATTTTTCAATAGGTTTGTAATAAGTTGACCAGGGGATAGTCACAAGCATTCATTCAAGAAGACTACAAGTCCAAATAAATTCTATATAGTTGTTTAAATTTTTATTGAAAGAAAACCAAGTGATTTATAAACCATCATGGAGCATACCATCTTGGGGACAATAGTGGATTTGATAAGGAAAGTCTGACATTCCATAGAGAGATATTTGCCATACCGAGATGAGAGATGGATTAGAATTTGTCCAATAATAGGAAAAAATGGCTAGCCTTTCGTATGTCCCACAAAATATGAACACCATGATATGTGAAGGGTAGAGTAACTTATTTCAGACAGAGGACATTGATGATGTTACATTTCTTATTGGGCAGAATTTTTTTTTGAAAGAAAATGCACGATTTTTCCAACTAATGGTTTGAACAAAACAAATTTATTATGAGAGAGAATAGTTTTGAGATTAAGAATGATTCTTTAATCACCTTTAATGAAAAGGATGATATCATCAGCAAAAAAAATTTGGGTTGGAGTGATCAGATTCCTAGAAACAGGAATGGACTTCAACTTATTCTGGTCCACCAAAAGGGTGTTCAAGTGGTAAATATAGTCTTCTGCTGTCGAGAAAAGAACGGAAGAATGGGGTTCGCCTTTACTTACACCTTGTGAGCATTTAAAATACCCCTTTTGAGATCCATTGAATAAAATGGAGATATATACCGAATTGAAAAGTGATCTGATAACATTGATATATGAGACAGTAAAACCAAAACCTTGAAGAACATTGAAGATAAAGTTCCAATACATAGTGTCAAAAGATTTTCTGATGTTATACTTCATTATATTATTGACTCCTCTATTAGAATTGTTCAAGTTACTGACACACTTAGAGGAAAGACAGATGAAATATTGAATGGATCTACCCTTGATAAAACAAAATTAATTGTAGGAGACAATTTTTTCCCTGATAGATGATTTTTTTTGTAATGATTTTGGTGATGATTTTAAAAACAGTTTTAATAAGAGAAATGGGTATTAAAAGCTAATTCTCGAAGTCATTATCCACTTTTGGGCTCAAGGTGAGAAACTAAGAATTAAGAGCATAAGGGATCACACCAATGAAGAAAAAAAGGATTTGGAAAGATTACAGACATATACATGAATCACATTTCAATAATGTTATAAACAAACCATTTTTGATGCTATAATGACCTAGAGCACTGTCAGAATTCAAAATATAGACTCTTTTTTTAATATCATGGTCTAATGAGATGTTAAGAAAGAAGGTGTTGTCCTCATCGGTGATCACTATCAGAATGATCTCTGGAAGGAGATCATTATTGATATCAAGAACATTGAAATGGGATTCATAGTAGGAGTCTATGTGTTGAGCAACATCATCTTCTTTGTCAAGAAGTGTGTCCCCATCATTTAGAAATGTTAACTTCTTACAAATCTTCCTAATTGTTTGAAGAGATTTATATAACATGGTATTTCTATCACCATTATATAACCATTTAAAAATCATTAGAAATTCTCAATCGGTATATATTGCACCCAATAGATGTAATGCCTCTAGTGGATGAGAGGACACTCATCTTGTATGTGGCCACCATGGAACGCTCATTGGGAACCCCCATCACACCTAAAAATTATACAGTACAAGAGATTATTCTCTATTACCTTAGTCGTACCATGATAGGTAATGTGACACGATATTATGATGTCGAAAATAAATACCTTTCACTCAACATTGAAATGAAATAAATGAGTAACTACTTGCAGAACCACAAAGTCCATATGGTCTCTCATATTAATCAGTTTAATTTAATCCTCAGATGCATAATGTTTACTAGGAACATGTTTTAATAGGCCGTTATTCTGAAGTAATATGTCATATATTTCCTATATCATTATTCAGTGAAAGGATATTCCCTGTCCGATTCTCTTACAACACATCCTTCTTGGTAAAATACATCAGACAACATTGATATCATAGATAAAGAAGTATCATTTACCAATGAAACTACCCATTCAATAGAGATTTAAATTGATGACACCACCTAGAGTCATGTCAGAACCAGAATGGAATACCAGAATCCCAATTAGGTTAGTATAGGGATTGTTTTTATCTCTCTATACAGATATGTTTTTACATACACTTTCTCACTATCCGATGACTGCATTAATAATGAGGTTGAGTACCAAGCCCTCATCACTGTAATGGAACTACCTATACAACATCTCGAATCCTACTTGAATATAAAAGGGGACATTGAACTATTGATAAAGAAGATCAATAGTAATTATTCTATTAAAATTGATGATTTGGTCACTGTAACTAGCTATAATATGGGACTAATGGTAGAATTCCACTTTGATCCAACATTTCATTTTGTATTCTAATCATAGAAATCTCACACTAATACAATGTCTAATATAGTTCTCATGTAGTATTTCCATGATAAGAAGGAATAAAACTTCATGAATCACATAATGCTCACACTATAACCAGCTATCTCTGAGTCATGACTCTCCAAAAAATAAAACCAGAAGGGAATAAATTTTTCATCGGGTGGCCAAATTCACACATCAGGATAGTATAAATGAGAAAAATAGTTCATTACAAGTTGTGGTTTTGGGGGAATTATCCTCAGGTGTATAGTATAAAGAGATGTTATCGTCATCATGGAATAAGTCTATACATGTTCTTGTGGTGCCCATCAATCTTGAACAACTCTCTCCAACCAGATCAAGAGGATTAGATACTACTAGTATACCAAGATACATGGCTATGTGGAATTCCCCAAATAAATGACATGTGTGATAGATCCACGAAATCTTCATGCATCAGCCCATGGAATTGTTTCATATATCTAGATTATCCTGACCATTTTCCATTTTGGGGATGAATGAAGTGAGGTCATATCCCCTATCCATATCTATGAATATCTAGTATATCCTCACTACTACCGAATTATATTCCAAATGGGTTAAAGAAATACCCTTCACTAAACTCATGATGAAGAATATCATCAAACTTGTGAAGTACCATATCATCGCCATGTTTAGAGACCCTCTCTTAGTTTTGGTGGAAAAGGACACCAAATTCTATTCTGTTGATATAAACAATCTTTATTGAGAGTACATAATAGAGTCCAGTCTTTCATCTCGCTATCATGAATTATAAAATGGAAAAATAGAGGTCATAAATAATACTCTATCAAATATACGGTAGTTGTTGGTGAACAAGGACAAAATGTATTGGATAGAAAAATTCCTGCATGATTTAAGAGGCTTCCCTACCACCACGTGTACTTTTACAGAAGAAATAACATACTCATTGCATTATGAAATATAAAATGTATTTCTCGTCAAATTATAGCTACCCTCACTCTAAATATCCATTTTTGGACAACTCTCAGATAATTAAAAATATCCAAAGAGGTTGGATGAGTTCGAATGACTATGTGAGAAAATGATATTCATATTGCACAATCTGGAAATTCATCAAAACTAGATTGGATAATCCTTCAATAAAAAGGGTTCTCCTCTATTAATTCCTTTAAGGAGAACTGATGTTGTCTCTCAAAACCCCAATGAAACTACGTAAGAAGCCACCAAAACTATATCCCAAGTGGAAATGACCTTACATCATAAATAATTTCTATTTTAATGGATACTAATCACTTGGGATAATGGATGGAGAGAATGTAACATCACACTCCAATGAAATATTTCTCATGAAATAAATTTAATAGATGTTTAAATGAGGTCATCCACATCGTGTTAAGTCCCATCATTTATCCTATGTGGATATTTTTAAACTACAGAAGTTTATCTAGACCACATTATATTAAACTGTATTGAGTCATTCCTTTCATCAAGATGCCAAACATTATAGTTTCATAAGAACTATGTGTTTCTGGATTCCTCTCATCCCATGATACATAGTGATGCCTGAAATATCATTTTTTGGGCCCAAAAATAGGATAATTTTCAATTCATGTTGTGTAATCTAGTGTCCTTACCACACAACATTAAACTCGACGGACATAGAACATCCCATTTATTATGGGTAGAAAAATTTCTTCACCACCTGACAAAAAACTACATGTATCAATGATATGAATCCCGATTCATGTTGAGTGACCTACGTCTTTACCACATGAAATTAAATTTCATGTTTCTCTTATAACTATCTATGAATTGAATCTAATTTTAAAATGGGATACATACAGACACCTCAATCTTGTATCATGATATTTCAACCACATGGTGCACATATATCCATGTCATGCATGAGGATCTTGTCTATCCATTTTTCTGACAATGATCATGGATCACGTGGGTGTAGGAATTACAGAAAATGAATCCCCAAATGAACAAGGCGTGTCAGCCTTTATGGGCTCTAGATCGCACCATAGGATGTTAGAATGCATGAATTTTTAGAAATTTGTGATGTTGGATTTTAATTTTCATGAGATATGTAGTGACACCCAGACATAATCCCATAGGCCCAACCACAACATATATAATTAATCTGGTTGATTTGTGTCCCGTCTTCACCACACGATGCTAAACTTCCTGGAATTTCTACAACAACGTATTGTTTGATTTTCATTTTCATCACATATTTAGTGACGCCAAGAATTAAACCCTTAGGTCCAAAAACAATGTTCCAATTAATTTATGTCATCTTGCTGTCATCCTTTATGATTGACTTTAAAATGAATGGAACATCAAGAACTATGTGTATCATGATTAATGTCATCAAATGATACATAGTGACTCCTGGATCTCTAATATTTGGCCCAGCTGCAACCATCAATGAAAATTATTCCCACCTCTACATATGTGTCATACCAACGTAGATTATATCCCATTGAAGAACAATATGTGGCTTCATTCTCTTCCTCATAAGGTACACAATGATACCAAAGTCCCCATTTCTGAGCACAACCAAAGTACTACCACTTTCCATGTCGGTCCACATCAATCCTCACCATAAGATGTTAAACTACATTTAATTATGTCCTTACCACATGATGTTATACTATATAGAGGTGCATATTTATTACATAATGTTAAACTATATGAAAGTACCTCCTTACCACATAATGTTAAACAAAATGGAAGTACATCATTACTGCATGATGTTATATTTCATGTAAGTATGTCCTTATTATATGATGATACACTGCATGGACGATGACTTTACAACTAGATGTTAAAAAACATAGAAAAACATCCCCACTACATGAAAATTATGTGTGCAGACCATCTCCCATTTTTCATCCTTCATCAAGGACCCATGTAAAACATACCTCATTCAACCAATGTATGAGGTTCTTTCACTGTCATTCTAGAGCACTTCAAATACATATACCGGACATCATGTGTCATGCATCTCAGGTCTCTATAGCCTTCCATGGCCCATGTAAAGGATATATGGCTTCGAGGACCCTATTCTTGTATATGAATTCATGCTCATGGATCCTGCATATGCACCTATGTCTGTCAACCAAATGTTTCACTCTAGAAATGGACATTCTAATTATTGTGGTCCCTTACATCATTGCAGACACACTCAACATCCCCCTCTTGTATGTACTACACCCAGTATGACATTCCTATGACAATACTCAAGAATTAATAACCTGGAGTCGTAATTGATAATATTTCCATCCCATTCATAAGAAGATGTCGGTATACTAATCACCATTGATATCCTAATTAAGATCATATGTATTATTCACCATATTAGGTCCATATTAGTCTTGACCATAACCTACCTTTATCATGGCCAATGTTGTATAACCTTAATCAATATCACATAATGGTTCAAACCCCAAGAACGTAAACTTCTAATGAAAGAGACATATAATGTATCAGGTCTAAAACCCCAAAAGGGAGACCAATGAAAAAGTCAGGTCTCCGCCTGCTAATTTGTTCATCCTTAAATTTTAAGAAAAAATTTGGGTGCAAACAAAAAAGGAATAAATATCATAGAATCTACCTTATAGCCCTAAAAAAATTATATGTTATTGTCACTCGACCCACATGTTTCAGATGAAGTCAGAGAAATGTTTATCACATCTCCTCACCTTTAGAATGTGTTCATTGGGATGTGACACAATTTTTTGGGAACTCAAACCCTCCAGGGATTTTACACTCTCCATAGATCACACTTCAAGAGTTGGGGTATCTAGAATCACCATAACATTTTGTGGTACTTTGAATGGATATCTGACTTCAAGGAAACTTCACTTGACTATGCATACATTCCCATGGCTCATGTTTAGGTGCCTATGGATGTCAACCTAATGCGTCAATCTGAAAAAGGACATTCCAATTATCATGAGCCTTGACACTGCCACAGAAACACTAAACACCTCAGTGTGTCTAAACCACTCATGTTATGAATGACCTAATCCATTCCCTTAACTCATGTTCTCTGGATTGTGACATACAATACCCACCCCATACTATCCAAGAAGATTCGAAATCCTCATTATTACATCAATGTGCTTCACACCCTTTCTCAAAGAAAGATTGTGACATTTCATCCGCAAAAATTTGATGGCCCAGACATGGTGATTCGAAACCACATGTCAATGGGCCCAAAATTATCTATAAGAGTTGAACTACCCTTGTGTTCTAGAACCCTTCCTGGATAGCTTTCCTCTCCTACACAACATCATCATCTAGAAATTACAGTGGTTACAAACCATTCATAGACCTCATAAAGAAGTTAAGATCATATTTCTCTTGGAATACTATCAATTCATAAGGTACCTGAACTACCACCCAAATGTGTCTTCTATATTATAGAAAGGCGCTTCAATTATTCTAAGCCTTAAAAACACCATGGTGGAACTTGGCATTCCCGAATGTTTTTGAACAAACCTGGAATTTTTGTACCATATCAAACTCATGGACAAAATCTTTCAGGTTATTATTTACACCATCCATAATCCAACTATCCAAGAGGTCTCAGTATCTGTAGTATTAAAAACCCTTCTACTTTACTCCTTTAAATCATTAATAGCCCTCGAAAAATGACCCCATATTCTAGGAAACATTTTGTTGACTAAGAATATATTCCTATAGCTCTTATATATGTGCATATCGATATCAAACAAATGAATCACTCTGTAAAAAAGGGAATTCTGATCCTCATGAGGCTTTAACAAATCACTGTAGAACCTAGCACCTCATAGTGATTTAGCTCATCCCTAGTATTTTTTCACAATATACCATGATCATTTAGAAGTTCTGATCTAAAATCCCCTTAACTAAAGAAATATTAGGTCCAATTAAAATGAAATTAAACTAAAATAAAAATTATGTATGAGATAAAAATAACTTAAAATAAAGATACTGGGGGACTGAGTTAAAAGGCTCAAAACTAAGGAAACATAAGGTCCCAGCTAAGAAGTCCACAAACTAATGAAAAAAATCTTCTAAGCTCAATGACAATAAACTAATGCAAAATTATGTATGATCTAAAAGAACATAAACTAAATTAATAGAATGTCTGAGATTACAGAACCTAAACTAATGCAATATTTGGTATGAGAAAAAAGACCTTAAACTAAATCAATATTAGCCTTGATATAAAGTACCCTAAACTAAATCAATATTATTTCTGACCAAAAAATACACCAAATTGAAGCAATATTTGGAGCAATCTAGAAAACCAAAAACAAATGAAATACAAGGTCCTAGCTAAAAGTATCTTAACCAAAGAAATATTAGGTCCAAACTAAAAGTAGACTAAACTAAAGAAATATGTGGTCTAAGATAAAACTACATATACTATAGAAAAAGAAGATACAGTCTAAAAATTCCCAAAACTAATGTAATATTAGGTTTGAGCTAAAAGACCATAAACTAAAAAATATCTGGTATTAGCTAAAATAACCTACACTAAAGTCTTATCAGGTCTAAGATAAAAGAACCTAAACTACGAAACATCAATGAATCATCCTGAAAAACAATTTGGGTCCAACTACATGGTCTTATTATGCTCGAGTTTCTTTCTGAAAAAATGAATAGCACTCACCCATCAAGGCATATCTTCTACTTGGATGATCTTTCTACAAATTAGGTGATCTCATGATAACTAGAATAGATTCATCAGTACGTTATTTCTTGTTAGTGTGAGTTTACAATGGCTTCCTAAAAAAAATCATCAGATCCATATAATTAGGTTTTCTTGATTTTATGAAATGGATGGGCATCGTTGGTGATTCACATAATATCATGTTAATGAGATATCATTCGCATCATGAATGAAAGAGAATTGAATGAAACATGTAATGTTTAGAAGATCTATTCATTGGTAGAGTATAGAAGGAGGAGTCCATAATTATCAATATATATGGAAAATATTCCAATATTTACCTTATAATCATATTTTGATTCATTCTAAATGAATCCAATTCTAGGGGAGGAATTTGTTTATGCTCATAATCACTCCTTACACACATTTTCATGGTAGGATTAATGAAATTCATATCATATGAGTAATAAATGAAATCACATGTCATATTTTTAACCTCATTGTATCAGAGTTTTAAATTTCCAATTTCACCTAGAGTTGATAACACACACCAGTTAGCCTCTGCCAAGTTAGGCGACAAAATAAATTCGTGAACAATTGATAACATCTCAAGATGCATCAAAATGAAGTTCATATTCATCCATACATCATGAATCGACTCATTATAGTAGATTATATGATGTCTATAAGAATGAGAAGAATGCATGTATGATGGTATTACTCACCATCAATGAGGAGGATAATACACAATATCTTCATGGATGGGATCATCTTCCGCCTCCTGTTATCCATCCGACAAAACAAAAAGGGGGTTCTCTTCATTTTTCATAACTCATATCTTGGAAATTATCACCACATAAAGATGCTTGATATGTTGTCACATTTAGTGAAGAGAAACTATACTCCTAGATCAGTTCATGATATTACCAGTGATGAAACTCTTGATTTCATGATTAGAAATATATATGACACAATTACATAAGCATATAAAATTTTATGACGAACGATATGCTTTAGCATGATTGATCTAGATAAGATCACATGATGTTGTAGCACCATTCACATAGAACATATTTATGTGGATAACAGTGATCCATGGATAGAGGAATATTCATGGTTATATATCCATAGTTTCATTAAAAAGAAAAACCAAGGAAAAGAAATGCCTTTAGTTAAGAACATTATTACACAAATTCTATTAGTAGGTAGGATCGGTGCATCCCACATGCATCCCATAACTACCAGCTTGGGAAGCATGCACCTGTATGAGATCACTATATGAAAATCAAGGAAATAAATACCTTTTGTGTCTTGTATGTTAATGATTACCTCATTATGTCTCCAAAAAATGATGAATGTGTAGTTGAAGAAAAAAAAGATCATGCATTGTTGTATTTACCTGAGTTTTCATCATGAACAAATACACTGTGTGAAGGAAATCCATTGTACAAATAAAAAAATCAAAAATATTCCATGCATGATTAAAGTCCCCAATTACTATGAAAAAATCCAAAATATGTTCATGTGATGACATTAAATGATCATCCTATTAAACGATCATACATTAAGAAACTTGTAAGTATTGGTGTTTTGAAGAGATATATTGACGTAACATAACCCTTTGATTAGAGGATGAGAAAGTCAGTTTGACAATAAATGGAGAATATTTATTAGATGTTCCACCTTCCTCGAGTGTGTAAATGCAATGTGATGCTTCACATATAAATACAGAGACCTGAATATATGGGGGTGCCTGCTAGTCCTATGGGAGAAGACTCATTTTCCCTAGAAACCAGATCATCATAAAACAAATATTGGTTATGTGAAGCAGGTCATGTGATAACCACATTTTCATCCAAAATAGGTGTATATAAAAGGAAATTACAAGACCATTCAACTGAAAGAGATAAGGCACTCATAAACATCCTCCCAGTGGTTGTGGCAGTGCATGGCCCCTAATGCGAGAATATTTTTTTCTCATTTGAAGGGGATATGCATCTCAGAAACTATCGTAGGAAAGATAGTAGCAGCAAATATCTCAACTCTATAAGTGTTCAAATACTGTGTGAAATTAATAATACCAAAAATATATGGCTATGATATCTCTTACATCATTAGGAGAACAAGGAGGTAATTTCATATCCTAATCCCCCCTATTCCCAGAAAAAGGTTGAATTACCACATACCCAGTAATTTCAATAATTGTGGACACATATTCTGTATATATTAATGATCATGTCCTAAAATAAATTATTTTATGTTCCATGATATCCAAACATGAATAATACTCAAGTCATGATGAACCATGCCTATCTGATGAAATTCCACACTGTACACATGCAGTATTCATGTTCACATTAGGAGCTCTATGCCACACTTGTTATTTCCATGTGATGAAAATAAATATTCCACATTCCTGTGTGAAAATCTATCACTTGAACCCCCTTAACGGATAATAGGTTGAATTGGATGTCATATTTTCCCCCATGAAAAACATCAGTCATAAAATAGATTGATGTGACCCGAGTTATGCAAACAATTTGTGACATCTTGAAACACTCACCATGAACACATTGGCATGCTTCCATGACCAGAAAAAACCCTTGGTCATGCTATAAAACCATCTACCCATGGACATGTGACACATAAAAGGTGAATCAAAGATAAAATCCTTGAAAATATTTGAACTACATCACAATTTTTATAAATGAACATGTGGTGTATCAATTTAAATATGAGAAAATGTCCCTAACCACAACTTTATGTAATCTTGAGATCCAACACTAATCATGAGACACACATTATAAGAATAATATGATTTTCCATGACACGTCATGAGTTCCATTGAAAAATATGATATTTTTCATGATTCACAGTCATGAACAATCAGTAAGTGAAGGCATCATGGTTTTTCATGGGAATGTTCCTAAAAACTCCAAAAAGAATTCTAAAATAAGGTGGGATGATAATAAATGGAAGATAACCCCTGTGTTCATGAAGCTCACACACCATATCATCATTGGGAAAAATAAAATCCTATAGTGACATCTTGAAAAACAATAAATAACTCTATAACATTTTAGGATAAATCAAATTACATAATATTAAGGAGGTGAGAGGTGTTCGTGGTCACAGAAGGGCATGTGACACTCCACCAGGAGATCTATGAGATAGCATGAGACCTCAACCTTATGTAGACCTCATCTTGATAATGCCCCTTCGATTATTATCCCCACCACATAGAAGTCCATGTATATGTAAGGGGATCCCCGCTTTGGTACTCTGAGGATAGACGAATAGATATATCTACTACATACTTGTGCTTACTCCATATGACCCATATTGGTGAGACGTGACATCATTGAAAATTGGAGAAAAAATATCAGACATTTTTCATGAAAAATGCATAATCCAGAACAATTGTAAATTAAAAAAATCTATATAGAAAGGGAGGAGGTGAGATCTATTCATGGTCCCTTAAAGACATGCGATGTGCCCTCAACAATCTCCATGAAATCATGTGTCCTCAGGGACACGTCTAACTCCCCTTGAAAAATTACTTTGGCTTGTGATCCTCTTCATGAGAAGAACCCCAGGAACTCCCTGATGCTCTAAGGGAAAACAAATATATTTTTTCATAGTATTATTGTGAACCCCCATATGACCAATATCACTCAAGTGACAAATCACCAAAATTTATTGGGAATATCATCGACAACACACATGAATTCATGTGTGACTTATAAACTATGTAACATAAAATTAAACGGATCGAAAGGGAAGAGGTCGAATGTACAAGAGGTTTCTAAATGGAATGTGACAGGACCAGTGCACTAGTAGTGTAGTCCCATGAGAGCCCAAGACAGGTTATCTGAGGTCTTGTAAATGTCTTTCTACAAAATCCAGGTTCATGTGATGGCTCTTCAGTATGTCAACCTTAAAACATTGAAGTCCTTTGACATGTCTTTAAGACCAAAAAAACTTCATTAATCAAAAATAATAATATAAAGGGAGCATTAAAAAAAGACTTGTGATCAGTGAATATCCTCTGACACACTAAGAGATAATAATGGTAGAGAATCATGAAGAAGCACGACACTAGACCTCTTTTCCTAATCCATCTTTGACTCATGCTAGATACACCTCAAAATGAACTAGACAATAGAGGTGGTGATCAATATAAATTTTCCACTCTGAAATGAAGACTGGATTATCATATAAAACATTGGATTCTTGGACTCTAGAAAATTCAACTCTTAGTATATGTCGATTTTTTAGGGAAACAAATCACATTACTAGTAACTTTCCATTAGATAATTTTTTGGTGGACAGCTAGTGAAATCATGTACCACACATAAGGTGATTTGGGTAATTATTAAAATATAACAAGATGAGATTCATTGATGACTCACAAAAAATATACAACATTTCTTCTAGATCACAAGAGAATCAAATTAACTTTTACTAAATAAACCTAAGGCATTCACAATGTAATGGTTAGAACCGAAATTAAAGAGATAATATGTAAGCGAAAGACTTGATCAATGGCACTCATGATATCCATTTTAGTCACCCAATGACAGTCGACATCACTAGGAAATATGACCTAGATCTTGTGACAATCCATGATTATGTCATATTAGATACATAGAAAACTCCAATCATGTTTGAGAGAGTCACACGATTCAACCCATTCACAAAACAATGATCTGACAAATTTCACTGGGCCTATCACCTAGATCTTGTGTTGCCCATTAGAAACATCTCTTGAATCGTATAGTGGAATTTTATAATATCATTAGAGTATCATAAAAGCATCTGGACATTATTATGAAGCTCATGCAAAACCCTCTGAGAAGGTCATCTTGGGCACATGATGCCCTCTAGACAAGTTGGTCAGATCTTGTGATGTCTCTAGAGGTGTCAGCCAAGATATGTGACACCCCTTAATCTTTGACACAATGGCTCCCTTAAAACCTCCATATGTGTCAATAAATGTAATGAAATGGATCCCAAGACATGAAAACCGGGTTATATGACACCTTCTAGAAAAAAATTGGCCATGTCAAAGGGGAATCCTGTTACATGATAACATTGTAAGTCCTTGGTTTGTAAGCCCTGAATATAGGTCAACCTCAGTGTGTAGGCCCCTACATAAAGGGAACTACGAGGAATCAGATTCCCTGCATATACATGATATATCAGCTTCATGTCCCCATGGTTTGGGATCTATATTGATCATCCAGGGAAATTATGTCATCTAAATACCATATACAAGAAATTAAATTGATTTTTTACTATAAATTATTTCTCAAAAATGATTATATAAAATGTGGTCATTGGGAGTAGTAATGATCATATCATCCACACTATAACCTCCCAAAATGGTAAATTGTAGCCTCAGTGTGTAGGCTCTGACAAAAACATAACTACGATGACTCTAATTAATTCCATAACCAAGATACATAAGGGACAAATCTAATACCCCAGTCCCATACAAAATCATTTCGAGGTAGTCCCAGTACATAAGTCTTGCATCGTGAGAAATTAAATGATCATTCTCTATCACTTATTTCTCACACAGATCATAGATCACCTAATCTAGGAGATCCACAATAATCATCTCATCAAATCTATGAGTCTCTATAATGACATGAGACACCATGAGAAATGAAGAGAAATGATTATATCCATACTAGGGATACTAAAGAAAAACCCTCAGTGTTCAAGCTTATATATTTGGGGTTTCAGTATATAGAAATATTTCCTTACTAAATGAAATTAAACACCACGAGATGAATGAACTACATGGGTTTTGATTTTTGCAATAATCAAGATGTGTAGGATGCCTCATAATGGCTCAATACCCTCCTAAAAATATTTTCCAACTTCTTACAAGGAATCATGATATGGAGAACATGGTTACACGGAATTAGTATATATGAAACTACATGTTATAATAAAATGATGAAGAACCTTTTATACATATTGATGGATTCACTAAAGAGACCCCATTCTCTTTCATATGAAAGAGAATTTTCCAATAGTCATTTTGATTGGGTAATTTGTCCTATATAACGATTTATAATTGATTCACAATCATATCTTAAATATATAAAAGTGTTAAAAAGTTGGAAATAACTCCCCCAAAAGGGTGAAATGAGCCCAACCTCCCATCCTCTTGAACAATGTGAGTCCTTAAGAGTCAATGGGATTGAAAAACCACATGAATTCCAACTTTGGAAAGCATATCCATAACCAAAAAATAGACTAGGGAACAATTAGGATTTAATAGGGGATAAATAATAGATTGTAAACCATATGTGTGGGATTGAGTGAGGCATTAAAATATCCCTCCATCAAACTGTAATGGGGATCAAAAACCACATAAATTTCCAAACCCATATAAATAGAGGTTTAATCATTAGAGAATAAAATAATAACCATAAATATAGTAGAGAATCAAATATTGGGATGACCCTCCAAAACATTGAATGATTTTTTATTAGAATCACTCTATTTGATAAATTTATTATTTTTCTCTTCGACATTGATAATATTAATTAGAAAAAAAACATTGAATCCCTAAAACCATATGAGTCATGATCAATGAGTTAAAAAAAGGAAAAATAGATGATTGATGATAAATATGAGAGTAGCATACTAGGGATAAACAATCAGGGTTATGACTCATTTATTGACCACAAGGAGTGTCTTAACTATGATGGTTTTGGAAATAGTATAGGAAACTATGTACAAACAACTTTATTTTTGAATGTCCACTAGTGCATGATTTGGGAAATTTTAGGCGAGTTTATATAACAACCCTACTCTTTATTTCACAGGTAAACATGATTTATTACTTAAACATGCACTTAAGAATACTCTAAGGATCGATAGGTCTAGTGTCTTGATAAATAAAGAACATTACATAACAATATAAAACATAAAATAAGGCATCTTTATAGAAAACATATTTTACATGACCGCAACATTCCTTCATACTTATCATTACATGGGATTAAATGGGGACATACATAAGAAAAGGGCGAGAAATAAATCCCAGTAAGGGATTAAACAAGTCATAACATGAATAATACAATACATGTTAAGAAATAGGTATATAATGGAGAGTAAGAGAATCCTGAACATAAAGGAATGATATACCATGATTATCATAACATGGAAATGTGGCAACAACATTTAAAAAGATATTTTCATGATCCAAGGCTCATTACACATGGATTTGCATTAGTATATCTTCATTTGAAAAGAATTCGTATGATTAAACACTCAATTTACATGAATTAGAATGCTTAAACCCTAATTGAACATGGTAAATTATGATACAAAACATTACGCATAAGTGTGCCACATGGATCATATAACATGGAATCAATAAAAATAATAAGTTATTACATGATTCAATAATGTGGAATAAATAAATTTAAGTACCATTAAATATTTATATTTACATAATGGTGAATACCATTGATAGAGAAATTGATATGGTATTCACTACATAATGATTTCGTCTTGGAAAAGTGTGATGCAATTTTGGGAGCATAACGATGTGTCATAAAAAATCATTAAAATAGTTGATGAGTGGTAACGGGGAATCTCATCATCTTTACATGTAATTGAATGTAAGGGGGTAATTTAGATACTTGTATCAACACATATAATTTGGAAATACATGGAATTACACAGTAAATAAACTTTTGAAAAAGAATAAATGGAATAAATCTTAGGAAATTCTGGCATTATAAAGGGTATACATGGGAGGGATTAATAAGAGAGAAAGATGTATATTATTATTAAAATATAATAATGGATATGTGGAGGATGTTTTAAATAATATCTCATCATTTTTAATTGAAAACAAATGGATATAGAAACAAAAATAATCATGGAAAAATGATAAAGAAAGAAATCCCTTACTTGAGTATGTGACTTCATGTGCTTGAGGTGGGGCTTAATGATATCTTGTGGTGCCTTGGGAGGTTTCTATAAAAAAGATTATATAGTTGTGAAATGATCCAAGGTTTTATAGTGAATATAATTGGGAGATTTGGTGGTTTATATGGGAAATGAGAGGGGAATTTATTAATATTTCACAACCACAGGTTTTGGAATCTATAAAAATAAATATTCAAAACCACAAACCATCACACGAGTTTTTCACATTTTTTTATTCGAAATAAAATTGGAAAAAACTATTTTATAAGACCAATGTCTGAACATTTTAAAATATTAATCTTGATTTTGTTGTAGAGAGTCACATTCTCAAAGAAACCATTTTAAAACATCAAAATATTTAACAAGTCATGAAGGGTACACTAAGGTGCTTTAAAATCAATAATTAAGACTAAAAAACATCATTATTATGGAAAAAACTTATCAGAAGAATATCCTTTTTATATTATTATATTACCTCACTATTGGGTCATTAGGATGTCATAAAACACATTATATATTTAAACAATATTTATTTTTTACCCAAAAATTCAACTATATCAAAAAATTATGATAAACTCACCATTAGAAAATTTTATCACCAGGAATGAAAAAATAATTCTCATTTATTCTAAATAATTTTCTAAATATGGGAATATTCACTTTTTAAATAAATAATGAAATTTATTGAAAATACACGAGTCTGAAAAAATGGGTATCAAACATTTATAAAAATTACAATTGTATACAGATTATATAGTCATTTATATTAAATAAAAATTAATTTAGTAATAATATTTTATTAAAATATTATTTAATTCAAAAATACATTAATTAATAAATATAGATTTCTTAATTGAATATTAATTAATATACTATTTGTTCTTTAAAAACCATTTACAAAGTAACAATAATAAAATGAATGTATATTTTTTATTATACACAAAAAAATATTGCACATAATCATAATTTTAGGGTATTGTAGCATAAACCATTATAACACCTGTATAAGACCTAAGGGTAAAGTTTGCGATGGAGAGAGAATCCCAAGGCAGCTCTGGTAACATTACTCAGGTGGTAATTTCTATTAACATCAACTTTTACCGCAAGAGATTCCGTTAAATCTCAAACTATTGAAGCTCAGCTTGGGATTACTCTATAGTGAATCCCAGTGATTCTACCATCATCACATGCTCTGACAAATGGGCTTCGTATGGATTAATTATACTGGATGAGACCATCACTTCGTTTGTATGAGTAAATTGGATTATATAAAGACCTGTATTTATATTAATTATGTGATCTATGTTCAATGGATTTAATCGAAAAGGTAACAATTCATAATGGTATTTTAGAATTAAAAAAAACCAATTATGTTCTTATGTTTTATATAACCATTTAACATAAGAAGTCATATAATTAGATCAAGATAATGTTTCATTAATATAAGTTTGGGTCGTTAAAATATTTCCCCCTTAAGGAATAATACCTTAAAAATTTCCTTTTCCCACACTAAAATAGATGATGGAAACACTGCCTTATCACATTCTCTAATTCCCACATTGCTTACTCAAACATGTGGTTTTTACACATCACAATGATGAGGGGAATTGTGTTATTTCGTTGGACATTTTTCTTATAATCTATGGTCTTCACTGGATTCTCATTATAGGAGAGGTCGTTCTCCAATAGTACCAACTATGGATTGAGTACATGAAATGGGTTAGGTATGTAGTGTCTCAAATGTGATACATAGAATATATAATGTACTTAAGGCAGTTTCGATTAGAGTACTAGTTGATAAGCCACTACTCCAATGCGATGAAGGTTATCAATAGGACTAATGTACCCTGGACTATGATTTCCCTTCAAAAATCTCATAACTCTATTCCTCAGTGAAATACAGAGGAATACCGTATCTCCAACATCAAACTCTAGGTCTCATTAATTATTATTATTATAGATTTTTGGTGGACTCTGAGTAACATTAATGTGATGGTAGACGGTCTTAACCTTCTCCACCATTTCATTGACCATTTCTAGACCTAGGAGTTTTCTCTCGCCATCATTATCATAACATGCTGGTGTTCTAAACCTCTTCCCATATAGGTATTCGTAAGGAGAAATTTGGATTCATGAGTGGAAATTGTTACTGTAAGAGAACTCAATTAAAGGAAGATGTTAATCCCATCCTATTTTGAATTCCATCGAGAATGCACTCATCATGTCTTCAAGTGATTGGATTTTCTGATTAGATTGGCCATTGTTTTGAGGATGATCTGATGTAGTAAAGTTCATCTCAATATTTAGAGTGTGTGGGATAATCTGCCATAACATATAGGTGAATCTTGGATCTCGATCAAGTACAATAGATTGAGGTACTCCATGCAGCCTTACTACCTCTCTGATTTATATCTGTTCCATTTGATCCAATGAAAAATCCTCTCAAATTGAAATTATGTGTGCAGTCTTTGAAAGACAATCCACAACAACCCAGATTGCATTATTTTATTTTGATGTTTTTAGATGTTCTGTGAAAAATTCCATGTTGATATTATCCCATTTACAAATTAGTATGGGTAATGGTTGCATCATATCCTTAGACTTCTGCCTCTCAGCCTTCACTTATTGACACACCATTCACTTTGATGTATACTCAGTGATCTCCTTCATCATGATATCGTACAAATAATGCTCTTAGAGATATCAGTCCACCTTGGTTTTTCATGGGTGAATAGAGAAATTCAATTATGTGGATCATAAAAAATTTCATTCTTTAACACTGGATTTTATGGAAGACATAGTCTTGTCCCAAATCTCACAATTTATTTATTATGATTGAACATAGAGGATTTCCCTTATTTGATAGTTTCCAATTTCTTTGGAATTTCTACACCATCATTTTCAGCGTCCATTATCCTTTCTAAAAGAGATTGTTGATCAGTCATTTGTGAATGGATAGATGGTGTTCCATTCTTTACGATTCCCTTGTCCATATTGATCAAATCAAAGATTATTGGATCCATTTCAATTCTCATCAATGATAAAATCATTGGTTCTTTTCTTCCTAAAACGTCTTCCACCTTGTTTTCATTCCTAGGGACATAATGGATTGAGCAGTCAAAGTATTTGATGAGCTCTAACCATCTTTTTTGGTGCATGTTCAACTCTTTCTATGTTAATATATACATGAGGCTTTAGTGATCTATATATATTTCACACTTCTCCCCAAAAAGTTAATGTCAGAAAATTTTTAATGCAATGATTACTATAGCAAACTCTAGATCATGTGTTGGATGGTTTTTCTCATGAACATTCTATTAATTTGAATCATAGACAAAGGATTTTTAATTGTGCATCAACATATAGCAGATTCCTTTCTTTGAAGCATCACTGAGTACCAAAAAATGTTTTTCAAATGTTGGTAGTCTGAGCACGAGAATAGTGATAGACCTCCTTTTCAACACCATGAAGAAATATTCAAATTAACAACTATATGGAAACTATACTCTTTTCTGAGTTATTTGGGATAGAGGTATTGATGATCATGAGAAACTTCTCAAGAATTAGCGATAAAATTCAGATAACGTAGGGAAACAATGGATATCTATCACTAATGTTGGCCTAGACCATCCATCAATTTCATTTTTCGTAGAGGGATCCAAAAATAACCCATTTTTTGTGACGATATAACCCATGAATGATACGTCTTTCAACAAGAACACACACTTGCTATAATTTTAGTACAGATTCAACTTTCCCAAGGTCTCTAGTAAATTTCTTAGATTCTCCTCATGCTCCTCCTTGGTTTTGAATTATATTAGAAAATTATCTATAAATACATCCAAATTTTTTCCAAAGTCTTCTATAAATACTCTATTCATGAATTCCATAATGATTATAGAAGCATTAGTGAGTCTAAAAGTCATTACTATTAATTAATTGTGCATGTACCTTTTACAAAAAGAAGTCTTGGGAATATATGCATTCTTCACCCTTACTCAGTAATATCCTTATCGTAGATCCACTTTGGAGAAGTATGGTGCTCCACATAGCTGATAGAACAAATCATAAATTTTTTGGAATATGATACTTGTTCTTTTTCCTTTTTTTTAGCACAAGATAATCAATGAAAAAGCACATCGAACCATCCTTATTCTTGATGAAGTGGACTGGTGCACCCTATGGTGAAGCACATGGGTGTGTAAACCCTTTATCTAGATACTCCTATAGTTTTTCCTTTAGTTCATCAAGCTCCAAAACAACCATTAAATATGTAGTATTTGATATTGGTAAATTCCTAGGTATAAGACAAATATAGAATTTAATATATGTTCTTGGTGGAAGACCAGTAAATTTCTCGAGAAACAATCCATCAAATTCCCTCACAATAGTCACATCTTCAAGGATAGTTGCTGCCACTGAATCCATCATCTGAGTAATATATGCATGTGTATAAGTTAGTAATATCCTCCTTTGAGATGATGTTTCCATAGGGGATTCATGCTTCACCTTTCAATTGTATAGAATCTGTGGTCAAGTTTCCATATGGATAGTGATTTCCCTCTCACGACAATATACATTGGCTATATGTAGGAAAAGACAATACATTCCATGAATTAAATCAAATTCTACTGGAGGGAGTATGATGAGATTCAATGTAATGTTAAATCCACTAATTTTGATAGTGGAGGAGTTATAGTCGTGGGGTTAAATAATTTCCCCATTTTCAGTTATGACTGACATCACTACTTCAATGATTTTTGGTGGTGTTGGGATTGTTCTAATAAATATTTGGTATTTTATGGAATGTGTAAAACAAGAATAAAAAATTATTTTCACTATATTTTAATGAATAACTAGAATACTAGTCACCACATAGTTTTCCGGGTTCTCTTTAGTGGTAGTGATGGAAAAAGTATTCCTTTCTTCTTCGAAAGATGCTGGTTTCCTCCCAAAACACACGGATTAGGGAACTGGTTTATAGAGTTCCCTGGTTCAATGAAAATAAAGCAATGAAAAATGTGTCAAGGTTTTAACAGAGCATTCCTATCCTCTATTTTATCAGTGGGGTTTTTTTATTGACAATTAATGTTCAGGTTCCCATCTCTTCCAAAACTAAACCATTTTCTCATCCCCTTTAGGAAATTTTTATGGTGCTTCTTTCCGCACCTTTGGTAAGTGGGGTGCTGAAATTTCCTAGAACTGTTGGATTTATCCATCAGACAACCATAATTAATGTCCACTATCCTATTCTTATCCTAATGATACCCTTGATATTCACCTGTCTCCATTTCGACTTTAAGGGAACATCAGACAATTTCCTCATAGCTATCGAAGTCACAGATCTTTATGGATTTTTGTTTCCTATATTTTATCCCACTAAAGACATGGTCATCCTTACATTCATGGGTAATGAAAATGATGGAGGTGTATCATGATAGACATGAAATGTTTCACCCATATGATCTAACAGATTTTTTTTTCCTTTTTTATTAAGGTAAAGGAAGTCTATTTCCATCTTAAGTCACACAATGCGTGGAATTTTTTTTATCGGAAAGAATTTTCCAGAAATTATCCATTCCAACACCTCGATATCTTCGTCAGGCTTCAAATTTTTATAAATTTCCACGATTAATCAGATTCACCCTCAAAAAAATAAGAATCTAGAAGAACCTTCTATTTTTTAGAACATTGAAGGATGAATAAGAACTTATCTATATAGTTGATCCATTGTTCAGTGATTTAGCGGTCAGATAATCCATTAAAATTTGGAGGTATTTGTCACATGATGCTCTCAATTAGAGCTTGGTATTTCTTAGAGGTGGGGGGGGGGGGTGGGGGTGGATGTTTATATTTAACACATGTTTATATTTAAATCATGATTTAACTGACAGAGTATCATTGAAATGTTGTCGATTCACGCTCCCATGGAATTGAAAGTCTCATTCGAACAATCATTACATTGATCTTTTTATTGATTGTTAGCCTAAGTCCTCCTATTACCTGCCACTGGCTGGAATAAAAGGAAATTTAGGGGTAACACATAAGGGGGAATCCAATGAAAAAAATGTATCTTATAAATTAGATTTATTTATTTAACATATGAATTTATAGGCTTCAATATATGTTGTCCATGATCTACTTCCCATCATATATTTTTAGGGTCATTTTTTATGACCTTAATAATGGTCCATACTAAGCTTATGAATTTTCCAAATAATATCCCACGAGAGTGTCAAAATAAGAGTATATCATGTCCCTTTGTCATCCACTAGTTCTCATTAAAGTATAGATTAAAGTGTTTTTTTCATGTTTTATCCCTACATAAATCTATTCCAGATCCACCTCTACTTGATTGTACCCAGACATGGATGTATTTTCATAGTAAACCAATCATCTAATAACAACTATAACAACCATTCTCTTTATATTACAATTAAACCTGATTCTTTACAGAAATATTCACTTAATACAACTACGAGGATCGATTGGTCTAGTTTGATGAGAAATTAGGAACATTACATAAAAACATAAAAAATAAAACATAACATCTTTAATGAGAACTCATTTTACATGACGACAACATTCATTCCCATATATCATTTCATGGGATAACCTGAGGAAATACATAAGAAAAGGGTCATCTATAATGCCCAGTAAGGAAGTAAACATGTCATGACATATAGAATAAAATACATGTTTGGAAATAGGTAATCCATGGATCATAATGCAATCACGAATAAAAAAGGCATGATATAACGTTATTATCATAACATGGGAATGTATCAACGACATATAACAATAAATTATCAAGAGCCAAGGCTCAATGAATATAGATTATCATGTTTAAAACCTCATTGAACTTGATGTAGCTTGACTAAACACTCATTTAAATTGAATTAATATGAGTAAAACCATCATTTCACATGGTGTATCATGATACTAAACAATTCTCAATGTGTTGGAGTGCTATCCCGGCACACCCTTTATAATCATTTCATTTCATGTATAAGTGTGGCACATGAATCATATAACATGAAATCATTCAACATTACAAGATATTAAATTATTAAAGAGTGTGGAATACCTACATGTATGTACCATTCAATATGTATTTGTGAATAAAGTCGAATACGCTTAATAGAGAAATGGGTAAGGTATTCACTACATGAAGATTTCGGCTTTGAAAATCACGATGCAATTTTGGAAGCATAACAACATGACATATAAAATCATAAAAATTGTTGATGAGAGAGATAGGTATATATCATAATTTTTAAATGAAATGGATTTTATGGGGGTCTTATAGATACATTTCCAAACACATGGAATTTGAAAATAGAAGGTCTAACATAATAATGAAATGAGATGAAAGATTAGATATGGAACAACTCTTATGAAATTTCATCATGGTATCAGGTGTACATGGGATTGATTAATGAGAGTGAAATAGGTCTTTCATAATTCCAAAATAATTAGGGAAGTATTGGGAGGTGAGAAATCATACCAAAAAAATTTTAATTGCAAACAACAGGGTATAACAACATAATGAAACTTCCAGAAAAATAAGAAAGTATGAAATCTCTTACTTGAGTATGTGACTTCAAGAGCTTGAAGAGGGGATTATTGAGATATTTGGGTTCATTGGGAGGTTTCTATAGGGATTAGGGAAGATTAGGGGCATTATCCCGTGATTTTTTAGTGATGTTAAGTTGTTGCATTGGTGGAATTATATAAGAAATGAGTGGGGACTTCTTAAATACTTCAGAGACATTGCTTATAAAATCTATATAATTAAATATTCAAAACCTCAAACCATACCATGGGTTTTGCCCATTTTATTCCAAATGGGAGTGTAAAAATTTATTTTATATTTCCAATTTCCTAAACTATTAAAATAATAGTCCTGCTTAGGTGGAGGTGAGTCTCAATCTCAATGAAATCATTTTAAGATGATAGAATATTTTATTTGTCTTGGAGGGTCCACTAATGCATTGTAAAATTAATCTAACAAATATAAAGTCACATTATTTTAAATGTAAAAATATAGGTTCTAAATATTTCTATTATATTATTTTATTACATTACTATTGGTTCATTATGATGTCATAAAACACATTATATATTTAAACGATATATATTTTTTAACCTAAAATTCGACTGTCTCAAAAAATAAGGAAAAATTAACTATTAGATAATTTCGACATCATGAATCCACAAATAAAATTCATTTTATCTAAATAATTTTATAAATATTTTAATTTTCCCTTTTAAAATAAAAACTAACATTTATTGAAAATTCATGGGTTTTGATGAAAACAGCTTTCAAACCATAATAAAAATAACTATTTTATAAAATATATACGATCAATTAAATTTAATAAAAAGTAAATTAGTAATAACATTTTTTAAAATATAATTTATTTCAAAAATAAATTAATTCATCGAAGTAGATTTCTTAATTTAATATCAACTGAAATGACTATTTATTTTTTTTAAACAATTTCCAAATAAATAATAATAAAATGAATATATATTCTATATTATATAGAAAAGAATAATTAACATAATAATAGTTTTAGGGTGTTTTTACGTTACCCGTTATAACACCTATATATGACCTAAGGGTATGGTGTGTGATGGTGACAAACTCTTGGGGCGGCTCAGAAAACATTTCTCGGGTGGTAATTTATATAAACTTCGACTTCCCACACAGGAAATATTATTCAAGCTTAACATGTGGAAGCTCGGATTGGGTTTGGCATACAGTGAAGCCCAGTGATGCTACCTCCTTCTTTATCTCTAAAACATTGGCTTCATATGGAGAAATTCTACTAGAAGAGGTAATCTCTTACATTGTCCGAGTAAATTGGATTTGTTAAAGCCATATATTTATACTTATCATGTAATCATTGTTCAAAGTCTATATTAGAAAATATTAAAATTATTAAAATTGTTTTAAAATCCAAAAATATCAAACCAAGTATGTGCATATGTTTTATATAACCATTTTAAATAAAAGGACATTTAATTAGATCAAGAGAAATTCTCATTAATAAACTTTTGGGTCGATACATTTTAATTCTATTAAAAAAATGGGGTGTTGAAGGAAAAAAATTGGTGTTCCCATTATCTATAAATATAAAGGACTGGCATAAAGTTATAGTATGACTACATATCATGTTTGAAACATAGATTCCACAATCGTTTGGTCGTGTATGGGAGAAAAAAATGAAGATCGACTCTTGAATGAGTTTTATAGACAATTTATATCTCAAAATATGTTCATGGGTTGTTAGGAGTGTGTTCCTAGGGAATTACATCATCTAATGTGTATAAGATCCATTACCTTTAGGGGGTCCCAATCACACATTTAAGTTGATGTGGATCCAAAACATGGGATACATGATGTGTGGGGATGAATTAATGTAATGATTGAATGGATTTCAAATGTCTTATAATTATTCTAATATAGATTTTAGAAAATTCAGTAAGAATATTAGTCTATACATTTATTAGAAAAAATTACAAGGGGGCATCATTGTCGTTCGACTTTTGGGATCATGAACGATATTATAGGTGATAGACCCAAATGTGGGAAAGAGGCTTTTGAGGAGAGGTCCTATGATTCATTGCATATAAATTTTATTTAATAAGGAAGATGAAAAAAAGTTTTACATCATATGAGGAGGATGATGCATACAAAGGATAACATTATATGGTGAGGATAATGCACATATAGTTTAATTTTATTCAATGAGGAAAACACACATGAATTCTGACATCATACTTGGGAGTGGTGATTGATCGGTGGTTTAAAATCATATGATGTGGGTGATTCATACAAATACTAAAATAATATGGTGAGGATGATCCACACATAGTTTCAAATCCTACAATTATAATTATTCACATGTAGTTTAATGTCATTTGTAAAGGATTATGTGGATCGATGTGGATAACGCTAACCAAGATAATATAAATAGGGTGACTGATGAAAACACAATTGAAGAATTTTCTAAAAAAACATAACGGAAAGGGATATTAATACAAAGATCAATTTTTTTTTGAAATGATGGGTTTAGTGATCATAGATTGGTTTTTATGCATCTATAGTGCATCATTTCAATATTTTTACCCCATTATTCTCCCCAATTTATCCTAAGATGCATGGGTGACATTATAGGTGTAGTTTGAATCTTGATCAAGTTCCATCACAGGTTTTCAACCCAAAAATATTTTTTTTATCATTCATTCGGTAATTTATGCTCATAAAATTTGAACCAAGAAGTTGAAAATATTTTATAGTCCTAATGACCCGGCCATTGGGCCGCATGTAGTTTAAGTTCATTATGCCCAGACCAGAACATCTTGTTTATGGTCATTGTGCCTATACGATAGTGATTCTAATAATTTAAGGTCAGAATGATTAGATGTAAGGGACTCTTATATAAAGGTTCTTATAATATTTTAGGATTCTAAAGAGATAGAAATTGCATGACTATAAGGATATTCACTAATAATAAGTATATGGGTCCTATCACACATAGTTTAAGGTAATTATTTCTGGCCACATAGTTTAGTGTCTCAATGGGATTTGTGTGGTATATGTTATCAGCGACCATAAATTAATGATGATCCTAGGAGGCCTTCCCACATGGAAAATCATGGATACAACTAGAAAAATGTTTTAATGATGTGGTGTTTTGATCCAGGATTCTAGCATAAGAATATAAAGTTTAGAAAAATTGTGTTTTTTAATAATGCATAGAACTTGGATTCCATGTCTCCAAGGACTGTACATGGTATACATGGAAGGTGATGTAATGTGAATTGTGGGATAAGGAGGCCCAATTCCACCTGACACATTCTCATTTTAGATTACACAAAATTTTGATTCATGATGCTCTGATATTGGCTCCTAGTTTACCGTCATAGATTACAGGCTCACTAAATATAGTTTAAGGCCATAATGGATGGACCATGATTTCAATCTGAATGAAATCTACATGTTATTTAAGAATGGTATCCTGACATGAATTGAGGGTTGAGGATGCAACCATATGTCATGTATAACATATCGAATGAAACTTGTACAAATTTAAATGTCCTAGTTATTGGATATGGGATCACAGTTCTAGATCATAGTGTTTGGAATAATGGTTCATCTGTGCATATGATCATTTACTAAGGGAAAACCCCATACCAACTCCTAATACAACATGATCCACGCTTGATACAAGAAAAATGACCAGTGAGAAGTATATCAAGACATGAGAAAAAGTGATTGAAAAATCGTATGAGGCTATATCGTTCATTTCATGAACTGGATAGTGAAAGGGAATGACAACAGGGTGGGAAATAACTATTGAACATGTCCAAAAAAAATTGCACACATTCATTGTTTAAGTATGCGGACAAAAAATGAGGCCATGAATGTTTACCATGTTGGGAACTTGAGATTCACCACCTTTTATGGAGGATCCTTTGAGGTGTGACCCTAGGAAAAAAGATGAGATTGTGTGGACAAGCACCATTTCAATTAGGGAGCCCATTAATATTGGGATTATGATGGTAATCAAAATCCATGAAATCATGAATCATGAAAGTGGAAGTAGGTAATGTCTTGGATAGAATTATTAGTTCCATGGGAGCCATTCCATGACTTTGTCAAATGTGTGTGAAGAAAATGATGGTTGGTTTGGATCAAGCCTATCATGGTGAGGAAATACAAAAAAATGAGTTAATGGTAGAGATATACTGAGGATAAGAAATAATTAAATCACTACATATCCCATGAGAATAGGAATCAAGAAACACATAGTTCTGGAACATGGAATGGTAGAATTCCATTGTAAGTTTTTGTATTGTTCTCTCTGGTGAGGATGTCAAATCATCCCATATTGGTTATATTGAGAATAGTATGTATATTAAAAAGGGTAATATTTTATATTAAAATCTTACAATGATAATTTTGTTCATATCAATCCCACACATATCAGATGATTCATCATTATTTTATACATAGTATGTTATCAAAATTTGATGAGGATATTGGGAATTTATGTTAAATTTTGTACAACACATTCTATGGTTCTTACTAATTTGAGGCCATAGAGAATGTACCATAGGGTATGATTCTAGTTTGTGTTCATATATCATGAATAATAGGGCTTTTGTTTCTTAAAATGTCTTGTCTAGCATGATAGAATTAAAAACCATTGTGAATGTAGTGGTAAAGAGAACCTCTATGACAAAAAACTCAAAAATGTATCCAATTCAACACCATTTAATTGGGGGAGTAAATACACAATAATGACTCGATAATTTGGGCTGGACCCGTGATATGATATCCGAGAGTCATGATGTATGACATCATAATGGGAATCATGCAACATGTAAATTTGGAATGTAGTGTGATAAGAAACTATCACTGGAAAGGTGGTATCCTCTCTAGAATGGAAAATGAAACACATTTTATTTATGATATGAAAAATATTGAATTTTTAATGTGTGAGGAAACTATTTTGATGTCATGTGGTAAGGATGTCTGTACATGTTACATCCCATAATTATTATATCATGAATCGTGGTTTCATATAGGGTAAATTTAAAATTTCACATCATGTGCTGAGAATGTCAGTGGGGCCTACATATTAATATTCCAATTCCCTTCATCTTCATGTATGGCCATGAATGACTCTTCATTTGTTTTTGATCCTTGTAATATAATTGTGGCCCTATATAAGAATATGAGGACCATAAAGGAATGTTGTGGTGATAGTGGTATAGGTAATCAGTTGTTTTGTGATGAGTTCCTGGATGGGCCTAAAGACAGGTGGTCTTAGCTTTAATAAGTATCCCATGGGAATGGGAATCTGGTGACATGTATTTGAAGAATGTGGTTTGGGATTTCGATTGTAGAAACACCACGGATGAATCGAGACATGATAATGAAGGTATGTTTCACATAGTTTTTGGTCATAATTATTGTACAATGAGTAAGTAATTCAAGGATTTTTGTGTCATTATTATGTACACAGACCTGACGTGAATGAGGGGATGAAAATCCATTCACAAAACAATGAAATCCTTGAAAAAACGGCTTGTACTTCCAAATTATAGGGTATGTAACATGGTAATTTATTAAAAAAAATAATGTCATGATGATTGGACTAAGGGTCTGTTTTTAAGGATAGTAATATTGAATGAAAGATATAAACATTAAATTAAATGTGGTTGATTCAAGACCATGTTTCACATAAATAACCTGAAACAAACTGCACATGGTTTAAGATCATAAATCTTGGAAAATATGTGTGGGGAATGTTACAATTGGTGGTTGGATATAAATTATCCCTCATAGGGAATGGTTCATGATAAATTATGGTCTAATCCTAAATATAATAGGTCTATGAATCACTATATATCCCTTAGATATATGAATGAATCTATACATTGTTCTTGACCTTGGTGTAGTAGGAGAGTTGTTCTGGATTCTTGTTGTAATCCTCTTTAATGACATAATTAAGGAATCTCATGGATTTAATGGGAAATCAATCATTCATAACATTGGGTAGGGCTTATGTTTCTCATCATGTGATAAAGATGTTGGTTTTTATCATCCATTACTTATCATATGAGGTAATGAAGTCTTATTTTGGGTAAGGCTGTAGCTTAATATCATGTGCTATGGAGGTTGGGATTTGTGGTTTAATGTAATAGAAACCAAACTATAGATATACAATATAGATTATGGTCAAAATGAATGGACAATAAGGGTTGTCATTTAATTTACATTCAAGGAACTTGGACCTTGGCCTCTAAATTTTAATTTCTTATTGCATTGATCATGAGTCCTAGATTATAATTTTTTATTTTCTTCCATGGGTTTCAAATAATGTACTACGTCAGAAACATGGAATTTAGAGGGAAGTGAAACACTTATCTTCTATAGTAGTAAAATATTATGATCAATTGGAATATAAATTGTGAAAAAGCTATGGTCCATCCCATCTTTTATCCAAAATTCATGGATTTTATCTAGGTATCATCAACCTTCTAAGAGATTGTAACCCTTCTTCCTATAGGAAGGAGAAGAGTTTAACTTTCTTGTTGAATGATCATTCTATCATGTTTTGTTTCCTATATTTTTTATGAAATGCATGAATCCATTTTTCGTTGATGGATTAAAACATACCCATAAAAATTATTCAATTCAACCTGGTTCCTTTTATTCATACACAACCATTTAGTGTAGTGGTAATTGAATATTAATATGTAATACTGCCTTGATTTCTTACACTATGGAGTATGGGGTCTCTTAGGTGGAAATTAGAGTTGTTTACCAATTTAAAAAATGGATATTAGGTATCTTTTCTCACCAAAAATTTCAACTTCAACCCACCATATTAAAAAAACGTTAGGGGGTTATGATTCACACCTTGGTATTTCTATTTTTTATTATTGGATATGAGAAGTATGGTTGGAAGAAATTATGTAAATTGTTTAAAATTTATTCATCTTTTCATCCTATAAGTTTTTGTTGTTATCTATGAGAATAGAACAATGCACTCAAAATATATGGATGATTCGGGATGACACGACATAGAGTCCCCATAATGAAAAGGAACTAGAGTAATCAATAGTTTGGAGAAGATCTGGTTGTTGTTGCAGAATGTTAGCCATAATTTGACGTGAATGAAACCACTTGGAGAAAAAATGTTGTTTTGAATAAAGTGGCTTCTAAAAGTATCATAACCTCATAATTTAGTGGGATATGGGAACCATAGGATTCATCATGGAACAATTTATTGAATTTCTGAATCTCAATTACTTTTGTTAAATAGATTATAATTTTATTGAACTCATTCTGATAGACTATTTTCTCAAGTCTTGGACCACCATGGAGGGTAAAATAATCTAAAAATGTCAGATTCTCTCAAGCTCTACTCATCCTGGTAGGAGTATTCCTTGCTGTGTATAATTGATATGTGTAGTAAATAAATCTAGTGTTTTATAGAAGATTGGGCAACTGAGGTCCCTAGATTTGATATACGAAATAAAATAGTATATACATGTGGGTTTCCATCATCTGATGTCTTCAGGATATGATTCTATGATGTGCTAGATAAATGATAATGTCATCCTAGTTGAGTTCTAAGAGGGACATAAATAATATTTCTGAAGTATTAACTCTTGAAATGTATAGATGGGGAATATGATCCACCATTTTTTAGGAAGGGATATGGGCCATTTGGTGATTATTACATTCTAATAGGGTCAGTAGTTAATGATTTCTAATGACATGGTCACCATTATCTATTTGATTACAATATCAAAGACGCCCTATTGATGTGAACAAGGGATATCAATCTCAAGGCCCAATTGAAGAGTTGTAATAAAGGCATGGTACACTGCCGCATTATTATAGTACAACACCATTAATTGGAATGAGTAACCAAATCCAACCTATTTTTGAGAGATAAATATGATCCTCAGGCGCAACCTACTATGATTTGGGTAATTTATCATTCTACCATTTGAGGTCTAGGAGGAACCATCAAATATTTTCTTCTAGAATGGAATAACCTGATCCATTAAATGTATATCTTCATCTAGAAAACTAATTTCCATTGGAAATAATTTAGGATATTGATTCTTGTTATATATATATATATATATTCCTAGAATAAAACAACCATTTTCATGACCAACTTGATGTCTATATACTGTATGATTACCTCCATGTGTGCTAACTATCCCATCACAATTAGTCGACTGATGATATAATTTAGTGGGTCTACATGAGACACAAGCTATATTTCATGGGGTGGAAAATATTGTAGAAATTATTCCCTTAAGAAATAGTTCATGTAAACTCTTCCCAATAGGGGAGTATCTCGTATCTATTTTTATGAACATGCAGCTAAGATAATATATGTTGTTTTCCATACCATAATTTTTTTCTAGCACGAAACTACACTACGGTACCATTCTAGATTGATCACGTATAAGAATAAATGATTTTATAAGACTGTTGGATTCAGAACATGAGGTTGTAGAATATAAAGTATGATATAAAAAATGGTAGTATGGAATTCCTTATCTATCTTCTAAACGCAGCCTATGTAATTAAACTTTTTTATTACACAAATTTTTCATTTACATGTTACAAATGGAGGAACATAAAAAGTTTAGTTTATTGGGAAAATGTTATATAATATACAAAAACATAAATCATTATTGCAATCCCTTTGAAAGGATCTTCAATTTTTCATACTATGTACATATTGTGTATCTCATATGTTAGGGATATAGATCAATGGGAACGGTGATCAAACTTACTTATAATGGAAAAAAGGGAAGCATTTTCCATGCGATCTTTAGGAATATCAATTCAATAATGGGTAGTAACAATAATGAATGATAAAAAAGAATAAGATAATAATAATAACACAAATAATAAAATGTAAATGTTGGTACAAAATTTAATTTGATTCATTCAAAAGCATATCACCAAGGATTGTTAATGAGGATTCAAAAAAAATACCAATGTTATTCTCCAAGGTATGAGAAAACATGTAATCTATGGAGATTAAAATCATAACTCAATGAAATAGAGAACAATCATGGTAGAGACTTCATGTTGATTAATTATCATTTGATTCACATACATCATAATAAATTATTTAATAAATAACAAATTATGAATAAAATACAATGGTTTTCTTATCCAAATTAGGTCGATTCAAGTGTTCATTAAAAATATGGTCATTATATCATTTTTAACCCACAGAATGGGAATGATGGTTATAAGTATGTTAAATCTAGAATAAAATACATCATTTTTATATATGGGTTATTATAATTAGATGATAAATAGGTTTGGGTATTCACAAAAAGAAATGAAAAGGTAATTTCTTGAGGAGAGGAGGGAAATTATGTGAAGTAAAATCGACACCATAAAGGGTATAAAATGTGGTTATAGACAATGGTAAAAGGAGAGGTTATAAGGGTCTCCACTGATAAAAAATAAATTATCATTAATGGAATTAATAATATGGAAATATGATAGGGTTACAATAAAATTCATAAGACCTATAAAAAAATACGTTCTAGAAACAAAAAGAATAGATGTATATTCAAATTACGTTTTAAAGTCCCACCTAAACCATGAGGATTGGGACCTTGGAGGGATTAAAGAACACATGGAAGGAATTCGTTGAAGAAATACCTACAATAGAATTAGTTAGTAATTAGTGGGTGTTAATGGAAATGGAGAAATGGGTGAGTAATTATAGAAAAAGTGGGGGATTTGTTTTAGAAATATATTCCATGGAAACCTAGGTTGTGGAAAATGAATAACCATAGGACATACCAATGTATTTGACCATGTGTTGGGGAAATTGGGTCATATTTTAGGTTAATATAATCCAAAAGACACAATAAACATTTTATATTATTTATTTTTTCTTGGAAAAGAAATGTTTCCACAAATAATAAATTGAGGCTTCGTCCCCAACCTTTAAAAAAATGTTTCCACAAATAAATATTTTTAATGATAATATTTCCATTTTAGAATTGAAAAATAAAATTATTTGATTTTAATTCGAATAAAATCTATTAAATTAATTTATAATAATATAATCACATATTTTTAGTCATGTATGTGGTCTTATAATCATTATATCATTATTATAAACATAAAGAAAAACTCAAACTGTATATTAACTATTCACAAAAAACAATGTATTTTAGATGATTATCATAAATTCACCCTAACTTAATTTTTCAGCTATGATTTAAAATATGATATTTATTTTATCAGAATAATTTTATAAAAATGATATATATAAATTATAAATATAGAAATCCATATTTATTATAAATAATAATATTTTGAAAATGAAAAGTATAATTTCTGACACTTGATAAAAAAAAATTATTTTATAATTTATTTTTAAATAATAGTGAGTTTATCATACTATTGAATTAAAATAATTATTATTCATAATATCTTAGTATATTATAATTATTTTTATCTTTTATATACGGAACTAATTATCTTTATAAAATAAATTTATCAAATTCCAACTCAATTTTATTTATCAAAAACTATTGTTAAAATTGATTTCATATAATAAAAACTATATTTATACAATGGAACTAAACATTATGTAACTATGGAAACAAGACATAACCCATTATATCACCCACATATGACCAAATGGTATTGTATTTGGTGGTGATAGATTCATGGGGCGACTCAATTAACATCAGTCAAGTGTTAATTTCTACTAACATGTACTTCTCCAACATCTGATTTCATTAAAACTTCACTTGTTGAAGCATGGAATGGGCATGGTCAAGAGAGAACTCCAATGATGCTACCTCTCCCAAGATCTGACAAATGGGATTCATATAGCTTGAATCTGCATGTTCAGTCCATTTTTTCAACATTCTATACTATTTATTTTATATCATTTCTTCTAAAAAATTATAACATAAAAATTATTACCAAGAGTATTGTTTCAAACGGTCATATTTACCAATATTTATACTACATCCATATAAATAAGAAAAAATTTCCTCTTATGAACAATTCATTATTTAGTTTATATGGTGTTTTATTGTATCATACAATATAGCACACAATTTTTTTTTTCCGAAAAAAATGTCATATAAAAACATTGTGTCATTATATAATACCCCCTTAATAAATTTTAACCCTAAAATTTCATCTTCTATTCTTAGTTGAGAAAGGAGTAAGTATTTCTACCTCATTGTCTACTCGAGTTCACATGATTCTTTATCATAGTTATCGTTCCTCTAAAACTCATTAATGAAGTTGGTGCTCTTGTTGTGTAAAACCTTGCCTCTATAGTCAAATATCTATATAGAACGATCCTTATAAGAAATGTCATGTTCCAGTTGTATCATCTCAGGATTCAATACATATGGGGGATTAGGTATTTACTTCCTCAATAGAGATACATGTGATACTTTATTATCTTGTGAAATATCTGGTGTAAGTGTAAGCCGATAGGCCACTGATCATATGTGATGAAGGAAATGATAGGGTCCAATGTACCTGTTCATAGAATTACCTTTCTTTCAAAAATACATGAATCTATTTCATAGTGTTATTTTAAATAAATAATATCACCAACATAAAACTCTAAGTCCATTTGATTATTGTTAGCATACCTCTTTTAATAACATAGATCATCTTTGGTGTGTTGTTCGATGAAATGAACCTTTTCAATCATCTATTGCACAATATCAGGCCCATGAAGCATTCTCTCACTAACTACATCCCAACAACTAGGAGTTATACATCACTTACCATATAGTGGATCATAGGGTTCCATTTTAATACTAAAATTGAAGTTGTTATTGCATCAGAAAAAAATTAATGGTATAGGTGATTCCATCAAAATTTAAACACCATTGAGCATTATTTCAATATATCATCAAGTGTTTGAATAGCCTTTTCAGATTAGACATCATTTCGTTGGTGATATGTCACAGAATAAATTTAAATCAGTACTTAGGGAGCATGTTAATCACTTCTCCAAAATTTTAATGAGAACCTTAGATCACAACCAGAAATGATAAAATTTGTTACTCTATGAAACCAAACCACTTATCTTACATAAATAATAAAGAGTTGTCTAGAGATAAATATAACTAAATAGTGATGATATGGAATGTATTAGTGAGATTATCCACTATAACCCATATCACATTGTGTCATTTTTATGTTCTCGGATGACTAATGACAAATTCCATACTAATATTTTCCCCTATCGATGTTGACTTGGGTAGTTTTGGTAATAACCAATTAGAAATTTTTTTCTCTATCTTCACTTGTTTAAACCCCAAGTACCATGTAGTGTAGTAAAAAATCTCCCTTTTCATGATATCCCCAAAATAAAAATCATTAAGGTCCATATATATAATTAGTCTTCTAGGATGTATAAAGAATGTAGATCTATGAGACTTATATATCATATCTTTATTTATTTTTATAATATATGTAACACATATCATTGTATGAAATTTACAAAATTTATCTTGATCAATATTGAACTTAGTAAACATCTCATTCTTCACATCCACTAATTTATTTTGGAATAAAGGATATTCACTTTGGGGTTTCATGATATTCTCTGGTAAAGATGGTTGAGAAATCATTATGGATATGGTTGATGATGTCCCTTCTCTTACAATTCCCATGTAAATTTTTACTAGGTCTTTTAACAAAGAATATCTATGAATATTCATAATTTCCAAAACAATATGTCCATTCCTACTTAATTCATCTGCAACATTATTTTCTCTTATATGGTGACAAGGAATTGAATAGTCATAGTATTTCTGACGTTCAAATCATCTCATCTATTTAGATTTCAATTCCATTATCATCAAAAATATATATCATAACATGATGGTCCATACATATATCACATTTCTCCAAATAATGTTATACCCCCAATATCTTTAGTGAAAAAATAACTACACCTAAATCTAGGTCATGAGTAAGAGAATTCTATTCATAAGACTTTAGTTTTTGATATACATAAGTAATCATTTGGTCATTTTTCATGAGGACACACCCAATCCCATTCATAGGTGCATCACTAAAATTTATTAATGGTTCTCTTTTAGAGGGTAGTGTTTAAATAGGGGAGTAAAAAAATACCTTTTTTATATATAGGAAACATTTTTCACATTTATTTTTTTAGATGAACATGTACCTTATTCAGGTTATCTTGGTAAGTGGATTAGAAATACATGAAGCATTTTCTAAAAAACCACCAATAATATCTTGCTAAAGTATGGAAACTATGAATCTAAGTTACTATTGTAGGAGGTGGCCACTCATCCCAAAACAGTTTCTTTTAAGGTCAACTGAGATTCTTTCATTAATTACAATGTTCCCTTAGAAAGTAACTATTTTCACCAAAATTCACATTTTATAAATATTCCAAATATCTTATCATTTCATAGAGTTTTCAATATAAACCATATAATATACTTATTCTCTTTATTATGTTTATAGTATATCATAATATAATCAATAAAAACTACCACAACATTATCAAGGTTGTCCTTAATGACGATGTTAATCAAATCAATAAAAATATCATGTTCATTAGTCAAAATGATGTTCATAACAAGAAACTCAGAATTATAATTTATTGATTAGTAGGAGATAGTTATATTATCTTCTTTGTTCAACCACAATTGATTATAACCATATTGAAGATCAATCATGGAGAGGAATTGATCCCCATTAAACTGGTCAAATAAATCATCATTCCATGGGAGAAGGTACTTTTTCTTCACTTAGATCCAACAATTTTCACTACAATCAATGCATAGATTCATTGATGCATCATTATTATTTATAAAGAGAACATTGTCTTTGCTAGGATACCCATTTGGTTATATAAACCACTTCGTCGAAAGATATTGGTGTTGTTTGTTTAATTCCTCTATGTCCATATTTTCCATTATATATGGGAACATTGATATCTGCATGGTTCCTGGAATGAGTTGTATGCAGAACTCTACCTCTCATTATTGAGGAGGACCGGGTGACTCCTCAAAAGATAAATCAATGTATAAAAAATGGGAGCATTTTCTATTCATAAACGTTTATTTACTTGACCATTTCCATAGATAATTTCCATAAAGAAGGCTATGGGAGGAGATTCCAGACAATGCTCTGGTTGAGATATATATCAATTGCAAATAACTATATATTTTAAATTGAATACTACTATGATATACTTCAATTTTAAGTTGATATTAGTATTATAGTTTCAGTACTATTCCATCAATATTAGAGTTTGGAATTCCATCATGGGAATGACTACAAGATTTACTTGGATAATTTTCTCTATAATGTTAATATTAGATTTTATATAAATTACTGATGCTTGGATAATTCCTCCAAGAGTCTTGATTGATAACTATACTTTTAGAAGTTTAGGTATTGATTATATATTCTTTTTAAACATGGATGTTATAATGGAAAATATAGAACTAGAATGAAACAACGTAATTTCTAGATATTAGAGAACAATGAGGGAACCTTCCCCCCACATAATTTGTGGATTCTACTTGAACAGTTATGATATTAAATTCCCAACCTTTCTCCCTCATCATATGTTGTGGTTTATGGTGATTAACCTCAATTACCTTCTTATTTGAATAGTGATTAGAAAAGGGTCCATGTTATCCACAGATGAACCAATGGACTTCAGGCTGGGCCTACACCATCTTCCCTTATACATTAGCGTTGAGAAGTTGAGGCTTCACCTCACTATGATAGTTCTGAGTAGTATGCCCATATCTCATAAAATTGTAATATTTCCCACTATTAAGGAAGTAGTTCCCTAAATTATTCTTTTCACATTGGTTACATGTGTGAAGATTCACTTTGTTCCCTCATATTCCATGATCCATGTTCATCCCTAATCTTGGATGCATTGATCTCTTCTTTTATTCGATAAATGGGAGCACGACATCTCTCTGAACTCCATTTTATCCTTTATAGAACTCCACACTATCTTCTCAATACTCTCATAGTATCCATTAGATAGATTCATTCATAATGAGGTATTATTACACATAAGAATCTATAAACCTTTACATTTGGATACATTAAAAATATAGAGGTATAATGAGAAATTCTTGGAATGTTTATCTCACATCTTCCCACCAATTCATTTTCCTTCTACATTAGCTCTAATAACTCTTTATCCATTTCTATTCACATCTAACAAGAGAAATAATTTTTGAAAAAGGTCCCCATAAAATGTTCACACTATATAGCTTTAATCTACCTTTTTATTTTCATGTTTTTAATAAATTTCCACCACTAATCAGTTTCATCCTCTATGTGGTACAATTCTGGGGTAAAATTATCTTAGTATGAACAAGAATGTATAGAATATATCTTTTCTATAGATCATATCAATTTTTTAAAAATAAATGTGTTGGTTGATCCACTGAAATATGGTTTTCGTTTAAACAAGAAGGCCTTAATAAAAAGTTATACTCTTTGTGGTGATTCTTATCTCTCGTCTTGATTCATGATATTTTTCAAAACTCGAGTAAGGTTATTCATTATTCTCATGATTTCTTCAATTCTAGATTCTATCAGTGGACCATCAGTACACAGTCTATTATATACACAATTTACAAGTACCTCTTATTTCTATCAAATTTTTAAAAGAAGAAAACATTATTGTTAAATGTTTCTCTTTTAATAATATTATAATTTTAATGGAATTTAATATCCTAAAACATCATTCTTAAATATGTTATTCTCTAATAATAATTAGATTTTCAATAAAAATTTAATTATGGTTCTTGAAAATATTTTAATTGACATAAAATATTCATAAGAGTGTCAAACAAAGAGTTAAATGATGCTCATTGTCAGTCAACAGTTCCAACTCAAGTCTACCTTATGGTGGTGTTTTTGTGTATTACACCTAAATACATATGTTACAAATCAATATCTACTTGTCCGTATACAAATAGAGATTTAATTTCTTGCAAACCACATTCTTAATACATCACCAAAATACTAGGATGTTTTCCTATATATTAAATTCATTCTTAAGTTCTGCATAATGGTTTCAAATCCTGATTTACAGAAACAACTAAACCATCCTTCAATACCAACTATGTAATCCATCCTCTTTGTTACATAGACTTTTCATTTACATGGTAAAAATAGAGGAACTTTTAATTAGAAGTTCCTATGAAAAATGGAATACAGTACATGAATGAATAAAAAAATAATATAATAAACATGATAATGTCCATAAAAGGTTCATCCTAAGTACATTTACTCCATATCATAACATGGGGACATACATCAATGGAATGGGTGAGAATAATGCCCAATAACAGAAATAATGGGAAATAATTTACTTTTCATATTGAGGAATATGAATAAGAACATGATTAATAACTATAAGGAATTATAAGGATCCAAATGATAATAATAATAATATTAATTATAACATGTAAATGTTGCTAAAACAATTAAATGCTACATTTGTATGCATATTACAAGTTTTTTTCAATGAGGAGTCATAAAAAAATACCCATATTATTCACCAAGGTATCGTAAAACATGTCATCTATTTAGATTAAATTATTTACCCAATCAATTGGAGGTATATCCAAACATGCCCTTCATATGTGTTAATTTTAATTTTATCCCCATAGATCATAGTATTTCATATAACAAATAACCTGTTCATAATAAAATAAAACATGTTTCATATCAAAATCATGACATTTCAAAAGTGCATTAAAATCATGATCATTATGTCATTTCTATCCAATGGAAAGGGATTGTTGGTTTTATACAATTCAATAATAGAATTAAATATATAATTTATAAATGTTTGTTAATACCCCTAGATGAAATTTTTTAGGGTTATAAAAAAAGAAAATAACAATGAATTTCTTGAGGAGAAAAAAAATTGTATTAAAATTTACAAAATTAAGGTTATAAAACATGGTTTTAAAATTGATTAAAAAAATAGTTTCATGCATATAAAATCGATAAATATTTTTTAGGAAGTTATGGAATAAAAAAAAGGAAATTAGAGATATGTAATATAACATTCATAATACCTATACTAAAAAAAGTTCATCAAATAAGTAGAAAATAATAATACTACCATGACCTTGAGAAGTAAATCCAAAAACATGTGGATTTGGATTTTGGGGGTTGAGGAATCATTAGTAGGAATAATAATGAGGTAAAAATTCAATACTTTTATGTAGTATGGATTTTTATTGAATGGATGTGTAGAAATGTGTGGTTATTTATACAAAAAGCGGGACATTTTTTTTATAATTTCCAATTTTAATCCTTGGAAAACTAGGTTGTGGGAAATGGAAAACCATGGTCTTTACCATGGATTGTAAACATGTTTTCGGACACTTGGGTTATATTTTATGTCATTTTAATCAACAATATTTACTCAAAATTTGGTATTTCTTCTTTTGGGGTTAAAAAGTATTGTTACCACAAAAACAATATTTCTGAAGTTAAGGTTTTAAATCTAGTATTTGGAATGTAAATTATAGGTTTGTAAATCGACTAAAATATTTTCATATAATTGAAAGCCAGAAAATACAATTCTTTTAGTGGTGGATGAGATTATATAATGATTAAGCCATTTTGAAAAATTTATTAAGTCATTAAGCACACCGAAAAACATGAATTGTAATTTTACTATTAAAAAAAATAATGTATTTTAAAAATTCTCATAAAATCACCCTAATTAAATTTTGATGTTCTAATTTGAAAAAATAATATTTATATTGTCATAATAATTCTATAAATATGAAAACCCTAAATTCTAAATCTTATAATCTATATTTATTAAAAATAACAGCTACTTGAAAATGAATATTTAAATTTCTCACACTTAAAAAAGTTATTCCATAATTTATAATAAATTATGTCTGTTTTTATCATACTATTCCATTAAAAAATTATTTATAATTTATTAGTTTATAATAAAAATTTATATCTTTTTCCCAAAGTAAACGTTATGACTGAAAAATAAAATTTTCAAATTCCATATTTATATTTTTTTGAAAAACTATTTTTAAAACAGAATTAAAGGAATAGAAATTTAATTTATAGAATGGAATTACACTTTAACTGAAAATGGACTCAAAATATAACCACTTATAACACTCATTCATGACTTAAGGTATCGTGTGCGATGGTGATAGATTTATGGCCCTGCTTGGCTAACATAACCTAAATGGTTATTTCCACTAACATGAACTTGACCCAAAGGTGATTTCATTATAGATTCACTTGTTGAATCTTATCTTAGGAATGGTCATGATAAACCCTTGTGATGCTACCCCCGCCCAATATTGGATAAGCAAGCCTCTTATGGAACACCTCTACTAGTTGAGTCCATTATTTATCATTTCTATATTAATTATTATTTTTCATTTCTACATACAAATGATAATGTAAAATTTTTAACTAAGAGTATAGTTTCCAATTTTTCTACCAAACAATGGTCATATATCCATCAAAAAAAGATGGTCACCATTCCAGATATACCAAAAAATTATTAATGATATATGGTTTTTATATGGAACAATTTAAAATATATTTCTCCTGAACAAAATATCAATTAAAATGTTTGGGTCATTAAATTTCCTTATTTAATGATGATTAAAATGTGTTTACACCTTCCTAATAGATATGAAATAAAATAGCATATATTGGACATGTTTCCATAGAAGCCTTGAAACATACGAAGATTACTCTTAGTAGTAATATGAATGATATCCCTAATTTTCTTAAGGTCAAACTCGATGACACTATATCATATTTAAAATATATGAACATATCTAGTGGTGACTTCAAATGAAAACTTAAGGTGCATTATCTTCATGCGTTTGGAGTGGAGGAAGATGGATACATTCTCATGATCCCTGATATATTCTTGAATCTTTTGGGATTTGACCACATGAGTTTCAAAATAACTCACCCCCAATGTACCGAAAATAGGCTTAAAGATGTGGCTCATGTCTAGTTGGTATGTGGCTTTGGTGTTCTTCAAATAGAAAGGTATCACCTAATAGATGAAAGCTCATTGGGGAAGCCTAGTGGTGGTGGAATCCTCATTTTCATAGTCCATCCATATCTAATTATATCTATAGTATCAACCCCATAATGATTTATCATGGAACCAAACTATAACATCAATAATATTTTATATCACCTGAAGGGTAATTTCATCCTTCCGAAAAAAATAATTAAGGCATCAGAAGTCGATACTGACTCTAATCTTCTCAATCATCATCTATGTTTATAGAATATTGGAAATATATATGGGGTATTCTACTTACCTTACAATGTTGTATTGGATATATTTTTTACTTTGTCATTTAACATAAAAATGTGATAGTGGTGTATATTTCTAGGAGGCTATTTAAACTCTTAATCACTATCTTGGAGGATAAGATGTTGAAAAAAAATCCTAAGGGTATTTCACATCAATGTTTTTCAAATCTATAGGTGGACATGTTGTCATGATATTTCAGGATGAAAATATACTGATATAACACCTCTGTGGACATGGATGCATCGATTAGTATTGGAATTAGATCTTCCTTATAAATAGGTTGACATTGGATAAATAATCAATAGTGATGGATACACCCTATTTAAATGACTGAGGGATTTCAATAAAATCCTATTACTCATTTAGGATAGGGGAATTAGTTGGAGTAGGAGTTTCTTCTATTTTAGTGACATAGCGGGAGCACTGGTGTCTGTACTCACAGATATGATGTCCTTGAAGAGGGGTTTCTGTTCTGCAGAGACTACGAATTTTCATATTGTTGATTCAATTATGTTCATATTCGACTATAATGTCAACTCTTGATATTGAATATTTGGTGATGATTCAAAATTTTTCTTAGTCATCCATGATTTTTGGTACATTTGAGAATTCCATAGATCAGTGTCCATGTGGAGAACTTATTAGTAATTCACATGAGCAGGGTCTTTCAATATTAGCTAGGATTTTCTATAGTAAGATTATGAGGTAATATGTGAGCACATAGTTTTTTTGAGACAATAAAAAAACACATAGTTTTGAAATCATTGGCTCTGAACGATTAATTTAGTGACTAAAGTGGGCATTCAACTCAATACATGGATTGGATGCAGTGGATATTAGATCATTAGGGTAATTAATTCCCTCAAACTCATCACTATGGACCTAATTTCATTCCCCTTTGATGTAACAAACATCCATATAGAGGGAATCAAAATAGATAATGTTGGTTGAATATCTATCGAGTACCCCTACTCGTCCATAAAGGGTGTCTTTGAATAACTGGTGGAACAAAGAGGGGACCATTGAATTCAAATAAAGATTGGATCTTCACAGTAGTGGAATGTAGGATGTATCCTATAAGACTACCATAAATTTCGTGCTAGATACCAAACCACTAAACTGAGCCTTCAACCAAATCCTTCTTTTGACCATCTACAAACACATATCCAAGAGGTAAATTTTCAATTTATATGGTGTTGTATCTTCATCTGTATGTCCTAGATTATGGAGCTCCCGGGTAGGAATGAGGTTGATCTATGAGCTAGTGTCCATTAAAGAGAAGGCAATTTCCATTCCATTATGTTGACAAGTTATATATAGTGGGTAGAGTTTCCCCTAAATCTTCAAACCCTTTCTTCTCTATAAAACATGATAATGTATCAAAATACCCCTCATTCAACCTCTTATGAATAATTATATTTATCCACAACTTCCTCAACATTAAATTTAAGGGTGATTTTAAACATTTCCGAAAGGACGTCACACATAGTACCATTCAATTACATTTATTGGGTATGTTTCCTCATTTTCCAAGTTCCCTATTGGTAAAAAAAATTTATAAGTATTTTTTTGGAATTTCTATATGCTGAATAGCAGGTACACCATTGTATCTGGATCTATAAATTGTTTAGTAGAGTTAGAAGTAATGTACTGGAGGTACAGAATGTGTACTTGTTGCTGGAGTAAAGTCAAGAATGGGTAGGTCATGCTTTGAGATGGTACACATTGTGTAGCTAAGGTACACATTGTGTGATGGTTAAATAGAAGTTTTTTTTACCTGAGGTGATGAGTTTTTAAGTGTAATTTATCCAGTGTGGCCTACAGACTATGACCAAGGGGTATACATCCTGACTCGGCAGGAGACTTGTTTAAAGTCATGTGTTTGGATAATTCACTTAGCACTATATTCACATTCTTCATTTCTCGTTACTATAGGATACTATTAGGTTACTTTAAGTGGTTCCCCTCATTATGGATTTATCTGAATGGCCTTGGATCTTTTGTGCATCTGCAGTGCATATATCTAGGTAAGTTTTCTTTCCCATTCTTCATTGCAATTGATCATGATAGTTCCATAGCCATGAGTAATCAGATCCACTGATCTATGATGGGTGATTATTGATATCTTCTTCTATTCCATCATGAGATCTTATTCTAAAAGAAATTCCTTCTATTTTTTTGGTATGTCATGCATCCATTCATGAGATATGTGGGATTTCTTCTCTCCTTCAACCCCATGTCTTGAGAATTGAATAAAGAATTTTATGTGCAAGTTTTATTCTATGGCCTTCGTTGATGTTGTTTCATTTCATTGACCATGGATTCCTTTATGGGTGAGTGCGAACTAAAATCGTACGTAGGTGGTTCTATCTTTAGACTATGATAATGATATCGAAATGTAATTTCATTATAAATTTATTTATGAAATTAGTATGTTTTTTTGTGCTTTTTGTAAAATGGTTTTGAAAAAAATGGGTTTACCTGGCATTTCATAAATGGATTGTGAAATGGCTTTCAATGGTTTCCAAATAATTGAAATGGATCATAAATTGTTTTGAATGGTTTTCAAAGCATTGAATACAATTGTAAAATTGAGATCATGGGTTACCTTGGGTTATTAAGAAAATGATTATCTTGAGGTCATCACCCACTTCATTGTGATTATCAAAGAAGTATTTCTTGGGTCTTTCCTCCATTTCCTAGGTATTTCGTTCTAGGGGACTGATATTTACATTGGGGGGGTGGTGGTTACTGATGGTGTATTCCTATGATTCCTAGTCATGTGTCCTATGATCAGTTTCAGTGCACATGATTATTGTGATATGAGTAGTCATTGGCATAGTCATGTAGCATTCCATGGAGTTGGGATACCTATACATCAAGTTAGTAATTATTTAGATTCTAAGTTACCCTTGATATTCATTTTTTCTTTATAGAAATTGGTATTTAAAATATGCTTTAAAACTCTTATACATGGTTTTCTTTAGAAATGTGAATAATGGGAAATATTTACCATGTTTTATATAAAACATTATTACTAATTATTATTCCATCTATTATTTTAAAAAATTAACATAAAATATTTGTTATAAGGAGACTTACTATGGAACACCTAGGGCTGGATTCTACTAAGCCTATTATCTCACTTCATGTGCACCTCTTTAGGGGTTCGTAGAACATTTTTTATTCTAGTGTAGGAAATGGTGAGATGCGTCAGTGAGGTGGCCAGGTTTGTGTCAACTGGGATGAGTTTCTTATGGTGATATGGTGGGATACTATCCACATCATCGCTTGGTGTAGCATTAGTTTTTAGTTCTCTGAAGTCGGACTTGGGTATAGATTTTTTAGCTACAGTTATTTTTTTTCACTATGTATAATTATAATTAAGGAATATATATTTCTTTTCCTTCTATTGCTTCATTCTCTCAATATATATGTTTTTATATGGTTTTTCAGGTTAGGAAAAATCATTCACTCAGTGGTGATATTTGATTACCAGGTGATTTTCTCCAGCCCATGTGGACCTATTATTCACGTCAGGTATACGATGGATTGGGTTGTGGGCCAGGTTTGAAGGCCCCCTAGTTAGTTCCTTACAATTTTGTATTAGATGTGGTCTGTCCCGAAGTGTGTTTGTCTTGGGACATCTGTTATACTAAAGATATGACAGTCAAGAATTAAGAGGTATATTAAGATATGTACATAGCCAGGTCATGTCGTAATGATTGTCTTATTTCGATGGTATATTTGGATGTGTGTCACTGTTATTGGTTTTTATTTTAAAAATATCTGATTTTCCTAATGTTTTTTATAGTTTCTACTACGATTTATTCTATGTTTGATCATTCTTGTGTTTCAGTGTGAAATAATATTCCTTTGAGATGCCTTCAATGGGTTCCATAAGAGGATGCAGCTGGTGCACCATAGGGGAACCCACCTATGGATCATAATATCATCAAAACTATCTTACAAGCAGTCCATGCTATCAATAAGGATGTTTCGTGAGTTCATAATGTAGTGGTTTAATTACAACCTGGGGATGGAGGAGAAAGTAATCGATCACAAGTGTTATTGTGTGATAATCCACCGTCCTTTAATGGTACGACTGAACTTCATGTGGTGGAGGATTTCATTGAGAATATCGATCAAATTTATGACTTCTTGGAGGAACCTAAGAATGTCAGGGTAATGTCATTATCATTCAGGCTTGAGGGTTCCCACAAGAGATGGTGGGATACTATGGTCCAAGTAAATAGTCATCTGGGAATGGATTGGAAGGGTTTCAAAAAACTATTCATTTAAGAGTTTTGTCCAAATTTGCTAATGATGGTGAAGTTTCTGGAGTTCATGTCTTTACAACGTGGAGTGCATTCAGTGTTGTAATACACCAAACGATTTTTTGACATTGCGTGTTTTTCTCCAGAATTGGTAACAAATGACCAGATGAAGGTCCAACAATAAAAACATGGATTGTGACTAGATATAAGATTGTATGTGTTTATGCTGAATCATATTACCTATGTGGAGATAGTAGACAAATATATTATGGAAGAGATGAAAATGGCATGAATTGTCAGTATTACTGCCTCTTCTCTTCCAACTAGTGAAAAATTCAGTGGCCTTCATGGGACGAATAAAATGTGGGAGTACTGTCACATGAGTTGTGGAGGTGGGTGTTAGTAGTGTTCCTCCTCTACACTATATGTTGCAACTTGTAGTGTTCTTATGACTTTCTATCAATGAGGAATGGTATGACACAATTGATATTCTACACCTATTCCGGCACAGTTTGGCAATAGATATGGATTTGTTGGTAATCTATAGTGTTTATGTTAGTTTATGAATACCCCCTGTTATGGTCAGGGTTCTTCAAATACAAATTATACTATAGAATAGTCAGAAGTTTGAAGGAAAAAAGGTCTCTATCCACAGTCCTCAAGAGTGAATCATTTACACATTTTAGAGGAGTGTCCTATAAAATTTGATGTAGGTATAGAAACAGTGAGTGGTACGATTATTATTTCATCATTAGAATCAATTTATTTTGTTTGATATTGGTTTATCCAACATGTTCATATGTTCATTCTTTATTGATGTGATTAAATGCTCAAAAAACAAATTTCCATTACAATGGAGATACAGACACCTCTTAGAGAGATGAAGTATCACAGATTTTGGTGTCCTTGTTTGTTAACGATAGTCATTACAATATCAGTATATTTTTTTCTCATTATTGATCTTGTTTTGTTTGATGTCATCATTATAATGGATTGGATTTTCATCATTGAGATGAGGATGATTTTTATCATCAACATGTTTCGATTCTTGTTGTCGATGGTATATCTACTATGTTTTTTGGAGAGTGGGACATGAGGTCAGGTTGTGCACGGCCTTCCCATTTTGATCCCTTGAGTTTCATAGTTTCTATTACATATGATCCTAATGAAATTTCCTCTATTGATGATCATCATGTTATTGTTCAAGACTTTTGTAATGTTTTCCTAGAGTATTTCTATGAACTTTTCCCAAAGAGAGAGAGGTAAAGTTAATGATTTACATGTGGCAGGTTCATAGATGATATTTAAGCCAAATTTTTTCCTGACACCATAGGAGTTTATAGAAGTCAGGATTTAGTGGATGACCTATTTTCGGAAGGTTTCATTCTCTCTAGTGTTTCTCCTTGGGCAACCCCTGTGCTCTTTTCCATGAAAGTGGATGGTTCACTTCGGTTATGTGCATACTATCAAATGTAGAACCAGGTAACAGTTATGAAAATTATCATTTTCCTCATGTGGATGATTTTTTTGAGAAGTTGATTGGGAAAAGTGGTTCCCAATGATTGATATTCAGTCTGGTTATCATCAGCTCAAGTCCGAGAGTTCGATATACTAATAATGAAACTCAGAATAAGGTATGACCATTATTAATAACTCTTGATGTTTTTTGGACTTACTAACACTACTAGAATTTTCATGTCATTGATGAATTAGTTATTCCATCAACATATTGTCACTTTTCTGGTAGTGTCGGTAGATGATATTCTAGTTTATTCGTAATCTAAACATGAGCACAAGAACATTCTATATATTGTTTTGCAAATTCTGAGAATTCACTATCTGTACGTAAATATTAGAAAATATAGTTTCTAGATTTGATATGTGAAATTATTGGGGCAAAAAATGTATGATCATAGTTTATCAGTTCATCTCAAGAAGGCGATTGATGATATTTCTTGGAAGGAATAACATAATGACTTAGAGATATGAAGATTCATGGGTCATTCTTAACACTATTTATGGTTCATCATGGATTTATCTAAACTAGAAGCACTTTTGACTTCTCTAACATAGAAAGTGGTGAAAATCATGTGGGATTCAAAATATCAATCTTCATTCGATGAATTGAATCAATTTCTAGCATTGGATCCTATTTTGATCATACTTGATCATGGTTAAGTGTATATGTTATTTTCTGTTGCATCTAACACTAGTATGGGATGTCTGCTGATGTTGGATGGCCATGTGGTAGCATACGTATCTTCACAACTCTGAACACATGAGAATAACTACCATATATATGACATAGATCTTATTGTGGTTATGTATGCCCAAAAATTATGGAGTTACTATCTCCTTGGGAAGAAATTCATGGTCTTCATTGATCATAAAAGTGTGAGATATATTTTCTTTTAAAAATAATTGAATCTCAGATAGGGATGATTGATAGAATACCTTCAAAATATTGTATTTTAAATCACCTACACTTTGGGGAAATAGAATGTTTTTGTTGATTCTCTTAAAAAGAAGATACTATCACTGTCTATTTTTGAATCGATGGAGCAGTGGAATATTATAGGGCTTTTTATTTAGTTTCGCATGGACATTGTGGAGGATGTTTTAGGTATGGTTTTGAATAATGATTAGTTTTCATCATTCTCCTGGATATTATTTTGAAAACTCATCAGCAGGATGATGAGGTTTTGATGACATAGGAATGAAATTATGGTTTGAAGACCATTCTTAGTTTTTTACTTTCTTCAGATGGCATACATCACTTCAGAAAGAGAGTATTTATCCCACCACCTATGAAATGTTCAGTCTTGATTTAATATCATATATATTAATGTGATGTACATCAAGGAACTATGAAGATGAATTATGTCATGAAAAGAAGATTCTGGTGGCTGGGTATGAAGGGTGACATTGCATATTTTGTGTCCTGCTGTTAAACTATCGATAGATAAAGAAAGAGAAATTGAAACCTTCTAGTTTTCTTCAGCCTCTTCTGGTTCTGGTATAGGAATTGGATGATGTATCCATGGACCCTATTGTAAGATTTCCATGGACACCCATGGGGAAAAATTCTCTCAAGGTGGTTGTTGATCGGTTAACAAAGCCTTCAAATTTCATTATGATCAAAGACACAACTGAAGTTGAATATATGGGTATGTTGAATGTGACGAATATCGCGAAGATCCATGGGAGTTCATCATCCATTGTATCAGATTGGTATTATATATTAACCTCATGATTCTGGAGGATTCTTCAAGAGGAAATGTGGAATTAGTTTGTGTTGAGCAGAACATACCATTCATAGAGGGATGGTCATACAGTGCCTATAATTCAAATCCTGGATGATATTATTTGTTCCAACATCATGGATTTTTGTGGATGTTGGATAATCCATATAGGAATGGTTGATTTTGTTTACAAAAATAATAATCAATCCTTGATAATAATGGATCCTATAAAGGAATTGTATGGTTTCCCATTCAAATAAACTTTTTCTTAGGAAGAGGTAGGACAAGTTTCTTTAGTTGGACCAAGTATGGTTCAGGAGACATCTATAAAGATTTAGGATGTGAGATGACATCTAGTTATAGCCCAGAGTTGAAAATAATCATATGAATATTGAATATGTAATCCTTTAAAGTTTTCAATAATAGATTGGGTTATCTAGAATGTTTCTTCGAATTTGCATCACTATCGTCAAGGAAAACATGGAAAGTTCACTCAGAGATATATTAGACTGTTTGAGAAAACTGAACATATTGGATAGGTTTCTTATCTATTATAATTACATATTTAGTTGACATGAATCCTTGATCTTATCCACAAATCTCATATGAGGATGTTTCACCCTGATCATGCTAACATTCGTTATTTGGATGAAATTGACCTAGATTCGGATTCTTCTGTTTTGGAGATACTAGTTGAAATCATTGAAAAATCGATGAATGTATTGTGTGGGAATTCAATACCTTTGGTCAGATTTCTATGAAAATAAGGATCACTTCGTCATGAGACTTGGGAACATGAGTCATTGATGAGCGAGTAGTAGACTCATATTTTTCAAAGAGTTATATCTTCCACATGACTTCCCATGTATAGAAATTTACAATGTTAGTGATTTTGTAAAATCATGTTACCTTGATCAGGTATGTTTTCCCTTTGTGTATGTTCCCTTTTGTTTTAAAATACTTAGATGAATTTTTATAAATTTTTTGCAGGCTGTAGAGCAGGTATGCCTAGTGTACTAGAATTACACATTCTTACAAGTTTCTTGAATCATGAATTGAATTGGGGAGATCATGTTGTGAGATGGTACACATCGTGTACCTAAGGGACATGTTTTGTAGGGGTTAAATGTCCAATTTTTAAGTAAGGTGATTGGTTTTTTAGTTTATATTATCTGGTATGGACTACATGTTATGAAAAATTGGTACACGTCATGACTATTTCCTCTCCCATATTAAAGTCACACTTTTAGATATTTCACGAATCCCTCACTTCCCCTAAATCATTTCTTTTGACCACAAGAAGCTCTTAGATTTTTTTAGGGGACCACCTCATTTCAGATCAATTCAATCAGCCTTGGATCTTCGTTGCATCTATGTTGTGTCTCTCTTGGTAAGTGTTATTTCATGTTCTTCATTGTAATTGATCGTGATTGTGCCACATTCATGCATTATCAGATCCATTGATCTAAGATGGATGATTCTAGTTCTCTTCTTCTAGATCCATTATGTGATCGTGTTTCGAAGGTCATTCTACGGCCTGTTGTGGTATGAAAATTTCTATCCTTGTGGTACATGGGTTTTCTTATATCGGTCGACCCCTAATCATGTAAATTAAAAAACTAATTTTATCTATTGTTATGATTCTTGATAATTCATTAACATTTTTTTGTTTTGTTGATCTTGGATTCCTTTACGAGCGTGTGCGAACTGACCAATGAGGTAGTTGGTTTAGTAACTAGCCTATGATAATGAGATTTATTGCAATTGCATTGTAAAATTAATTATGAAATATGCATTATTGGTTGGGTGTGTTGAAAAGTGTTTTGATAGAAAAATATTTTTTCAGTTTGTTTTGTAAATGTATTGTGAAATGGTTTGGAATGGTTTTCAATGATTTGAAATTAATTATGAATGGTTTTCAATGGTTTTCAATGAATTGAAATGAAATGTGAAATTGAGAACATGGGTTACCAAGGGTACTTTGGAGGAAATATAAGTTTGATTCCATAATCAATTTTTTTTATTATCAAGGAAGATTGTATAGGGGAGTTCATATGTTTCCTATGAATATTTATCTAGGGTACTAGTATTGACATTTTGGGGGATTTACCCAAGGGGTATTTTTATGCTTCGTAGGAATGTTTCCATGAATCAATTTTTGGGAACTAGATTATTTGGTATCAGTAGTCTACATCCTGGTCCTGTAGTATTCCTTGGGGTTGTGATACATATGATTTAGGTTTGTTCTAATTGGATTTCAGATTTAGCAATGATATGAATGTGTGTGATTATGGAAACTATTATGCAAACATTACATAGAAATTATTAGACCTATATTTGATTAAAACTATAGAAATATAATAATGTTTACCCGGATTTCTAAAAAACTGATAACTACTTTTCATGCCATGATTTATTTTAGAAAATGACCATAAATGATTTTTTATAGAGATGCTTGTTATGGAACACTTGGGTGGGATCCTAATGAGCATGTTAGATCACACCCTGTGCACATAATCGAGGGTGTGTAGAATATTGTTTGTCTTCTATGTAAGGGAAAGTCAAAGCTCTATAGTGATGCGATGATGTTTTTGTCAGCTGGGATGGGTAGTTGGTGGTGAGATGGTGGGATATTGTCCATGCCATTGCCTAAAGTAGATGTTGGTTTTGGCCCTTTGTAGATATAATTATGTTTCAGAGTTTTAGATTTTGTTACATTTGTCTTGTTCCACTTTGTTTTCTTAAAGTTATGGAATATATATTTCTTAGTCCTCCACTATTTCATTCCCTCTATATGAATTTATTATATGTGGTTGTTCAGGATGAGAAAAATCATTCCCTCTTTTTTGTTGCTCGATGCTCGGGTGCTTGCCACCAGCTTGCAGGGATCGAGAACTCCCTTGACGTATGTGATGGATCAGGTTGGGTTACAAGTTTTTGGGCCACCTGAGTTTGTTAGGTACACACATATACTTTGACAATATGAGTTATTCATCAATCTAAATACTCACGGGTATGTTGGTGAGGTGTTTAGCACATACTACATTCTTTCTAGGGGATATTGGCTCCTATGGATGTTCAATATTTGGGAAAGGCCACATCAGACATTGTTTGATGAGGAACGGAAGCACAGCTTGCACTACACCACTACAAACAAAGTCTTGAAAAGTGTTGTCCCTTATCAGTGCTGCAAAAATTCAATGTTAAAGTCCATCTGTATCATTGCTAAGAAATCGGTGATAAAATCGAACCTTTATCAACATTTTATTTTCGCATTGATAATGGTAAGCCTTTATCAGCACATTATTAGTGTTAATAAAGGTCCACAATAAGATGAAATAATAAAACAAATAAAAATAATTTTTTTACACATTCATTAATTAAATATTTATTTTCATAAATGTAAAAATAGAATATAGATTCATATAAAATCTTGAAATTAATAAGTTGTATTTTTTAAATATATACTGATATGAAAAATGAATAAAAATAAATAATTAAACAAAAAAATTTAGAATGAGTAAATTATGGATAATACAAATCTATTTACTAATTAAATATTTAGTGATAAAAATGAAAAAAATTAATATACATATATATAGATTAAAATATTAATAAATAGTATATATTAAATATAGATATGTCAAATTTATAGATCGTAATAATGTAATAATAGAATAATAGATGAAAAAATTATAAAACTATTTTTTTTATAATGAAAAAATTATTAATAAAAATAAATAATTATGATATGTAAATATATTAATTATAAATAGTGATAAATAATATATATTAAATATAAATATTTATAAAATGGATAAAATGTTCATTTAAAACATATTAACGCCTTATTCATTTTTAATACTATTTTATTTTTCAATTTAATATATGTCAAATGTCATGTGTTACATTGATTTCACATATCACTATATATATATTAAATTAAGGATTTTCTATAAACAAACAAACACACAAATATATTTAAATAATATATTGAATCAATAACACATAATATTTAGGTAATTTATTCAAAGTATTGTATATTTTAGAGTTTCATTACTACGTGATATATTTAATATATACTGTTTTTAATCAGTAAATTTATTTATTTATTTTTAATACTACTATTGTTAAGGTATTCATTTATAATTTTTCTTATTTTTTTCTACAATTATATTATTTCAATTATTTTATATATATATATATATATTTATTTATTTACTGTGTTTTAGTATTTTCTATTTGTATTCATCACTACTTCAATATATATGCATATCTATATAATTTTTTAATATTTTATATAAAATTAATAAAACATATACATTTATTCTAATAAATTTATGTTTACTCATTTTGAATTATTCAATTTCACTCATTTTAAAAATACATTTATTTAAGATTATATATCCCATAAAATAGTTAAAAATATATTTGTAATAAATAATTATAAATAATATATTTATAAATTTATAAATATTATAAATGGGTAATTATTATTGTTTAAATATGTATTTATATAATTATATAAATATAAATATATATTAAATAACTATATCATTATAATAAATTTATTTAATTGATTATAATTATAAATCCTCTATAAGTGATAAAATTTTAGTGAAAGAAAAAGGAATATTTATATGTTTTAATACAATACTGTTAAATGTCATATTTATCAGTACTAAGACATTAACACTGATAAATATTTCTTTTATAGGGGGTAAGAATGATCAGATAAATATCCCTATTTTTAGTGCTTATCAGTTTAGTTATGATAAATTGTATCTTTATAAGTTCTTTTATGAAAGAACTGTTAAATGTATCCCCAAAATATTAAAAATAACCCTAATTGTGACTCAGTCACTAGTGATTCTCAAGATCTCATAGAAATCATTTTCTCATAGAAAGATTCCAAAACATTCCCTTAGATGTATCATGGTAAGAATCCAACATACGTTACTTTCTTATTTTCCTCAATCATCGTTTAGTTTTTTAGGTTCTGCATTTTTTGTTATTGGGATATTCATAAGAATGAAGAACCCAAAAACCGATCTCCTCACCATTGAAATAAAATTATTGATTCAATTTCATATTTCATCTTACATAAAATATGGTATCTAAGAATCAGAAGGATGTTTTCATTCGGTATAGTCAGTCAACATTTGTGTATTGTCCTATATAGATAAATAAAATATATTATTCACCACAAAGTACTGCAAAGGTAATTTTATATATTTTCCTTTGAATATTCACTAGGATTTAGTGATTGGGAAGTGTGTCTGAGGTAATGTGATGACCATTATTGTAACTATTTGGGTATATTATGTCATAAATTTTACAAAATAGAATCAGAGTGAAACCAAGAATTGTAGTATCAATTATATCAAAAATAAAAAACATTACAAACATAATATGTAATCCATAAATAAGACACTATTTCACAATTTTGTTGGATACATGAGTTATTATCTGAATTCTATGTTTTTTTTCCTTTATTCCTTCTTCTATCTTTTAAAGGCTTAGATCTCATATTTAGGAGATGATTGCTATAAATCTATAAGAATATATGAAATTTCATGTTCTTATGTGTCATTGTTTAATTTTTCATTCCAGAAAAAATTAAGAATTTTTATTAATAAATACATAAATAATAATTAAATAAATTATTTTTATATACTTTGATGTGTTGAATTGGTTTATATATCTTGTTAATTTATTGAGATTATATAATTACCCCCTTTATCGATACTATTTGTTATTTATTTTTAACATATATTTAAAAGAATGCTTCTAAAGTCAATTTAATTATATTTAATGTATGAAAAGTCTTATTAACAATAAAATTTATGAGAGATAGGGGTATGTGGTTCATATTTAATATTGATTATATTGTGAATATTTATGAAATATTATTTTTTTGGAGGGAGAGAACTATGCTAATATCTACATTAATATAGAATATGTCCCTACTTTGATCCCTAGATATACATAGGAAGGATCCAATGAATATCCCTTAAATGATAGAAAATATATTTATCCTCATGTTGTAGAGGTAATTATAGATCTACTTCAAGATAAGTGGTATAATTTTCAATGACATGAACAAATAGTATATATGGTTACTCTATGAATTTATGGTAATATATTTTAATAAAAAAATTTGGATATAATTTATCATATTCATTCAATTTAGATGTGTAAAATAATTATATATAAATTGTGAATATACATTGAAAAATTCACCCTTTAAGCGATGTATGTTATTGGATGGATTTTACGGTGGATTAAAAAAATATCCAAAATTAGAAGCTGAGGAATCCTTGAGTATACATAAGTGATTTCGAATATTGGTGTGGTGAGTATCATTTTTTCAAGACCCATTAGAGTAAAGGTATTCCAATTCATGTTCATTGGAGGAGTCTTTTTGAGTGATTCCATCTGTGTAGTTTCCTAAGACACATTAATCCTTATTTCCTCTTTGACGTGAATCATGTATATCGTTGTTGTTAGTTGGGGAAGCTCGAATGGTCCTTTTTATCTATTCCTTATAGGAAGGGCCATTAGATATGATCGGTAGATTATTTATCGTTGAGTAGTTTATAGATAATGCTGGATAACATCCTTCAACTTTCATAGATAAAATCCTAGTATATTGTACTCTTGTTGATGATCATAGGAAACAAAAGATTTCTATTATTTATTTATGATAATATTTTATTTCATATGTGATTGAGGTTATAACATATGAAAACAATTTTTAACATACATATTCTATATATATAACCAACTAAAGAAGTGGTAACCAATTTCAATTTAATTTATTAGTATCTTATATATTTCTCTCTCACGTACATATACCTACACAATGCTAACCCTACTCTAAAAATTCATTCATGATTCATATGAGTCGACTATGAAATACATCTCCATCAGCTATTGTGATTGAAGAATAGAACAGAAAATATTAGAAATCAATATAAATAACATTTAATAATAAAAGGTCATGGGTTAAAAAAATAATGTTATGTATATAAGGATTAATTTTGGTAACATATATATAAAATAAAATAAAATTCATATATAAAAGTCCATAATATCATTCATATTTAATGAAAACTATTGGTATCATGAACCAAGATATAATACTATAATACTATAATACAAGAAACCTTTAATACATTTATTTAATCTATCATAAAATTCTAGATTTAATTACATATCTTTATGATTGATTAGACTCCCTATTTAAAAATAGCTTCCTCCCATCATTGTTGTTCCAATATTCTTTGATGACATTCATCCCAGTCAAATTTTATTCATTAATCTCCATAAATGTTTCTACAATGGTTTGGAATTCCACATCTCCCAACTCATTCTTCAACTCCTTCATCCATTCACACTCATCATTTACTACTTCTTAGGAAAAAAATGACATTGAAGAATTAATCAAAACATAATGAATGAATTTTTTTGGTTTAATGATACACATTTTATTATACATCTCATTGAATTACTTAGGAAAAACCTCATCAATAATTACTTTTATTTTGAGTACGGTCACATTTTTTCATATTAGAACACTCTAGTTTATCATACTTGGACAGGAAAACTAATACTATGTCTCATCTAATCTAACTCTTTACGGTATTCCTCTAATAATGAGAAAAGATATTTGGGCCTATTTTCATTTTCTTCATTTGGATAATTTCTCTTTGATTTTTGGATAAATGGAATGATTTCAATCTCTCCCATTCATATCACATCAATAACAATATGAGTTTGTGCCTCCTCTAATACCTACCAATAAAGAATCGTTTTGATATAGTGGAAAACAATAAATGTTTTTCCATGAAATTAAATGACTCCAGTAGAATTCATGTTGATCCAAATGTTCATTACTTTATTTTTGTATTGTAAAATATTAGAATCCAGAAATAAAAGTGCATCAAATTTATTTTCTATCTTTATTGAAAACTCTTCTTTCATGTCCAAAACAATTACTAATTCTTTTGGATTCTTGAGACTCATCCTACCTCTACACTGATCCCTAATATATTAAATATTGTTTGAACATCATTTCATAGTATTCTACAAAACAAATCACCAGTACATGTTATCTGATGACTTTGGGTGAGAGTAGTTCATGTAACATTGGTGGATTTCGACAAAATTTGGGAGATAAATTTCAATCCAAAAAATTGAAATAACAAAAATTTGGGTGGTATTTCATCTGGGAACATTGGAACCAAGATGTAGTGAAGAAGGATATTTTGAATGAGGGAGTCCAATTCATCATCAAGAGATGGAAGATAGTCAACATCTAATGATAGATTAAATAAATGTAGTGAAGATTAGATGGACTGGAGTATTGATATTTAATATATCATTGTTCAATATGGTAACAATTTTTATGAAATATGCATGAAACTATGAATTATTATGAATGGATTTTATTGTATTGTTGTTATTCATAAAAAATTATATTATTGACTTCTCATAGAGACAATTTCTTCAACACACGATGATGTTACAAATGAGGATGAAGAATAAACAATTGATGGTGAAATTAAAGAATTATTAGGGGTTAAAAAAATGTTACTAAAAACAAATACAACAATGCATAATTATAGTGGAGAATAAAATTATCAAAGTAAGAATTTAGGGTGTAAAATTTTAGGTTGTTTGCAATCAACGCAGCTAACCTGATGACCCTAACAAGTAAATGATCATTAGTTTTCATGGAGTCACAATGAGGATGAATGTGCTGATTGATATTGGTTTGTGGTGCCACATACAACCTGTAATGAATTAAATCATTTTAAATGTTATACCAAAAATGTTACAACATGATTTCTCTATTATACAAAAATGTTAGATAACTAATCATTGATTTCATTTTAATTTTATTCTATGTAGAAATTTCTTATTTTTTATTTTATCCATAATATATTTTCCTTAATTACTAATATAAATTCCCATATAAGCTTCCGGACTATTTTTATATAGTTGCATCTTTGAGAAGTTGAGGGAAACTAATTCCCCACCAACAATATAGTTATGTAATCATTATCAATGAGAAAAAATGAATTTTTTTTCCAATCATCACAAAGTGGAATAATTTTAGGTGTATTCTATTAGATAATATATTATTTCAAAATATATATATTATCCATATTTATTCAAAATTGGTAATTAATGAAACAAAAAAAAGAGTGGGGAAAATAAAGAATTTTTATCAAAACAAATATACCGAAATCACAAAGTAAGGATGGGGTACACTTCATTAGAGAATAAATTGGTCTGTATTTCAAATAAACAATAAATTTTTAATTATGTGATATGAAACATCATATATTCGTTTTTATATGGATATTTTTGAATAAAAATATAAAGCCACTTCCATCCAACGTCATGTGAAATTTATGGATACTCGTGTAACAAGGAGAGTAAATTTGTTAATGAAAATAAGAAAATAGTACGAGAGTCCTGTGTAAGTATGATATAATTATAAATATCCCTTATTTAAAACAACATTACATTAAAATTACTTTTTATGATTATATGTTTTATATGAATTAGATAAAATAATCAGTAATCAATATACTAGAAGAGATACTTTCAGTAGAATTGATGCACCTAGAAAAATACGGTTGTGTTAGTGGATTTGGTTTTTTGAGTCTCTCATAAAACATACTGCGAGATGTTAAAACCACATGACGATACAAGTAATATTGTCAGATGATTTCATAATCAAATTGTGTCAGTAGTGGATTTTATTTTGCGGTCTGGTTTGGAAGACCAATGTTTATGAAAGGATCAATGTAAATCGGATGGGGTGAAAATATCAACTCACAAACCAATTGACTCCAATATCTTTGAGGCTATTTCTTCTCCCCAACCACATAACAATCATGAGGTAAACAATTTTATCATTACTCATTCTCCTAAATGTGAATATAAAAACATCTGAAAACATTATGTTACTAAAATTCTATAGGGTTTAGTTTTATGTAACTTCGATATACAAAACCCACATTAAATCGTGTTATAATGAGTACGGTGTATAATATCGAAGGAGACCAGCTACACAATCAATACCTCCCAAAAGATCCCAACTGATTGGAGATTGAGGTAGATTACGAACTGACTTCTATGTTTCATGCTCTATAAGATGGTCAAGACATTTAAACAGTCAATGATTCTATTAATGATTTCATATCAAGGCCCTCTAATATTATATGGTTACAAAAATTACCTATTTAAAAATAATTCATATGAAAAACATGTTAAAGTTGTTGATAAAAGGAATGAAGTGTTTTTTTATATTTCATATGTATAATGATGCGAAGAAATAGATGGCCAAATAAAGAAAATATATTTAATTGACCTGGAAAAGACAATGAAATTTTTATATTACCTTCCTCCTTCCAATTACAGAGAAACATTTATTATCAGTAATAATTCATGTAGAGACCACAGCTAATGATAAAATTATATATTACATAGAATATAATTAAAACATATATGGAAATTTATTAATATATTTAATTGGTCTTGATAATCTTACTAAGAATCTCATGAATGAATTATTGGTTGTCTCAGTTGTGAAAACATACATATGGTACATTCTCATTAAATATCTGTCCAAATAGTGAACTAATGTGTTTATTAATGTTTTAAACTATTCATATTTTGTGTAGTAGTTTATATCAGAACTATATAATGGGAATACCATACATTGCATGATTTGGATTCATTAATTGATATACCAATTATATTCCCGAATATAAATTGAAAGTAAAATTAATTAATATGAAAAAATGATAGGGTACGTAAAGTGTTTAATAAAAAAATAATCTGACGGAAGACTATTTTTTATGCCTATAATGAAAATGTAAAACACTACAATCTAAACACAAAAAAAATAATTTTTAATTTTCTCATTATATAATATTTTTAGTTTATATATACTACTTAATACATACTAAGATGCTGATAAACTGTTAAAATGTGGAATTGAATTTTAGTTTTAAAATATTTTTGAATACATTTGAACTATTTAGATTGATGATTTTCTTGTGGTAAATGAGTGTATGTATATTTTTATGATGATTTTACCAGAATTATAAATCATAGGGAGGTTAAAAATACAATTGATTTATTACTTGATGTTAAATTGATTATAAAATCCCCATATCAAATAGCTCAAGTAGAACATATAGAATTGAAGAAGAAGTTGCATGATTTCCAAGATAAATATTTTAATATACCCAACACTTCACCATGGTGTGATCATATTTTTATTATTAAAAAAATATTATTCCATGAATCTTTTCATCGATTATAGAGATTTTAAAAATATTACTATTGATAAAAATTATCCATTTCCTCATATATATTAATTCTTTGATATGATCTTGGGTGATTAATGTTTTTTAAAAGTTGACTTGGGGTGAGGTTACAATCACTTGAAGCTGAAGGGGGATGGGATTCTGAAAACAAAATTTCATACCCGATGTGGGAATTATGATTTTGTAGTTATTCTCATTATTTTTAAATTTTCTAATGTTGTACTTATAGATTTAATGAATTGGATTTTCAATGAATATTTTGATATGTTTTTTGTTGTTTTATTTGATGGTATTTTGGTTTGATAAAAAATTTATGGAGATTTTGAAAAAATATAAATTTTTTTCAATAAACTATTTATTTAAAGAAGTTATATGGGAAATTTAGAAAAATTGATTTTCAGTTACAAAATATTTATTTTTGTGGTGACAATGTATATTAGTATAGTGTGACCATTGATCCCACCAAAACTAAAGTGGTTGATTAATAGGTAGGATCTATATATGTTACAATGATTTTTTTTCTTGATTTATTAAGCTATTACATATGGGATTTTATAGACATTGCATGGTAATATAGCTCACAAACTAAGCTAACAAAGAAAGGGAGTAAATTTATTTGGACAAAATAATGTTATGATTGATTATAGTAATATAATAGATGATTGTTTAATGCTCTAGGTTTTGACCCAACATCTATAATGGTGTGTTTTTTATATAGTTTTGATTATATCAATGTACATGGTTTCATTTTGATGGAGAATGATCAGGTAATTTCTTACCCTACATGGAAACTGAAACCTCATGAGTAAAACATTTCCTCACATTATTTGGAATTATTAGCCAAGTTTTTCACTTTAGAAATATTTAAAAATCCTTTGTTTATATCCATATGTGAAATATATACTGATAATAAAATTTACATTTATATATTCACTAAAAATTAATAGAACTTGGGGTATAAAAGATATTGAAAAGAGATTAGGGATTATGATTTCATGATCAATTACAATTATGGAAATGTAAATAATGTGGCCGATGCTTTGAGTAATGAATGAAATTCTAGAATAACCATGTTATGTTTGGAACACGATGCCTTGGTAAATTATTACATGATTATTTTGAAATTGATGTGCCAGAAATTCCATTGTTTTGTTTTAGGTGTCTATGAATTTATCTCAATTACACGTGATTAATAACGAGAAAAAATACCCTAAGTTACAGATTAATGTATAATTGGATATAAAGTATTTGTTTCAATAATTTAATATAGATAATAATTGTGTTTTGAGATTTTGGAAGAGATTTTGTTTGACCTATGATTCACAGTTGAAGAAAGTGTAATTAATGGAACCTCATAGTTGTCTATTTTTAATTCATCCTTATATAACTAATATGTATATAGAATGTTGGGAGCATTAAATCTTGGATGAAATGAAAATATATATAGATGACTTTACCATGACATGTTTGATTTGACAATATGTTAATGTAGAAAGACAATTACTAAATCTGATTCATTATCATTTTCTAGTTCCAATGTAGAAATAAGAAAATATATCCATGTATTTCATAGAGGGAATACCAAACACTTCTCTAGGTAATAATTTATTTTGGGTTGTAGTTGATCAAATAACTAAATATCTACATTTTTATCATATTTGAGACACTCTACCTATATATGAAATATATATGTTGAATCTTAAAGTGATATTTTGGTCATATGGAGTCTCTCTCGATATTGGATTTTATTATTATCATAGGTTCACTCCTATCATTTGGAAAGTCATTTATATGCCATTGGGAACTAAATTAAATTTCAATACTGCTTCTCATACACAATAAAATATACTTCATGAGTAATAAATTCAAACATTTTTGTATATTCTTCGAGCTTGTTCAAAGGATTACCAAAGAAGGTGGAATCAATATATTTATTTGGTTGAGATTTCTTATAATTGCAGTTTTCATTTTAGTATACAGATGGTAGATTTTGAAGCATTATAAAGAATGTTATGCCAAAATCTAGCATTTTGGGATCAATTAAGTGAAATATTGTTGATTGGACCCTTATTGGATGAGGTAATGGATGATAAAGTTTAGTTGATTCAGAAAGACATGGGGACGTCTTAGAGAATGCAAAAAAGATATTGGTATAACTGGAGTAATAATAATTCATTTGAGGTAGGTGATGATGCATTTCATAAATTTTATCCATAAATAAGTGTGAAGAATTTTGGTAAGGATTTTTAGAAGAGTCCAATGTTCATTGGAACCTATGAAATATTAGAAAAAGATTTATCAGTTTTCTACCAAGTGGATTTTCCACAGAGTTTTTCCTAGGCACATAATGTTTTTCCTTTTATTATGATACAAATGTATGTTCCGGATTAATCTCATGATTTGAGACCTAAAGTAGTTATGTTAGAAGATAAAATTTATTATGTGGAAAAGCCTATTAATACCACTGATCATAAGTATTAAGTATTGTAGAACAAGTTAATTATCCAAGTTGAGGTTTTATAAAGAAACAACATAGTTGATGATGAAACATGGAAATGTTGAAATTCTATCAGGTAAAGATATCCTTGCTTGTTTAATCAGGGAATAAAATTACAAGGATTCAATTTTTATAAGGGGTATATAACAACTGCTGTATTAATAAAATATTTTTTCAATCTACAATAAAGTAGAAAAATTAATTATAAATGTATAATGAAATAAGTTTTATTTATAAAAATTAATGAATACATACTAATGAAAAAGTAACACAAACATTGAAATAAAATGTTACCATTAAGAATAGTAATCTAGATTTTAAAATAATAACATCACCTCTGAAAATATAAATAATTTTTAGGTATCTCGTGAGTCAAAATAAGAAACATGTATATCATGCAATATGTACAAAAATGATTGAAAATTTATAACTCATGTGTTGGAATTTTTGTGAAAGGTAAATGTTTATTTACAAATTTTTATTAATATAATGATTTTATTGATAATATTATTTCATAGAATAGATTCAAAAATTAATATTCTGTTTTATTTTAATTATAATATAATTTTATGAATGCGTAATTAATTTTTTAATGTTTCATAATGCTGGATATAGTATTAAAATTAGTATTTTTTGAATAAATAAAGATTTAATTTAAAAAGAAATTTCTCACTAATATAAAATTATTTTGAAAACTGGAGACATTATAGAAATATAAACATGATGAAATGGTTAGGGATTATTTTTAAGATTTTTCTAAACTATTAGTTTTTTTTAATATTTAAATACAATTATTAATGATATATAACATTATAATTTAATAAAATAAATATTTCTTCATGGATGATGTATGTATGAGGTAATAAATCATTATATTGAACTAAAAATATCTATTATTAGTATTTATTCCTGGGAATCCTCACCATTAATTCTATTGATCCAAAATTATAAACAAATGAATAAAATAATAAAAACACACCTCTCCTATCCGTATAAATACCTACACTCACAAACCACTGTCCTCACACCTCTAAATACTTTTAGTTTTATATAAATTTTTCCAAATTACATTCCCAAAACACTTCCACACATCCATGACCAAATTTTATCACCAATAGTGAAAAATCATGTTTTTATGGAGGTTCTCAAGGAGTTCATATTCCAATGGTAAAGTCCTCCTCTATCTTTTAAAATCATTCATTTTCTACCATATCCTCACCTCCTATATCCAAAGTGAAATTCTAACTCTGATATCACACATATATTATAACTTTATAGTGTTAATATAATATCCATCCCCAAACCTCTTCACTTCTCCTCTAATTCTGAAATAATGAAGGCAATGTCCATGATGTATTGGTTCACCACCTTCGTGGATGAGGATTTTTCAATTTCCATTACTGCATTCAAGGTGGGTCGTAAACCAAAATTATGGTTACAGTAAATTATAATTTGTATATTATATCTTTTTTAATGTTCTTTTACTAATTTTTAGACATCATATTACATAAAATTAAAGTTTTTGGTGATTGTTGAAAAAACTCCAAAAATAAACCAAATATTTATCATTAATATTTTATATAGGGAATCATTATCATATTATGGAAAAAATTATATATGGGATCACTAAAAATTATGTTAGAATATTAATACCCTTTCATTCCACTTCTATTTTTATTCTTCTATTTGAATGTATCTTCCATAATTATACTCAAGGGAACTGAGCATAAACCCATGAAACAAAGACTCACAAAATTATGAAATTGAACTATATAACTCAACCAAATGGTCGTAAATGAAGATAATAAAATTATAATAAATAAAATAAATTATGTATAGTTTTAATGTTTATTAATTAATTATTATTATTTTATTCTCCATGATATTAAATATAATGACCTGACAATAAACGTTAAATATTCTAGTGTTTTTGAACATGAATTCTGCTTCATAAAGTTCTAAGTTTATTTTAAGTTTTTGAATTTAAGTGAAAAAGAAAAAATTTATAAAAATTAAAACTATAACCTAAATGTGAGAACAAATACTCAATGTCTATTTTATTCACCAAACAAAGGTCTCTAAAATAATGACTGGTTTCATTTTTTGGAAAATCATCACAGTATTTCCATAGATCTCATCATTTCCACTACTCTCCCTTAAACCCTATAAAAAATATTTTAAAACATTGGATAATAAAAAACACCTTAATTGATATAAAAAATAAATAAATAATCCATTAATACATTAATAATGATAAACCCATGAATATATTTTTACATAGTTATACTCTCCATCAATTAAACATATACTCTGAAGATTACATCCTGAAATCATTTGAATTCTATAAACTTTTCTAGAAAACAAAAAAACATAAATGGAAATTATAAAATAATTTCCATAACACTATTACATATAATTTTTATCTCATGGATACAGAGGGATAACCATCATTGTTACATATGGAATAACTAGCACTGTATATTCCCTTAATCTATTATAAGAAACCCTACTGGTTAATTCTATTCTGCTACCCAATTCATTGGATTATATTAATGGGCACAAACACCCTCACATTAGCATGAATCAACCTATAATCAGAAAAAAAATATCATGAACCATAATATATGAATAATACATAAATCTTGTATAAAATAAAAATTCTTTAAGAAAATAAATTTTCTTTCAAAAAATCACATTTCATTTTTTACAATGCTGCAAAATCTTAAATGAAAATATTTTATTTCAAAATAAAACAATATAATTGTAAATTGTACATAAAAAATATACTGTATCATGATTATGTTAACTTATTTTGATTTTTATATATTAAAAAACATTCCTTGTGGATTTATTAAAAATAGTTCAATGAGTAACTTCAAAAGACATTTTTAAAAGAAAGTCCCTTACCTTGAGACAGACTCATCACATAAAATATTTATCCTCTAGAATTATATATATATGATAATTATTTATATTATTGGTTAAACGTTTATAGTTTATTTTTTCTTTTATATAACTTGTAATTAGGTTATCTTAATTAATAAATTATTTAAGTTATCTGTAGATGTCATGTGGATATTCAGTAAATAATTCCAAAATGAATTTGGTATGATGCCAACAATCAAAGTGGTCATAATTTGATCATCACTATAATAATATTAATGTTAAAATAATATGTATTATACATCATATATAATTTAAATTCCATCCTTTAAAATGGATAATAAAAATTGAATATGTTATAATCAAATAGATGGTAAGTTGTATGTACGAATGAGTAAGGCTTCCAGTTTTCAATGATAATTTTAGAAAAAGGTATATATCAATTTTTATATTAAGAATGATCATAATGTTGTTAATATAATATTAATAATTAAAATATTCTTATCTATATTATCCATGTGATGTGGTGATTATAAAAGTATCACATCTCTTCATGGAGGTGATAATTTACACATACACATAAAAAACGTTATCATTTTTCTATGAATGGAAATGAAAGAAAAAACTATAATGCTTCTAAAATGTTAAATATTTCATGAATATCATATATAAAAATTAAATTCATCATTATTACTAGTCTGATGATAATTTAATGAAAAAAAAATTCCTCATTTCATGAGGCGGTGGTCCTCCATAAACACGAATAATACTTCATTTACCATTTGATGAAATTAGATATGGATTTAGGTTATGATATTAAAATAATAACAATAAATATATTGATGATAATATATTTTTTATTTTATCATTGTATAATATATTATTATGTATTTTTAATATATAACAAAATATGAACACAAAATTAAAAATGATACATTATCTTGAGACAATCTCCTTTGTTTAACACCTTGAGACCAGTATGGGTGTTTTTTTCCTAAAATAAGTGCTTTGGAATGTGGTGATGGATTCTAATAAGGTATATGGGTAGATATTTCCTATCCAAATATGTTTTTAATACTAATTAAAATATAATAATAAGTTCCCATTATTATGATAGGGGAGAGACAATCTTAGAATGTTTCTAAATATTAAATTAATATACATGAATATTCTATTCAAAATGGATATAAATAAATTTATTCAAAAAATAAGATTATTTGGGTGTAAATAAAAACCTGAAATAAAATGTAGACATGTTTGTAATATTTTTTAATCCTTATCATTTGGATTTAAACCTTATATAACAACTTTTTGTATTAACATGACAACTTTTAGTTTAACTCTTTAAGGGTTAATATAGTTACAATAAAATAATGAAATAACCATAAAGGTATAATTGTTTATATTTTAAACTCATTTAAATAATTTTATATAATTTTATACTTTTTTTCATTTTAGATAATTTAATAAATTAATATTTAAAATATTAGTAATGTAAATTTTATCATTTTTCATTACCAGAAATTTTAAAAATATAAAAACAACAATACGTATTAGAAAAAATTATTATAAAACATCACTAAAATGTTAAATGAATCTATAAAATTTTTGTATAAAATTATGTATTTTGAATTTTATTTATTGAAATTTTTTTCATATCATTGTTTTTATAATTTTTTAAATAAATTAATTATTGCATCATCGTTGTGTCAAAATTAATTATAATTATTTTATCACATAAAAATTATAAATAGATTACTATAATGTATCTAAATATTGTAGATTTAAAATGGAAAATTATAGTTTATGTTATATAATAAATAATTTTATATTAAAAACATAAGTACGGTATCTTTGACATTTCATTAAAATGAAATACTTTAAAGGATTTAATGTCATCCATGTGGCTCCTAGAGGTCATAAAATATGCCTTATGAATTTCTTAGTTGATAATAAATCATACAATAAAATTATGACATGTATTAGATTAATTTTATAATATTTATGATATTATTTTATCCATAATTACCTGATTTATCCTTAACCCATATAATAAAAATTACAATGTTTTCTATTCATATAGTCCAAAAATAAAATAGACCACTTTAAAATATTTTAATCTTATAATTGTAAATATATAATATTTTTCTAAATTTAAAACACACAATCATGAAAAATTAATTTAGAATTAATATTATTTATTGAATGATAAAACTGGTTTTTAAACAGAAACATTTCAAAATATTTACATGTTATTATAACCATATATAATGTGAGATTTGAATATAATAACCTAAATTGGATAAAATGAAATAAAATTGATCTAATTATAACTAAAAAAATTTAAAAATATAATATAATAGTATATAATATTTAGAAAAAAATTATGTTTTCAATTAAAATTTATTATATTTCATTATTCATCAAAACAAGAAACCTATCTTAAAAATCCAAAATATTCAACAATTTTTTTTTTAAAATGATGATTTTAGAGAAGAAGTTTATTATGTAATATATAATTTATAAAACTATCAAAAAACATTTAATACATGTTCCCCATTAAAAGGTGACACAACAACCTTTTTAAAAAAATAGATATTTTATGCATAAAATTGGATTTGTTCTTATATAATGTCTATAAACACATAATATAGATAGTAAACATCATATTGAATATATTATATTTAAAAATACATTATATAATATATTAAGTGTGTTTTTTATTTATTTTTATAAAACAGACTTGTTCATATTTAAATAAAATTAATAAAAATATTTAATTTTATTTTAAAATAGTTTAATTTTTATTTTTAATTAATTGGTAATATAAATAATTATTTTTTTATGTGTAACCTTATTTTAACAATTTAGATACTCTTTTTCATACAATCCCTTATAATGAGTATTTTATAATGGTTATATTTAAATTGTAATATTAAGTCATTTGTTTTAGCTCGATGTAGCATATCATGTATGCTTTCAAATAAAGTGTTTCTTTCCAAAAATCCTAGGATGTTACATTATATGCCTCTAATAAATAATATCCTAACAATTTTAACATAGTAATGATAACGATGGTTTGAATATTCAAATTAGTTTTATTGAAATTCCACATGGAAAACTGGATGAATATGTATTCCAATTTAATACAAAGACATGGGATTATGAAGGTCACATAAAATAACACATAAAATGGTTACATGATGTAAAACATGGAAATCAATGTAGAAAAAACTATGAAGTAATAATAGAGAGTGATTGATAACATGATCATGAGAAAGTTAACAATCACAAAAAAATAAATATGTAGTGTGTAAAAAGACCATTTTAAAAAGTAAACATGTACAATTTTTTTAAAAAACCTTTTCATAGAGTTGAGGAATTATTTTACTACATTGAAGAAGAACTCAAGGATGAATACTTCCCTAAAATGTAGGGTTTCATCCTTTAATCAATTTCCTCCTCAAACTCATCTTTTTCTCCAAATGATGAGTATTCAAGATGATTTTTTTAATCTTCTAGTATTAAAAAAAATATCTAGAGGATCCCAAAATCCAAAAATATTAACTATATATTTCTACTATATTTAAAAATTTATGAACACCAAAATGGTTATGATAAGATAATATGACTCCTGAAAAAGTTTAATCCTTACAAAAATAAAAAAGGATATAATATCTAAAATTACACGTAAATATGTAATGTTCTAAAAAGGCCAAACAAAAATGAATACAATTAAAATTCCTCCATAATATTCTAGAATAATATTGAAACCAAAAATTCAGAAGGATTTCACCAACTAGTCCTCCATGTAAATTCAATCACTATCAATGTATCATAGAACACTTTTTATTTTATAAATTAAATAATCTCTAAGAAATGATTACCATTTCCATAAATAACACGAATCAACCTAAATCATTAATAAATTATAATATGACTATAAAACATTATATCATATATTTCACAAATACAATATAATAGTATTGTATTTACCTTGATCATATAGGGTTCCATAAATAGTGAACGCCTTCTAAAATAACATTAATCACTTAATCAACAATTCCTTTTTGAAATCCCATAGTTATATATTAGATAAGACATATTATCCCAAAATAAACTTATATTAAACCATAAAACAATATTTCTAGAAAAATTCCATACACACCCAGACATCATGTAGGCCAGTGGTAGTAGATGCACCCTTTTAACTCTTCAATTGTGGGTTCCGTACCATGTCCTTTCTATATGAAATGGGTTGTCACCCATCCTACGAGTTGTCTTTTTTCCAAAAAAAAAATTAATATTGTTTTCATATATTTCATAAATTCTGATAAACATCCTTAAAAAATAACATTAAAATGTTTTTAAATTAAATATTACCTCATAACTTTCATTATTCATCACAAAACATTATATCCCATAATTAACAAAAATAAGAGATTATATAGACCCTTAAATTTATCCATAACATTATAATTATGTCAAAAAATATAAAAATATAAGTATTAATCAAATATAATATTCAAATGGAAAATATAAGGGATAGATATAACACAAACTCAATAAAGTATTGTAATGTACTCCCACTGTCAAATGAGTATTAATAGATTTATTCATTACATCATCCTTAAATATAATACAACCCTTGAATCCATTATATTTAGATTTCTTAATTATTAAACATTATTTATAATCACTTAACAAACATTTTCCATGTTATTCCATTGTACTTCATTAAAAAAAGAATCATGTCCTATGATTAAATAATGTCAAAACAAGTAATGAGAAACTATATACGCCTTTCATATGTAATTTTTAGTTTCCTCATCATAAATTTTAATGGCATTAAATATTTTTAGACAGATATCTATATGGTCCTGCTAATCCTATATATGGGCCTTCACCACAAGACATCAATTTTCAAAATGACCTTACTCCCCACATTTCAAAATTTTAATTAAAAAATCAGGAATAAAATTCCTCCCTTTCATGGATAAAACCATACTCTTACTTTTTCCATTTCATATAATATCTTTATGACATACTTTACCATATTTAAAACATCTTCCCATCCAATTATGAAATTTCCAATAGTGATTAATTAAAAATTAATTGAATATATTTCATTCAAAATATTGAAACTTATGACCATTGTTACCTAAATTTCCATAGAGATTCATTTTTATCCAACATGAATCATTTGAAAAGTCAGAAAGGTTTAAGTGTTTTATCATTACTTATGATAGATTATTTAGAATAAGAAAAATATTTCTCATAGAAGATCATATTTCATTCAGTTTCTAATTTAGACAACCACTTCATTTTACATTAGATTCATATTTATTTTGGTGTCTACTGGATAAAAGCATTTACTAAAAAAATGAGAATGAACATATCAATAGTATCCCCATATACCATCTTATATGGATGATAAACACTATTGTAACAGTATTTGACTTACTCATTGGTTAATTTTCAATTTTGGTTATTATATGTTCTTGGAGGTGGCTCATTGGGATTTTGGAGATGTTAAGTTGTTAAAATGTGGAATTAGGGAGGTTACAGATAATGTAACATGATTTCACACCATGATGTTTGGTTTCACAGATTATCCTAGATTACTTCAGGATGTGCATACTTTTACATTAAATTAATGAGGGATTCACGGTTTGCAATATTTTTGGGTTTATAAAATAAAATTCTCCAAGAGCTGATGGGGTTTTTTACAGGATGTAGACCTTAAGGAATTTCATAGCATTAAAGTGGATTACTTGTTATATAATCCCTCAATTCATTAATGATTTAAAATGGTCTAGTCACTCAGGTTTTAAATCATCCTACTGCTATAGTAGTCTCTCTCATTATAGATTAACCCTAGGTTCCTCGAGCAGTTCTTTGAACCCTATTCCATCATCTTCAATGTATTGATCTCAGTGATCATTTGGTGGCCGTCTGTGGTGATCCCAACTACATTCTCTAATCATATTCAAGAATTTCCCATTGATTGGATCTCATTATATTACATATACCTTTTCATGCATTAGAGTGAGATTATCCATGATTCTTAATAGGGGTTTATCTTGGTTTTGGTTAGTGCGATGGTTCTACAACATCCTTATATGGATTCAAATCCTACAGGATAGGTGATCGGAGGACCGTTACATTATCTATTCTAATGGGATTAATTTTTACACCCCATTAATGTAGGGATTCCCTTGTCTCTCTTTATATGTAAATCATATTGTAGGTTTATTTCATTGTATACCCCTGGATTATGGATATTTAGTCATCATAAAATATAAATACCTACATAATTTAATTGTAATGGTATATGCGTTTATTGAATGATTTTTACATATTTTATTTTTATTTGGGCTATTGTGATTATATGAACTAAACGAACCACTAAAAATGGTGGATGTTGGATTCTTTTTTTTGGTAATGTTAGTTGTGTGTGCTACATTGGTTGAGGCTGTTGTGGTATCAACTTAAATTTAAATTGGTAAATCATATACACCCAAATAAAGAATTAATTCCAATAGATTATATATCATATGTGATAAACCATGAATTGAAAAGTGGAACTAAATAAGAGATGACTTATTAAATCAGTAATTTATAATTGTTTCTGGTTTTTGTGGTGATATGGTTGTGACCAAGTATTTTTGTGGGTTTCTTGTTTGTGTACGAAAGGATGGTTCGTAAGGTGTGATGGAATCTCTGGTCGAGATATTGATTGATTGTGTAATGTATTAGAATTTTTATACAACAGAGCTGTAATCTTGTTGTTCTTTTTTTGTGTTCTAAAATGTGGTTGAGAGTTGGGTACTTGTTTTTGTTGGTATGGGTATTTCTTCCAGAGGGTCTCTATGGTTGACATTAGTTGTGTTTCTTTTTATGTGTTGCGCTCAGTAGATGTCAATATAGTAAAGAAATAGATAAATAATAATTAGTTTATAATGTTTGGGACTGCCTTGGAAAGCTCTGGATAACAAAATGAATAAATATATTATTAATAGAGAATTATAATAGTTTAAAAAATTTGTCAGGAATTGGAATGATGTTATCGCTTCTACTGTGGTGATTGTATTTATATGTATCAGTATGGTTCGTAGTGTTGAGAGATAGTCATTTGTTTGAGAACCCGTAGGATGGACATGAGCGTTTGGAATCATATATGTATATTATTGTATTTTCCTGTGATTTCTAAACACTCCCTACCCTAGTTGAGATAAAATATCTAAAAAACCCTACCATTTGCCAGGATTCTTTAAGAATGTTTTTGTTTTTGGGGAATAGGTGTGTGCAGATGAGGTGTGTTTTCCCAGGTAAAATTGGGATGAGATGACTTTTTTTTTCACATGTGTCTTCGGGATGAGATGTGTTCTAATTTCTTATGTGTCTTTGGGATGTGACATGAAATGTAGCATTGGTATCTGCAGGAGGATGTGACTTGGAATGTGGCCCAGGTGTCTGTAGGTGGGATTGGATGTGCTATGTGACCTAGGTGCCTTTGGGTAGGGTGATATGTGGTATGTGGACCAGGTATATATGGGTGGGATGTGATGTGGTATGTGGATTGGGAGTTTGCAGGCGAGATATGGTTGTGAAGCCTAGGTGTGTGAGGATGAGATATTTTGTGGTGTGTTCGGAAGAGGGGGGAGCACGAAGATGTTTGGTTTTTGGGTGTGATAATGTACAATCAGTTGGAATGTTGTGTGTGATACCCTATTGAAAATGTGCATTATATAAATTTACTGGTCTTGAGTTATTTTCTTAGTGTGCCTTAGTGTGGTTGGGGTGGTTATTATAAATTCTTTGGTAAAATTTAGTTCTGTTCTTTTCTGATAGGGGAATTAGTATGCCTCTTTCACATGTGAATGAGAGACTTTGATTTTCCTACTAAGTATACCTGTATTCTAAACCTACAGATATAAACCATTTTTAAGGTTTCAAGGAGAACCTCATGGACAGTGTAGTACATTAATATCTTGAATCTCTACAGTTGTTGTGTTACTGGCTAGCAATACTTTTGGTACTTAAATTATAGAATTTTTTATAAGTCCAAATTTAAACTTGAATGTGGGATGGATTTTGAATTCTTATATATATTTTATATTTTTTTTGGGATGAAACATACAATCTCCCTATCATGGTTATTTAAAAAGGTAAATACCTTCTAATTTGTGAGACTTCTACACCCTTGGTGCTTGTATCCACCCCATGGCCTATAGGAGGTTGGACTTAGAGGGTCATTATCTCCCTTTCTTTATTACCATCCCAAGAGGGGAATATTTGAAAGGAGGGGTTCATGACAACTAAGATATCATTATTCATGTTTTCTCAAAATCATTTAATTTATATAAAATAACTATGACTCTCCCTAATATTCTACCCATTATGGTTATATATTACTTGAAAATAATATGTAAATAAAATCATAACCTTTAATGATTTCTATATTATCATTGGATACCAACTATAATGGAATAACCATAAATATTGCATGTTCTAGTGTTTATGAACCATTATTTACATTCTTAAAATTCTAAGGATCTTTTCAGGTTAGTGTTTTAGAGAATTAATAAAAACTCATAAAAATTAAACCCATACATTATATGTGTAAACATATACTCAGTATCTATTTTCTCAACAAACAACATTCTTTTAAATACAACATGGTTTCTGTTTATGAAATATGATCATAGTTGTCTCATTGATCTAATCCTTTCCCTACTCTCCCTTAAACCTTGTGGAAAAAATTAAAATAGGGGACGAGTGTAACCATTTCAGTAAGGGTCATAAAAAATTTAAATTAAATATTATTCCATGAATACATATGGACCCATTATTTTTTAACAATGTTAAACTTTCATCCATAAAACATAATAGCTTTACCTTACCCCATAAAATCTTATATTTCCAATAAAACTCCATAGAAAACTGAAATCATAAATTTATCTTGATCCCTAATTTAAATATCACTCTTACATATAATTTACCTCTCATGGATACATAGAAATTAATCATCATTGTTACATTTGGAATGACCACTGTAGTATATTTTCTTAATCTCTTAGGAGAAACCCTACCAGTTACTATGTCCAATTACCTAATGCACTAAATATATATTACAGAAACACCCTACCTCGTTTTATTACTAAACCAACTGTACACATAAATAATTCCCAAGAACCAAAAAATTATAACAATACATAAATATTTCACAAATTAAACAATTTTGAGGAAAATAATTTTCCCATTTTTAAATCCCATTTCATTTTTCTCAAAGGTGTGCAGTCATACCAGATAACAATTTATTTTCAAAAAAATTAAATTTAAATAGAAAGCATAAAAACAATAAAGCATCCTGAAATTGGGAAAATTTATTCATGTAGTACATGTAAAAAAACCTTCATTTTGGTTTTTTAAAAAATAATTATAAAGTAACAAGAAAACATATTTTCGAAACAAAGTCCCTTTCATTGGGTCTTAATGATTACGTACAATATTTAACATAGTGAATAATAAAAATATGTTAATATTTTACAAGATTTAGATAATTTTAAATGTATGTTTTCTATAAGTTATTATTATATTAAATCAATTACTTAGTTATTTACATAAATGTCAGATGACTTACTTATATTCGATACATGTCCTTAAAATGAATTTGGCATGATTTAAATAGTAAATTTGGTAAAAAGTCTATCACCACTATATTAATATTCATGAAATAATAATTATTATTATAAATAAATTATACATTTAAATACATCTACTAATTATGGATATGAAAAATGAACTATGTTACAATCATTGAGACAGTAATACATACACACACATGAGTAACATTTCCATTTCCCAATGGTCGTTATGGAATGTTGATAAGTATATTTTTATATTTCTAAAATGATCATAATATTATTAATATCATAATAATAAATTTCATGCACTTATATATATATCATCCATGTGATGTGGTGATGAAAAATAATCCCATGACTTCGTAGAGAAGATAATTTAGATATACACACAAAAGATGTTATCATTTTCTTGTGCATGAAAAGATAAAAAGTGCTTTATTATATAATCATAATTTAAAATATATAATGAATATAATCTATGAACCATAATTCCATCATTATAAACAGTGTTGAGATAGTGATGGAAAATGAATTTGATCTATTCCTGAGGAGGTGGTCCTCCACACGTATAAATCGTAACTTCTATTCTCATTTGATGGAAAAAGAGATGGATTCGACTGATGATATTGACTTAATAAAATACCTATATAATTATTATAATATTATAATTTTTTCATCATCTAGAAAAATATTTTATGGAGTTGTAAGGAATACCATTTCAAAAAAAACGCTTAATAAAAAATGACATATTTTCATCAGACAATATTCTTTTCTTAACACCTTAAGACCACTATGGTTGGTGTTTTGTCTTAAATAAGATATATATAATGTTTTTTGGGATTATTGGAAAGGATTCGGGATGGTCGTGGAAAAAAAGGATTTTATGTGTAAATATAATAGAATAAGATGTTCTCTTTTATTATATATAGTAGGGGCTCTCTAGAATTTCATAAAAATATTAAATTACTATAAATTAATTTTACATTACAAATAGATCAATAAATATTTATTTTGAATATAGAATTATAAGGATTTAAATATATTCATAAAATGATATTTACACATGTTTCAACTATTTTTAATCCTTATCATTTTGATTTAAACCTCATCTGACCGCTTTAACTTTTACCATAACAACATGGATTTTTACATATTAGTGGTTAATTTTTTTAATAAAAATGCCAAACATATTATAAATGGATAATTGCTGATATTTAAAACCATATTCAAATAAGTTCAAATAATTTTATTTTTTTTCAGTTTTATATATTTTTAAAAATATTATTTTTTAAAAAAATCATTAATTTCAATATTAAAATTATTCATTATGTGTTATTTTAAAATTAAATTTACAACAAGATAAATTCTAACAAATTATTATAACACATCAGTAATAGTTAAAATTAAAATAAAAAATTTTGGAAAATATTATTTATTTTAAATATTATTTATTTTAATATTTTTAATGTCATTTATTTGATATTTCTATTAAATAAATTATTACTGCATTATCAATGTGTTATCATTTATGGTAATTATTTTATCACTTAAAAATTATTATTCAATTTCCCTGATTAAGATAAATATATCATTTTTACAATTAATATCTATAGTCTAATATATCTTCTACATTACACTATATTAGAAATGTTATAGTTATTAAAACATTAGTATAGCATCATTTACTTGTCATTAAGATAAAATAAAATAAGTGGCTTTAAGACATCCATGGGGCTCAAAGAGGAATCAAACAAGACAAAATATGATTTGGGACAATGGTAACATTTTAGATAAATTAATTACATGTGTTAGGGTAATTTTATAACATTTATAATATTATTTTTACCATTAAATACACAATGTTCCATTATCTGTGGTAATAAAAATTACTATGTTTGAAATTCATGTAGTGAAAAAATAAATGAGAACATTTTTTTAAAATTTTACATTATGATTAACAATATGGAATATATATTTTGTAATGCAAAACACCAAATTTGACAAAATTAATTTAAATTTTTTCATTTTGACAGAATGGGAAAATAAGGGTTTAAAGTGAAAACATTCAAATGATTGATATGTTTTTTTATCCAAATTCAATGTAAAATTAATTCTAATGAATTAAACTAGATTAATGATTATAAAATTGAATTAATTATACATTAAAACCAATTGTAAATATAGTTTAACCTAATTAATTATTTAGATGAAAAATATGTTTTCAATTAAAATTAATTATTTTTCATTATTCATCTAAACATGAACCTTATCAGAAAAAAACAAAAATTCTACAAAAGTAAAATTTAATATTAAAATTTTAAATACGAAGTTATTATTGTTAAACAGAATTTATAAAATTGTCTAAAATAAATTTTAAACAAGTGCACCATCAAAATGTGGAAGAACTGTATTTTTAGAAAAATAAATCTTTTCGGTGTAAAAATCGTTATTATATTAAATAATGTTTAAGAAAACAAATAATATGAATGTTGAAAATTCGATCAAAATTATTATACATAATCTTCATTAATACAATCCAACAAGACTGATTCATTTATTTAATAATATACAACAAAATTGTAAACATTTAAAAAATTCATAAAAACATTTATTTTTATTTAAAAAAATGGTTTCATATTTATTTATAATTAGTTGATAAAATAATTAATTATATATACATGTGTAAAACATGTTAGGATGGTATGCCTGAGTATCATATACTCTATAATACCAAATGTAGGATCGAAATAAGAATGAGATTCTTAGATACAAGAGGGGGGAGGGGGGTGAATGGTACATTTTAGAAATTCTTTTAGGAAATTTCGACGATGGTTATGTTTAACAAGGTTAAAGAAGATAATTCACAAGACCTCTATAAGATCTAGATACTTGCTAAATTCCAAATAAGTGATTAAAAAAATGAAACTTATCCAAAGTTTAGAAATATGAATATTATGTATTAAAGCGTATAGAATGTAACCAAATCAGAGTAAAAGTAAGGAAGTATAAGAAAATTATAATTTCCTTAACAATAAAAAATGCAATGGAAAAAAATTATAACAAAAATTGTAACAAGTAATAAGTCTTTAAACACAATGAGAAGGGTATCCAAAAACCTTGGATAATGGTCCCTTGATTTATACTTTCAAAACAGTCTATCTTACCCACACGAGGGTAATCCCTCAATACGAAGATCGGAGTCTGTCTTGCTATCCCCGCAAGCCCTCAACAATCAGGTAGTCGGTACCTCTGTCTTCCTCAGTAATGAAGCCCTCAAATTCAACGTGTTGAAACCTCTCTCTTCTAATCCTCGGAACCCCTCAATTGTAGAAAACAACAATAGAAGTTGCACGAAGAAAATCTACACAAGGTAATGTTTGAACAAGCCATTCTAACTTTCTGCATGAAGAATGAGAGTTGATAAGAGCCTCTCTCTCATGAAATTACTTCAGCAAGTACTGGACATCAAAATTCCAAATGTTTCAAAAGGACTGATCATGTTAAAGTGATCTCCTATTTATTTGTGAAGCTCCAACAGTCGGCTCTTTCCTCAAACGGTTGAATTCTTCCTTAAATTTTTGAGGGGCCTATACACATGTCACTCGATCAATTGTTAAACCATAACTGAAAGCACGTTATCGTTTTGTAATATAACAAGTATTAGCATAGATAAAACTGATATTCAGAATAAAGGTAAATGAATATTCGGAATGGAGAAAGTGAAAGTTCGTAGTCTAACCAGAAAATTAATTCGGAGTCTATAATATAGAGATATTCAGATTCTGTTTATCTATGGAATTCGTAATGAGAATTCATAATCAGATTTTTTCATCAAAATTCGTAATGATAATTCATAATCAGAATTCTTCATCAGAATTCATATTGAGAATTATTAATCAAAATTCTTCATCAGAATTAATAATGAGAATTCGTAATAAAAATTCATCATTATAAATCGTAATGAGAATTCGTCATCATAATTCGTCATCATAATTTGCAATGAGAATTCATAATTAGAATTCATCATCAGAATTCATAATGAGAATTCATAATTAGAATTCATAATGGGAATTCATAATCAAAATTCATAGTTAGATCTTTATATATGTTTGTAATCATAATTCGGTGTTGAACTTCCTAAAATTTCATGACATTGAATTCAGATTAGAACATTATAAAAGTTCGTAATAAGAATTCAGATCCTAAAACAGAATGATTAATATCTAATTATTATACTATTCCAAGGTTCTAGATATGAATCCAATTTTTATATATAAGAAAAAAATATTCATATTAATAATGAAAACAAGGTAGGGGAAATTTTTTTTGGGTAAGGAGATTTTCCTTATAGAAGTAAAATAGAGGTAAATGAGATTTTCCTTAAGATAATCTGTTTGTGATTTTCAAAACAAGAATAATGGTCAAGTTATAAGGAAACCATGATGGCTTAACAATCTCCCCCTTATATGAAGGAATAGAAAATTATTAAGGAAAAACTTATTGACTCAATAATCTACCACTTTTTGGAAAGTACATACATCCTTATGAAAATTAATTTAGGAACTTAGAATAAATTTCTAGACTTTGAAATTAATTCTTATCTCCCATTATTTATGGGAAATGGTGAATATGACTTACTCCCCCTTAGGCTTTGGAACTCTAATGATCATATTCTATATTTCCAGAATAGGATTTTCATTATGAATATGTAATTATTCGCAATGAGCACTCCCCCTTGGATAGACTCCACCTTACTTAGGGATACATCTTCAATACTTAGAAATCTTATTCCTTCTCTTCTATTGAATTATTTTTCCTTCTCCCCCATTGTTATTTTCAAAATGTGATTGAGGGAATGGAAAAGAAATATGGTACCCTAAATATTAATACAAAACAACACAAAAGGCAAGCAACCAAAGTTTTCATTAATATTGAATGGATTTTTACAAGGAAATTCATTACAACAATAGACCGGATTAGGTCTATTTATCTTCTTTTTCCTTGAGGATTAGCTTTTTAAAAAGTGTTTTTAGTTTCTTAAATTATTTTTGTTCCTCCTCAGATTTCTTTTCTAAGGATTTAATCCTATCAGATTGTGCCTTCAGAGCCTTAGACTGAGCCTTAAGAACATCATCTTACATTATAAGCATCTCTTCGATCTCAATCTGGAGATCTCTTTCCCTTTTCCATCTTTGAGCAATAGTGCTAAGCTTCCCATTTAGATCCTTCACCTATTGATTCTGAATATTTTTCTCTAGGGCCATATTTTCCTGTTAACTGTTTGTAAGATCCTTGATCTAGGAATCTTCGGTATCAAAATCATCTTTTACATCCTGTTGAAATTCATCAAGATCTACCATATTATAGACGTTCATCATTGACCATGTCTTTATTTTATTGCATGACTTCCTATGAGCTTCATAGCCTATAAGAAAAGATTTGAAATCTGATTCTGTCAATACACTCTTGTCCATCAACATGGACACCAAATCTGATTTCTGATTAAGAGTGTGTTGGAAAATCTGACATCTGGAATCTATGTTTGTAAAAGTCGGAATGAAACTAACTAGATTTTTCAAAGACTGCTCCACAAAATCATGACCAAGTGAAGATGACTCTGAATCTGAGACATTAAATGGTGAGAGTGGTTTTTCAAGCTCAATAAGCTTCCTTTTTGAAGTTTCTACAACTCCCTTCTTCTTCACTGTAGATTTTCTTTGAGAATCACTAACCACTTGCTTAAACTTATCAACCTTCGGTATGACTATCTCATCTAGATATTTATGACCACTATTATATAATTGAATAACTCTATCATCATCAAATATCTCTCTTTTCTACTCCTTCCTCAATAAAGTTTTTTTCATAACTTTCTTCCGCAGATAATTGATTCACTTATTCTTCTTCTTTGTCTTCATCTTTCTTTCCATCATTCTCTTATTCCTTTCCAAGAGTGAAAAGCTTCCAGGACATGGCCTCAGATGATCGTGTTGTACCTCTCGTACCCCTCAAGGTTTTATTTTCATGATCACAATCACCCTCATATTTATCTAATCCTCTTTCAAGTGTTTTTGGTTGATATGAATCAAATCAGGTGGCCAAGGAATTGGGCCAAGAAAGAAATAAGGCAAAGTGGACTGAAATTCAGTCCACCGGCCAGCCGGTGGCACACCAGCGGCCAGCCGGTGGCACCTGCAATCAAGAGGGAGCCACTGCCTCCCCACCGGCCAGCCGGTGGCCTCAGCACCGGCCAGCTAGTGGCACCCTCTCCAAATAGTGTCAGCTACTGCCTCACCACCGGCCAGCCGGTGGCTCTGGCACCGGTCGACCGGTGGACCCTGGACAGGAATCCAATGACTTTTTGCAAACACCGGCCAACCGGTGACCCTGCACCGGCCAGCCGGTGGACACAGTCAAACTAGCCGTTGGGCTGTTGACCAGCCTGCCCACTTGGCTCCCAACGGCTCTTTTAGCCTCTCCAACGGATACGAAGCCTCCCCAAGGGTTCCATGCCTATAAATAAATGCCAAGGAAGCCCCGGACACTACCCGGAATATATACGAAGCCAACGGACATATTTTGGATCATTTGGCGTACCTCCGGCGGACTTCCTCAAAGGAACCCACCAACCTCCATCCAATTCCACATCCAAGGAGCTCCTCCAAAGAAGCTTGGAAGCGGCCTTCAACATCTCCATCCAATCAAAGGCGCCCAAGGCTTCTCCAATTACGGGTTTTATAGTTTTATTTATTTTGAGCTTTAAAATTGGGTTTGTGCCTACAAACCCCAACTCTTTTCTCATATCCCTTTATTTGGGTTCTCACACCACCACTAAGGTGTGAAGAGGTTTTCTCAAGCTTTTCCTTTAAAAGGCTTGTGTCTCAGTGAGCTAGTCTTCACCCGTAAAAAGACTAGTGGGTTCTTGCTAAACCATCAAAAGCAAGTGGGTTCTTGCTAAACCACAAAAGCAAGCTGTAATAGGTCCTAGTGCTACCTCAAAGCCTAGTGGGTTTCTTGCTAAAACCATTGAAAAGCAAGCGGTAGGAATCTCTCAACGGTTGAGTTGGGAGCGGAGACGTAGGCCGGGTTTTGGCCGAACTCTGTTATCAATTTTGTGTGTCTTGCCTCTTTATTTTCCGCTGCACTTTGATATTTATTTTTAATTTGTGAATCAATTTTTAAAAGGCAATTCACCCTCTCTTGCCATCATTCCTTGCTTTTTCCGACCCAACAATTGGTATTAGAGGGAAATTTGAGTAATACCCTAACCCGGTTTCAAATTTAAGATCCATTAAGATGGCATCAACCTCTTTCTCCCCCAAGGGTCTCTCATTGGGTCGGGCTCCATTTTTTGATGGGACCGACTATAATTATTGGAAAACCCGCATGACTACTTTCCTTAGAAGCATAGGTTATCCCATATATAAAATTGTCATGCATGGTTACACTCTTTCTACCCCCGATGAATCCAAATGGACCCAAGCCGACATTAGAAATTTTGAGCTTGATGGCAAAGCCATGAATGCTCTTCATTGCGGCCTTGACCGAAATGAATTCAATCGAGTGTCCACATGCACCTCCGCTCATGAAATCTGGAAACTTTTGGAGGTTACCCATGAGGGGACCAACAAAGTAAAGGATACTCGATTAGATATGTTTCGTCAAGATTTTGAATCTTTTTCCATGCACCCAAATGAATCTATTTCTGAAATGTTTACTAGATTTACTGACGTGTGCAATGGTAGAAAATCCCTAGGAGATAATATTTCTGCAGAAACCATGGTCAAGAAGATCCTATGGGTCCTTCCGAGCTCATGGGCACCAAAGGTAACAGCGATCCAAGAAGCTAAGGACGTCAAAAATATGCCGGTAGAGGAGCTCATCGGATCCCTAATGACGTACGAGATCACGATGAGGAGGCAAGCTCAAAAGGAGGGCACACCAATCAAGACCCCAAAGAACATCGCCCTCAAGGTACAAAAAGAAGTAAGCTCCTCCTCATCCTCATCTTCCTCATCTCCTTCATCTTCAAGCGGCGACTCGGAAATGGAGAATCTCGCCCACCAAATGCAAAAATTCATGAAGAAGCACAAGAAGAAGAAGAAATCCCGCAAACACCGAAAGCAAGAACCCACCGCAAGATCCGAGCCCAAGGTAAAATGCTACGGGTGCGGCGAAAAGGGCCATTACAAGCCCGATTTACCACTCAACAAAAAACGGGCCACGCCAAAGGAAAAAGGAAAGAAAAAGGTCCTCAAGGCCACATGGAGTGACACCTCTTCATACTCCTCCTCCTCCTCGAGCGACCAAGGTACAAAATGCCTAATGGCATTCCATGAGGTAACTTCTTCCGATTCCTCCTCCTCTTGCTCTTCAAATTCCAATTCTTTAAATCATTTATCTTATGAAGAACTCTCATTTGCTAGAGACCAATTAGAAAAAGGTTTTCATGAATTATCTTCAAAATTTGTTTCTTTAAAAAAGTCTTTCAAAAAACTTTCCTCCGAAAAAGACCAACTTCTCAAAGAGAAGGAGGAACTCTCCCTTAAAATCCAAAATTTTCCAAATGTTGATTCCATGGAATCAACCATCAAAGATCTAAGAGAGACCTTAGCCAAGTTCACCCAAGGGGAACAAAATTTGAACAATCTCCTAGGTTCCCAACGAATATCCCGAACCACCCAAGGGCTTGGCTATACCAACCGAGCTTCCTCCTCCCATGCACCCACTATATTTGTAAGGGGGAGCTCCGAATTTAAATTTTGTAACTATTGTAAAAAACCCGGGCACCTTATTTATGAATGTAATTGTAAAAACGCCCGGTATGGTCAACCCAAAAGTTTTTTCTATTCGGATGAATTCTATAGGAGAAGACCTGCCATGAGACAAGTGTGGATTGAAAAATCCCTCTTAGCGAGTCTCTCCGGGCCTAAAATCATTTCTTTTCAAAATCCCTCTCCCCGGTGATTCATTGTTTTTATTTAGGGGGAGTTAGGATCTTTTAAGCCTTTTTGTGTATTCAAAATTTTTTTTCATTTCAAACTCAATTCTTGGTTTCAATTTTTCAATTCAAAATTTTCATTTCTCATTTCAAAATTTTCAACAATTTGTATCATTTTCAATTGATTTAAAATCTCGTTTTTTCATCGAATTCCCTCAATCAAGTTTTATGCCCCACGCTATTTTGATAATCACAAAGGGGGAGAAATTTCTTGATTGATTGGGGGAGAATCTTTTTCATCATGCTTAGTATTTCCTTTCAATTTCAGTATTTTACATTAATTGTTTTGGTGATTGTGATCATCAAAATAGGGGGAGATTGTTGTACCTCTCGTACCCCTCAAGGTTTTATTTTCATGATCACAATCACCCTCATATTTATCTAATCCTCTTTCAAGTGTTTTTGGTTGATAGGAATCAAATCAGGTGGCCAAGGAATTGGGCCAAGAAAGAAATAAGGCAAAGTGGACTGAAATTCAGTCCACCGGCCAGCCGGTGGCACACCAGCGGCCAGCCGGTGGCACCTGCAATCAAGAGGGAGCCACTGCCTCCCCACCGGCCAGCCGGTGGCCTCAGCACCGGCCAGCCGGTGGCACCCTCTCCAAATAGTGTCAGCTACTGCCTCACCACCGGCCAGCCGGTGGCTCTGGCACCGGTCGACCGGTGGACCCTGGACAGGAATCCAATGACTTTTTGCAAACACCGGCCAACCGGTGACCCTGCACCGGCCAGCCGGTGGACACAGTCAAACTAGCCGTTGGGCTGTTGACCAGCCTGCCCACTTGGCTCCCAACGGCTCTTTTAGCCTCTCCAACGGCTACGAAGCCTCCCCAAGGGTTCCATGCCTATAAATAAAGGCCAAGGAAGCCCCGGACACTACCCGGAATATATACGAAGCCAACGGACATATTTTGGATCATTTGGCGTACCTCCGGCGGACTTCCTCAAAGGAACCCACCTAGCTCCATCCAATTCCACATCCAAGGAGCTCCTCCAAAGAAGCTTGGAAGCGGCCTTCAACATCTCCATCCAATCAAAGGCGCCCAAGGCTTCTCCAATTACGGGTTTTATAGTTTTATTTATTTTGAGATTTAAAATTGGGTTTGTGCCTACAAACCCCAACTCTTTTCTCATCTCCCTTTCTTTGGGTTCTCACACCACCACTAAGGTGTGAAGAGGTTTTCTCAAGCTTTTCCTTTAAAAGGATTGTGTCTCGGTGAGCTAGTCTTCACCCGTAAAAAGACTAGTGGGTTCTTGCTAAACCATCAAAAGCAAGTGGGTTCTTGCTAAACCACAAAAGCAAGCTGTAATAGGTCCTAGTGCTACCTCAAAGCCTAGTGGGTTTCTTGCTAAAACCATTGAAAAGCAAGGGGTAGGAATCTCTCAACGGTTGAGTTGGGAGCGGAGACGTAGGCCGGGTTTTGGCCGAACTCCATTATCAATTTTGTGTGTCTTGCCTCTTTATTTTCCGCTGCACTTTGATATTTGTTTTTAATTTGTGAATCAATTTTTAAAAGGCAATTCACCCTCTCTTGCCATCATTCCTTTCTTTTTCCGACCCAACAGATCGGAGTGGTAATTTCTCTGACAGATTTTCCTTATATTGATACTCTTTAACATGTTTAATCAGATCATCCAAATCACCACTTTCTTCTTCTTCTTCTTATTCCACTTCTTCTTCTACTTCCACCTCTTTCACTTCTTCAACAACTTCCACATATTCCACTTCTTCAGTAACTTCTTTCTATTTAGATTTTTTCAAAGTGAAGAAATTCATCCATGGAGTCTCATGTAATGGCTCGACTAGGAATGTTTTCGATACTGGAATTTTCTCGGAAGCTACGTTTGTGGCTTTCAAAAGAGATTGTACAACTTCAGCCTCAGACATTTTCATCTTCATCTACATATCTTTTTCTTGCCTTTTAAGCTCCTAAGCAGCTGTTTCTTTTAAGGCCATAGCCTCAATAGGGTCCAAGCCAAACTGTGGCTCCCCTTCTTTCCTATTTTCCTTCACATACCTCTATTATGCAACTACATCATCCGGATAAGCCTTTTGTTTCTTCAGTTTGGGAGGTTCTGATTGGGCTTCCTTAGCTTTAGGGGTTTTATCTTCAGCTTCCACTTCTTTCAACTTCCTTTTCTTTCCAACCTTCTTCGATGGCTCAAATTATTTAATATTTTCTGGATCGGCTTCTACCTCTCCCTCTAGAAGATCATATAACTCTTTTGACTCCTTAGAATAAACCATATTCATTCTTTTCAGGGTTTCATCACTAATAAGCATAATGTTGCAATTCTGAACCTTGGATTTTCTTACAATCTTGAATAATTCAAAACACCAAACAATCATCATTGAAAGTAAGACAGGATACATGAAAATTTGATCTCTTATATTTCCATTCTTGATGTTCTCAATTGTAACATGAACATGCCTCATCAAATTGATTTTCCATATATTTACCAGGAAATCTAAGAAATATATGTCACTTTTCTTTAGGGTATATTTGTCACCTTTTCTTGGTACTAAAAAGCCTTGTACCCATAATTAAAGAATCTGGTTGTTAGAAGATAGGTTAGCAATTTTTGTTAGATTGACATCAACAAGTCCAAGACATTGCAAGGCCTTTACCTTAACCAAACTACCTTGAACATCGGAGAGTTTGTGGGAGCAAAATTATGCCTCCCCATCATATGGTAACCCCACCAAGCTGGAAGCCTTTGTATAAGAATGCTTGTAGATTTTTCTATAAGATTTGAATGAAAATAATTCTCTATCAACTTCCTTAAAGAAGTACATAGACTCATAAAATTCCATGAGTAAATCCTGATACACCGAGTCTTGAACACATGGCATAGATATGTAGACATCTTCCCATCAATTTATCTTGATATTTTAAATATGATAGAATCATACTTGAAAATTTTTGGATGTACAAACCTTTCCAAGTATACTTACCATTTTAAGATTTTCTTTCCAGTAGACATTTATTGAGAAGTGGCTTCTACAGATATTCGGATTGGAAGAACACTGAGAGATTCAGAATGAGATTAAGAACTGTGGCAGAGATTCGAGACGTGAGAGCTTGGAAATTGATGTGGGATAACTATCGGGGGTCCCCTTTATATAGGCGATGGTGGTGACCTTTTAACTTCTAAAACCAATCTAACTGTTGAAAAACTCTCTGATCTGATCTGAACGTTGCAAACATGCCCTCTAGGAAATCTTGAATCTGGTCTTTTGAGGTTTCAAAATCATTATGATTTAAGAAGAAACGAATCCGAAATATTAAAATAATATACCATCAATTTAAAAATGACTTCAAAAACATGAGTAAAGAAATAATTCCTCTTAGATTTTCTAGGATGTTTATTCATAATAGGTAATATTTTTCTTGAAGAAAATTTGACTGAAAAAACGTACTACGAAAAACTCACTATGAAAAACTGACTAAAAAAACATACAATTGAAATGTTTTATTCTAAAAAGATTGAATACCAAAACTCGATTACGAAAATTATGAGTACGAAAATTTCCATTAAAAAAATTCTAATACTAAAAATTCTAATACAAAATTTGTTATTATGTAAATTTCCATTATAAAAATTTTCATTAAGAAAATTTCCATTATGAAAATTTCCATTATGAAACTTGTAAGACCCAACTATGAAAATTTTATTAATAAAATCTTGAAAAACTAACTATGAAAATCATCATTATGAAAATTTGAAAAAAAAAACAGTCTGTAAAAAATTTCATTACAAAAATTTTGAAAAACAAACTATGAAAAAAAAATCTTATCGAATATTTTGAAAATCAGACTATGAAAAATTTTATTCTCAGAAATTTGGAAAATCAGACTACAAAAAAATTTCATTACGAAAATTTTGAAAAAAAACCTTCAATAACAAATGTACCCCCTCACCCAATGAAAAGGAGTCTATTAATGTAAGGAGATTGATTCAATATGATGTTAATGAAGAAAGATTACCTCCCAGTTATCATTCCTAACTACTGTTTAATGTATTCAAATCTATCAGTGGGTTAATATTTTGTAAAAATATCATCACATTGATCTTGCATTCCAAAGAATTGAAGAAGGATATCTCCTTTTTGTGTGTGATACCAATGAAATTGATGCCTAATGTCTATGTGTTTTGTACGAGAGTGATGTGCATGGTTTTTACTAATGGAAATTGCACTTGTGTTATCACACAACATTTGAGTCTTAGCAAAACTCAAGACATAGTATGTGAGTGTGTGTTGCATCCACAACACTTAAGCACAACAACTTCCAGCTGCTACATATTCAGCTTTAGCAGTAGAGAGTGCTAGTGAGTGTTGCTTCTTGCAAGACCAAGAAACTAGTGAATCTCTTAAGAAATGACAAGTTCCGGCACTCATTCTATCCATTCTACATTCACTAAATTCTACATCCAAAAAAATCATTAAAAAATCATTTCCAGATGTGTAGAATAGACCCAAATCCATGGATCCCTTTAAGTTGTAAAAAATTCTTTTCACATCCTTTAAATGAGATTCCATAGGATTGAGATGATATCTTGCACCTAGGCATACTAAAAACATCAAGTCTGGATGAATAACTATCAAGTAATGTAGAATTCCTATCATACATCTATAAGATGTATGATCTACTGGTTTCCCAGCTTCATCAAGATCAAGTGTGTTTGAGGTACCGAGGGGAGTTCTTATACTCTTAGTGTTTTAATATCCATACATTCTAAGAAGATCTTTAATATAATTATGTTAGGATATGTAGATTCCTTATAATTTTTGAGAAATTTGAAAACCGAGGAAAAATGTTAACTCACCCATTATACTCATTTCAAACTCAGACTTAATTATATCTGCAAAGGAATCAATTACGGATTGCTCAGTTGAACCAAATATAATGTCTTAAACATAAATTTGAACAATCAATAGATTTTTCATATCTTTCTTTATAAAAGGAGTTGGATATGCATTTCCATTAATATAATTATTTTGAAGTGAGAATCTTGGAAGTCTATCATAACAAGTTCGAGGGGCTTGTTTAAGTCTATACAAAGCTTTGATAAGTCTAAAAACATGATTAGGATGTTTTGTATCTTCAAATCCAAGTGGTTGTTCAACATAAACTTCTTCATGAACATAACCATTAAAAAAAGCACATTTCACATCCATTTGAAAAAGTTTGAAATTAATGAATGTTGCAAAGGCAAGTGAAATTCAAATAGATTCAAGTATAAATACTTGATCATAGGTTTCTTCATACTCTATTCCTTCTTGTTGATTATAGCCTTTAGCAACAAATCTAGCTTTATTTTTTACGATGATTCCATTTCCATCAAACTTATTTCTGAAGACCCATTTTACTCCAATTACAAAAGTTTCCTTAGGTCTTTCAACCAAGGTCCATACTTTATTCCTTTCAAATTAATTTACTTCATCTTTCATGTATTTTATCCAATCTTCATCACCTAAAACATCATCAATGATTTTTCGTTCTAACTGGGAAAGGAATACTAGATGTTCTACTTAATTTCTTAAACAACTTCTAGTCCTTACAGGTTGATTGACATCACCAATGATATTATCACTAGGATGATTCTTTAGAAATGACTTATTTTGGTTCAGTAAAACCTGTTCATCAATATAGGGTAATAAATATTCTAGGGTAAATGTTTCAGGAGTTTCTTCTTTAACATTTTAATTTACAGAAGGATTATCTATCAAAGGCTGATAATCAGTTTTTGAAAACAAATCTGAAGATGTAGGTTGGGGTTGTTTGAAAATAGAGGAATCAGTTTCATCAAATTTGACATGTACTATCTCTTCAATAGTACATGAATTTTTATTGAAAACATTATATGCCTTAGAAGTTGTGGAGTAGCCTAACAAAATTCCTTCATTAGATTTTGGTGTGAATTTTTGTAATTTATCTTTTGAATTTTGGATGAATACTTTGTAGCCAAAAACCTTAAAGTAGGAAAGTCTAGGTTTTCTACCATTACATAACTCATCAAATGTTTTATTAAGAATTGGTCTATTCAAAAAACGATTTGTATTATAACATGAATTACATACAGATTCAGGGCCAAAATGTTTGGCTATAGAATACTCACTCAACATAGTTCTAGTTATCTCTTGAATAATTCTATTTATTCCTTAAAAAACACCATTCTATTGAGGTGTTCTATGTGCTTAGAAGTTGTGAGTAATACCATTTCTACTAAAAAAGTTTCCAAATCAGAGTTTTGTAATTCTCCTCCATGATCACTATGAATAGTTTTCAATGGAATGTTTTTTCTCATTTTTAACATGGGCTCTAAAACTTTTGAAAGAAGAGAAATATTCGTACTTTTTTTCTAGAAAATAGCCCAACATAAATCTAGTGTAATCATCAACTAAGAAAAATACATAATACTTTCCCCCAATGCTTTTTGTTTGTGTTGGACCAAAAAGATCCATATGCACTAGCTGTAATGCATCAGCTGTTGAGACTTCACCGACTGATTTAAAACTTGATTTTTCTTTCATTTCATATTGACATGGGTCACAAACTTTTGAAGAATCAAATATAAGCTCTAAAAGATCCTTAACTAAACCTTTCTTAGATAGATTGCATTAGTTCCTAAGGTTACAGTGTCCTAACCTTCTATGCCACAACCACAAATGATCTTCCATTGCACTAAGGAAAGGAAAGTCTTGTCTCTTAAGGTCTTCTAAATTTAGTCTGTAAACATTCTCTTACGTATGGGCAGAAATAATAAATTCATCCTTGGAATTGTGTACTAAGCACTTATCATTCCTAAAATTCACAAGTTATCCTTCACTGAATAATTGGATTATGCTAATGAGGTTGTGCTTAAGAACCTTAACAATTAAAACATTTTAAATATATGTTTTTCCAAGAAGAACAATGTTACCAATACCAATAATTCTTCATAAGCATTATCTCTGAATGTTACTTTTCCTCCTTTCATCTTGATAATCTTTTAAAAATAGTTTTTGTTACCTGTCATATGCCAGGAACATCCACTATCCATTTACCATGTATTACTGTTGGTACATTCACTATTTTCTTGAAAATAAGAAAAAAATAAGGTTTTTAGAATCCATACTTTCTTGGATTCGGATATCATAGAAAGTAAAAGTTTGGGAACCCACATCTTCATTAAAAAATAACCTTTAGGGAATCCTAAAGACTGGGTTTTGTTTAGAGAACAATTATTTTCCTAGTGAACACCACATCAACACTTAGTGCAGAATGGGGTACTTTAAGGAACAAAGTAGTTATTACTAAAAATTGCTTTAGAACTTGTGTAACCAAAACCAGAAGTATTCCTTCAAGTTCGGATTTGTGAATACATTTTATCAAAATTTTCTTTACCTAGGGTAACATTTGAAAAAAACTTCCTCAAGGATAATATTTTGGATTTGAGTTTTATAACTAAGTTCTTGTCTTCAAAAACATTGGAACAAGAGCTAGGCTCCAAAACACTTGTCAAAGAAATTACGTTTTCTAGATCTTTAGAATTATTATTCTTCTCAGAACATACTTCCTCAAGATTTTTTGAAATCTTTTCAAAATCAGAATTTTTCTTATCAAGAAATTTAAAAAGATCTAAAATTTCCTCAATAAAAATAGTATTCCTAGAATTTTCCTTATCATGTTTTTTCATGAGTTTTAAATTCTCATTCTCATAGTGTTTGGAAATCCTAGAAACCATTTCATAGGTAGGTAAAGCATTATCTTCATCAGAAGATGATTCTTCATCCAAAGATTTATTTTATTTAAAATCATTATCATTTAAGGAAACATTGGCCACTGATTCAACATTGTGTACCTTAGCCATGAAGCAATGATTATCCATAGGTAGCCTGGCTGAAGACCAAGATTATTATGTCTAGAAGATTCATAATATGAAGCTTAATATGAAGAATCACCACCATTGGCACTCCATGTGTCATTGGATTCCAACACTTTCGTTGCATTGGACTTGAAATACTTCTTTCAATTTTTCATAGAATGCCTTTCCTTTCCTATCTTTTCTCTTGAGCATAAGGTTTTCTGGTCTTATGTGTCCAGCTCTCTTGCATTCATAACATGTAACTTCATAATATTTATTGTCTTTCTTGTCCATCTTCTTATATTTGGATTGAAAGTTCTTATGTCCAACTATCTTGTTCATCCTTCGATCAATATTATTTAACTCATTTTCTGAGGATTCACTTACACAGGATTCGGAATAGATAACAACATTCTTAGATCTTGATCTAGTAACTCTCTCAGGAGTCTTGGCATTTATATGATTGGAAGTAGTAGTAAAATCTACACTGCCATTGCCATTCTTCTTCTTCACAATATCAGCATCTCTTTTCATTCTAGTCTCATGCTGAAGAAGTGTTCCAAATAGCTCATTAAGGGTAATATGAGTAACCATTCTATTCTCATTAATTGCAGTCCTTTCGGATTCCCACTCATTTGGCATGATGTCGATGCTCTTGTCAATAAGGGCTTCATCATATAATCATTTTTCACCCATTGATTGCACACTATTCACAATAGTCGTGAATCTCTGTTGCACTTTTCATATGGGTTCAACATAAGGAAAACTAAAACTGTGATATTCAACTCTAAGAATGGCTCTTCTAGTCTCAATTACATTAGAAGTTCCAAAGTGAGTAACTTCTAGTTTCTTCAATATAGAATTTTCTGTTTCATTAGATGAAATTTGGCTATATTTATTTACAGTCATTAAACAAAGTAAAGTATTTCATACCTTATAATTAAGTTGATATTCATGTCTTTCTTGATTTGTAAATGCACTTACTTCTTTATCAAGAATTTTATATCCACCAGTAATCGTAACAAAATTCTCAACTCCAGTATTGTTAATGAAATTCTTCATGTGATCTCTCCAATATTCGTAATCATTACCATTATATATAGGTGGTCAGTTTGGATTGATATTGTCTTTTGAACCAACATTTATTCCTACCATCATTGAGAAAAGTCTTTCCACAAAAACTTGTTAGTAGAAAAAGTTTGTAAACAAGGAAAAACATTCTAAGAAAGAAAATATAGCGCCAATTTATCTCTACGAAAAATAATGAATCTAAACTATATGAGTCCGAAAAATAGATTCCAAAAAAAAAGAATCCGAAAGTGTGAATCTGAATATGTGAATCCGAAAAATTCTATTCTGAATCTAATCGTGAGATTAATTCAGATTGAACCAAATCCTCTAATATCAATTGTTAGGATGGTATGTCTGAGTATCATATAATCTATAATTCCAAATATAGGATTGAAATAAGAATGTTATTATTAGATACAAGAGGGGTTGAATTGTACCTTTTAAAAATTACCTTAGCAAATTTCAAGGATGTTATGTTTAACAAGGTTAAACAAGACAATTCACAGGACTTCTATATGATCTAATTACTTACTAAATTTTCCAGAAAAGTTATTCTAGAAATGAAACAAAACTAATGTTTACAAATATGAAGATTCTATCTTAAAGAGTATAGAATCTAACTATATTAGAGTACATGTAAGGAAGTATAAGAATGTTATATATTCCATAACAATACAAAATGCAGCAGAATAAACTTGTAACAAAACAAGTAATAAGTAATAAGTATATTAACCTAAAGAGAAGGGTATCCAACAATCTTGAATAAAGGTCCCTTGATTTATACTTTCAAGAAAATATGTCTTACCCACACCAGGGAAAGCCCTCGATACGAAGATCAGAGTTTGTCTGGCTACCCTCGCAAGCCCTCAACTATCAGGTAGTCGACACCTTTGTCTTCCTCAGCAAGGAAGACCTCAACTTATAGGTGTTTGAACCTCTATCTTCCTATCCCCATAAGCTATTGATTGTACACAACAACAATCAGAGTCACACGAAGAAAATCTGCACAAGGCAATGTTTCAACATGTCGTTCAATGTTTTTGCATGAAACTTGAGAGTTGATAAGAGCCTCTCTCTCTCTAGATATTACATCTGGAAGTTTTGAACATCAAAATTCCAAAAGTTCCAAAAGTACTAAGGACGTTCAGATGAGCTCCTATTTATAGGTGATGCTCCAACGGTCGGCTCCCTCCTCCATCGGTCAAATTCTTCCTTGAATTTCAGAGGGACCTGTACACGTGTCACTCAAATAAATGTTAATCCATTACTAAAAGCAGGACATCGTTTTGTAATAGAACAAGTATAATCATAACCAAAACTGATATTCAGAATGAAGGTAAATGATAGTTCGGAAGGGAGAAAGTTAATGTTATGAGTCTAACCAGAAAATGAATTCAGATTCTATGATAAAGAGATATTTGAATTCTGTTTATTTAGGGAATTCATAATGACAATTTGTAATGAGAATTCTTCATCAGAATTATTAATGAAAATTCGTAATCATAATTCTTCATCAAAATTTGTAATGATAATTCATAATCAGAATTCATCATCAGAATTCATAATGAGAATTTGTAATCAGAATTCATCATCAGAATTCGTAATCAGAATTTGTAATCAGAATTCATCATCAGAATTCGTAATGAGAATTCTTAATCATAATTCATCATCAGAATTCGTAATGAGAATTCGTAATCATAATTCATAGTTAGAACTTTATATAAGTTCGTAATATGAATTCAGAGTTGAACTTCATAAAAGTTCTTAACATGGAATTCATATTAGATCTTTATAAAAGTTCGTAACAAGAATTTAGATAGTAAAACAGAATGCTTCATATCTAAGTATTATATGATTTAGAGGTTATAGATATGAATTCGATTTTTATACTTAAGAAAACAATTATTGATATTAACAATGAAAATAAGGTAGGGGTAAATTTCCTTGGGTAAGGAAATGTTCCTTATAGAAGTAAAATAGGGGTAAAATGGGGTTTTCCTTCAGATAAGGTGTTTGTGATTTTCAATACAAGAAGAATGGTCAAGTCATAAGGAAACCATGATGATATAACAATCTCCTCCTTATATGAAGGAATGGAAAAGTCATAAGGAAATCCTTATTGACTCAACAAAACATATTTTCATAACCCAAATTAACCATTTTCATAATCTCCATTCTATAAACTATGTTATTATGGTTAAAAAATAAATAACAATATTTAGTCTATCATTTGAGTTCTATGGGTCATATCATGTATGCTATCAAACATTGGGTTTCCTTCATACAATCATGGACTGTTGCCTTAAGCAAGAGTGTAGAGTACGTTAAGACATAAAGTGAGGGAATTCTTTACCAAATTTTCATTCGTTGGGTTTGCATTCTTATTCATTGACTATGTAATGATACAAATATTTTTTAAATACATTGGATTTATTTTGTTTTATCATGTCTATTTATAATAAATAAACATATTCTATTGATTTTATTAAATCTAACTTCTATTGTATTAAAATTTTAATGCAATTTCCTTTAAAAATACTCTTTAATGTATTCGTTAGAAAAATGTGTTTGTTAACATATACAGCTTGAATGAAATTTCCTTAATTCATGAAAAACTAATGTTTTGAAGAAATATTTTCAAGTTTAATCTTTTATATTGAAGTAAAATGTTTTCAATTATCTCTGTGAGTCTTTTTTAAAACAAAAATTCATTTCAAAATGTGAAAATTATTTCCCAAAAAAATGATTTTCATGGGATAATTGTATGTTATAATCTTGTTATTATTCGTGGAAACTGTTATGATGATTGCTGGTTACATGATAAACTATGTGTGGGGGGGTCCCATTATATCTATAAAATACATTCTATAAAAGGATGTAGTTAACCAGTTAGGTTTTGCTAGAGAGATTTTTTGAATATACAGGGATCGTTATTTTAAGTGTAACAATGATGGTTACTCTCACTATAGTCGGGAGTGATTTTGTATATGTAATAGTGATATTAAAATGATTCCAAAACATAGATTTTATAATTTATTTATGCTTAATATGGTTTTACAGGAAACTCATGATATCATAAGTTATGCTCAAAGGATTATGTTTTATATTTAAAAGCAATAACTTTGTGAAAATGTTTTCATTAATATACTACTAGTTTCTTTATTTCATTCATTGTCCCTCATAATGATTTTTTTATCATACTAAGTATTAAATATATTTCAAAGGCTTTGTAGATGGAAAACATAAGATAGCAATTCACATTTAATAATTTGATGTGTTTTTAAAATAAATCATGTTCCGTTTTAAAATTTACATATTTTAAAAAAGGTTATTTTTATAAGTGGATAATTTTTGATATTTGAGTTTATATATGTGTTTTTATTCTCCAACACTCTACGCTAATAGTCTAAAAATAACTTTGGTTATGAATGAAAGGGATTTAAAGTTGAATTAACTAGATTATATAAGGTTTATGGGTGGGTCCTTACAATTTCAGTCTTATATAATTGATTATATTGAATGTGTGGTCAGTTATTTTCCTAAATATATTTATTATATAATATATATTTATCCATATTATTTATTTAAATGGAACATGTGTTATATTATTTACCTTTTCATATTGATTATTTTTATTTATTCATGATTTCATCCATTGTACTTAACTGTTACTTAGCATTTTATTTATACCATATTTTCTTTCTTATCCTCAAAGATTCCACAAAGAGAAATATATTTAATATTAAAGGATATGACATATTGAATAAATTTATTATTGAAAAAACATTTTGATATAATTTTTTAAAATCAAATTAAGTAATCAATTATGTACCTAATTTTCCCTAATTAATATACTAGTTGGTCCTTCGGGATGTGATTCCATGTAACATATGAAAATATAATTATGTATGTCAGTAGATCTAAAATACTAGTTTTTGGGGTCACTAAATCTAATAAATAAGTCTTCCTAATCAATATATGAAATTTAAAACATTTCATTGAGCAAGCAACCACAAAAAAATCACTTAATCGCTTTAATGAAAGTACGATTACTTCAGAAAATCATCCCAAAGATATCTATATCACTATTCCACCCTAACGACACAATAGATTTTTAAAAATAACTTCCATAACATGATCAATATATCTAAACCATCCATATATCAACCCACCTAACTAGGTTTTAATTTTAAACATGAGAAAGAAACTAATGTAATAGAAACTACACTATCATATATTAATTCACAAACAATGAATTTCAATGAATTGAAATACATTTAATGTTATTAAAAACTATTTATAGAAAACAAGTAATGATCATGGTTGACCAACACAATTAATTCTATAAATAAATATCTTATATTACCATTCATATTAAATTTACTATGAGTACGATTAAATAAGAAACAAAACATAAAAATGATCGCAACTAATACTATAATGAACATCAAATAAATATAATCAAGAAATGGATCAATAATATTAAAAATATTCATGATTATACATTAATAATTAAATATTATTTTACTAATACTTTATTATCCTAATATATTAAAGCTATATAAAAAATTTAGAAATAATATTCCATCATTAATGGAAATAAAATTTAAAAAAAAATCCATAACACATTATATGAAATAAAACTCACTGAGAACATGAACATACACTCTTCCAAAAGAAAAACATAAATCCATAATAAATTACATATTTAATTGTACATTATCATCATTAGGTGTATTCCAAATCATTATCCAGAGAAAAATAAAATATGACAATCCCACACATACACATAACAAAATAATTAATGCATTCAATCCCCTACCTTGATATTAATCATCAATGATTACCTAACAATATTATATAAATTATGATGAGAAAAAATATGAAACTACTTGATAAGTCCATATAACCAATGAATATAACCTATATCAGACAAAAAATTTAGTTTATTAGAATATTCTGCTTGGTATCTTGCTTAACACACACCAATGAATATTATGTGAATTATAATATAGTATAGAAACAATAGTATTAAAATGTGACTATAATGACATAGAAATTAAATTTGTAGACATGAATAGTAATAATAAAAATAAGAAAAATATTTATAAATCATTTAAATAATTAAAATGTATCGATTAAATAATTTTAAAAAAGTTATCAATTTTTATTAATGTCATTTTATGCTTCCAAAATGAATTTTTTCTTCGAAAATGATATTTTTGCATTTTGGGCATGGAAATTATAAATAATTTATAACATTTTTATAAATTATATTGGGAGAAACCAATAACGCATTTCAATAACAATTCCAATATTATATAATAGAGATTTATATATAATTTTGTTATAAAGATTTATTTTTCAGTGAATATTGGATAACACATTTTTTTATAAAATTATCATTTATTTTTAATTAAAGGTCTCAATATGTTATTAATTTGATATTAAATTAAAGAAATATATTTAAGATTATAAATAATATATTTATTTTTTAGGGATCGTTATCATAATTGATTTTGGTATGGATTAGTTTTTTGGATTTAAAATCCTTTTTTCTAAAAAATGTTTTTTTGTGTAGAATGTGTCATTAACATAATAAAACAAATTTCTCCATTTTTTAATGGAGTTAATTAAAATTATTTATAACATTTTCAATAAAATAAATTTCCATTCATTGTATGGGTTTTTTTGAATCTATTGGAATGAAAATCCATTTTATGCATAAAAATAGAATATTTTAAAACTAATTTTCTTTATGGTTTTCATGATTATTTAAAATTAAATTATTACACATATATAAATTTAATCTATTATTATGGATTCCATATTTGTAATTATAATATAAAATAATGTTTAACAAGGTAAACACCAAATTTCTTCACAGTGAGTAATAAAACAATAATATTTTATCACCCGAGAGAGGCTTAAAACAGATTTAATGAGAGGAGGGTGTGGTTAAACCAAGAGATAATGGTAGTAATACTGCCCAAACATGTATAAATACTATATTTTTATGATATTGAATAATTAATCTTTACTAATTTTTTATCCTTGACAATTTTGATACAAAGTTTCTTAAATGTGACCTCCTATTATTGCAATATTTTTAAAAATTCTATATGTCCCCCATCAATCACTTATAAAAGTGAACCAATTCTGGTAAATTATTAATTTTTTTTAGAATAATCTTTCAAATTAATCCAAATAAAATACATCATATATTCCTTCTCTTCATCAAAGATCTTTTGTAATTATACTACAACCATTATTTCATGACTTATGGTTTATGAAGAAGATGGTCTCCAAAAGAATAGGTATAAATTTTAACTGAGAATTTCCTGTTTTATTTCTTTATTCACATTCATTAAATGTGTTTTATGAATTAAAAAATGATTATTTATGTTTAAAATTTGTATGGAGATTTTATTAAAATTATTTTACAATAAGTTAAAATATCTATTCAAGCTAATGGAAAATTAAATATTGCTCATTTGAAGATACATACTATCTTCTCTATATAAAGAAGTGGTATATTTTCTATCACCATATTTTATGGGTTGTTATTTCGATGGATTTTATGTTCATATATTATTTTTTCTACACAATTAATCTTTTTTATTAATAATATATTATCTAACTTTTTATCATAGTATTAGTTAGAAAATGATAATGTATCTTGTGTATACATGATGACTACAACAACCATAAATAGATGTTAATTAGCTTCATTTCTTATGAATTATGATATTAATAATGATAGGTCTAATTAATATATATATATATATATATGTGGGTGTGTGTGTGTGTGTGTCTGTGTGAAATATATTATTTAATAATTACACTTTCTTAGTTAATTAATATTTATCATTGTATTGTTCTTCCATCGAAATGTGTAAGCATCACTCATGTTTACATATAAGTAATCATCTCTATGAAGTGATGAAACTAATTTTTTTCATCAAATAATTTTAATTCTTATTAATGTTTATTTGATGAATATATATTATACTTATGAAATTGTAAATAATTTATATATGATTAAACAATGAAAAATGTTTAAGGCCCATAACTATCAAATAGATATATACATGGTACAATGAAATAATTAACACACATTATCAGCGATTATAATAAATAATTATTAATAAATTGATATTGAAATATCATTAGTGGATCATATATGATATTATAAGGATTTTTATGGATTTTTACAATATTAATGAAATTAAATTTGTTATCATGAACTTAGAGTTCTTATAAATTATGTCAGAGATAATGTTCAATTTTTTTACATCACATTAATTAATATGAGATATATTACATATTCAGAAGTTTATTCATTTTGTGGTGAATATAATACCCATAATATTATTCTATAATTTTTTTATTAATAATTTATTATATATAAAAATATATAAAATTTTCATCCGTTTATGAGGACTTTATTTAGATATTATTAACGATGTTAATATTATTCATCTCAATTTTGTTTTTTTTATTCATATTTGATGTTATGAACCTATTTATATTTTTTTATTTGAATATAATAATACTTTTGTATATTTTTTATATATCTTTATTAATTAATGTTTTTTAATTTATTAATTTAAATTATTTAATCCAAGTGGATTTGATTCAAAAGATACTAATGTGATATTTGCATAGTGTGTCAAAATGTCTTCTTTGGGAAAAAATATTTGTTATAAAAATATCATCAATTATATTTAGTTTCATTTCCCACAATTTGATATATTTTATAATTAATATAATTAACTTCAAGGTAAATATTGTTTCCATTAATCTTATTTATTCCATTTTGTTTATGAATCAGAAGCTTGCTAAGGTATATGAGTTTAATCTTACAATATCATGTTTAGAAAGATTATTTATACTAAAATTTTTTATAAAAAAATTGTATAATCTATCTATACAAAACAATAATTTACAACCTATAAACTTTTAATTTCAAATGATTAGATGATTTTATTTAATTTCCCCTCATTAAGTACATCAGTTAATGAAATAATGTTTTAAGGATATTAGATTTTATCTCTCTCTTTGGAAATGCTTATATTCTTCCATTTGAATATTTTATTTAAAAAAATATCAAGAATATTTTTAAATTTCTCCAAATAATTATGAAAATCATTTTACCAATATTAAAATTGTAATATTTTAATTTTATGTAATCTTCTTGTCAATATTAGAATGAGTTTATTTTAAATATATACTAAAATTATTAATGGAATATTTGTTTTAATGTATATTATAAAAGAAATGTATACAATTTTTATATATTTTATTTTATTTCAAGAATCCATAAAAATTTTGAATTTTTATTTTCAAGGAAAATGGATTGAAAAATAATTTTAATTTTTTAGATATTAAGAATTGATGTCAAAATGAAAATTGTGTTTTCCTAAAGAAATGTTGTATTGATATTTTAATCATAGAGTCATTTAAATAAAAACTATATATATATATATTTTTACAAGGATGTGATCCAATGGAATATAATTTGTTTCTAAAGAAGTATTATTATTATTATTATAGTTTTTTTATGAAATTGTTTTTCCTTCCACTGGGAATGTTATTATGAAATGATGATGGTTTTATGATCTTGTGAAATCATATGTATGGATTATTATTATGTTATAGGTGATCATAATACAGATCATAATGGTGGGTGTGTATGTTATTTCCATCCAATTGATTGGGAATTGATGAAGGAGTTGAGAAACTCAATGGAGATAATAGAGTTTAAAATTACATAAGAGAGTATTGAGTTAATAAACATATATTTCATGAAATTTTTACTGTATAGAAGATAGTCCTATGAGAATTTGGGAAATTAATTGGTAGCTAATTCCAATATTGGACTTTTCCCTAGGATGATAGCATTGGGGGAGAAAAATTAATAAATAAGTAATTTAATGTTCTTATATTTATGCCAAGAAAATTATTTCTTTGGATTATTATACATTCTCATGGATGATGAATGATTATTAGTAAGTAAAATCTCCTTTGAATAATATCTATTTTTGATGAAAAACCTTATTAAATGTGACGGGAAAAAACTCCATCAAGGTTACATGATAGTGTTTTTGGGTTGAATGTGTTTCTTAAGAAATAATGTTTACAAGGTTGGCTGTGATTTTCTATTGATATTACTATCATAATATATTGATATTGATCCATGAGAAATAAATATATTCTTTAGAGGTGGAACATAAATATTTTTACACAAGGTGGAAAAGTTTACCAGTGTTTACAAACATTATGTGTACAAAATATGGAGGAAGGTTTAGGCTCCACAAACACGGGGATCATCACAATTAAGATTAATGAAAGTGGGATTTAAAAGGATTTAAGATAACAATATGGTAAGTAAATGAATTATTTAATGTCTATCTTTTAGAAAGGATGATATTCTCCAAGGTGTGGAGAATCACAAACGAGCATCGCTAATGCCTAAAGGGTTTAAGTTCTAGATCCATGACTATAAGAAGATTCCCAATGGTATATTTTCCTATTCTATTATGAAGAAAAGGAGGTATGTGTTCAAGAATCATTATCTCCCTAAAAAGGTGATCATGTGGAATAAAGATTCAGGAAAGGGAGGCAACACCAATAAATTGGCCTCTACCCCTCTATTTCAGTAGATATAACATTGATGATAATATGAAGGCTATGCTTTCATGTAGGTTATTCATGATGTTAGTTCTTTAGATAACATTAATGACAAATAGATTTTATCAAAGGCCATATAAGACCCCCAAATGATGAGTTTCACAAAAGTATTGAGATTTTCAAAGGATATGTGAGCATGGATATTGATAAGTGACCTTTATGGAAGGAGGGTTGTTTATGATGGATGTTTGAGCTTCATGAAAATGGTTAGAATAATTAATGGTTTGGGGATCAAAAAATTAGTATATTATTGGGAAAAATTGGCATTTATTTTCATATTCGGTGTGAGTTTCATGAGTGGTAAGTGTTGTTTTTTAAGACATTGAAAGTAGAACTAAATGATTTATAAAATGTGGTGTAATGCATAATGAATCATGTTATCAAAAAGAGAATCATCTGAATGATTAGTGAACATTTATTAGTTGAGAGAGTAGTGAGATTTCAAATTGTGATTGTTTGTAAAGAAAGATGGATGGTGAGTCTTCTATGAGAATTATAACTATAATGAACTTTATTAGATTTGGTATAGAGGAACGTTTTTTTGTATACTCCTTGGATATATCCCAGTGTGCATGAACCATTTAAAATTATATTAGGTCATTCTTGATTTCGTTTCTACTCATTAATTTCTATAAAAAAGGTAGAGAAGAGAGTTTTGTTTTATAATGAAACATGATCCAAGGAGAATTTTGTTTTATGCTATCATACCTTGATTCACCCCCTTCTCATAGCAATTAACCTAGTTGCATTAACAATTGGTATTAAAGGGAAAGATTAACATTATTGTTTCTCTCTCAATGTTTTCTATTGAGGATTTTATTCAGAATGAGATTACGATATTTGACGAAAAAAGTTTCAATTATTGTTTAATTAGAGGAAAAATTACTTTTTATAATTAAGAATAGAAGTATATAAAATATAAATGAATAGTACTTTGGAAATTGTGGATAGTGTTTCTTTATTAAAAGATGATCGTAGGGAATTAAATGTTGATGCAAAAAAGATCAATGAATTAGGGGGATTCTTATGAAATATAATATATATGAAGGTTATGTCATGTAAGTCATACAATTATAAGATTAAAATGTAGAAAAATATTTATGAGGGAATCAAAAAAAGGTAATGAATTAAAATATCATGTTCTATATAACATCTACGAATATTTGAGAATGCACTGTAATGAATTTGTTTATAATTTCTTTGAACGGATGAATGTTGTTGTGGTAGACAGGAATGATCTTAGAGAAATAATTTAATATGTAAATATTATTTTGCATATATTAAGAATAATACAACCTTAGTTTAATTATAATTTTTTTATATTGGAAGTTAATGACCATAATGAAGTGGTGTTGGAGAGAAATAATAGTACCCTAGTTTCATACATGATGAGAAATGATGATTATTAGTCCACTAATGATGTGAATTCTAAATATTTAGAATTCAAGGTAATGTAGAACCTCACTATTGTATATGGGATGAAAGAAGAATAGACAAATTAAGTAATGTAATTATGTTCAACAAATTAAGGCGGAAAAAGAAAGTATAAATGGAAGCTTATACATATAATATTTTGATGTGAAATGGGTGGAAATTGTTCTGCAATGTTCCCTAGGATGTCTCAGGAAAATGATGAAGATGAAGTCAAAATTAACATGAATAAGTCTAAAAACTATGTGAATGATAAGAAACATTTGATGTTAAATTTCATCGAAATGAAGAATCTTCATACATAAGAAAATGGATGTTCATAATATTATATGGTTGAAGAGATGAATAAATTCCTGGATCATATAAAACATTCTATGTTATAAGTTTTTGGTATCTCACAATCAAGAGATTAAAGTGACAATGATGAGAATACTTTGAAGTTAGATTCAATGTCTAGGAATAATTATAATCAACCCATGATCAGATAGATTATTGGAGAGCCAAAATAATGACTGAGTATAAATTTATTCATGATCACAATATTTATATTCATTTGAAGGAAGAGTAGAATTATGATTTGAATGATGTTTTTTAAAAACATAATTCTCCATTTCCAAACAACATAGAAATGTTTTTTTGAGTAAAAGGATAAAATCGATTAGCATAAAATAGAAATCATTGTTTTGAGTAACACTGGTAATGATAAAATCAAAAATATCAAAGAACATGATGATGAGGCTTTCAATATGTAAAAATTTTAGAAGATAATGATAGAATCTTGAATCATGTTACTTCATATGGAATGATTAATTCTTGGGAAACATAAATGGTGGAAGAGGAACATAAAGGATCATAAAATATAATAAATAATCAAATACAAATGATAGCACTGATTTATAGATTGATCACTAATAGAATGATATTGTGGATAATGTTAGATCATATGTTCCCACTCCGAGGTTGAAAAATAATTTGGGAATATATCAGAATTAGAAGACTTGTAGAACTGAAAAATGATCCAATCCTATAGTAATATGTAGAAATACATCTTGTTACATGTGTTGGTGATGTGAATAGATGGGAAATTCCAAAAATGTATTTTCTATAGAAAATAGTTACCAAAGGTAAAATATTAAAAAATGGATCCACATTGAGTTCAATATTCCAGGAATGTTTTCAATTTTCTTATTTTATTTGTGGAGGATTCAAAAACATGGAATGATATTTCTCATCAATAATGTAGATAAATATATTATAGAAAAATAAAAGAGGTATGATGTAGTAGCTTAATGTATAATAAAATTTCATGAGAATAAAAAATCAATTTATAACACTATAAAATTAAACTATTCCATCATACTCTACGAAAGATCATGAAAATAAGTCTACAATGTTTATAAATTCAAGGAAATAGATCAAAAAGAAAAGTGATAGTAAAGAAGTTGTTGTAAATATTTATCTAAAAGCCTCAGATCATGCTAATGTATGGATCCTTGATAGTGGATACACAACCCATATTATGAGAAATTAGGATCCTGTTATATCCATTAAATATTACAAGAAGGGTGTTTTGAAAATTGGAAATGACGAAGGCCTTATGATTTCTATCTAAGGAAAAGAAAAAATTGACAAAAAAAGTTATGAGATGTGGTAATGTCATGGTTGTCAAAAGTACGAGTCACAACTTGTTAAGCATTAATCAATTATGTTACTTAGGTTATGATATATTCTTTACCAAAAAAAATTTCATCCTAAAGTTAAAAGATGTTTCAAATTTTTTAAGGTACTGTGTTTAATGGGGAATCCATACATTGTGAGTAGAGATGATGAAATGTTATTATTATCAACAGAGGAATAAAATAGATTTGGTAATAAAAAACTTTTCCATATATTTCAACCATAGTTATATGATCTGTTCAAATCTGATATAGCTCTGTATCTCCAAACGATATCACGTGATCTTAGGGACACGTTTAATGCTTATAAATAGTGGAATATTATTAGGAAGACATACAATGGGGAAGAAAATAAGACCCCTAGTGTTCTTTTATTGGAGAATTCATATGTTTTTGGAGTCATCTCACTAATAATCATTGATTTATATATGTATTTTGTTCTATTCATTTATTATTTTGTTATGATGGAATGGGTGTTTTTCCTTAACCAGGAATATCATGAGTTCAGTTGTATAAAATAAATTTTAAGGGAATATTAAAGATTTATTAGATTATTGATTCTGATGTTTCATACTAATAACGGTATATAATTCACAAATAGTGAACTATATGTTTATCTAGAGAATTATGGGATCAGGAGTCATGTTTTGGAAATGATAACTTTTTAACTGAATGGAGTGGTTTAGATGAAAAATCTGATCGTAAAAAACATTTATAAGACATTGTTTTTTTAATGTGTTTCTGGATAAATTTTTCAAGGAATAAATCATAGAATAAGTCTATATATCAAACAAGGAAATATTCTATAAAAAAAAGATTTCATACGATATTTTTTATAGAAAGATTAATTTCACTACATTCATATATTTGGAAGTAATCATTTATCCTCAATATGTACAAACACTAGAAATTTAAATATTGTGGAGATTAATGGATATTCCTCATATTTCATGGACATATCATATAATATAACTTCTTATACAATAGGCTATGAAAATTAATTTAAATCAACAATTTCACTATAGTAGAGAATCAAAATATTCATCAATAACACAATTAACTATTCCATAATGGATGTGACGGGGACTAAAGAAATTGAAAGGGGGAATAAATGGAAAATAATAATTCATATGAAAATACTAATGAAGATTAGGAGGTATTCAAATCAATATCTGTAGGAAAAAATTATTCAAGATGAAATTGATTGAAAAAATATCATGGGTGATGATGAAGTTCTAGTTAAAACCAAGATAATGATATATTTGAAAATAAAATATTACCCATACATTGTAGATACAATTTATTTTAAGAAGTATCTAGATATAAGAACAAGGTATAGGCTATAAATCAATATCATTAGCAATATGAGAAGAATCAAAAAAGGGATATTCCTCGAATAATGGAAGCTCATAATGTCATCGGTACCAAGTGGGTATTTTGGAATAAACTAATTGAAGGAGAAACAATGATTTGAAACAAAAATGTCAACCAAATAAATGGTACTCTACTATTAAGTTTATTGATGTTGATAAAATATTTCCACTTATTTAATGGATAGAGATAATCAGGCCACTCATGCTCATTTAAGTGAAAAGGAAGTTCATTTTTTCGAGATAAATTTCAAGTCATCTTTTTTGAATTGTTTTTTGGAAGATTAATTTTATAATGATAATAAAAAAGTTTTTATTATTCATAAATATGATAAAAGAATTATTTGGAAAAGGATGGCCCTATATCGGATGAAACAAGCACCAAGATCATGGAATTCAAGGCGTAATTTTTTTTTCAAGAATCACAGTTTTATAAATGGTGGAGTTGATTACAATATATATGTATAAAATGATAATAATCAAAGGATACTAGTTATAGTGTATTTCTATGACATAATATTTTGTGGATCAGATAAAGTGTAGTTCAAAATTTTAAAATAATTCATGAAAACTTATTTAAAAATGTCAATGACTCCTGACCAGAACTTTTGTCCTCTGTTTATAGGTTACATAAGAGATGAATGGTTCATTTAATTCTCAATAAAAATATTCCAAGGAGGTTGTGAGTGTATTTAGAGTGGATAATTCCAATTATATGATGTATCACATGGCTACCCATATGAAAAAATCATGAGGTGATGATGTAAATGTGGTCAATGTCATACAATACAGGTATATAACTATAAGTGCATTATAATTTATTCCAATAATATATGATATTGTTTTTTTCACATGCTATGAAACATGGTATCAATGTAATCCCAAATAATTCTTCTTACTTCTAGTAAAAAAATATTACTTCATTATATCAACGAAGTGGTGGATTTCAATTTGACTATCTTTGAAATATCTCAGAAAGAGTTTTTGGGATATTCAAATGTAAATTGGGATGGTTTAATAAGTGTTGGATAATCCAACTCTAGTGGTGAATTCTATTATGGGAGAATGTGTCTTTCATGCATAAAAAAAGTGATAGTATTTCATATAATTGATAACCGTAGAAGCTGAGTAAAATCTGTCTACTCAATCTTTGACACAATTATTTTGGAGGAAGCAATATCTTGATTATATATAGATTGAGTTATATATCCAATCTAAATAAATTACAATAATTTAAGGGTATTAAATCATAGAAAAAAACAAAAAAATTAATCCTGGAAAAAGAACATTAAAATAAAAAATCATTTCATCAATTATACGATAGATAATTTGTTTTTGAAATAGGACTATGTACCTATAGTACTACACATTGCAGATCATCTAGAAAAAAGAATTACCCAAAGAGGAATTTGAGAAGTACTAATTGGCTCTTGAAGTTTAGTCGAATCCCCACACCTGATAGAGTGTGAAAATGGGACACCAACTCCTCTGGTTATGGTTTGTTTTTCTTTAATGAGCTGCAATGTTCTCTTTACAATGTTGCATCAATAAATGAGGTGCCTTTTGGTTCATTGACAAAGGGGGAGAAAACATATTAATAAAGATAGGTTGAGAAGTTGATAATGGGAGTAGTAAATTATGTAGAGTTTTAAATCAAACGATGATGAAGAAGAACTTTGAAATAAGATTCATCATGTGGAAATTTCATGATGATACAATATTATAGAATATGGATGAATAATAGTTTATTCTTGAGATCTTCATGCATTGTTAAAATTGATATAAATAAATAACATAAATATTTATGAAAATTTCATATTAATCTTGGTTATCATGTCGATCATGGATCATGTGGACTTAGTGTGAGTGTTGGGTGAATATTTGATCACTATCTATAATTATAATAAGAAAATTATAGTATAATATGGGAAAATATTTCATATAAAATAAAAATTAAATTAGTTGTTAAAAAACACTAAGCGGTGGGGGTAATGTTTAGAAAAAATCCACCATGGTTACATTATAGTATTTTTGGTTTGACTTTAATTTTTAACAACAAAAGTTACCAAGGTTAGTTGTGGATGTGTATAGAGATTATTGACCTAGTGTGTTGAAAAATATATATGAAAAATGAATGGATGATTCGGAGGAGATACAAAAAGATGTCTACACAAGGTGGTGTTGTTTCCCAGTGTTTCCAAAAAAAATATTGGTACAAAATTAGGAGGAAGGAGAAAGCTTCGTGGATGTGAGAATAATTATATGAAATCATTGTAAAGTAAGATTTCCATGAAATCTTGATAAATATATGGTATCTTAATGATTTTAATGATTACTAGGATTTTTTAAATGTTGTAATTCAGGAAGGTGTAGTGAATGATGAATGAATATCGAGGATTCAAAAAGGGTTGATGGTAAAGCTGTTGATTATAAGAAGATTCAAAAATGGTAAATTTTCCTTGTGCTTCATGAATAAAGGTAATTTCACAACAAAATATTATGGGCTTCATGAAAAGGTAATTCTTTTGGATCTAGCTTGAAAAAATAGAGGCATCACCTATAAATAGGCATATAATTCCCACATTTTAGTTGGGAAAGAATTAATGAAAATTGGAATGCTAAAATTTTAGGAAGGAGAATAAAACAATTTATTCTGGGGTAAATGTTTTCAAAGAAAGAAAGTTTCCAATGGATGTACAATTCAACCAATAGTTAATAATAATGAAATTACTAATCATCATGATGGATAACGAAGCTTTACAAAACTATTTTTTTTCATAAAGGCTATGTGAGCTTCAATAAAATAGGGTGATTTTTAAGGGTGTTTGAGCATCACAAAAGTGGTATAATTCATGAATGTAGTAGAGTTCCTTACAATTGAATACTATTTTTAAAAATTGGTCAGTTTCCAAAATAATTTGTAATCTTCATAAAGTCAGTGAGATTCGGTAAGGTAGTGGGCATCACAAGTGGGTTAAAATGTGATTTCATATAAAATATGTGGAAAAGTGTTATTAATCATGTGGATGAATTTAGAACTCAATTATTCTAGCAGTGAAGTTTATTTCATATAGTTTTTGTGGTGGTGAGTTTTTATGTGATAGAAATGGGTTTAACGGCTTTGTGGGTCTTGGGGTTAGTGATGGTGAGATGCCTCTTCCATGATGTTTCTTCAGCTTTGCTATGATGCATCTTCTATGATGATTCTTCCATTCTAGGTTGGAGTCTCTTATGTGATGTTACCGCTCATACAATATTTATTCTTCTGAGTTGTTTATTCAGACTAGGTTTTTTTTATGGATCCTAGGTTCAAATTTATGTTGTTATTAGGGTTGGTTATTGTTTTTCTATTTTATTTGTTACATCTGCAGTAAAATAGGATTTGGTGTGTGTCGATGAAAGGGATTAAGGATGGTGACTGACTAGGTCATTCCAATTTTGATATTATTTCTATTATTGATAATAATTTTTCTACTTATTTAACTGATCATGTTCTTGTATGTTGGATGTTGATTATATGTTTTTATGGAAGAGGTGACATGATGGACCCAAGAGGTGGAATCTCTGGTTATTCATCTGACCTCTGTTTGTTTGGTTCTCCACCCTTGTTTTAAAATTACACTATTCTCTCTAAATAATAGTAGTTCAATGGTCTTATCTGTCATTTGGGATGATAGATCGAGCGACCAGTTCCGAGAGATAGACAACAATTTTTAATTTCATGTTCATTTGGTGACTTATTTCATTTGAAACTGTGATAGTTTTCTGTGCTAGCTTTTGGATTCCCAAATGGATGGTATAGAGGAAAAGTATATAATTTTGGTTTATAATTTGAAACTTTCTCCCTATATGTTTCATCTCTAGATAACGTTTTATATTATAAATCATTCACCTTCATGTCCATTCAAATTTGGATGGATGAGAGGTTATAGATTTTATATCGGTAGCAGGCCCGTGAAACTATGCACGAGCTGTTTTTTAATTGGTCATGTATGGTTGAGCATTGGTAAAATGATGTAGTTTATGGGGGGTTGTTCCTAACTTTTGGTTCAAGGTTAAATGTTGTTTTTTTTCATTCTTAGTTTCCAAATTTTTCCTCAAAAGTTCTTTTGAAATAAAAAATTTAATTTTCAATAAATGTTTATGAATTTAGTGATTTTTCCACAGTATCATCCCATCAATAATTCTCTATCAATTATCAAAGATTAATATATAAAATGAATTGAATATGGATTACATGAATTAGAAATAAATAGTTAGAGACATATATATAGAATAAAATATGTAATATTTAAATATTGGATCAAAGTGCATCATTGAGAAACGATAATGCCTAATGATCGATCAGAGGGGCCAATGGTCCTAACAAATGATCCAAAAACCATATAGGGATCAAGTAATGAATGAGGTAATGGAATTAATTTTAGATACACCATCTATTTATAGATAATTATATAAAACACTAGGTCATGATATTGAAAATATGATTCATGAAATATGAGCTCAAATCCAAAGATTGTGGGAAAACCATAATACATGGCACCCCTTTTCCTCATAGAAAAAGTCCTTTTATTATATAATATAGAAGGGAATTAAAATTATATATTTGTTTCATCATATATCTCATAAATCTGTAAGAATCGTGACATTATTCATGGATTTGTACCTTAAACCAAATCAACCCCATATCAATATCACTATGTAATTTTTGTACATCCGCATAATGCTTCACCAAATAACATAAACAAGGGTCCAAAAATTATGGATTCATAGGGAAAAAAGTATAATCAGGATGTAATCAGTCTTTGTGTTATATTAAACCAAAACCAATGTATGATTAATTTGATAATAATATGGACTTCATGTCAGGACTAGAATATCCATGTTTCAATATACCCTAGATCTGATTTACTAAGAGTACTTTATGTTTGATTATCCTAGGAACGTAACATTACAATATAATGTTGTATGATCTTATAAAACCCATCACATTAAAAACACAAAAAAATAACTTCTCAATATAAACTCTTGAACATACTAACCACAAAACATTTCATAATAATTATAACGTGATTCAGGATTACCATAAAAAATACCCTGACATCTATTCTAATTGATACATAAATAACATCATTTTCTAAAATACGTCCATTTTGAAAAAATTGTTCCCAAAATATATATTAATAGATATTGTAATCTTATATAGAAACATATTCGTAAATTAATATATTCTTCTCTAGTGATTCTTAAACATCCATGAATCATATTATTGATTCATACGATTTTGAAATATACTTAAACATTCTTCTATAACAAGAACAAATTACAGGGATCTTTAATAATATTTATCCAATTAAAAAATTGATTCTTACAATTGGAAAATTAATTATCAGTAAGATACCTTAGGAATGAAATACTGAAAAATGGATGTTTCAATTAGTGTTTATTTCAATGAATAACTCTTATTACCCTATATCATGGCACCAAAGTTAGGATGTGGAATGGGTTGAAGAATACTCTTGATTACCATGGGCTAATTAAAGTGTCTATGTATAAAATATATTCAAGTAAAAATGATTATTCATGATAAATAAATAATAAAATAGATCTTCCATCCCAAAGTCTAAAATTTAACTCTATATTTAGGATGGTCATTTGTGAAAAATATATTGAATAAATATTAAAAAAAAGGTATAAAAATATAATATAAAATATAAAATATAATCAACACCTAAAATTCATAACAAATGTATTCCATTATATAAATATAATTGAACATTAAAAAATACCAAAAAAGTAAATAAAAACTAATACAATAATGATAGTTTGTAATACTAAATTTGATGTATAATATTACAAAATAGACCAAATAACACTCAAACACCCCAACCCCAATTACCCAGAATCAGTGCATTATTACATAACATTGGAGTGATACAAGGAATCGTGTCCCGAATGACTGATCAGTTTAGTATCCTTATAAGTAAAAGATAAATACATATGTTTTACATTACATAATTAAATAAATAAATAACCTTATTTACCCTTTGAAAACTCTTATATCCCTTAGCCTATTCAAGCAGGTTAATCATAATATACTTCTTTGAATAATGGAAAAAATATAACATTAAAAAGTGGTGAGCTCAGATTCCCAGTAAGGATAATAATATAGTGGAAATTGTCATAAATAAGAATAAAAATTTAATTTAATATATAAGACTAGAACACAATCCTTTTAAACTAAAACGTCAGAATAATATGGAAACGATATATCAAATAATTCTATTTACTTATTCACATGGAGATTATACTTTTTAAATAATCACATGTAATACCAATATCCAATTTCATAAATATGTAATGTATAATTCTAGACATCATAACCATATAGTCAGGGGCTTGTTCCCAGAATACAGATACGATTTTATCAAGGACTTGTACCAGGATACTAGTGTACCTCATGAGACCTACCGATGCATCGAGGAGCAATAGCGGGATCCACCCTTCACGTACTAAGTTCAATGCATTCCACATATGAAATGGATTAAACATAACATAAACATTCATATTAAAACTATCATATGAAATGTCAATACATTATCCATAAACCATGATTGGTATAAAAATTTCACATCCACAGACAAACATATCAGAAACCATCAATATAGTATGGAAGATTTGTCTCATAATAAATAAAACTCAATCAAGAATAATATCTTGTAATGTATGTTGACATAGTTAAAAATGATTAATAAAAATCTTTGAGAAAAATATCTATTTTTAATGAAAATATTTAAAAGTCTCACTATTTATCATGAAGCTATTTAAAATATATAGTTGAATCAATGTCTTCCATAATAATTTGAAACCATTAAAAGGATTTTCAATTTTAAAACATTAATTTCAATATAAATAAAACCTTAAACCATTTTTAAAAACATGGAAATTAATGATAAATATTTAGAAGAATAAATTCTTAAATCATTTAATATGATATTTTCGTTATATTTACTATCCAAATGAAATATTCTTGAATAAAAATAATTTCATTAATCAAAAAATTATAATATCATTAGAATAAAGGGATTCAGGATATACTTTGTCAAAGTGCATTACAAACACCAAATAAAAGTGAATTGGTGCATAACAACAAAGAAGTCTCAGTGGAATGTAAATTGGGAAGAATTCATTTATAAATACTATATCCTTAGGTTAAGGATAAATAAATGACATAATTATGTGAGAAAAATATAAATACTTTCAATATGGTTGGATATTCAGTGTAAAACAATCAGAGGACATTCAGACATATTCTTGTAAAAACAACACCAATGACTTGGAAGTTTAGCTCAATGAATATAAATTGAGTTAATATTATTTGTATCACGTTTTTATGGATGACTTGAGAATTTATCAATGCAGTGATTGTGTGCATCAAAAGTATATCCACACAAAGGGGAGAGTAAATTACTATGTAAGTAAATAAATAGTGCTTTCACACATAATTTTGGAGCAAAGTAATCAATCATGTTTGCATAAAACCAAATGAGTGGAAATTGGAATTTTAAATCCCCATTAAAATTTAATAACATATGAAACATACATCCAATGAAATAAGGATCATCCAGTGATGATGTTAATACCCATAAATTAAAGTCTATTACACAAACAATACAATCATGTGTAGTACATACACCACACAAAAGATAATAGTGAAAATATAGAATCAATCTCACGGGAATAAAAGTGAGGTGAAAACCCATTACATTGTACTTTTACAAAAAATATAGTAGGTTAAAAACTTTTATAATTGTTAAATCATTGTTATTAAATTATAAAAGAACCAAATACATAAATATTATATCATATATGATCTTTTAATACTTCTTTTTTAATGATATTTCAGTTGTATCATTGTTTTTGTTGTTAACTGATTCGTTTTCCATTACCTATTTTATTGTGTAGGTCATGATTGTTATGTATAAGATTTATTTGATTCATATGCAGAATCATATTATGGTCTTAAACCTTATTTTTAATCATATAATAAAAAATATTCTTGAATTATTGCGATGGGGAATGAATCTCATTGTGTTCGTGAACACAGTAAGCCGTACGTAGGCACGAGCGACAATATCATTATATTGATGGTGAAATTGTATGTAATTCAGTGGTATATCATATATAAATAATCATTAACATGTTATATTTATTATTTACATCAGTAATAGTATTTATTATACCCATCCAAATAATGAAATTTTTGAATGACATACTACCCCACGATGTGGAGATGATAAGTCGTACGTATACAAGTATGACGACTTTATCATTTATAGGATGTATAGAATAACGAATATGGTTGAACAATATTTATAATAAAAAAAAATTATGAAGAAGTGACTAGATTTATTAAATTGGTATGTAATAAAAAATGATAGATTAAGTTGAAGAAGAATAGAACTTGAATGAGGGTGGTGAAATTGTTACCTCTTCTTTGGGTGTTTCATTTTGAGTTGACCAAAATGGAACCATAGAATGGATTTATGATCAAAGTATATACTTAACGTTTATGTGAGGGAATATGGGAGGATATTTTTTTAGGGTATGGTCGAGCCAAATGGATTTGGAGGTGTGATTTAGACAGATGGAGAAGTGCCCTTTTATATGAGGGGTGAGGGGCACTTTTGGAAAAGCTTGAAATATTATTTCATAATAAATTATTTTTAGGTTTTTAATGGATACAAAATGATTTATTTAGAGGCTACAGTGGGTAGGGGTCTAAAATATCTCAACCAATAGGTTTTATATAGGCTTAGGATACCATATTAACCTTATATTTTAGATTTAACTCTTAGTTAAATAGTTTAACATTTACCTTATCTCTTTGGAGTTTTATATTATATGGTTAATAAACATACTATAACAAGACAATAAAACCCCAAGTAGTTAATTATTAATATATATAACCATATATTTGTCCTTCGGCCTTACATTATATTTATTGGAATATTATTTCAATTAATAATATAGTATTTGTTTTAAAAAATCAATTTTTTCAATTTTGGCACTATTTAGTATTTTATTTTTTTGATAGACTTTAAAACATTATCACTATGAATAAAATTTATTTAATCAACCCTAAAATGTCATATTAAAATATAATATTAGTTTAAATAATAATAAGTATCAATTTACATTTATATTGATATTTATAATATCAATTATATTAATATTTTATTAATAAGGTAATTATTGCATCATCATTGTGTCATAAATAAATTAAAATATTTAATTTCTAAAAATAATAAATAAAATAAAATTGTGTAAGAAATATTTTTATATTTCTAATCAATATTTATTGTATAATTTATCTTATGTGAAATACTATATTAAAAATAGTTTAGTTATTGAACATTGAAATTACAACTTTTAACTCTTCTTTTAATAAAATTATAATAAATCTCTTAATATAATACAAGTGGATTAAAGAGGATAGTTGTTTTTCTAAGGTTTTTGGTAGTCTAATTAAACATAACAAATATAATTAGTACATGTGTTAGGGTAATTATAATATCATTTTTACGCTTAATTACCCTATTTACTTTTAACCGTGGTAAATAAAAGTATAAAGTTACAATTCACCAAAAATTATGTTCATCTTATTGAACAACATTTTACTTACAGATTTTAATTGTGTCTCTTGTATTTTTGAAATTCAACTCACAGAAGGGGTAAAAATAAGTTTTATTCAAATTTTAAATGATCCTAGAAGGTGGGTAAAAGATTGTAAAAAGTTCAACACATTTTTATATATATAAACTTATTATAAATTTATTCTAATGAATTACATTGAACATATATAGGTATTATGTATATATTTTTACATAAAATAAATTTAAATAAAATAAATAATTATTTAAATAAAAAGTCAGTTTTAATCAATAATGTAGTGTTTCCACTATTCTTATAAAATTAAATGTTTTTAGAAAAATACAAAAAATTCACCTGATGTTAATTTTGGTATTCTGAATTCAAAACTAAATACTATTTTACCAAATTAAAAAAATCGAAGTTTCATTAATTAATTTAAAATTATTTCCTTTCATAAAATCCAAAAAGTGTGTTTTAAAAAAGTAAAAACTATCAAAAGATTGACATGTGTTTATGTAAAATATAAAGGTGAAAGTACATAGAATGAACTAAATTCTTTTAAATTAAAAATTATAATCTAATTATATGTCCAAACCACTCTAATCTATAATTTGACACTACAAACTATTTCAATTAAAAAAGGTGTGTTCAATTAAAATTTAGTATTTTTTAGTATTCATCAAAATATGAATGTTGTCAGAAAATTACCAAACATTTATCCAAAATAATTTTTTTCCCTAGATTATGAAAAAGAATATATTTTCATTAAATTTAATACATAAAAGTTTCAAATATTAGTTTTAAAATGGGATTTACATTAAAAGGTGGTAAAATTTTATTTTTTAAAAAATACTTCTTTTATCTAAAAAAATAAATTTGTTCTTATATTATTTCTAAGAAACATATAATATGGATTCTACAATTATATGGAAAATATAAAATTCAAAATTCACTTAATAATATTCATAACCACATTTTGAACCACTAGTTTGGTGTGTTGTGGTGTGCTAGAACTCGGTGTTGCGTGTAGCGCAAGCTAGTAAATTACTTTATAGAGAATAAAAAACTATGAAATCTGGGGATGTTACAATATTCCACCCTTTTGGAAATTGCTTCCTCAAAATTTTAAAATTAGGCTTGATAACTTCATTGAAAGTCCCACATAATAAAATATTAAATAAAACTATCACATTAAAAGAAATAAAGATAAGTATAAAGGTCACCTGAGATAAACCATACTTGGATACCATGTCAGAAAACATAGATATTGAAGATAAACCTAGTGTAATGTTCTGATTGAGAGTGATATCAATAATTATTATGATAAAGTTAACAAAAATAAAACCAGAAACTTGTGATGGGAGAAATGTTTATTAGTTTCCTAGTAGTAAAAGTAAATGGACAACATTTTTTGTTCTATGTTACATTTCATAATGTTGAGGAATTTAATTATGGGATTGATTAAGAACATAAATATATATACATTATTTTTATGTATAGTATTATCCCTTAATAAATTTCTAACACAAACTCATCTTTTTTTTCAAACGAGGAGTATTCAAGATGACTTGGTCACAACTGAATCACTAGAATAAACTTCTATAGAATCACATAATACCCCAAGGTTAAACAATATATTTACCTTGTCTTTTGAGATTAACCAATGAAAAAATGGTTATTACAAGATTAGATGATCCCCAAAAGGGACAATCCATTAGAGAAAGAAATACTAATATTAATTTATAAAATTAAACCAATAATACCCAAAGTTCAATAAATACCATTCAATAAAAAATTATATTTTAAATAATTCAATATAATTCAAACGAATTTTGAAACCAAAAACATAGAATAATTTTATTACATAGTCATCCATGTTAAATTGTGTCTCCAAATAACATCTACTACTCTTAAAGTCACATAATTAAAATTAATTAACCTAATCACATATTCTCTATGATAGGTTAATCATTTCCATAAATAACCCAAATTACACTAAATCCATAATAAAAACAAATATAAAAATCCAATATTACTCGTCAAATTAAATCTCAAAGTATTTTATTTTCCTTAGGCATATAGTGTTCCCAACAGAGCGAATATCATACAAAATAACATTTATCACATAATCACCAAATATATTTTCTTATAATATATATATATCCATTTTATAAGACATATTATCTCAAATAAACTTATTATAGATAAATAAAATAATTTAACTAAAAACAATTAGTCACACTAACCAGGGACTTCAGGTTGTCCAGTGGTAGGTGATAAATCCCATCCGCACTCTAGTTGTGGGTTCAATTCCCGCAGCTATGTCCGACATGATGAGCTTTCACGTGGTATGAATGTTTTACTTTTTCAAAAACTATATTATATTACATTCAAAAAATGAGAGAAATTCCTCAAAATAAACACAACATAATTTCACCACATATGTTATCTTGTACCTCACATTTTCTTCCCAACATTTAATAACTTGTAATTACCTAAATTCAAGGAACGTATAAATGAACATGGTTATTTATAACTATATCAATAATAGAAAAGATAATTCTTCCTAAAATAAAATTTTCATATAACAATCTTCAGGGTTACACAGAAAAGAGAAATGTATTTCAAAGTAATCCCCTCAAAAAAGAGCACTAATACTTTTAAACATTTCACCATCCATTAATTTCCACATAGGTTCTTCCTTGACCGATTGGTTATCCTATAAAATAGGGAATTCACTCGGGAAATTCCCAAGTCGCCTAAATTTATGGAAAATGACGGTAAATAGATTATTGGGATCAATTTCATATTCTTCCATAGTACTCTACATTTTCCTCGACAATTCATTACGTTATGTCCTTCTTTCCCATGCATGAAGCTTTTGTTTGTTCTATTAAGGCAGTTCCCTAGGTGTCTCCTTCCACATTTCATGCATGATGAAAACTGATCATTCATTTCTCTATGGTCTCCACTGCTAGAGCTCTTATTATTCACTTCCATTCTCTTATTTGATGAGTCCGGGAGTTGGTTAATATATACGTTGTTGATTATATTTTTGGAAAACGAATTCGGCATGAACACGATATCTTTTACACCAATCAACATTCCATTTCGTTTCTCATATCCACCATCGTTCATACCTTGTACATCTTGTTCAATGGTACGATAACTTCCTTGGAATACAGCCGTTGAATAATATAAGAAAGTGTAGTGTGAGTCATAAAATCATTTATAGAATATCATAACACTTTATTTTAAATGAAAAACAAATTAGAATAAAACAATGTTATTTATTCTCATCTTATATTAAAAACCTTCTAATTGGGCTCTAATGAAAATGTTAATTATCCTAAACATATCCCTTGAGAGTTTCATAACCAATAGTGCAGCAAGGCCCATTGTCAAGTTCCAGGATACCCTTGGTCAAGCCTGGAACTCCATGTCGGAGTTTTCACTTCTAGGTACATCTGTTCTAGAGCTTCCTCAACCTGGTTGTATCCAAAAATGAATTTATTTCATGGAAAACCCACATTATATTTGCATTACCAAAAATTTTGGATGTTCTTCTATACTAATCCTAAATATATATCTTAGGGTAGTGTTTTATAATCAGAGATTTTTTCTAAATCAAGATTCCAAGGTTTGTACAAAACCTCCTCTAATACCAACAATAACAACCTCACCCGAGTTACCGAGAATCGGTTCATTACTACATAACATAGGCATGATACCTGGAATAATTTCATGAATGACCAATCAGTTTAGTATCCTTGGAAGTATTAGATACATAAATTATTTTTATATTACATCATGATATAAAAAAACAACATTGTGTCCCCTTTTAAAACTCTTATATATCTTACCATATTCCAGTAGTTTAATCGGAATATACTTCTTTGCATATGGGGAAAAATAAGACATAAGAAATGGTTGTTCTCATATTCTTAGTAAAGATAACAATATCGAGGAAACTATTATAAATAAGAATAAACAATAATGTAAATTTATTAGACTAGAACAGAAGCATTTTAAACTTTAATTTCATCATAATATAGAAAAGATAAATCAAATAATGACATTTACTTATTCACATAGATATTCTACTGGTCAAATAATCACATGTAATATCATTATCCAATTTTATAATAATGTGATGCATAATTCCAGAAATCCTAACTATATAGTCAAGGCCTTGTTCCAAGACTACAAATAAGATTCTGTCAAGGCCTTGTGCAAAGATACTAGTTTGTCTCGTGAGATCTACTGATTCATCGAGGAGCTATATCGGGCACCACCCGTCACTTACTAATAAAAATTTGTTCCCCATATGAAAAGGATTAAACATTACATAAATATTCATATTAAAACTAGAATTCCCCATGCAGTTGGCTGTGGTGGCTGGGGGGTTTGGGGTTTGGGGCAGAGGTCGCAGGGTCGAGTCCCTAGGCCTGTTTTCTTCTTGCGTGGGTTGTAATATTAAAACTAGAATATCAAATGTCAATATCCATAAACCATGAATGGTATATAAATAACACATCCACAGTCAAAAAATCACAAAAACATCAATACAATATGAAATATTTTTATCATAATAAATCAATGTCGATCTAGAATAATATCCTGTAAAAGTTTTTGACATAGTTGAAAATGATTAGTAAAAATCATTGAGATAAATATATCATTTTCATTAAAACACATAAATGTGTCACTATTTATCAAGAATCAGTTTAAAATAGATTTTTGAATCAAACAGTCCCATAACACTTTGAAAATTTTAAATGGAATTTAAATTTTAAAACATTAATAACTATATATATAAAAACTTAAAACCATTTTTAAAACGTGAACAATAATGAGAATGATTTAGAAGAATTTTTTTGAAACATTTAAAATGATATTTTACTTAGACTTCCTAAGAAAATGAGAGATGATTGAATACATATAATTGAGGTAATCAAAAAATTATAATATCATGAGAATAATATGATACATGATATACTATGTCAACGTTCATTATATAGAACAAATAAAAGTGAATTGGCACATGACAACAAAGAAGTCTCAATGGAATGTTTGTTGAGATGAATTTTTTCATAAAGACTGTATCCTTAGGTTAAGGATAAATTAATGAAATAATTATTTGTGAAAAATATAAATACACAAAATATGATTGGATATTCAGTGTAATTAAATCATAGGACATTGACACATATTCTTGTAAAACAACTCCAATGACTTAGATGTTTAACTCAATGAATATATATTGAGTTAAAATTACGCATATCATGTTTATATCGATGACTTGAGAATTTATAAATGGAGTGATTATGTGTATATAATGTATATCCACACAAATTGGAGTGGATACTACTACATAAGTAAATAAATAGTTATTTCACACATAATCTTGGAGTGAAGTAATGAATGAAGTTTGCATAAAACTGAATGAGTGGAAATTGAAATTCGAAATTTCCTTTCCTATTTGGTAACTTATTAAACATAAACCCCATGAAATAATGATCATCCATTGATGATGTAAATACCCATAAATTTATGATTATTACGCAAACAACTCAATCATGGGAAGTACATACACTAAACAAAAGGTAATAGTGGAAAATATAGCATAAATCTCACGAGAATAATAGTGAGACGAGAACCCCTTACATTGTATTTTTTCTTAGTATAGGGTCGGTTAATCTCATTTATAATGGTGTAATAATTTTTATTAAAATATAAAATATCCATGTACAAAAATATGATATCATATATGATCATCTAATATTTCTTTGTTAATGATATTTCAGTAGTATCAATGTTCTGGTTGTTAACTGATTCATTTTTTTTAAATGTTTTGTTAAGTAAGTCATGTTTGTTACGTGGAGGCTGTATTTGATTCATATCAAGAATTATATTAAGTTCTTAAACATTTTTTTAATCATAAAATGATAATTATTCTCGAATTATTACAATGGGGAATGAATCTCATCGCGTTCGTGGAGACAGTAAGTCGTACGTACGCACGAGCGACAATATCATTATATTGACGGTAAAATTTTATGTAATTGGAAGGTATATCATATAGAAAGAATAAATAACATGTTATATTTATTATTTAAATACGTTATACTCATTATAATACACATCCAAAAAATGAAGTGTTTGAATAAAAAACTACACCATGGCATCGAGACGGTTAGTCGTACGTACACATGTATGGTGACTTTTTCATTTATAGGATGCATAGAATAAAAAATATGGTTGTACGATATTTATAATAACATCGCAGTATGTAGATGGTACTTTATTTATTATTTTTTATGGAAACAAAAATGAAATAGGAAGTGGAAGAAGAAATGAACTTGAAATAGGGTGGTGAAATTATTATCTATTCTTTGGGTGTTTCCATTTGAGTTGATCAAAAGGGATCCTTAGGTTGGCATTATAATAAAAGTGTGGGCTCTAGGATGATGTGATGGTTGTTGTAAGGATATTATTTAAGGGTTTGGATTAGTCAAATGGCATTGGAGGTGTGATTTTTATAGAAGGGGAAGTGCCCTTATATAAGAGGGGTGAGGGGCACTTTAGGACAAGCTTGAAATATTATTTTATAATAAAATACTTTTCTAAACCTAACGCCTCCAAAATGATTTATTTATATGATAAGTTGTAGATGGTTCGATATCTTATCAACCAATGGGTTTTATATAGGTTTACGACACCATATTAACCTTATCTTTTAGATTTAACACTTAGTTAATAGATTGTCATTTACCATGTCTCTTTGTATTTTTATATTATATGGTTAATAAACATACTACAACAATCTAATAAAACCCCAAATATTTCATTATTAATATATATAACATTATCTAAGTCCTTTATCATATCATTATATTTTTATGGATATTATATCAATTAATAATATAGTATTTGTTTTAAAAACTCAATTATTTCAATTTTGACACTATTTAGTATTTTATTTTTTTGAAATCCATAAATACATTATCACATTGAATAAAATTTATTTAATCAACCCTGAAATGTCATATTAACCTATAAAATTAGTGTAATTTATCAAAATTCTCAATTTATATTTATTTGGATATTTATAATATCAATTATTTTAATACTTAATTAGTAAGGTAATTACTACATCATAATTGTGTCATAAATAAATTAAATTATTTAATGCCTAAAAATTAAAAATAAAATATCATTATGTATGAAATATTTTTACCGTTATAATGAATTTTTTAAAACGTATTTAACTTTTTTGTAACCCTATATTAAAAATGTTTTAGTTATTTAACTTTGAATTTAACATTTCAACCTCTTCTTTAAATAAAATAATAATAAATGCCCTAATATAATCCAAGTGGACCAAAGCAGATCATATTTTATTCATAAGGTTTTTTGGTCAAATTAAACTTGTCCAATATAATTAGTACATGTGTTAGCGTAATTATAATATCCTCTATACCCTTAATTACCCTATTTACTTCTAACAGTGATAAATAAATGTCAAAAGTTACTATTCAGAAAAAATTATTTTCAACTTATTGAACCAAATTTTACATACTAATTGTAATTGTGCCTAATGGATTGTTGAAATTCAACTCATAGAAGAGTTAAAAGTATGTTTTATTCAAATTTTTGAATGTGCCCAGAAGTTGGGTAAAAACTGTAAAAAGTTCAATAAAATTTTATATATCTAAACATAATATAAAATGACACCAATGGATTAAATTAAACTTATATAGGTACTGTTTAATTATTTTTAATTAAAATAAACTTAAATAAAAAAATAATTATTTATATTAAAAGATGGTTTTAAATAATAACGTAGTGTTTTTCAATATTCATCAAAAATTGAATGATTTCAGAAAAATACCAAAAATGCACCAAAATATATTTTTTATTTTCAAAATTCAAAAATAAATTATATTTTACCAAATAAAAAACATAGAAATTTTATTAATTAATTTAAAATTAATTCGTGTTGTCAATACTAAAAAGCGGGTTTTTAAAAAGTAAAAACTATTAAAAGATTGACAATGTTTATGTCAAATTTAAATGTGAAATTACTTATAACGACCTACAATGTATTCAATGATAAAAATATAATATAATTATACTTACTAACAATTAAGATGCCAAATTTAACACTGTAAATTATTTCGATTAAAAAAGTTGTTTTCAATTAAAATTTATTATTTTTCAATATTCATAAAAATGTGTAATTTATCACAAAAGTACCAAAAATTTATCTAACATAAATTTTTATGTCATGATTCTAAAAAATAATTTAATTTCATTAAATTTAAAATATAAAAGTATCAAATAATGGTTTTAAAAATAATTTCACATTAAAAGGTGGTGAGATTTCATTTTTTGTAAAAATCATATTTTACCTAAAAAATAAATTTTTTCTTATTTTATGTCAAAGAAAAACATAATATAGATTATAAAATAATAAGGAATATATAAAATATAAAATTCAGCTAATACTATTCATAATTTCTTTTTGAACAGTTAGTTTGGTAAGTCTTGGTGCCCTCGAACTCGGTGTTGTGTGTCGTGCAAGCTATTGAATAGCATTAAAGAAAATAACATACTATGAAATCATGTGGTGTTACATTATTCCACCATTTTTGAAATTTCTTCCTTGAAATTTTAAAATTAGGCTTTGGAACTTCCTTGGAATTCCCACATCAATAAAAAGATTAAATAAAACTATCACTTTAAATGAATGAAAGATAAGTACAGACGTCACCCTAGATAAACCATTATAGGATTCCATGTATTAAAACATGGATATGGAAGATAAACTAAGTGTCATGTTATGATGGATAGTGATAGAAAACATGATCAGAAGAAAGTTAACAACAATAAAACCACTAACTTTTGATGGGATAAATAGTCATTAGTTTCCTAGTATGAAAAGTAAACGGACAAAAATTTTCATTTTAAGTTCAATTTCATAAAGTCAAGGAACTTATTTATGAGATTGACTAAGAAGATAAAGTGATATACATACCTTTTAAGTAGTGTTTCATCCTTTAATAAATTTCTACCACTTACTTATATTTGTTTTTTAATGATGAGTATTCAAGATGACTAGTGTAACACCCCGAGATTTTATGAAAAATATTCTGTCTTGTGTTGTATGCTACACCCAAAGGATCTTTCACAACACGCATCTTTGACTTGCCTTGCATTACACACAATCGCGACCTTCCTCGATAGCGTGTGTAGTAAGAAATACTGAGTTTCACTAAAGAACGATATGCTATTAAAATATTATTAAATCTAGCCATTATGAATAGTAATAACCACTTTTTAAAATTTTGAAAATTTTATTTTTCAAAATGGACTTCATATTTGGATTTGGAATATCGAAATTAGATTAGGGTGAAATTTTAGTACTTTTCGGATAACTTTCATTTTCTGATGAATAGTGAAAATTACTAAATTTTAACTAAAAACAACCTTTTTAATTGAAATAATTAATAGTGATAAATAAATAATTTAAGTGGTTTTAATGTATATTTAGAATAAATTTTTACAATTTAATACAATTTTGGTCATTAGATGTAATTTCATATTTAAACCAGACATAAACAAGTGTCAATCTTTCGATAGTTATTGTCTCTTAAGAACACGCTATTTGTTCTGATGACGGGAATTAATTTTTAAATTAATTAATGCAACTGATATGTTTTGACTTTTGTAAATTGACATCATTTTTGAGTTCATAATGTCAAATATAGATTAGGCCTAATTTCTGGTATTTTTCCGGAAACTTTCATTTTTTGATGAATAGTTAAACCACTAAGCGGTAGTTAAAAAAATGATTTTTTCATAAAACTTAATTTTACTGCTTCTGTGAGTGGAATTTCAAAATTCCAAGATACACTGTTGATTTCAGTAAGTAAAATGTGGTTCAATGAGATGAAAATAATTTTTGGTAAATAGTAACTTTTTACTTTTTTTCCACGGTTAAATGTAAATAGTGTAATTAAGGGTATAAATGATATTATTATTAACCTAAAAAATGTACTAATTCTATTGGATAAGTGTAATTAGACCAAAAAAAACCTTAGAAATAAAATCTGACCATTTAGGCCCACTTGGATTAGATTAGGACATTTATTATTAACTTATTTAAAGAAGGGTTAAAATACATAAAATCATAGTTTAATAAGAAGATAATTTTTAATATAGTGTTATACATAAGGTAAATTTGACTATAAATATTCATTAGAAAGATAAAACGATTTCCTACATAATGGTATTTTATTTGTAATTTTTAGACATTAAATAATTTAATTTATTTACGACACAACGATGATGTAGTAATTATCTTATTAATAAAATATTGACATAATTGATGTTATAAATACCCAAATAAATGTAATTTGAGACTTTTTATGAATTACAATAATATTATAGGTTAATATTACATGTTAGTATTGATTTAAATAACGTTTTTCGAACTAATCAGTCTGTTATGATTTTCACAAAATTCATTTACTAAATAGTGTCAAAACCGACATAAAATAGATTATAAAACAAATATTATATTATTAATTGTTATTGTATTCTTAATGATATAAGGCTCACCCAAATGACTTATATAAGGTTATATATATTAATAATATACAATTTGGGGTTCTTTTGGCTTGTTATATTATGTTTACTAACCTTATAGTGTAAGAACACAAAAAGACATAGTAAAAGTAAAATTATCAAACTTAAAGTTAAATATAAATGATAAGGTTAAAATAGGAACCTAAACAAGTCTAAATTCTATTTAATGAGATCTTATCGTCCCATCCCCACCTTCGCTTCGATGTAAATCAATTTGGAGCTATTTAAAACCGAATTTGGCTTTATAATAAATTAATATTTATAGTTTCTCCAAAGGAGCCCCTCTCCTCCCTTATAAAAGGGAACCTCATCCCTCTCTTCCTCACACCACTTTTAGCCTTAATGCTTGGAAAACCCCTGAAAAATTCTCTTCTCCACTTTCCTAGAAACATCCTAGGGGTCCTGGACATCTTCAAAGACCAATTTTAGTGCCCTAAGAGGAGGACTCAAAGAGGCACTTCAAAGAAGAGGTAATGTCCGTTACCGATTCTTTCAATTTTATTTCTTCTTCCACTTCTTCTTATAAGGTTGTTTCATTACGAAGTAATAACATAAATATCAATAACATACTTATATGTTATTATAAATATTAAACAACCATATTTCACCATCAATCCATCCTATGGAAAATGAAATCACCGCGCGTGCGTACGTACGGAATATCGTCTCCACGCCGTGGTGTAATCTATTTTCCACCACCACCTTACATGTATGGGTATAATGGTGAAAGTAATGATTATATATGATTATTGTAAAGTGATATTTATTTTGTAATATTATACATACACTTTAATCCAATTCCATGATCATGGGAATGATATCATCACTCGTGCGTACGTACGGAATACCGTCTCCATGACGCGATGAGATTCACTCTCCATGATAACCTTTCAAGAATGATTATAAAGTATATATAACAAGTAATCATGAAATATATGACATAATAATTCTACTGGATTTATTTATATATATATTTATTTCATCTACTTAATTCCATTCAATTCAATAAGGAAACCAAAACAGCGTTCATGCGTACATACGACCTACCGTGTCCATGAAGAGTGTATTTCTTTCCATTTATCGATCTATTATATATATGAATATTCTGAATATATATTATATATAAATCATGTTTTATATTATGAAATTAAGTAATCAGGATCTAAGTAATCATATGAATAATTACAAGTCAAAACACGGACGACAAATGAAACAATTTTACCCAAAACGCTATTTAACATGGAATTTACAAAATAATGGGTAATATAAAGTCATAAGTGAACCATATATGATATCATAAAAATAAATATGATTCTGTAATAAGTAAATAACATTATTTAAATCAATATACAGGAGGGTTGGACACTTATGAATCAAATCAGACCTAAGGTAAGGGATAATTTTGCAAATCTCATTAAATCTGAGATTGCTTATACATAAGTATTTACTGGGGTTATGTTTATCATCCATGTCCAGGTTTTCTAAAATTGTTTTCATAAACTGTTTAGTATTATTACATGTATGTTTAAAGATATTTTTACCCTTTTATGACATTTACCACATGGTTTGGAAGGAATCTTTCTTTTTTTTACCACACGAGGTATTTTTAGACTTTTTCGACAAAAGTACGAGAAAAATGATATTTTTAACTTATACGGCGTGAACAGATATTTACGGTTTTATAAATCCTTATTTGAATGAAGCTTCCATCAAAATATTTCATGACAATTTTCAACAAAATCTCTTCCTTTTAAAATAGAATGACTTTTTGTGAAAAGAAATTGATTTTGATGAAGAAAGGATATTTTCCTCAAGAAATCATTGCAAATGTTTTATCAAAACCATTTTCCATCTAAGATGAAATTATTTCATATTTGTATGTTTCATGTTTAATGTATCTATGATTTACATGGTTCACTTTTCTTATGATGAAATGTCTATTTGTTTTATATGGATTATGAAATGATGGGATGATGTTTATGAAAACCATTTTATTCGTTGGGTTATGATGAAGGTTATAAGTTTATTTTGTGGAACAAGTAAGAATGATTTCACTATGAGATGGGTGGGACCTATATCTCCCTCAAATGAATTGGGTAAAGATTTATATCTCATGATATTGACATGGCTGGAATGTTAAGTTAATCCGGTTCAGTATTACAGGACTGGAACAAGGAGTGAACTCGATTCAGAAAGGGACATTGTCCACTAAGATGGTCTTGGCAGCAATGCCTTGGCTACTATGGAAATCATTACATGTGCTTAATGGATGCCACAATTACATGTTTTATTCCCATGCTATTTTTTCATGATTGATGTTCCCTTATGATATATGCCTTACGTACTTCCAAGATTCAAGTCTTTCCTCAAGATATTGATGTTTAGATTTTATGTTCATGTTTTTTCATTCAAATGTTTATGGATTGTTTTATGTTCTCTATGTTTACCATTACTGGGCATTGGAGCTCAACCCTTTGATGTTTTATTTTCCCAAGGATGTAAAGAAAGGTTTTAGGTAAGGAAAAAATGGAAGATCTTTATTGGGAGATGTTGAAGATCTTTCCCCACAAGTAGAATATTTTATTCCGAGTTTCCAAAGACATTAAACTATTACGGTCCTCTTGTGTCTGTTTTTCTAATGTATTAAGTATTCCACAAAAGTAATGTAATGTCCATGTACGTCAAGCTTTGGGTCTCTACAGTTGGTATTAGTGAAATGGTTTAGTCAACCTTTGGAAACTAGGATGCGAGAACTTTAGTGAGATTCCTAGAGATATTTCTAAGTTATGTCTAGGGATGTCCCTAAGGTTAAGTATAAGTATAGGTTATAGTACTAGAATTATGTTAACCCAAGATGTAAGATATTGAAGGTACTCCCCCTTTATTATATTGTTTTTCCTAGTGTGATTTTTGCCTCTCACACTATTATTTTTGGGTTTTAGATGATGGCTGGAACCCGAAGGAACCGTGTTAATCAATGTAATGGACAATTCAATGATTGTCCTCCTGAACAAACAAATGTTATGGGAGATGGAGGGAAAAATCTTATTGCTATAATTACACAAGCTATGAATCATTCTGGACTTCCAAATGAGCAAAGAAGGGAACAATATTCTATTGAGTCCTTCATGAGGCAACGTCCACTTTCTTTCAGTGGGTCTTCTGATCCACTTGTTGCTGAACAATGGATTAGTACTACTGAAAATATATTTTCAGTTCCTAAATGATCTGAACATGATAAAGTCATCTTAGCAATGTATCATTTGGAAGGTGATGATGATCAATGGTGGAATCTTATAAAGAATATGAGGCCAAAAGATGAAATTGAGTCCATGGAATGGGACGAGTACAAGAACTTATTTTTCAATAAGTACTTCCCTCGTATTCTTCGAGCAAATATGGAGAAAGAGTTTCTTGAACTAAATAAAAAGGATGATGAATCTATTGGTATATATGAAGTTAATTTTACAAGGCTTTCAAGGTATGCATCGGGATTTACCATCCAACCCGAAAGTAAAGTTGATCGATTTTCAGTGGCTTAAAACCAAATCTTCGAAGGGCATTAGCTATAAGAGACTTCAGTAGCTATGAAGAAATTGTGTGCTGTGCTATAAAGGTAGAAATGGTAGTTGGTGTTACTTATTTATCTAATATTTTTGACAAGAAATGAAAGATGGAGTTCCAGGAGAAATCTCATAATAATGGTGAAAAGAAGATGAATGTTTCCTTATGATCAATGTTTGGAAAGAAGCATGGTGGATATTGTCTTAAAGGGACTAGAAAATGTTTTAAGTGTGGAAAAGAAGGTCATTGAGCAGCTGAGTGTCAAAGTAATGTAAAAAGGGTTTCTAATGATGTGAATAAAAAAAATACTACAGTGAACGAAACACCAACACTTCAATTCTTCATGTGGAAGGAAATGGGGCATTATGCTAATAAATTCCCTAATCCAAGGGTTAGTGATGATCGACATGAGAAACCACTAAAGGCAATGGACAAAGGGAAGTCACATGCGATCACTATTGGTGATGTTGAATATGAAAACAATGTAGTGGAATGATTAAGTGATTATGTAATGGGATTCCAAAATAATGTTGTATATAGTATCGTGGAATATTGGAATATTTATGTATTGGTCTATTGTGGTTTTCAACGGTAGCGGTAACCATGGAAAGTTACTGAGATATTTTTGGAAAAAAAGATGATATGCGCATAATGAAGGGAAAACCAGAAAATGAAATGTTGGACAGTATTCATGAGCTCATGATTGATATATGGACTAAGTGATATCATGGTTTGAGTATATAGAATTTTGAGGATTTTGGTATGTGGAAAGAGTTAACTTTTAATAGCATTCATGTTTTCAATAAGGTTCAATGGGTATTCAATTTTTTCAAGAGAATACATGATTAAGGCCTTCGAATGTTTAGAATTTGACCAAAAAGACATATCTCATGATATATGGGGATCAACAATGGTATTAACATGCTAGTTGTATGAACTCTTTGGTAATCGTTTTCACTATAATATGCGATTTGACAGTATTATTTTGGATAAGCCTAAAGATTGGAATGGATTATGTTAGACATAAGTTAGTATTGTTTAAGGATAGATGTTTTTCCGATATTATTTATGGGATGTTATAGTAATGTAGTTTTAGAAAAAGGACAACCTGCAGGATGGGCGATGACCCATCGCGTCGGAAAAGGCTGTGGGAATCGAACCCACAACCGAAGTGCGACTGGCCTTTATCACCTACCACTAGCCTACAGGAAGTCCCTGTTTAGTAGAAACTAGTTTTATTATATTAAGTAGTATGATATATGATGTATAAGTCCATTTTAAGAAACAAAATATATGATTAATCTCACTATAGATGGACTTATGTATTTTTTTGATAACTTTTCTAACCTTTTGTTTGAGACATATGGAATGACCCATCATTATATCACATGATCTTATAATACATCACGAATGAAAAATTCAACTTCATTTATTTAAGAGATGAAGTTGAAATTATCCAAAGAATGGCCAATGATGAGACTATACCAAAATCATGAAAGTATTTCTTCTAATTCCAATTTCATCAATTTTAGGGAAATGATCATGAAAACCAAAAATGATGTCCTAGTGCTCTTATATATGATGAATCAGATGGTACCTTAAATTGTCACAAATATATAGCTTTGTGATTGCTGGCTTTTCCATACCCATGTTCTCTACCACTCTCCATTAGAACATGATGGTTAGATTTCTCTTCCATATCCATATTTTCACCTATGTGGAAACCCAGTGATTAGTTTATTTGAGTAACCGTTAAGTATCATACTTTTATTTTTAAATATTGGTTTTGGTATTCCTTTTTATGATATGGGTTTCTATTAAATAAACTTTCGAGTAGTAAACCATTTATAACCCCGACGAATTTCGAGGGCGAAATCCATTTTAAGGGGGGTAGAATGTAACACCTCGAGATTTTATGAAAAATATTCTGTCTTGTGTTGTACGCTACACCAAAAGGAGATTTCACAACATGCATCCTTGACTTTCCTTGCATTACACACAATCATGACCTTCCTCGATAGCGTGTGTAGTACGCAATACCGAGTTTCACAAAACAACGATATGCTATTAAAATATTATTAAAAGTAGCCATTATGAATAGTAATAACCACTTTTTGAAATTTTGAAAATTTTATTTTTCAAAATGGACTTAATTTTTGGATTCAGAATATCGAAATTAGTTTAGGGTGAAATTTTGGTACTTTTCGGATAACTTTCATTTTCTGATGAATAGTGAAAATTTCTAAATATTAATTAAAAACAACCTTTTTAATCGAAATTATTAATAGTGAGAAATTATTAATTTGACTGGTTTTAAAGTATATTTAGAATATATTTTTACAATTTAATACAATGTTGGTCATTGGATGTAATTTCATATTTAAACCAGACATAAACAAGTGTCAATCTTTTGATAGTTATTATCTCTTAAAAACACGCTATTTGTTTTGATGACGGGAATTAATTTTTAAATTAATTAATGCAATTGATATGTTTTTAATTTGGTAAAATAGACATCATTTTAAAGTTCATAATATCAAATATAGCTTAGGCTTAATTTCTGGTATTTTTCTGGAAACTTTCATTTTTTGATGAATAGTGAAACCACTAAGTGGTAGTTAAAAAAATTAATTTTTCATAAAACATAATTTTACTACTTCTATGACTAAAATTTCAAAAATCCGAGAGACACGGTTGATTTCAGTAAGTAAAATGTGGTTCAATGAGATGAAAACAATTTTTGGTGAATAATAACTTTTTTCTTTTTTTTACCATCGTTAAAAGTAAATAGGGTAATTAAGGGTAAAAAAAATAATAATATTACCCTAACACATGTCCTAATTCTATTGGATAAGTGTAAATCGACCAAAAAAACCTTATGAATAAAATATGACCATTTAGCCCCACTTGTATTAGATTAGGACATTTATTATTAATTTATTTAAAGAAGGGTTAAAATAGTTAAAATCATAGTTTAGTAAGTAGAAAATTATAATATAGGGTTATACATAAGATAAATTCGACTATAAATATTCATTAGAAAGATAAAAATATTTCCTACATAATTTTATTTTATTTTTAATTATTAAACATTAAATAATTTAATTTATTTATTACACAACGATGATGCTGTAATTATATTATTATTGAAATATTGACATAATTGATGTTATAAATACCAAAATAAATGTAATTTGAAACTTTTTATGAATTCTACTAATTTTATAGGTTAATATAACATGTTAGTACTGATTTCATTAACTTTTTTCAAACTAATAATTCTGTTATGATTTTTACAAAAATCAATTACTAAATAGTGTCAAACTTGACATAAAATGGTTTTTTTAAAACATATTATATTATTAATTGTTATTTTATTCCTAAAAAACTAATGTTCGGACAAATGACTTAGATAAGGTTATATATATTAATAATAAACAACTTGGGGTTTGTTTGGCTTGTTATAGTATTTTTATTAACCTTATAGTGTAAGAACACAAAAAGAACGGTAAAAATAAAATTATCTAACTTAAAAGTTAGATATAAATGAGAAGGTTAAAATAGAAGCCTAAACTTGTCTAAATTCTATTTTATTAAAGGATTTAGACTCATCCCCACCTTATCTTCGAAATAAATCAATTTTGAGCTATTTAAAATCGAATTTGGCTTTATAATAAATTAATATTTTTAGTTTTTCCAAAGGAGCCCCTCTCCTCCCTTATAAAAGGGAACCTCCTCCCTCTCTTCCTCACACCAATTTGAGCCTTAAAGCTTGGCCAAACTCTGCCAAATTCTCTTCTCCACTTCCCTAGCAACATCCTATAGGTTCTGTTCTTCTTCAAAGACCAATTTTAGTGCCCTAAGAGAAGAACTCAAAGAGGTGTTTCAAAGAAGAGGCAATATCCGGTACCGATTCTTTCAACATTATTTCTTCTTCCACTTCTTCTTATTATGTTGTTTCATTATGAAGTAATAACATCAGTATCACTCATATACTGATATGTTATTATAAGTATGAAACAACCTTATTTCACCATCTATCTATCCTATGGAAAACAAAATCACCGCGCGTGCGTACGTACGGAATACCGTCTCCACGCCGTGGTGTAATCCATTTTCCACCACCACCTTACATGTATGGGTATAATGGTGAAATTAATGAATATATATGATTATTGTAAAGTGATATTGATTATTTAATTTTATACATACACTTTAATACAATTTCATGATCATGGTAATGATATCATCGCTCGTGCGTACGTACGGAATACCGTCTCCATGACGCGATGAGATTCACTCTCCATGACAACCATTTAAGAATGATTATAAAGTATATATAATAAGTAATCATTAAATATATGACATAATAATGCTACTGGATTTATGTATATATATATATATATTTATTTCATCTACTTAATTCCATTCAATTCAATAAGGAAACGAAAACAGCGTTAATGCGTACGTACGACCTACCGTCTCGATGAACAGTGTATTTCATTCCATTTATCGATCTATTATATATATGTATATTCCGAATATATATTATATATAAATCATGTTTTATATTCTGGAATTAATTAATCATGATCTATGTAATGATATGAATAATTACAAGTCAAAACACGGACAACAAATGAAACGATTTTACCCAAAATGCTCTTCAACATGGAATTTACAAAAGAACGGGTAATATAAATTCATAAGTGAACCATATATGATATAATAAAAATGAATATGATTCTGTAATAACTCAATAACATTATTTAAATCAATATACAGGAGGTTTGAACACGTACGAAGAAAATCGGACCTATGGTAATGGATAATTTTTCAAATCGCATTTTATTTGAGATTGCTTATACGTAAGTATTTACTGGGGTTATGTTTATCATCCATGTCCATGTTTTCGAAAATTGTTTTCATAAATTTTTTAGTATTCTCACATGTATGTTTAAAGATATTTTTACCCTTTTATGACTTCAACAACATGGTTTGGAAGGAATCTTTCTTTTGTTTACCATACAAGGTACTTTTTGACTTTTCCGACAAAAGTACAAGAAAATTGTTATTTTTATCTTATACGGCGTGAACGGATTATTACGGTTTTATAAATCCATATTTGCTGGAAGATTCCTTCAGAATATTTCCTGAATATTTTCAACAAAATATCTTCCTTTTAAAATAGCATGACGTTTTTTGAAAAGAAATGGATTTTGAAGAAGAATGGATATTTTCCTCAAGAATTCATTTCAAATGTTTTATCAAAACCATTTTCCATGTAAGATGAAATTATTTCACATGTGTATGTTTCAAGTTTAATGTCTCTATTATTTACATGGTTCACATTTCTTATGATGAAATTTCCATTTGTTTTATATGGATTATGAAATGATGGGATGATGTTTATGAAACCCATTTTATTCTTTGGGTTATGATGAATGTTTGAAGTCAATTTTGTGGCACAAGTAAGAATGATTTCACAATGAGATGGCTGGGACCTATATCTCCCTCCAATGCATTGGGTAAAGATTTATATCACATGAGATAGACTTGTCTGGAACCGTAAGTTAATCTGGTTCAGTATTAGAGGACTGGAACGAGGAGTGAACTCGATTCAGAAAGGGACTTTGTCCACTAAGATGGTCTTGGCAGCAATGCCTTGGATAATATGGAAATCATTACATGTGCATAATGGATGCCACAATTACATGTCTTATTCCCATGGTATTTTATCATGATTGATGTCCCATTATGATATATTCCTTACGTACTTCCAAGATTCATGTCTTTACTCATGATTTTGATGTTTAGATTTTATTTTAATGTTTTTGCATTCAAATGTTTATGAATTGTTTTATGTTCTCTATGTTTACCCTTATTGGGCATTTGAGCTCACCCCTTTGATGTTTTCTTCTCCCCAGGATATAAAGAAAGGTTTTAGGTATGGAAAAAAGGGAAGATCTTTATTGGGAGATGTTGAAGATCGTTCACCACGATTAGAAGATTTTATTCAGAGTTTCTAAAGACACTAAACTATTACGGTCCTTGTGTGTCTGTTTTTATTATGTATTAAGTATTCCGAAAAAGTAATGTAATGTTCATGTACGTCATGCTTCGGGTCTCTACAAATAGGTCACACCTGAAGAGTTGGAATCCACTTCTAGAGAATAAAATAATCCACAATGGACGAACTATATATTTTCCTTGTCTTAGTAGTTTAACCAAAACCAAAATGGCTGGTACAAGATCATATGATCCCAAAAAAGGATAACCCTTCTGAGAAATAAATACTAATCTTAATTTCTAAAATTAAAAAAAAATTACCCAATGTTTTATAAATATCATTCCGTAAACAATTTTATTTAAAATCTTTCAATATAGTCTAAACTAAAATTGAAACCAAAAACTTATAAGAATTTGATTACGCAGTTTTCCACGTTAAATTGTATGTCCAAATAACATTAACTACCCTTAATGTAACATACCTTAATGTAAATAACCTAATCACATATTCTGTATGATAGGTTAAACATTTCCATAAATAACCAAAATTTCTATAAATCCATAAATAAAAATTGATAAAAAGCCACCATTACTCATAAATTGAAATCCCATAGTATTCTATTTTTCTTGGGCATACAGTGTTCCCAACGGATTGATGATATTCCAAAATAACATTAATCACTTAATCAGTAAATCATATTCCTATACAAAGTATATATATTTTATAAGACATGAGATCCCAAATCAACTTATTATTAATCAATAAAATCATTTAACTTAAAATAATTTGTCACACTAACATTGTATTCCATGTAGTCCGGTGGAAGGTGATAAATCTCAATCGTAGTCTAGTTATGGGTTCGATTCTCATAGATTTTTTCGACTCAACGATTTGTCACATAGACTATGTGTTGTCATTTTTTTTTAAAAAATATTTTATAACATTCCCAAAATGAGATAAATTCCTAAAAGTAACCATAACATAATTTCACCATAAATGTTATCTCATACCTCGCTTATTCTTCCAAAATTTATTAAATTGTAATTTCCTGAAATTCAAGCATCATATAATCCCAAATGGTTAATTATATCTCTATCAACAATAGAAAAGATAATTCATTGTAAAATAAGATTTTCAAATAAAAAAACTGTAGGGTTACACATATAAGAGAAAATTCTTCCAAATTAATCCCAACAACAAAGAGAACTAATACTTTTAAAATTTCCACCATCCATTTATTTCCACATTGGTTCTTCCTTGACCAAGAGGTTATCCTATAGAATAGGCCATTCACTTGGGTAATTACCGGGTCCCCTACATTTACAGAAAATGACTGTAAATGGATAGTTGGGATCATTTTTATATTCTTCCATAGTATTCTTCATTTTTCCTTGGAAATTCATTACATTATGTCATTCTTTCCAACAGATAGAGAATTTCATTGTTCCATTAAGACACGCCCCTTGGTGTCTCCTCCCAAATTTCTTGTATGATATAAATTGAGATTTCATTTCTCCATAGTCTCTACTGGTGGAGATCTTATTATTCATAGTCTTTGTATTCTTTGATGGGTTTGGGAGTTGGTTAATATATATGTTGTTGATCAAATTTTTGGAAAACTGATTTGGAATCAACACGACATCTTTTACACCTATCAAAATTCCATTTTGTTGCACATTTCCTCCATCATGCCAACTTTGTACATCATGTTCAATGTTACTATGACTTCCTTTGAATCCTAACATTCACTAACTCAATAAAGCATAGTGTGAGTCAAAAAATAATTTAGAGAATATCATAACACATTATTTTCAATATAAAAAACAATATAATTAACCAAGGTTATTTATTCTCATATTATATTAAAATCCTTAAAATTGGGTTTTTTAACGAAAATGTAAATTATCCAAAGAATATCCCCTAAGAGTGTCGTAACCAAGAGTGCAGCAATGTCCATTGTCATGTAACAGGATACCCCGGGTCAAACACGAAACTCCTTGTCCGAGTTTTCAATCATTGATATATTTGTGGTAGAGCCACCTCTAACTGATCATATCTAGATAAGGATGTATTGCTTGAAAAACTTATATATTATTTACATTATCAAAATTTTTGGATGTTCTTCTATACTAATCACCAATGTATATCTTATTGTAGTGTTTCTTAATTAGAGTTTTTTTTCTGAATCCAAATTCCAAGGTTTGTACTAAACATCATCTGATACAAAATATAGTCCTCTTTCCACAGTTACCAAGAATCGGGGCATCATTACTTAACATTGGCATGATACTAGGAAAAATGTCCATAAATACTGATCAGTTTAGTAGCCTTGGAAGTACTAGATAATGAAATATTTTTTATATAACATCATGAAATAATAATAAACAACATTGTGTCCCCTTTGAAAACTCTAATATCCAATAGCCTATTCCTACAAGTTAATCATAATATACTTTTATCATGCTTGATAAAATAAAATATAAGAAATGTGTGATCTCAGATGCTCAGAAAGGATAACTATATAGCAGAAACTGTCGTAAATAAGAATAAACATTTGAGGCAATGTATAAGACTGGAACTCAAGCCTTTTAAACGTAAACATGAGCATAATATGAAAAATATAAATTTTATAATTCCATTTACTTATTCACATTGTTATTCTACTAGTCGAATAATCATATATAATATCAATATCCAATTTCATAATGATGGAACTCATAATTCTATCATCATAACCACATAGTAAAGGCCTTATTCCAAGACAAAAAATAATATTTTGTCAAGACCTTGTGCTCAGACACTAGTTTATATCATGAGACCAACCGCTGCATCGAGGAGATATAGCGGGCTCCACCCATCACATAAAAATTCCAAAGAAATCCTCATATGAAAATGATTAAAAAAACATAAACATTAGTATTAAAACTAGCATACGAAATTCCAATACATTATCCATAAACCATAAATGGTATAAATATAACACAACCATAGTCAAACATATAACAAAACCGTAAATATAGTATGAAATATTTTTATCCTAACAAATAAACCTTGATCAAGAATAAAATCCCATAAAGGATATTTACATTGTTTAAAATGATCAGTAAAAATCATTGAGAGAAAAATCCTTTTTTCATGAAAACATTTCAAAGACTCACAATTTTTATAGAATTTATTTAAAATAGATTATTGAATCAAAGTGTCCCATGCCACATTGAAACTTTTAAAAAGAATTTAAATTTTAAAACATTAATGTCTATATAAATAAACCCTTAAACATATTTTTAAAACATGGAAATAAATGAGAAAAATTTAGAAGATTAAAATTTTAAAACATTTTAAAGGATATTTTAGATTGAGTTTTGAATTCAAATAATTGAGGTAATAAAAACATTATAATATTATTAAAGTAATGGGATTCGTGATATACTGTGTCAAAGTACATTATATACACCAAATTAAAGTGAATTGGCACATAACAACAATGAAGTCTCAATGGAATGTAAGTTTGATGAATTCTATTATGAAGTCTTTATCCTTAGGTTAAGGATAAATAAATGACATAGTTAAGTGGGAAAAATATAAATAAACTATATATTTTTGGGTATTCAGTTTAAATCAATCATAGGAAATTCACACACATTCTTGTAAAAACAACACTAATGATTTGGATGTTTAACCCAATGAATAGAAATTGAGTTAAAATTACTCTTATCATGTTTATATTGATGACTTGAGAATTTATAAATGGGGTGATTATGTGTTTCAAAAGTATATCAACACAAAGTGGAATTGAAATTACTACATAAGTATTTAAATAGCGATTTCACACATAATCATGGAGTAATGTAATCAATTAAATTTGTGTTAAACCGAATGAGTGGAAATGGAAATTTGAAATTCCCTTACCAATTTGGTAGCATTCAAAACATTCCCCCCGTTATAGAGGGATCATAAAATGATGATGTAAATACCCATAAATAACTATATATTATTAAAACAATACAATCATGTGTATTACATACACCACACAAAATGTAAAAGTGGAAAATGTAGAATGAATCTCACATGAATATAAGTGAGATGAAAACTCCTTAAAATGTACATTTCCTTAGTATAGGGTAGATTAAACTCTTGTATAATGTTTAAATAATTGTTATTAAATTATAAAATAACAAAATACCAAAATAAGATATCATATATGATCTTCTAATATTTCTTTATTAATGATATTTCAGTAGTATCATTGTTTTGGTTGTTAACTGATTGGTTTTTCTTTTTATGTTTTGTTACGTATGTCATATTTGTTATTTATAGGATTGTTTTATAAATTTAAAAAATCATATTAAGTTATTAAACATTATTTTTAATCATAAAATAAAAATTATTCTTGAATTATTACGATGGGGAATGAATCTCATCGCATTTGTGGAGACGGTAAGCCGTTTGTACTCATGAGAGACTATATAATTATTAGATGGTGAAATCATATGTAATTGGATGGTATATCATATATACAGAATTATTAAAATTTTATATTTATTATTTAAATCATTTATAATCATTATTATACCCATCCAAATAATGAAGTGTTTGAATAACAAACAACACTACGACGTGGGGATGGTAAGCCATACGTACACATGTATAGTGACATTGTCATTTATAGAATGGATAGAATAAAGAATATGGTTGCACCATATTTATAATAACATAAAATTATGTATAAGGTAGTGGATGTATTATTTTGGTATGGAAACAAAAAATAAATAGGATGTGGACAAAGAAAAGAACATAAAAGAGGGTGGTGAAATTATTACCTCTTCATTAGATTTTTCCTTTTGAGTTGATCAAAAGGGATACATAGGTTGACTTTATGATAAAATTATGGACACTATGTTGATTTTAGGGATGTTGGGAGGATATTGGGGTAGGGTTTGTCAGGGCTAAATGGATTTGGAGGTGTGATTTTGAGATAAGGGGAAGTGCCCTTTTATAAGAGGGGTGATGGGAACTTTAGAAAAAGATTGAAATATTATTTTATAATAAACTCATATACAGTTTATAGTGGCTCCAAAATGACTTATTTCTAGGGTAAGGTGGGGATGGGTCGAAAACCTATCAACCAATAGGTTTTAGATAGGTTTAGGTTTCCATATTATCCTTATCTTTTAGATTTAACACTTAGTTAAATAGTTGTAGATTTACCATGCATCTTTATATTTTTATATTATATGGTTAACAAACATGCTATAAAATGATAATAAAACTGAAAGTGGTTCATTATTAATATATATAACCTTATATATTCTCTTTTACTCATCCTTAGAATTTTTAAAATATTATATTATTTAATAATATAGTATTTGTTTTAAAAACTCAATTATGTAAATTTTGACACTATTTTGTATATAATATCTTTGAAATCCATAAAAACGTTTTCACTTTGAATAAAATATATTTCAAAAACCCAAAAATGTAATGCTAACCTATAAATTTTTTTTAATTCATCATAAGTCTCAATTTACATTTATTTGGGTATTTATAATGTTAATTATTTTAATATTTCATTAATAAGGTAATTACTACATCGTCATTTGTCATAAAAAAAATTAATTATTTAATGTCTAAAAATTATAAATAATATAAAATTATGTAGGACTTTTTTTATGTTTATAATTAATATTTATAGTGTAATTTATCTAATGTGTAACCCTATATTAAAAATGGTTTGGTTATTAATCATTGAATTTAACACTTTTAACTATTTTTAAATAAAATAATAATAAATGTTCTAATATAATCTAAATTAACCAAAATGGATCATATGTTATTCTTAAGATTGTTTTTGGTCTAATTACACTGATCCAAAAGAATTAGGACATGTGTTAAGGTAATTGTAATATCATTTTTACCCTTAATTACCCTATTTACTTTTAACTGTGGTAAATAAAAGTCAAAAGTTACTATTCACCAAAATTTATTTTCATCATATTGAAAAAAAATTTACTTTTTGATGTTAACCGTGTCACATGGATTTTTGAAATACAACTCAAAGAAGCAGTAACTTATGTTTTATGAAAATTTTCAAATGCTCGTTGAATGTGGGTAAAAGACAGTAAAAATTTCAATAAAATTTTATATATTTAAACTTATTATAAAATAAATCCAATGATTTACATAGAACATATATTAGTATTATGTATCTATTTTGACTTAATATAAATTCAAATATAATAATTAATATTTAAATAAAAAAGTTGGTTTTAAACTATAACATACTGTTTTTCACTATTCCTCAAAAATTTAATGTTATAAAAAACATACCAAAAATTAAAAATATGATAAATTAGATATTCTGAATTCAAAAATGAATTCTATTTTAAAAAATTGAAATCATATAAGTTTTATTAATTAATTTAAAATTAATTTCTATTGTCAAAACCAAAAGACGAGTTTTTTAAAAGTAAAAACTATCAAAAGATTGACATGTGTTTTTATCAAATTTAAAAGTGAAATTGCTTATAATAACCTAAATTGTATTAAATGATAAAAATATAATTTAATTATAATTACAAACCAATAAAATTAATAATTTAACATTATAAATTATTATGACTAAAAAAAGTTGTTTTCAATTAAAATTATGTATTTTTCTGTATTATTCAAAATATGAAATTTCTTAGAAAAGTTCCAAAAATTTATCCAACATTAATTTTTATGTCATTATTCTAAATAAGAAATTAATTTCATCAAATTGAATATATTAAAGTGTAAAATATTGTTTTTAAAATGGATTTTATATTAAAAAGTGGTAAAATTGATTTTTTTTAAAAATACTTCTTTTATCTGAAAAAAGAATTTTTCCTTATATTATGTCTAAGAAACACATAATATGGATTCTAAAATCATATGGAATATATAGAATTCAAAATTAAGATAATACTATTCATAACCACTCTTGAACGGCTAGTTTGGTATGTCATGGTGTGCTCTAACTCGGTGTTGCATGTAACACAAGCTATTGAATTACTATAAAAAACATACTATGAAATCTTGGGGTGTTACAAACACAATCACCAATTTCATTGTTTTGTGTAAAATGTCTCTTTCCTTAGAACTATTACTTGACTTGAACTAGAATCAAAATAACATCGGTTATACCCCCCCAAATAAATCATAATAAAAATGCAATAAATATGGGAATTAGAAAAATGTAGTAGTAGATAAATTTATTATATACCATAGATATATCTTAAATTTAAACCATTTATATCCCATCTTTAAAATAAAACAATGAAAATAAGCCTTTGTATTAAGTAATACACATCACGTGGGTCCATAATTTTAACGACTTTAGCCCATGATAAATATAAAACCCATTTAAAAATAATAATGTTTTGAAAAAATTATCATGGAACAGAATTTTAAGTGTAAGATACATATTAAAAATCATAAATTCTAATTGAACACAATGTATATTTAATGTAAAATAACCCACTCTAAAACCTTATTTTCAAAATCCCCCATGAGTAAACCAGAGAGTCAAATTTATACCTTTGAATAAAACTATTATATGATGTTTGAAACCAATATAACTTCGACAAATCATCTAGAATGATAAATTTTATTATTTTGGAATAAATCACTATAAAAAACAAATATGAAAATAAATAGTATCCGCTTATGTAAAATAAGGAGAACAAGACATCAAAAGCGTATCCTATATGAACTAAGGAAAATTCACACTCAATGATTCATAATAATATATACCAAAACCATTTCTCATAAATTAAATGTTATCTAATATTTGGAGTGGAATCCATAACTACAAGGAATAAAAAACATCCCAATTAGATTGTAATCATTTCTTGTTTTTAATAATATATGTAGAGTGTCATCATTTCATAGAAACATTGTATAGTGGAATTAATTTTATGTAAATACACATACTAGGTTTTAACAAAATTTTACAGGGTCCCTATTTTCAAAAAAATAAAGTTCGGAAATATTAATTACAAAATATATCACAAATTTTCCTAGTGATACAAATCAGAATATGATAACCAAGAATGATAAATATCCCTCACCTTATTGGAAATACTAATAGAATCATCCACTTTTGGTCAACAATAGAATGATAACATTAATATCAATTTATCTTTTATAAAACATCATAATAGGGGATCACTTCACTGTTATATTCTGATAAAGGAATTACATTTTATCATGTTCGATGTAATCATTTTAAAAATCACAAGAGAAAAAAATTATAAAGTAATAGTTGAAAAATAATTCTTGGAAACATCATCACAAAATTTGAAGGGACTACAATGCATATGAACAAATCATAAAATATACCAAAAATACATTTAACTTGTAAAAATATAATTTTAATCATAACATCCACCCATATAAATCATTCGACAAATAAAACACTCTTATAAATATTGAAATCATAAAAAAAGGTTCTCATAGATATTTTTATCAAAATTATGATGGGTATATTTTATTATTACAATGATATCAAGTATATAACTAAGGTGAAAAATGTTTTAAAATATAATTATATTGGAAAAAAATTCCATTAGAATGGATTAATGGATAATGTTTATATAATTTCAAAACATTTCAAGCATCAGATAATAATAATATTATTATAAATATATTTAAATTAAGAAGTGTCTGTATAGGTAAACTTAATTCTATCCACTAAATTCTAAATACTGATTTTAATTTCACCACATAGAAGAATTTTATTCCCCAAAAATATGATTCGAGTATGTGAAATTAGAAGACACTCAATTAAAATCTATCAATCTAAACCCTTGGTCTCCCTGGAAATATTATTGTAATGGACCAGACCTCTCTTTCCATTTCCTTTGTCTAAAATAAGAACATGAAGTGTTCTAAAGGGTGAAATGGTCCTTTCCCACACTTTTCATAATTTTGTAACTACACGCTGTGTAGTGTGAGTACACGCCGTTGACCACCTTTCCAGGTATACCCTGTGTTGAATCCATGTACTTGCCCTGTTAAATAAATGAGTACATGCTGTGTACCCCATACTACATGCCGTGTAGTGTCTCCCCGCGTATGCATTACCTTCAAACTGTGTGTTGACCAGTCAACGGTCACATGCCACGTTGAAGCTGTGTCCTTTCTGTGTGAAATAAATGAGTACACACCATGTAGCCCATACTACACGCCGTGTAGTGTCCCCCCGTGTATGCGTTACCTTCAAACTGTGTGTTGACTAGTCAATGACTGTGTGTCGCGTTTAAGGCCGTGTTGGAAGCCGCATGGCGACCATGTGAAATGGAAGAGTACACTCCGTGTACTATAAAGTACATGCCATGTACTTTTGTTTTCCCGCCTATAAATGGAGGGGGCATCTCCTCATTTTCAAATCACTCCTCTCCTTCCCTCTCCTTTGAGTAGAGTTCTCTCAAGAGACTCTGAAACTCTTTTCATCCATAACTTCTTTGTCCGAGCTCTGCATTACGATCCGACAGCGACCACGAGATCAAAATGACAAGGCAGAACTTCTGAGCTTGGATATATTGTTTTCCATGTGGCCTTTCCTTCCCAACTTCCACCCAAGGAGGTTTTTCTAGGTTTTTCCAGAAGCAACAGATTCCAAAAGATGTCTTATAATGTTGATCCGGGAGAGCGTTGTGATCATAACCTATTGAGGTAGGGATTTTACCTTCGTCTCCCTAAATTGTGTATCATGCGGAGTGGGTGTCCTCTTGTTTACGTGAAACACATTTGAGCCAGTTTAATAATGATAATAAATGTCTTATATAATGGGGATGGGATTTTTGTGAATGCAGTTACATTATTTATATACTGTGATATTATGTTATGAATTGAATAGGCTTATGCATACTGAAAATCACGGTCATTGGGGGCCTTTTCATTCACAATTAAATGCTACCCAATCTTTCTAGACCATTTTTGGATGGAAACGTTTTGGAATGTGGAAATTGGTTAATCAGGTAAAGTTGGATGATTAAATTAAAATCAAGAACCCTTGTGTGATAACCCCGGTTGAAAAAAACTGATTAATAAACATGTGGGTTCTAGTTAGGGTTTATTTATGTGAGGGGGTGTTTTGTGGGTTGTTGTGGATCGGGTGAGCAGTGGGGCTGTGGTTGGATTGTTGGTGGGTTGGTGTGAATGCTATGTTGGTGATGGGCAGCAGGGCTGTGATAAATGGTATCGAGGGATGATGATGTATGAGTTTCAGTGTGTTTGTGGTTATGGTGGTTGGCATCGGGGCTGCAGGGATGAGTTTGAAAGTGAACGAACTATGGGTTGTGAATAATAAATGAAAGTGGAAGAGTTAAGTAAGGGTGGGGCATGGTAATGGAAGGGAAATAATAATCAATTAGATTGGTTGGTATGTAAGAAGGGACTTTTTGTTTTTATTGTGTTTTCCTAACATGATTTGTGGATGGTAGGGATATGTTTTACAAACGATCGATGTGGTTGTTTGTGGATAGTTGCCCAGTAGTTAAGGAACTAATAAACTAATTCTGTTGAAACATGAAAACCTAAATGGGGTAGGGGGTTGTTTATTGTATGCATGCTTCATAGTAATAGTGTCGAGGCACGTGCTCAATTATTTGTTTAGAAGCCATAGGTTGGGATGTGTGTTTGGTATACATGTATATATATGTGTATCTCTGTGTTTTGTTGCACCCCACCCATGTTGAGCACTTAGTGCTGAACACTACCATTTCATGGGAGAGGGTGTTGTCCCCCAAGATAATAACTCCTTCATTCTCTTTCTTCCAAAGGCTGTGATGGATTGAGACGTCCTTACCCCAAAGACTCTTTAGGTAGGTTTCAATTTGGGGTGGTTTTAGCCCAAGACTCTTCGGGCAGGTTTACTATTTTCCCAAGAATCATCGGTATGAGGCCCAGGTGTGTGCGGGTGGGGAATGTGGTTTGTGAGGCCCAGGTGTGTGCGGGCGGGATGTGTGGTTGTGAGGACCAGGTGTGTGCGGGTGGGATCTTTGGTTGTGAGGCCGAGGAGTGTGTGGGCGAGATGTGCGGTCCATGAGGCCCAGGTGTGTGCGGGCGGGAAGAGTGTGGTAGAGTCAGGACATTCTCCATTAGGAAGAGCAGCTAACTAGTGTGAAATGGTGTTGGGTACCCAATACTCTTTTTCTTATATATTACTAATACCTGTTGTTTTGTTTTTGGTTAGCATGGCTGGTGAGTTTGGCTGGATAGACTTCCTTGATAGGTTTTGGTTTCTTCTGTTGTTCTCCTAGGACATTATGATGTCTCCCCACTTGTGCACGAGAGATTTAGGTTTCCCTACTGATTATACTTGTATCCTCACCCTACGTTTACTTTCAGGTTTACAAGAGGACTACCAGGGCCGTGCGGGACCCTTCTAGTCAGGACAGTTGGGGTTGTTGCAGTTGTTGTACTCTTTTTTTCTTTTGGTATTGTACTTTTGAGTTTTCTTGTATGTGTACCATGGTTTATAATTGTTTAAACATGAATGTGGGATTTTTTTTGGGTTTATTTACTTGTTACTTTTTCTTTTGGTATTTGACTCATCCTATTTCTCAATCCTTATTATCAAATGGGTAATGCCTCCCATATTTTTCAAAACTCATACCCTTGGTGCTTGTCTCCAAACAGGGGCCTACTGGAGGCGGGACTCAAGGGTAATTATCTCCCTTTCACCATTGACAACTCAAGAGTGGCATATTTTGTGGGAGGGGGTCGTCACAATTATGGAACCAAAACAATAAAAAAAATAAGAAGAACAATATTTTAGGGGGTTGAGAATGCATTTCCTAATGGAATCATACTCAACACATAAATATAATTCATGAAGATTATATTAGGGATATGATACCATGTTAGGGATTCATCAAGGGTATATTAGACTCAAATGAGAGTAAAATGGGACCCCATGGGCTTTAATTTGAAAAGGGTAAATTTGAGAATTTATAAAAAAAATTAAAAGACATAAATCATCATGAAATGACTAGGAAATACATTACAATATGATGACCACCCCAGAAGAGCCATGGTTTCACATTCCTTATGCCATCATAGTCTAGCCTTCATTTTTTCAAAGCACAACTAGAAACCTAATGTATCTGGTTGTCGCTGCCTCATAAGGACCCTCCACAATAAAACATCATCATCTTGATACAACTAATTTACCTTTAAGAACAATATGTTGTGACCCCCAGGTTTATAATGTCACTATACCATCAAAATATCACCCTGAATATAATGAATTATGATTTATAACACACATATTGATTATAAAATATAAATCTATCTATCCCACTATGGGATAACAGATTTTTATTACATTACCCATTGGAATTTGTGATATGATATTTCAATAAAACAAATAATTGGAAATGGAAAGGTTCACCCTATGATATATAATATATAGTTTCATCATATGTAATATATCTCATTCAATATATAATATAATTTCTTTGAGAAATATCAATACATTGCGATGTTTAGAACTCGTTATTAGGTGAATCTCATTCGTAAAAACCGTTATTCATGGTCATATTTTAACTACCATTATTATTATGTGACATAAATATTATATTGTAAAACATAAGGAACAAATATTACATAAATATTCACTAAGATCAGAGTACTTAAAAATGTTATGGATAAAACCATATTTTCAATACATAATATATTTATTCAATTCATACTATATTTTTATTATCCATGTTTGTATACATAATATAATTTTTTCTATTTGTATCATATTCCATAAATTTAAGGATCTTTCCTTAAACAAAAACCCATTACATAGTATACACTTCAATTATAATGTTTTTTCTATAGCTATAAACTCCATAAGTATTTTTTACGACTTAAAAAAAATAATATTAAATTGGTGAGTAATATATTAATATTCATACACAATATTTTTGGATAAAAAAATATGCATATATACATAGAGATGTTAAACTGTAAATTGATGCATCCCTATAATGGGGTGTGGGAAAATAATATTTTAATTACCTATGTATCGTATAGAAGTTGATCCTTGGTTGTCTCCTGAAGTGGAGTGCACACAGAACAATGGTGTTACTTTTTTTTAAGTTTTTTTGAAATGGTTTGGTTTTAATTAATTTTAATGACATTGAGAGGAAAAAACAAATTGAATTGATTGGTGTTAACAAATGATAATGATGGTTATCATATTGGGTTTGACTAGACCTATTGATGTGCCATCATGGTTTCAAAATTTTATCTCTTCTTCTTCTATTAAATGGTAAGAGAGAGATTCATAAACCGAGTCCTGCCTCTCCCTTGGTCAGATGGATGAGATGAGAATTTACCAATCTGAAACCTTATATTGTTCTATCCTCTTACCAATATGATTAGGGTTTTATAAGGTTTCTTGATTAATTAGAAAAATCCATGACTATGAATTCTTGTTCCCTAATAAACTAATATTCTGACATACAATCCTACACACATTCTTGACAACCTTTAAGTACTCACCACCAAAAACTAATCTTGTTCCACCATATTCATATTATAATTGGGTGGAGGGAGATAAGATCATCAACCAAAGAAATTCATAATATCCTAATAAAAACCTAACACAATCGCATTTGGAATTTGAAACTGAATTAAGAATTGATACTAGAATATAGAAGAAGAATAAATTTGATTCATTTAATGGACAATAACACAAGAACACACAGAGGTCCAGCCTCCTATCTTTCCAATCACTCAAATGAAAATACACTTTTGTGGCTGGTGTAATCCAGATGATGTGGGAGAGGAGATACATTTTCTAAAGTAATGAAAATAAAAGAAAGAACCCGAATAATGCTAAATGAGAATTTCCCAATGTTTCCCTTTGCATCCTCCTATCTTGGATTGTGGTGTCAAACTCCCATATCATAATGGGTGAACTCCACTTTCTATAGTCAAATGTGGTTCCATCATTCGATTCTAAATTATGATCTTCATAATTCCTCTTTAAAATTTCGTCCAGATTATGTCCAGAGAATGATTGACCATGGTTGGGTAATTAAATGCCCTAAATTTGGAATAGTTTCTACTTTAAAGTACTCCAAAAATATATATTTTATGTTTCATGTCAAAATTTCATATTCATCCTCCTTATGTATCATGAGATATGGACAATTAAAGTTGAGCATTTATTCTGGATGAATGTTTTATTTTTTCGTTTCCCTCAATTTGAGCATCCATGGGTCACCTCAATAAATAAATATCTCTAGGAAAGTTTACAAAATAACACCCCATTAAATAGCCTTTCAAATACCATTGGAATAACAACAATTGGATGTATTTATACCAATTTATTAATAATTAATTGATGTGGGGTCCATTCGGTCGTCCAGTATAATTGTTCAACTTGATTGATTTTTTTGGACCCTTGGATGGTAGAATTAAATCCTGGTCTAAAAATAAAAGATGTATAAAATAAACATATGAACCCAATTAAAAAATTGTATCATGTTGATATATATTTTATATTATATGCATGAATTACCAAATAGATTAAAATCTTTCAATATTTTCAAATTATCCAGTTTTTCAATTTTAGCTCAAAACACATCTTAAGTCCAAAATTAATGAAAATGACTAATATTGTTCAATTTATAGGGATTAAATAATTTAATTAAATATAAATATTGATTAAAATATTGTATCTATAAATTCCCCCACACATAAACTATTCTTTTTCCCAAGCATAAAATCACAACATGGAATTAAAAGGGCACTAATGTTACCAATATTCAAATTTCAATGCAATAAAATCAATCAATTATCAATGTAAAATCAAATTTTTCATGTTCCACAAAAAAAATATAAATTTAATTTTCCATTTTTCAAAGAAAAAAAATCAATTCATGAATATTACTTTTCCCCTTTTAAAAATGATGGAGCTTATCCTTTCAATCATTGAGGCTTCTCAGTTTATTATTATTAAATATGCCAGACCATGGTCTACATCTCTTTGGAATTTTTTTCCTCATCACTCATAATAAAGTTAAAGTGGAGTTCTGCTCATATCATGAGAGCATGATCCTTATCCATAATATTGTAAAGAACTACTTTTCCCACTTTTTAAAGACAAAAATCACATAAAATCATGAGGACTTGCAATAAAGGCTAAAATGACTCTAAGGCATAGGATTGGTGGGTAAATGATTGAAATAATTTAAGGTTAAAAGTAGGAGGTTTTACTCTTAAATACAATTCATGATTAATCAAGTGAAAACACAAGATTATCCTCACCCAAATCTACTTGATAATGTGAAACGCAAAAGCAGCCACTTTTTATGACATGGTACATGAGTCAATAATTGATTACAAATAATGATATCATCCAAGTTCTCATTATATATATATATATATTTGTAAAGCACAAGAAAGGAACAAATTTTTTGTCTTTATTGTTTTAAATCTACAGATACATAGAACATTATATTCAATTTTTTAACTTTTTTATGGAGAATTGGATGTAATGAAAGAAGCATAATGAAATGACGACTCATGCAGAATTTTCAAATAATATGTTGCCCATAATGATGACGCACACATCACAACACCCAAAAATTATTCATATCACAATGAACGCACACGAAATTCCCATCCCCATACACAAACTTGAAATATCTATGCAACAATACTAAAAGTGTGGTTAGGTTACGAAAAATCAGCTTATAATGTGGCTTAAACCTATATGGAAATTCATTTCATATATAGGATAACGAAGGATAAATGTAAGGGTGTGTATTAGGTAATATGTGTCTAACCAATGTAGTGCCTCAATCAATTTAAATGTTTTTTTGCACAATCATATCTTTCACAAGTTTCAATACAAGTTCTGGAAGGATGCATATCCCAAGATCACTCAAGAAATATGCTCAAGATAAAATAGGAAATATTTGATCTAGAAATCCTCTTGGGAATGTGAATATGATATTAGAAAATCACTCATGGCGTGATTAATAATAAAAAAATAATTCACATGAATTTCATAAAATTAAAGAATGAAAAATGGTAGGAAAATTTCATTTACATGAATCAACTAATTCATTCAAATCATCAGTCCTTATTTCAATATCCATGATTCACTTTAATTATTCAATTCTCCAATTTATTATTTAAATATCATTAAAATGTAAATCTATAACATGGCCTCATTGGATTCATATGAAACTCTTGTTTCCTAGATAATTCATGTAAATCATGAATTCAAGAATGGGAATGCATTTTCTAATTAAAACGTTTAAAAAATGTAGGGAATATAGTTGGAAATATATAATTGAAAATGTTACTCCCATTTCAAATGGATACTTATCATCATGACATGTAATCCCACGACTGCTTCTTTTGCGACATTTCACCTGTATTGAGGGTTCTCCATTAACATGAAATTTTTAAGCCTTTATGCATCTTCATTAGTGGACCTAAAATATAAAAATAAAAACAATTGATAGTACCAGAATGCTCAATCATACTGGTATATAACTAAGAGGACAAGTGGACAGTGGGGAAAAAATAGGGGTTTCTCTCTGTAGTTCTTTTTCGTAATGTCATTGTCCAGACAAAAAAATGAAAAATCATAGTATATAGTATTACGTCCCCCACACTTAATTAATGATGTGTCCTTAGTGCATTAAAATGGGTTTAACATTTAAGAATATTTGAAAATTAATCACAGTAAACAAGAAAATGTAAAAGAGTGGTATGACCTAACATATTTCTAATGCAATATTGAGTTAGGATTCTATGTTTTGCCCTTTTAAAACATAAAAAATTTAAAAAGATAACATAAGAAATATATTAAATAAAAATTAAAATAAAATTTAAATGAGAAAAGATAGATAAATCATTGTTTAGTCCCCCATGTGGGCCCTGGGTTTTGATTGCCTCCGGATGGGCAGTTCTAATCAGTTATCCCCAATCTGATGGTGGGTGATGTTTTTTTCTCATAAACCAACAAAAATTATTCTTTCCAGCAAAATGTTATTCCTTTTTGTTAAGGAACCCATGGATATAGTATACTAAGTCCACCCCCTATAATGAGATACAACGTCGATGGTTGGGTTAGGACAATGAATGAGTCCTCTTCTATCATGGTTTCCACTATCACAACAACTTATTTATTCTCCAGTGGTTTTTGATGGTATTCTACACCAATAGAAAAAAAAATGGGAAAGTCAGAATGTATTTATATTTAAAAAAATTAAAGCATGAAGTTTCAATATAAAATTCATCCCTTTCAATGTCTATGTATCATGTCTCTATTTCCTCAGAAAAATACACATTTATATCTTCTTGAACACCCTCCAATAAATGTTCAACATGTTCGGGGAGATCCAGATGTTCCTATTTAGATGAATCTTCTTTTTTATCATCTTAATCCAAGGAAATACAAGTGTTGTCTGAACCTGAAAAATTAGAAAAAGGGGAGGTAATACTCAATTAAGTTTCAAAAAGATAAAAAGATAATGTGTTCATGAACCGATTATCTACCTGTGTTTGTTCATCTTCAATCTCTTCATCATTAGAAAGAACCTCTTGGAGTTGAGTAGTAGCAAATAGGGGTAGGTAGTCAGTGTTCTCTATTTTGTAGATCTCCTTATAAAAATCAGGGAAGTCTATGGGTGGATCTTTATAGACCTTGGAAACTTTATAAAACCATGAAATGTAATTGGAGAACTATGTTAGCTCACGGTCCTTTGCATCAGAAATTTCATTGTTCGTGTCCTCCCTTAGGCCATCGATGAATTCATTAAATGTCTATTCCTCATTATTTGACATCCAAAATAAACTCTCCTGTTTTATAAGAAAATAAACACCATCCTCCATATACAAGGGGGATTCAATAATTGGTTCTTTCACTAGTGGGTAATTGTTCCACTAATTGAAGAAATGATTATTTAAAAACATCATGGAAAATATTGTTTTTAATTTTTATTAAATTTGAAAACAGTACAATATTTGTAATTAGATTATGAAACTACCTTCCCAGCAACTGCGCCATGTTTGACACAGACCTATCGTGGGGCATGGAAAAAAATATTTTAATTACCTAAGTATAATATAGTAGATTATCTTAAGTAGTCTCCTGAAGAGGAGTGCACAAAATGACATTTGTCACTTTTTCTATGTTTTTTGAAAAAGTTGGTTTTAATTAATTCAAATTAATTTGATGGAAACAAAAAAATTGAATAGTTTTACGTTAAAAATTGATAAAGATGGTGATCGTATAGGGGTCAGCTAGACATAGTGATGTGCCATCATGGTTTCAAAATTTTATCTCTTCTTCTTCCTTTATGTGGTAAGAGAGAGATTCATCTATCGAGTCTTCTCTCCTTGTTGGTTAGATGGATGTGATGAGAATTTTCTTATCCAAAATATTATATTGTTGTATCCTCATCCCAATGTGTTTAGGGTTGCATAGGGTTTCTTGATTAATTAGAGAAATCCCTAACCCGGAATTGTTATTCCCTAAAAAACCAATATTCTGACATACAATCCTGCACACGTGCTTGACTACCACTGAGAACTCAAGACCCAAAATTAATCTTGTTCCACCATATATATATATTATAATTGGGTGGAGGGAGATGTGATCATCGACCAAAGCAATTTAAAATTTCATAATAAAATCCTAACACAACTACATTTGGAATTTGAAACTGAATTATGATTTGAAACCAGAATTAGAACGAATATGAAATTTGAATCATTTAAATCACAATAACTCAAGAACTCTAATAGTTCCATCATCCATTTTTTCGATCACTCAAATGCAACTACCCCTCCATTGGTGGGGTAAGCGAGATGATGCGAGAGAGGAGAGAAATTTTTTGATGTAAAGAAAATAAATTAATGAAATAGAATGATGATGAAGTATAATTTCCCCTAGTGTCCCTTGGATTATTTCATTCTATAATTATGGTGTAGAACTCCCCTATTTGAATTGGTGAACTTATATTTATATAGTAAAAGGGGTTCCCATCCTCTGGCCTTCATATTTTAGATCCTTATAATTCCTCGTTAATTTTTTTTGCAGATTCTGTCCACCGAATGTTTAACCATGTTAGGCCAATTAAATGGCTAAAATTTGGAATAGTTTATTCATGAATGATATTAAAAAATATATTGTATGTTTCATCCCAAAATTTCATACTCATTTTCCCTGTATATCATGTGATATGGCCAATTAATGATGAGCATTTATTCTAGATGAAGGTTTCCTTTTTCCTGCCCTATAATTTGAGCATCCATGGGTCGCCTTAATGAATGAATATCTCCATGATCTTATACAAAATAACATAAAATTAATAAATCTTTTAAATCCAATTGTATTAAAATCAATAAGATGTATGTAGACAAATTTATGATTAGTTATTTGAGGTGGGGTCCACACAGTCATCCAAAATAATTTTCCAACTTGATTGATTTTTTCGGACCCTTGGATGACTGAATTAAATCATAGTCCAAAAATAAAATATGTATAAAATAAATATATTAACCCAATAAAAAATAATCATATCAATTTGATTTATATTTTCAATTATATGCATTAATTACCAAAGTTAATAAAATATTACAATATTTACAAATTAAACAGTTTTCCAATTTTAGCCCAAAACACTTCATAAATCCAAAATTGATGAAAATAACTCAACTAGTTCAGTTTTAAGGAATTAAATCATTTAGTTAAATATATATAATTATTAAAATATTATCTCTATAAAAATATAGGAAATATAATTCTTAAAACATTCATGTGGTGATTCCTCTTGTAAAAATCATGATCCTCAATCATACCAAACTTAATAATTTATAACTAACCATCCACTCTATGTTTAAAAAATTATAATGGTATTAATTATTATATAAGAAAAACTCAAACCATTTATCACATTTTCTTACCTCTTGGTCACAACATGAACAACAACAAACCTGTAAATAATGAACACTCAAAAGACCACATATTCAACTAGAATCAAGAGTTAGAGATAAAAGTCAATAGGGGTTTCAATTGACTACTAAAAAACCCATGGGGGTTACAATTCACCCCACCAGAAAACATTTCCTCCTAAAAAAGTTTGATGGGGTACCATTAGAGTAAATGAGTTACCGTAAAAGTGGAAAATTTACATACTAGAATGTTATACATAAACATAATTAGAATTTTTTTAAAACTCTATACACTAGTGGGGTTCTTCCAACTGTGAAAACAATCCCATACAAAAAAATGACCAAATATCATTGAAGTAATATAATAAAAATTTGAAAATCATGGATAAATAAAAACCTAATTATTAACAAATCAATTAATATAATCAGATTCCATAATGCTTTATATATCATATGATGTACAATACTCTTGAATATATAAAAAATTATTAATATTTAAAATATTCTTAATATTAATCTGAATAACCAAAACCTAAATCATAAATTATTTTCCCAAATCAGACCAAAAAATACTTTTAAAAAATATTTGTTTATCAATTTAAAAAAATCCTTTTTTATCTCATAGAACACCACTTAACAGACTATATTCCCTATCTTCCATAGAAACCCAATGTCAAATATCAAAAACAATATATGTAAAGATCCATTATATAGTTAAGATCTATTTTCATTTAAAATGTAATTTAAAACTATTAACTAATATCCATCATTGAAAAACAAAACCAAAAACATAAATTTATAAATATTTATGTCTATAAATATATACATTGGTTTTATAACTTATTTCATTCAACCATGATGAAAATAAAAAAAATAACTTCATAAAACACATTCATGATTTAAACAATATACAACATTGATTTGAGACACAGTAAAATTTATACTGAACTTGTAATACATTTAAAACATTATTTCCACTAAAATTAGTCATTTTATATGGTTATGTGAAACTTATTTAGTGATGATTAAATTGACATTACCCCCACACAATCTAATTTATTTCTACCACATGAAAATAATTGCATTCTAAAAATAAAGTAATATAAATAAATTCATCTTAAAAAATAACTATTATTTTCAAAAACTATTTAAAAAATAATACAGTTGATTATATAAACATCATTCGGTAAATGAAGATTTTTTACACCACATTAAACACTTAATATTATATCACACAAATATTTAACCAACATTCCTTAAAAATCATTTCAAAAATTCAAACCATATTAATAGATAATCTATAGTCATTTATATAAAGAAAAACATTATAAATTACCTTATGATTAAAAAATTCATATTATGAAAATGTGTAAATAGAAGTCCACTTTATAAGGGTTAAGACCAGTCACAGTCAAATAATGAAAATTCATCATGAAAATTATCTCAATTCCTCTCAAATTACATATACACTTGAGAAAAATATGATATCTCAATAATATCATTAATATCAATCACAATATATCCATTACAATAAATGAAAATATTAACTAGCATTAGAATAAAAACACAAAAAGAACCAAACTCTTCTAATATGCATGGCCTATGTTCATATCTATAACCCATGTTCCTTATACATAAGACACATTAGCTCATATTCCAACATTATTCAATGTTTTAATTGTACCCAAAAAAGAATAACCCAAATATAAAACTATAATCATTTATTAAAAACTTCTTCAATAAATTATCAATATTAAAAGTGTGGGATGGACCCTCCATTATTCCTACCTTTAGAAATATGACGATCCTTTATTAGTTCTTACATGAATCCCAAAATGGTAAAAACCCTAACTTTGATTCCATTTATTCATGATCCATTTTTGGTTACTCTAGATCCAAGAATCTGAGCTACATCAAAACACGACTCGATGTTTTTATTGATCATGCCAGGATTTAAACATGTTCGAAACCTCAAATATGGGTGAGTGAGAATTATTTTACCCAGTGAAACAAAAATGAAATGGATATTTTACATGATAGTTCGTCATGAACATTTCATTATTTAGATTATCATACATCAAAAAATAATAAATTTATATATAAAGTTAAACTAAATGATGCTTACATATATATAGAAACACATGAAATATATTTAAATTCTAACAATTGTAACAGAATTATTTCAATATATATATATATAATCCCAATATTAATATATTGATCAAATTAATATTGGAGATAGGAAAACATGACCATAAGTGTATAATAAAACATACTAAAGACAATATTCCAAAAATAAAACAAAGGGAAAAACCAAAAATCTCCATTTGTCTGGAGAAATAATAGTTTTTGTACCCCCAACACCATAATTGAACCATAACCCAAAGGAAATCCATGACATTGTAAAAGATCCCTGGCAATAACTGAAATTAATATAATAATGATTAAAATTCATAATAGGTATCCTCCAGAAACAACATGATAAACCATTAATGTTATTTGATTTTTATACTAGGTTGAAAAAAATAAAAAATTAGGCATTCATTTTATGTAAAAAACATGAAAATGAGACCATCACATTAATATTTTTCATAAAAGTAAATAACTCACCCATTTAAAATAATTTTTTTAATAAAATTTAGAATTGCATAATATTTTAAGTACAATATCCAGTTTCAAAACCATTAATTGTAAATTACCATAGTATAGAATTAAATGAAAAAATTGTAGTCCTAATTATCATTTTAAAATTCCAACTAGAAAGCGTTAATGTTATTAAACACTAACCTAATAAATGAAAATAAACTATAATTAAAAACATACACAATTGGTAATAAATTATTTCATAAAATTATATGTAAGATATAATTTAATGCACTCAGATAAATGAAATATAACATGATATTATTGGAATAACCATTCGAAACTATGTTTAGGATATACTAATATGCTCATACTAATCCATATCCAAAACCAGTGTCATAAAATTTTTATTAGTCAGCTTTTATAGAGGGATACGAACATAGCTATCAGAAGAATACCATATTAAGAGTTTCATCCCAATAATCTATTTATAATCAAGAGAGAGTAGAATTACTCTATAGTGGTTGGGAATAGTGTAATAAATGCATAATACTTACTTTTCCAAGGTTCCTACATAGGTGAATAATGATACCATGATAAATAAAATAGTGGTGAGTAATTTCAATCATAAAATACAGATAAATTCTATTAATGATATATATTAGCATATGAAAATGATGAATCATAACACACACTCACCAAAAATACACAAATAATTAAAACATCCAATTTCTATCATGAAGAAGAAGAAAATGGTAATAAAAATTTTCCATTTTCTCAATGAAAATAACCGAACTCACTTTATTGGTATAATAAAAATAAGTAATCTCATTTTCTCATGTTCCTATAAGTACTTTTAGACATATTTATAGATGTTATTTCATAAAATTATCTTTTATGAGAATTTTGTTAACATCATCAAGGAATCTCAAATAATTAATGATTATAATTACATCTTATAAAAAACTATATGATACCCTTAGCTTGTATACAATAAATTTGAAATAAAACATCCCCCTAAAAATCATTTGATAAAAAAATTATCCTTTTAATTCCCCATCAACATAAATATGTATTTTTTCAAATTTAAGAAAACACTTTATCAAAAACATTTATTTGAAAATAGTTTTTACGGATATAAATAATAGAAACCATTTTTAAAATATAAATTGACGAGAAATTGACTTCATTTTTAGAGGATTAATGTATAGACATTAATTTTTTTTAAATGAATTCATTCCTGATATAGAAATGATAATAGAATCATTGAATTTAAATTTAAATTTTCATGAATTGAGAATAATTTCACAATCCACTATGTTTAAGATCTTGGGTTTTATTCTACCACTTAGGGGAAAGGTGGTCACTAAAAAGTTGATCAAATAATTTAAAAATTAAAATTCTCTTATTAAAAGTTAACTAATCCAAACCCTAGATTTTTCTAAACGTCATTTGAAAAGAAACAATGAGAAAAAAATTTATAGAATAAAAGTGAAGGAGGATTAATTTTTTTAACCTAATTGTATACTACTAAATGAATTAATGGAGTCCAAAATAGATCCTAGTGGGAGATTTTAATGAGCATGGGACGATTCTTAGGTTTCTAGAGATCAAAAGGGAGGAATAGAGGAACCTAAGTGTATTCATTCAAGAAGTGGATATATATAAGAACTACAAATATTTAAAAGTTCACATATGTCATCATGATATGGACTTGTGGATAATTATGTGGGGACCCTCGCATTTGAAGACCTATGGTATTACACACCTTATGAAATCACAACATAGTGACACTACCACAAAACAGGGAAAGGGAAGTGCTTCCCTTTATTAGTGCTAAACAAAAAGCGCCGATAAAGGGGTATGCCTTTATCAGCGCTATCTAAAAGTGCTGATAAATATTACATTTATCAGTGCTAAAATAAGCACTGATAAAGTGTACACCTTTATCAGTTCTTTTTTATCACAGATAAAGGTATCTCTTTATCAGCGCTAAAAAAGTTCTGATAAATGAATGTTTTATCAGCGCTTTTATTTTACAGCTGATAAAACATACCATTATAGTAGGACCCCGGGACACCCTGAGAGGGGAGGGGTGAATCAGGGTGTCAACATTTTCTTCATAAAGTTATGGATCTTGTTCCCACGTTGGTAGGAACTACTTAAACCTGTATGATGGATATGATCAGAAATGAAACATTCACATGCAGAGAGATGACACAACTATTTTTACATGGTTCACCACTAAGGTCTACGTCCAAGGAGCATACGCCGACAAGTTTCCATTCGTACCAAATTCCACTAATCTTCACTAGTGTTGGATTACAATGGTTCGGGCATAGTCACACTATCCTAGGCTCACTGCCTTAACAATTGTTCAGGGATAGCTCACTACGTCCCTCGGGTCACTCCCGTTGACTCCCCCTGGCTCACTGCCATTTGTGAAGTCCCACTCAGTTTATTGACATGAATGTCTCTTCATAGATGTGTAGTGATGTTCTTTGTCTCCTTTTTAACAAGTGACTTTGCTTGCATCAGGGTTCATAGTTGATTCTCTTTTTAGTTCAATCCTTCTTCTTTAGTGCTATGACTGAATGCACTAGATCCCATTATCTTCATTTTCCTGAATCACAATCACTTATGTGATTTCTCAATAAATGTTGCCCAACATACTGGTCATTGCCAGAATCAGTTCACCATGTATGCATGAGATCATGTATGTATCATTTATATTTCTTCTCAAATATCACTTCGCACTGAAAGTATCAGGCAATCTTTCAGCTCTTTTGCAGCTCGAGAAAAACAAGTGTGCTTCAACAATATCTGGCTCTCCTTTTCAAGCCCGGCGTGCAAGTCTCAATACAGCGCGCAAGTCCTTGGAGCACAAGTCTAAACTGGCATGCAAGTGACACCAAATCACCTACGCAACGCTTCCTTCCCCATCTACAAACTTGCGCTTCCCACTTCCTTTCTCTCCCAAACCGCCTTGGGCACCTAACTAACAACCGGTGAGCAACCTCTACTTGCACGACCCAACTACCACTAGCGTGGCTCAATCAGCTGCGCGACGAGAGCTCGAATATTCTCTTAGTCTTGAAATCCTTGATAAATGAGGAGGGGTGGTCCTGTATTTATAGGCAATTTGACTATCCATCACGACGGTGCACAAGTCTACCATCGGCACGCAAGTCTTTGCGTGTAGGTATTTTCCCCTGCTATTCACTTGCACGACCAACTTCCAAACTTGCGTGAACCTCTTTTGCTTTTCCAAATTTTGATCTTCTGATCTGGAATAACCATAGGCGCGCAAGTTATCAATAATCCAAGGCATTGGCATGCAAGTCTCTTCTCGGTGCGTAAGTCACCTGCGTGACCTCACCAAAACTTGCACGACCCTTATCCCTTTTCCATATTTTGATGATTAGATATTCAAAAACTTATGGCGCACATGTTTCCTATCCTCCAAGACCTCGACACGCAATTCCCTTGTATCTGCTCTTTTGGTCTGCCTCCAGGTCATCCATTCCTTTTTCAATGTTCCTTGAATAAAACATGGATCATTATCCACAGTCCTTGAACATGACATGCCACCATGGAATCTACTTTCTCAACAAATTTGTATGTCGTTTGTTTGCTTTGTCAACAAGCATGATCACCTCAACAACACTTCTTCTTGGTGATCTGTATCTTTCAGCAGCTCTTCTAATTTTATCACAAACTCCACTATAGTGATATCTATTGATTGAAGGCATATATTTGGGATCATCATCTTCTATGACAATGTTATGTGCATGGCTATCGCAGAATTCCAATCCCCACACGACCATCTTAGAATTCCACTCATTTGCACATTGTCTTCTTTATAAACTGTCATGATCTACTTCATGCAAACCATATGATTTAATTCTTCATGAAGTCTCTTGCATTTTTCTCCTGCAATCATGAGTAATTTCATGGTCTTCATAAAAACCCATGGTTTTCATGCAATAAGGAGGAATTTCATGGTCTTCATCAAAACCAATGGTTCTCATGATGGTTTTCATCAAAACCCATGGTTCTCATACAATAAGGAGGAATTGCGTGGTCTTCATCCTTAAAACCCATTCTTCATTAATCATCCTCATATGGATTACACCTCACATTCTTCATTGTTGTAGACAATGTATCACCTATGACAGCTGTTCTTTGAACTTATGATCAGTACAACAATAGTCTGAATTATCATTCCTCCACTTCATCAGAGTACTTCTTGATCTCCTTCATTTTGATCATCATTGACAATTATTGACAAGAAATACAACCTTATACAAAAAGTGGTTCCAAAAATCTCCCCCTTTGTATTTTGTTGTCAATACCTTATACATCTTCTAAAATGAATTCGTCAATGTCAAAATTAGAATATTATCTCGAATCAACTTTTATTTTCAAACATTCATTTCACTTTCTCTCCCCCTTATTGACAAGAAATAAAAAGCACATGGTAGGTAGAGTATCAATCCATTCATAAGCAATGTTTCATTAATAATTTCACTCTAAGTCTACTTGAGCATTGCTAGATGTAGAAAATAAGAGGATTTGATTAAGTAAACAAGGCTGTCCATTATTCACAGATCATGATACCAACAGGAGATGATAACTCATATATTTTGTCTTAAAGAGTTTAGAACTTTTATTTCAGTTAGAAGAAAATAAAATGCAATAGGGAATAATCAACCTGAAACTCCTGCACTCATATCAGCAAACAGATCAAAAACATTCAAGTGCAATCAGCAGGATAAGTGGCCTTGGGGCACTTCCATTCTTTTTATGTCACTAATCAATTCAGTTACCCCCCTTTGTAGAATGATCTTAGTAACCATGTTTGAGAGATTGAGAAATGACATACCTTCTCCAATGACATGTTCTTCAAAAAAATATCAATGTAACTACATTTGATACCAGCTAGAGTTGATATTGATTGAAATAGTGATTTAGGAAGCTTCTTCATTTTTCTCCCACTCAAGGGAAACACTTCTCATCATCTTCATCAAGAGTGATCCTTCATCATCTAAATCATTGAATATCAATTGAAGAATATACTAAAGATGGTAAGTTCTTATCTTGGCTATCAATAGTTGGCAGCATTCACTACTTCTCAGGTTATTTCCCTGAGAGCATGCTTCACCTTCAATTCCATGCATTATTAGCACAAATACAATACACAAATAAATAAGGGAATAAGGTGGTTCCTCCTTGCTTCATCAACATGTTCTATATGGTTGAGGTTCTTTTCTCAACCAAGTTCCTCTGTTCACTTCTGTATTCATGCCTGCATATTTGAATATATGTTTTGACATCTGTTGATGTGGCATGGATTTATTCACATTCTCCAATACTTTGTGTGAGGAATTGTTCTTCTTAATAGCTATCGTGAATGATACATTCTTACTCCTCTCTAGTACTGCTTCTTGCTCTGGTATTAAGGTTAGGCAACCTTTTGCAACGTGACCGGATTTCTAACATCTCTCACACAGAACTTATTTGACATGTGTGTTTCTCTTGGTTTGCAATCTCTCATGCACTGTGCCTTCATCATGTGAAAGTTTTTGTTTCCCTTTTTCACCATCCTTGGCCTTTTCATCTTCAAGTTTCCTCATTCTTTTCAAATCTTCAGGACAGATGACCAATATGTCATTTGGAACAGTTGTAGCTAGTTTGGGTCTTCCACATGGGTTCATTTGAGTTTCATCCCACTTATTGTTTCTTTTGGATGAATGAACTTTCAATTTCATGGATCTAAAATCCCGGGTCTTCTCAGCTTCCCTACCTGAGATATTCTTGGGGAAATGTGTGTTTGAACTATTCTTCAGATTTCTTCCCAAGGAATATTCTTCCATCTTAGCTGGCTTGTGTGGTCTTCTATTCCTATAAGCTCTAGATATTTTTTGACATAGGCATGCATCATTCTTGTGACCACTTCCACTGCATGCATCATAGATGTTATCAAGTATTCTAAATCTGTTTCCTATAAACAGATGCTTCTGTACATGCAGATGTTGCTTCTTCTTCTCTGGATTCCTTTTCTTTGATATAGGATTTCCCTGTGCTTTTCCATGTAAGGGATTATAAAAACAATCCATTGCACAGTGCCCAAATCAATTACAACACAAACATTGACCCAAAAACCTTGCCTTATTTTTATCTTCTGTAAAAGGTAGTTGGGCCTTCTTCCAGATGTGTTTTTCTCTATCTGGGGAACCATCTTCCAATTTTTCCTTCCTATCCACCCTAGCCATGGTGGTAGGTATCTTATCATCACCTTTCCTCATCCATACTTGCTTAGAATTTTTGTTCCAACCTGCAATGATTATGGGAATTTATCAAGAAACATGAGTACAAGATGGTTTGGATGGTACCTTTAATTTATCAGTTGCTTGTGATATATCAATGATTGAGGTCATGATCTTCTTGTCACATTTTGGTGGTATTTTGACAATAGAATATTCCAGTAAGCATTGAGTACCAACTGAAACTGATTCTTGATGTGGAAAATCAAGAGTTGTCATAATATTCTTGCCACATGTTGGAGGTATTTCAGCTATAGATTCCTCAAATTAATATTGAGTACAAGCATCGCTCATTTCATTCTTTTGTGAAGTATCAATATGTGTATTCTAAGTCTTGGTCAACTGGGCTTCTAATTTATGACCCACAATATTGAAGATGATCTTCTGATATTCAATCAAGATCATCTTCTCTTCACAAGTCTTCTTCAATCTTTCAACCTCATATTCATGCATCTTAACTTCGTTTTGTAACAAAGAGTCATGTTCCCGGAATATCATGGAAGTTTCTTCAAAACAAAAACTCTTGACTTCATTGCTCTTCTTCAGCTAAACTTCAAGTGCTTGGATCTTTTCTTTTAGAGTCATATTGACTTCCTCTTTTTCTTCAAATACTTTCACCTGTTTGGTGAGCTTCATACATTCCATAAATTTTCCTTCCAACCCCTTTTCCATATTTTTTGCTTCCATTTCTAATCGAGTGATCTCAAATTGCATAGATTGGAATAGGCTACAAATAATAGTAACCTTTTCTTCAGGAATATCATGCAGATATGTTTTGAGTTTTTCCTGAAATCTTGAATTAGGGATGTCATCCTTTCCTCTGGAAGGATTCTGAGCCACCTTCTTGATACATTCCATGCCTGATATTTCTTCATTATTGGAATGGCATGGGTAAGAAGACAGTGAATCTTATTTTGGATATGTGGGAATTCTTTAGATGCTTTTTTTCTTTCTTTTTCCTGTTTGTCATGGTCTTGCTAGATGTAGACTTCAGCTCAGAAATTACTGAATCTTCATCAAGACATGTCATCATTATTGACTTTAGGAAAGAAACACAAATCCTCTTCTGAATAGAATTACTGGAGAATTTCCAACATACGTTAACCTTTCGCTCAGATACCACTTGTAGGACCCCGGGACACCCTGAGAGGGGAGGGGTGAATCAGGGTGTCAACTTTTTATTCATAAAGTTGTGGATCTTGTTCGCACATTGGTAGGAACTACTTAAACCTCTATGATGGATATGATCAGCAATGAAACATTCACATGCAGAGAGATGAAACAACTATTTTTACTTGGTTCACCACTAAGGGATACGTCCAAGGAGCATACACCGACAAGTTTCCGGTCTTACCAAATTCCACTAATCTTCACTAGTTGTGGGTTAGAATGGTTCAGGCACAATCACTCTGTACCAGCCTCACCGCCATTACAATTGTTCAGGGGTAGCTCACTGCGTCCCTCTGGTCACTCCCGTTGACTCCCCTGGCTCAATGCCATTGGTAAAGTCCCACTCAGTTTATAGACGTGAAGGTCTCTTCAATAGATGTGCATTGAAGTTCTTTGTCTCCTGTTCAGCATGAGACATTGCTTCCATCAAGGTTCAGATTTGATGCTCTTTTTTGTTCAATCCTTCTTCTTTAGTGCAATGACTGAATGCACTAGATCCCCTTGTCATCGATTTCCTGAATCACAATCAGTTATGTGATTTCTCAATAAATGATGATCAACTTAATTTTTATCGTCAGAATCAGTTCACCATGTATGCATGAGATCATGTATGTTTCATTTAGATTTCTTCTTCAATCTCACATTTCACTGAAATTATCAGGCAATCTTTCATTTCTTGGGCAGCTCCAGAAAGACATGCGTGCTTCAACAATATCTGGCTCTCCTTTTCAAGCCCAGCACGCAAGTCTCAATACGGCGCGCAAGTCCTCGACGCGCAAGTCTAAACTGGTGAGAAAGTGGCACCAAAGCACCAGCGCGATGCTTCCTTCCCCATCTACAAACTTGCGCGTCCCACTTCCTTTCTCTCCCAAACCACCTTGGGCGCGCAACCACCAACCGGCATGCAACCTCTACTTGCGCGACCCAACTACCACTAGCACGGCTCAATCACCTGCGCGACGAGAGCTCGAACAATATCTAAGTCTTGAACTTCGTGAGAAATGAGGAGGGGTGGTCCAGTATTTATAGGAAATTTGACCATCCTACACGACGGCGCGCAAGTCAACCATCGGCGCGCAAGTCTCGGCACGCAGGTCTCTTCCCTTGCTATTCACCTGCGCGACCAACTTCCAAACTTGCACAAAACACTTTCCTTTTCCAAATTTTGATATTCTGTTCTGGAATAACCATATACTCACATGTTATCAAGCTTCCAAGGCATCAGCGCACAAGTCTCTTCTCGGTGCGTAAGTCACCAGCGCGACCTCACCAAAACATGCGCGACCCTTTTCCCTTTGCCATATTTTGATGATCTGGTCTTCAAAAAAATATGGCACACATGTTTCCTATCCTACAAGACCTCAGCGCGCAAGTCCCTTGCATATTCTCTTTTTGTCCATCTCTAGATCATCAATTCCTTTTTCAATGTTCCTTGAATAAAACATGGATCATTATCCATAGTCCATGAACTCGACATGACACAATGTAATCTCCTTTGTCAACAAATTCTTATGTCGTTTGTTTGCGTTGTCAACAAGAATGATCACCTCAACAACACTTCTTCTTGGTGATCTATATCCTTCAGAAACTCTTCATCTTTTATCACAAACTCCACTATTGTGATATGTATTCTTTGAAGGAATAGATTTGGAATCATTATCTTCTATGATAATGTGATGTGCATAGCTATCACAGAATTCCAATCCCCACACGACCATCTTAGAATTCCACTCATTTTCACATTCTCTTCTTCATCAACCATCATGATCTAATTCATGCAAACCATATGATTTAATTCGTCAAGAAGTCTCTTGCATGGTTCTCATGAAATCATGAGTAATTGCATGGTCTTCATAAAAAACTCATGGGTCTCTTGCAATAAAGACGAATTACATGCTCTTCATCAAATGCCATGTTTATCATGATGGTTTTCATCAAAACTCTTGGTTCTCATGCAATAAGGAGGAATTGGATGGTCTTCATCCAAAAACCCCATTCTTCATTAATCATCCTCAGATGGATTACACCTCACATTCTTCATTTTTGTAACAATGTATCACCTTTGACACATGTTCTTTGAACTTATGAGCAGTACAACAATCGTCTGAATTATCATTCCTCCATTTCATCGGAGTACTTCTTGATCTCCTTCATTTTGATCTTCATTGACAATTACTGAAAACAAATAAAACCTTATTCACAACGTGGTTCCAAAATTTATCAGTTCTTTTAACAAGTGCTGAGAAAGGTTCCGTCGGTTTTTATTTAATAACCCTAACAGGCCATCCTCGCCCGCGCGCGGTCAAGCTCTCACAGAAGCTGATCCAAGCCCCTCATCGCCGCGACCTCATCATCCTATTCCTCGTCCTTGTCTTCCACCTCCTTCCTCCTCCTCCTCATCCTCCTCCTTCTCTGTCACTGCTGCCGCCTCCACCCATGTTGCCGCGACCCCCGCTCCCTCTGCCTCCACCACCCCCGCTTCCGCGACCGTCGTCGTCGCCGCCTCCGCCCCTGCAGCCACTGCGGCATTTTCCGCCACCTCCACCTCTACCTCCAGCACTGCCACTACCATTATTGGTACTCATTTTCACGTAAATTTATTTTCTACCACTTTAATTTAATGTGGGAAATCCTGATTTAAGGTGCTATTGAAAGAGTTAATGGATTATTGATATTATTGAGTTATTTATTTACTAATTGAACCTCAATTAACGCCTATTGAATCTTTTTTCATGGGTTAGATGTTCTTGAACACTTTTATGGACACCCCATGAGTGTTCCAAGTAAAATTACCCCATTAATGTCAAATTATTAATTGCCCTGAACACCTATTTAGCTTATGTCAAAGCTTTTAATTGAGGTTTCCCTTGATAAAAGGGTATATAAATGGAATTGAAGACACATTATAGGTGTTTGGCCTATATTCTTAATGTAATTTTCCATGTAGGAAATTTCCATGTTGATTATGGCCCATTTTGAAGACCCTTTGAGCCTTATTAGTGAAATTTCCATTCTTGGTAAAATTGAATGTGTAATAATCATGAGGAATGAATTTTACATGATGGATTTATTTTAATTTAATGAATTAATTAAATGAATTGAAATGATCTATAAGGGGATGAACGGGAACACCATCTATTGCATGTTATATAGAATGATAATTGTGTGTTTAATTTCATTGAATGAAATTGTACATGGATAATAGGACATATGAGATGTTTTTCTTAATGTTTTGTAATATAAATATGAATTTAAATAATTCCTTACTTATGAAAATGGTCCTAATTAAATTGATGGATGGGAGGTAACCCCCCATTCTTGTTAAAATTAAAATACACCTTTATAGAGGATAACATAAGATGGTAAGGTAATTGTTTAGAATATAGGAAAATCACACTCCCTTACATCTGGTGTTGAGTATAACATATCGCACCACAAATAATAATAGGATATTGGGCTTTCTTCAACACACCAATTTCTAGGAGTTATTATAGGATGGATTACTACCGATCCTTAGTTCCATCTCGTTCACATTGTTCTATGCTTGATCACTATTATAGTTGGATTTCTTTTCTCAAGTAATGTGATCCTTCTAATTCTTATTTGGATTTGTTTGTACATATGGTTTGGATAAAAATTAGTGATCAGATAGTGATTTCTCTCAATAAATTTAAATTTATTTGCATGAATTATCTTTTGGGTTTTGTGAGATGTCATAAATGGTGTAGTTGGTTTTAGATTATTTTATTCTCATGGTTTTCCCCTATTTTATGTTTTCTTTTTAGTTGTAAATCTCCTCTATTGCGCGCCTCTCCTCTGTCACATACGCACCTCTGTTGTGTGCTGAACGACCCCTTCGCGGTGATTTTTCTCCTATTACTCCTTAGTTTCATCATGTTCAGATGTTATTACTATTTGATATTGATTTTTTTAATGTGAAATGTACGATCTAAATGCCCCGCTGAAAATCGTGGTCGTCGGTGGTCCTTGTTTGTGCACTAAATGAATTGAATGTTTCTTGGTTTCTGTTGAACATTGGAGTATATAAATTGGTAATTTATGTATACTTGACTTATGAATGAACCCCCCAGGATGATAAAACTTCTGTGATAACCCCTTAATTAACAAAAAAATTGAATAAGGGATGCCTTGTAAAAACTAAAATTTTGATTGTTTGGTTTGTACGGTGTTGCGATTGTGGTCACAATTTTGTTTTTGTATGGTGTTGCAGTTGTTGGCATGATTGATATGCCATTTGTTTTCCATGTTTTAGTTCGTCCACAATTAATTATCAATCAAAACTTTACCCATTTGAATGGCACCACCAATTTGTTTCTAGTGCAATTCCACTAAATCCTAGAAAACCACTTATATAGGGCACTATAAGACACTTTAAAATACATGGAACATGCTTCACCAGACATGGATTTCATATAGATTTTAATTCCACACATCATTAATCTCCAAAATTTACACCACATGACTAATCTTCTGACTCAATCTTGGAATAGGTTTCATTTCAAATGTAACATGTCATGTGAACCTAGGTCACACAATATGTATCTCCAAGACATATACTTTAGCATGAAACCATGTAAATGACATGAAATAATGGTAGAACCATATGACATTTGTTTTACTTCACTCACACCATGTATAGATACCATAGAGACTTGATGTGTATAGACTATACACTACTAGTGGTCATGTAAGGACTACACACCGTGTATTCCACAAAAATGTGATGCATAGCTGGTGAGGTGACTCAATATGTATATAAAGTACACGCCTTTAACTCAAGTTGTTCTAAATGTCATGTATTTTCAAAGGCATCATTCTTTCTTTGTAAGACTAACATTGAATTAATTTTATACATGTCAGATTAAATTAGGTATCTTATACATACACAATGTTCACCCTATTGGACACACCAGGTATATGGATTTCACATGTGTTTAAAGGCATTTGTACCATGATTTATTTTTATTAAACCCAAAAAATGCTACCATATTAATTACAACATAATATTAGGCAAGTTCATGATCAAACCCATAAAGATGATGAATATGAATAAAGAATGGATGAATTCCAATCGGTTGAAAAAAGATTATTAAGATGGCGTGAAATAGTTTATCAAGTTTGTAGAAGATCATGCATGTAACCCTTCTCAAATCCTTTGTCCGTGTTTACGATGTTGTTATTCAAGAAAAATTAGTCTAGAGGAGTTAGAAGAACACTTGATCTGTCACAGAATAGATCAAAGTTATACATGTTGGAATAAACATGGGGAAAAACGAATGTAGGTAGTGACTCATAGAACATGACATTTTATATATCATCTATTGTGATTAGAAGAATGAACAGTGAATACAATCGTATAGAGGTTGTGATTAGAGATGTGAATGATGATGAAGATCGTATTGATGAAATGACAAGGACATTTGAAGGTGAACTTCGTGATTGCCCAAAATTGTTTGAGAAGTTAAAGAGTTGGGCAAAAACGACATTGTATGCTGGTTGCACTAAATATACAGCATTGTCAGCTGTATTGAAGCTTTATAATTTGAAAGCAGGCAACAGGTGGAGTGACACTACTTTTGCGGAACTACTTTCTCCCCTGAATGACATGATCCATGAAGATAATGAACTCCTTAGCTGAACATACGATGCCAAAACAATACTACGATCGATGGGTATAATCTATGAAAGAATACATGCTTGCTCGAATGACTGTATATTGTTTCGCAGGGACCACAAATCACTTAAATAATTCCAAAAGTGTGGTGCTTCCAGATAAAAGAAATATGATTCTAGTCCTATGAATCTTATATGGTACGTTCCAATAATTCATAGGTTTTTATGCCTATAAGGAAGTGAGGAGACTGCAGGACAATTGACATGGCATGCAGATACAAGAATTGAAGATGGGAAACTACATCACCCGGCAGACTCTCTTTAGTGGTAGAGAATTGATCATGATTATCTTGAATTTGGGAATGAGCCGAGAAACCTTTTTCTGACATTATCTACATATGGGGTGAAATCATTTGGTTTTCAAAAAATTAGTCACTGTACATGGACGATTATTCTGGTAAACTATAACTTACCATCGTGGATATGCATGAAACAAAAATACATCGTGTTATCTATGCTTATATCTGGTTAAAAACAACCGGATTATGATATTGATGTTTATTTGGCCCCATTGATCGACGATTTGAAAATATTCTGGGATTCAGGTGTTACACTGTATGATGCTTACAAAAATGAACATTACACTTTGAAAGCCATGTTGTACGGCATGATAAATGACTTTCCTGCTTATGGAAATTTGTCAGGATATATAATTAAAGGAACTCAAGGGTGTCCCATTTCTGAACAAGGTACATAGTCAATTAGGTTGATACATTCATCAAAAACCGGGTTTCTAGGACATCACAGATTTCTACCCTGATGACATAAGTACCGATATTGGATGACATCATTCGACGGAAGTTCAAAAGAACGTACAACACCATCTCCACTAACAGGTGATCAAATTTTTGAGAAATTTAAATATTTGGACACTACATTTGGTAAAACGTTTTTGAAAAACCCTACGAAAACAGGTTGGAAGAAGAGATCAGTTTTTTTTGGAATTGCCATACTAGAATTGTCTGTATGTCAGACATTTTATTGATGTTATGCATTTTGAAAAAAATGTATGTGATAGTGTCATCGGCGCGTTGCTAAATGAACCTGACAAAACAAAGGATGGAATTAAGGCTAGATGGGACATGATTGAGATGGGAATACGACAAGAGTTGGCACCAGTGAAGGGTGAAAAACAAACATTTCTTCCTCCTGCAGATTACACTCTTTCCAGGCATGAGAGATATCAGTTTTAAAACTTCTTGAATGACGTAACAGTTCTATAGGGGTATTCATCAAATATCAAGAACATCGTGTCAATATGTGATTTAAAATTAAAGGGTCGGAAATCATATGACTTCCATGTTTTGATGCAAGATCTAATTTATATAGATTTACATTGCATTTTTTCCATTAATTTCCTCCATACATTAACGAAGCTCTCCTTCTTCTTCAAAGCTATATGTAGCAAAGTTATAGACCCGGCGAAATTTCCAACTATGGAAAGAGAAATTTCTGTCATATTATGTGAATTGGAAATGTTCTTCCCGCTGACATCTTTCAATATGATGGTTCATTTGATGGTTCATTTGGTGAGAGAGATTTAACTATATGGTCTTGTAAATTATAGATGGATGTATCCCATTGAACGGTTTATGAAGATTTTGAAAGGGTATGTCAAAAACCGAAGTCGGCCAGAGGGTTGTATTGTGGAGCAATATATTGTGGCGGAAGCTGTTGAATTTTGTAACGAATGCCGGTCTGGTGTGGAAAACGTTGGCCTAACAAAATCTCGTCACACTAAGCGGCTTGAGGGTGAAGGAATTTAGGGAAGAGAGGTTGTCACAATCAAAATTATAGACCAGGAGTAGGCCCACCTTTACGTTTTTCATAACAGCTTTTACATTGACCCATATGTTCAAACCCACAATGAAATTCATAGGTGTTTGAATCCTTCTAGGGCTGAAAAATGGCTATCAGATACACATAATCGACAGTTTATAGTATGGTTTTGAGACCATATTTTTAAGTAGTTAGATAAAAATCTAGACTCAATTTCAGAACGACTTCGATGGCTAGCCAGAGGAGTAAGTGTGTACGTATTATCTTACAATGTTTATACAGTTAATGGTTATACATTTTATACTAATGAAAATGATGAAGATAGTACCATGTAGAATAGTGGGGTTACACTTGTGGCTGATGTGATGCATGTTTCCAGTGTTAAGGACAAAAATCCAATTTATGCAAATATGTCACACTTTGGAATCATCAAACAAATATGGGAGTTGGATTATACGTAATTCAAAGTTCCGATTTTTCAATGTATGTGGGATGATAATAGGTGTGCTGTTAAAATAGATGAATTAAGATTAGTGAAAGTTGATTTCAGTATGGAAAGGGAGAAAGAAGAACTATTTAAAATGGCATCACAGGCAGTAACGTATTTTATGTTCCAGAACCCGCAAACCAAAATTGGTCAATTGTTCTGTTATCGACAAAAACAACTGAAGCGTCAGATGAAAGTTCAATGGAGGTTGACCCTTTTATAGGAACTTCACAATCATTTCGCAGCAGTCCCAATGTAGACAGCTTTTTGTATGTCAGAGGAGACCACAATGAAGGGATTTACATTGTCGATAGAGGAGTCAAATATCTTCAGCCTTTAAAGAAAAAAAGAGAGTACAATAATCAGGATATTTGATTATTGTAACATACATTATATTACATTATGTTATTATTTGTTCCCAGCTATTTGTATATAATCTAAATTAAATATTAAACCACTTTTGCAGATAATGACTTCTGCACCTGCTGATGCGCCCAATCCCGATGCACAAAAGGTCTCTCAACCAGCATTTAGTGGTCCCACTATAGACCAACAACAGGTTTCTCAACCTGTTGTTGCTGCTCCCAGTGCTAAGGTATAACAGGTTTCTCAACCTGTTGCTACTGGTCCCATTGCCGATGCTAGTGCTCCGGGTGAAGATATTGATGCTACTTCTGAGGAATGGTAGGAAATGAAACCATGAAAGTGAAATAAAAACAAGAGAATCGTAGTTTGACAATGTTAGACAAAATCATTAAGGCAAAAGAAAAAGGCATCAAATTTGTAGTGGTATGGAAAAGAAAGGCCAACATGTTAACCCCAATAGAGCCATCTTTAGTAGCTACATTGGAATCGTCACACGGAAACGCGTGCCGATTGATGTACAGTCATGGCACCATGTTGTCACTAGGACGAAGACACTAATGTGGGAAGAGATTACAGTAACATTATGATATCATTTTTTTAATTTATTAAAATATAATAAAATACCAAAACATTGACTTAATCTTTATTATCCATTATAGAGTGCATTTATAGTAGATTCCTCGCACAACGAATATGTATTAAGAGTTGTAGGAAGGATTCATAGAGGTTTCTGCACAATTTTAATGAAATATCATCTTAAAGATGCAGAAGGTAAAATCAAGCTTCACCCTCCTCCTATTTACGCACACTTGATATCCCATGGAGCATGGGATGCATTTAGAAACTGTCATGGGGAGCAGGCTTTTTAGGTACATTGTGTGGGGTATTACGTTGTTTGATGTTTGCTTGTATTCATCACTCTGATTGATAGTTTTTTATTTATGAAATGGCTACTGAGTGCTGAAAATAAAAAACGCACAATAGAACCAGTGTACCCTTACTGTAAAGCAAAGGTGGGTTACACTAAACTTGAGAAAAAAATTGGTACGACTTTTAAATCTACCCTACTACTAGTATGTGACATAGAACAACACCAAAACCATGTTTTTATTATATACAGATTGATGAATTGAACTTGCAATCCATATCTATCCCACACCATGTGCTATGGAAGGAGGCTCGTGTAATAAAGATGGGATACTGATAGATGAAAACACACAAATATTTGTGGGAAACATGTATAAGTATGACATAATATAAATTTGATTTGCTTTAAATCAATATTACATTACAATAAGTAATTATTTTTCTATATTTTCTATCTGACATAGTCACAATAATCAACAACAACTACACCGGATTCAAACATACTTTTAGCAGCCTTGAGGAAGCTAGAAAATTATGGCCACATCAGAGGTACGGGTTTTGGGGTGACACCCCAAACATATTTTCAAAAACAAAAACAAGTGGAGGATCAAAATGAAAAAATGAAAAAGCAGCAAGAACAGTTATCTATTTTTCAAGAAGAATTACAATACTAGAGAGAGATGATAGCAAAATAGATGGGGGAGAGGAAAAGATAAGAAACCAATCAACAACAACCCGTGCATGGTATCCCGCCCCACCCCCACCAGTTTTGAGGCGAGCCATTCTCCTAAAAAACCTGACTTAGATGAGGTAATAAATGTTTGAATAATTGTTTATTTGAAATGTGATTTACATAGATATCAATACCTTTCTAGTACTAATATTCCACAGGGTGAAACTGAATGTGATTTATATTTATCAACTCCCACCTATCGCCTTGTAGCAAGGGCTATGGTGCTCAATATGCAAAACGGAAAGCTACAAAATAGAGAGCTTCCAAAAGATCATATTAGAGTGTCAATTAACGTAGCTAATGAGCCATGTTTCGAGCTACCAGTTCCAAATGATGATGACGACATTCATACAGTTGTACAAGATGTTGGAACATTCATCGCATGGCCGACAGTTCTTATAAAAAAAACTTTTCAATAAAAAGGTATCCATTTCCAATTTATTTTTCAAGATGGACGTTTAAAATTTAAAGAAAAAAGGTCTGAGCTGATGAATGTTATTAAATAATGACAAATACTATGGGGTGAAACGAAATATCAGCTCAAAACTATCTCAAGGATCAACCAACCGATTAAACAGTCTACTGAGAGCACCTTCACCCCTCCCGTTCTATATCCATTGTTAATATCATTGAAGTCTCATGTGGATTCAAATTTGAAAGACGGAAATAATAACATAGTTTATTTCAAAAAAGATATGTATGGAGAGGAAACATCAGTTTTCATTTGTGATAAAAATGTAAATGAAGTCCTTGTGTATGAATGGATAGGCACCTCAGTTGTAAATGTTTACCTGAGTTAAGTTTTCATGATTTGATTTTACCAAAGTTGATATACTATGATAATAATGACGAAATAAATTTTATATTTGACACAGACGTATATATGAAAAAACAATTAAGGGATTTCCCCACGAATAAAATTTTGGAATCGTTAGTCCTCACACCACCTCTTCAAAAGACGAAATATATTCTGATAAAGAGGCTACAATAATGTCATCCCTACTCAAATCGTTTAAAAACAAAATTACGGATGGTATACTCTTTTTAAAACCAATGATGTAGTGGTAAAACTCTATAATTTTATCATATCAACTTTATTTTCATTTATTTCTTTACTTAATCCTTTTTGTATTTTTAGGGAGCATTGGATACTGATTGCAGTCAATTTGGATACTCCAAAGATTTATTTTTTGGATTAAACAAATGGATATCCAACAAACCGACCACGCATGATGGCGTTTGTTAATTTGTAATACAATTGATCCAACATTTTATAACTAAACATCTAATTATATAATTTATGTTATCTTTTATTGAAGATTCTATTATCATAGGGCAGTGCATCAATATCATCTAATTCATGGAATGAAATCAGGGCATAAGGATGAGCATGCCTACAAGATATACAACTAGAAAAGTATCCAGGTATATATAATAACATTGCACTATCCAAACACATATCAAAACAAATTACTTATTGTTGTCGATGTTTCTGCAGTGTCCAAAATAAACAAACAGAAAGGACTGTGGTTATTATGATTGTAAATTTATGAAAGAGATCGTATTTCATCAAAAAACTAGCATCCATGATGAGGTATTTTCGAAAATAATTCCGAGTTCATTTAAAATATTTATTAATCCTTTGTGTATTTATATTTTTTCAGTACTACCATGACTGTCACAAAAACTAATATTCAGAAGATGATATAAATGTTTTTAGAAATGAATGCGAAACATACCTGATGAAAGATTGTACACAAATAGGATAAAGGTGAATTCCTACTACTTATGTTATCTATATATGATCATTTATTATCCTCCAACCTTCTTTGGAGAATTGAGAATGCTCCGATGTATTGAAATAATAATTTATTACTAAATGTTTTCTATCCCCGGATTCATATTATTGATCTTTGAACAAATCAATATTGAAGTAAGGCATGATGGTGTGCAGTGCATATGGAAGGTATGGGGAGTCTAATGAGCCCCATTTCCACCATAAATATTGTTTACAGATAGTTCCACATGTTTTTTGTGGCTCATGCCTCTTTACAAGGATCACGCCATTCACATGGTCCGTCTAAGCACGTTTGTCCCATTCATTCCATTGTTACTCTTGGATGAACCTGGGAATTTGACAATGCATAAGCCACAAAAAACCCATACTCATCCAACCAAGAGTATTCCTAGTGTGAAGGGATGATAACCTTGGGTAATACCCACACCATACCTCTTTTAAATATATTGGTTTTGATCCTTGTATTCTTAATAGGTTACGTGGGAAGCCTCTATGAGGTTAACTCCCAACCAATGGAAAACCATGGTGGCCCCCTCACTGGGGTACACATTTGCTTATTTTTCTTCCTGTTATCCCCTTAGTGGCATCTGAATAATTTTTCAATATGAGAAACCTTACCTTTATGGGATACACCACACATGGTTCAGACCTCATTGGGCGTTTTGATCCATCTGTCTTATAAACATTCCCAGTGCTCCCCCTAGAGATGTACCTACCTGATCCACCTTTAACCATGTTTCTGTTTTTAAGTGCAAGGTTGATGGAATATTTTCACATTATAAATATAATATCCAATATTCAGGTTCTGGATTGTGATGCCCATCATCATCAACCCATCCTAACATTGAAAACTGGGTGTAGAAAATTCTGTTGTGTTTTTTCCCTTTGCTGATAATTGATACATATTTTCTAAATAATAGATCACTCAGTTGAAGAATGAAAATTAGGATATTCATGATGTAATTATAAATATTAATAATGGATATTTTCTTTATGTAATATTGGCATCCTCTTAAACTTGTACTCCTTTCATTAATGTACCACATCCCATAGGGCTAGGGCTATCATTAAAAGTTTCACCCCCCTCATCAAGTGAATTATAAACCTAGTTCCACCTCACCCCTTCCCACAAGAATGGGGGGATTTTTATATTTTAAAATCCCCCAACCTACTATGATGGGGGAATTTATACATTTTCCACCTCATCATCAGGTGAATTCTGTATGTTATTCAGACATAGTAGTTTCCAAAGAGCTTCTAGGAAATTCAACATTCCCCAATATAGGCATGACCACATCCACATATTCCACCTCTAATTCTTTAGCTTCTACCCCTAAAATGATTGAGATTAGGTTATTTCCTACCAAATCTCAAATTTAGAAACATTTTCATAGCAACATAGTCATTTTTTGATAGAACAAAGAAACAATTTTTTTCCATCTCTTGAATATGGGAAAAGGAACGTGTATTTCTTCCAACCAAATAAATTTCATGAGTGTTTTTCCAATGTCACTAAATTTTTTTGAGTGATATCTCATAGATTAATTGACCGAGAGATAAAAATATGTGACAATATCCAAAATACTACTGCTACCATAAATTTATAGGACATTAAATCGAGAGGTGATTTGTATTCAAGGATTGGTTTCATAAATAGATAGATGATGGTATATTGAATCCAATAATACTTATGCTTATGGTTCATCCATATGGACACCCTTAAAAGAACACATATAGTATATCAAAATTCTTGGAAAATCCCTTACTCAATGAAAGGCACAAAAATGTATATTCCTTTTAGAGTGAGCTTGTTTCCACATACTTCACTTATTCATTTGAGTGTCACATTCTTAATATTCCGGAGATCCAGAGACCCAAGGAGTAAATAATGAATTATCTTCCAAATTATTTTCCCTACCATAGAATTATGGGACATATAATTGAGGAATCAAACATCTTCAAATATTGTCTCCTGAAGAGAGTAGATTATGGATGGACAAATTGTGTTATAGAATCTTCAGATACATGCCACATGCATATGATTCGTTATCACTTCACTAAATGATCACTATGATAGATGAGTTATGTTTCCACTATTTCTAGTTATATGACCCTAAACATCAAGACACAAAGGCCTTAGTTATACTACCCAAACCTGAATGACACCATAGTTTGATATGCATGAATTTATGCTACCAATCACTTGTCCAAGTTTCATTATATTAAACTGTAGAAAGGAATATTTTTCACAAGATGTTAAATTGTGTTGTGCCCCATATTTACCATAATACATTAATGTTTATATCAAAAATCATTTCCATAATATATTAAATTACACAGTTCATGACCCTATCACATGACAAAAAACTACATGATGATCTATCCCTCACCTAAGAGGACCTATATTGGGCATTGATCTCTAACTACACCCATTTATGAACTATTTATAGATAAATTACATATTTAATGGGATATATAGTGAATCCTATACCCTCTATCTCAGGTACAATAAAAAATTATTCCTCTTCGTTCAGACTGGATTTGCTAAAATTTGACCCCTATTATCTCTATTCACATTGATATTTTATTAATATATGGAGAATATATCCATCTCTCACCACTGGTCCTTGTCATAGGACCCTAAGATTCAAGACATAAATGCTCTTGACTACATGAATCAAAACAAAATATTCTAACATCCCATAGTATGACATTAAATTTCATGGTATAGGTCACGGATTAAGTCCTTAATGCATAACGTTTAACTATGTAACATTTGATCATAGACACATGACCTTTAAACTATGTGGTTCATATTATAGCCTCCATAACCATAAACTTCTCAGATAGGTCACTCAGAGATGATCATAATCAATAATCAAGATTCCCCTTTTATATCTTGAGTTTAAAAACCATTCCTTGTGAGTTTTAAATGAACCTTCCTTCCATTTAGGGTTTACTCCTCTTACCCAAATAGAATGTGTAACAGATTATGGTATAGTAATAGAATTTTACAAAATATTTTGAACACCCTTATTTCACTCAACCTACTCCATGACTTTTTATTTATTAATTAACAAATTCCATGACTCGGGATACTCCTCTTGGACCCCCTCAACTATGTGTTGATTTATTCTCTTCGTTCTATCTTAGACATGAAAATTAATGGTAGTTATTTACTGATTGGAATAAACCATTTAGGATTTGATGGTGAATAGAATATTTTTCTACTAATCCTATGGATTAATCCCTAAATTATTTTTTGACCCTTGTAAAAATGTCCACGTAAACCCCATGTGTTATCCCTGAAATGATTGTGGTAATAGAAATCCTACTCCCATATGTATTCATTGACTAGGTAGGGAATTTTTTTCCACAATTTCTAATGGTCATTACATTCCAGTTAGTATCCATTCTCTGATTGAGGAATTTGAAGACATGATTTATCCCATCCATTTTCCTATGTTCCAAGGGATTAAAAATGTTCTTTTTGTTTTATAGTATCAAAATCCATGATGCACGCCAGTCATAGGTCATGGAAAAATAATTTTTTTCCCTAATGTATCAATGATGTTGACCAAGGTCATATCACTTGAGTAGATTCTCATCTTTTATATTTACATAATACAATTAACCTAAAATAATTTCTTTATTATTCTTTTATGAAAAACTAATGAATTTGGTTTTCTTTTATTTTATAAATAATTAATGGGCATCTAGAATAGAAATTTAAACTTATACTAACATGAAATGGTAAATAAATGTGATTAGAAAAAAATCATCTGGACTTTAGTTTGGTTATTGGTACTATCATAATTATCCTTCATTTTTTCAAATTTAGTTTGATAATCCATCTTTAAAAACTCATTCATGAATCAATATTCTTTTACTGTGTCTCTTCATTAATTGGTTATATTATGTTTTCTGCCTCACTATTATAATCCCATTTAGCAACCCCATTCTTTATTTCATTATTGTATTACTAACATAATATTTGTTTTATTATGTAGGTGAAATCGTTTTCCTCAGTTCGAATGTTTTTTTTGAAATCGACACCATGGACGACAATATTTTAGAGTGGATGGATGCAAAAAGGATGGAACATCAATCTTTTTTAACTATTTGTTGGATAAATGTAATTATAACCAATGTAAACATTATTTGAAATGTATATAGCAGTGTGTTGTTTTGTATTCATGATTTCAAGTAAATTTATGTATCATTTTTGTTCTTCTCTACTTTGTGTGTGGGTGTTGTTTATGCTGTGTGCAGGTGTTGTTTGCACTCTGTGCAAGTGCTGTAATGTGTGCAGGTGCTCGGCAGGTTCTGTGCAGGTTTTGGTTTTGCATAGGAACTTTTTCCTTTATTAGTGCTATTTTTAGCACGGATATATTATACATTTATCAGCGCTGCAAATAGCGCTGATAACGACTACATTTATCAGCGGTATTTTTAGCGCTGATAAAGGGGACCCCTATCTTCGCCGAGATAAACATCGCTTTTTAGCGCTGTTAAAGGAGGTTTTTAGTGCTATTATAAGCCATATTTGTAGTATTGTGACACAAGCCACATAAAGCATCCCTATCTCACTACCTCATGAAGACCCTCCATGAAAAATACACATCCACGTGAAATAACAATTTTCCTTTAACGAACATCTCATGATGGCCCCTTGATCAAAATTAAATCCCCCCTTCAATGTATCACCCTCAATACTGAATCTTATGATTGATAATAACCCTATAAATCGTGAAATAAATTGTAATCTATCACATTCTTGGATAAAAAATATTTCTTATATATTTTTTTGTATGTCATGACTAATGAATTTCTATAAAAAAATAATTTGAAAATGAAGGGTTCACATTATCATATGTAATATATATTACCATTATATATAATATATTTCATATAATATATATTGTAATTTCCTTAAAAAAAATTATGTACTGTAACAATTTTAAAATTCATCACAAGGTGGATTTTATGTACAAAAACCCTTGGACACGATCATTTTATAACCACCACTATCATAATGTTGTTTCACTCATAGAACATAAAATTCATGAAAAAATATTCACATCAGTTTACAGTAATTTCAATAACCTTTTGTATGTTTTCTCTTAAATTTTTTTTCAATATTTAACATATTTCATCCAATAAATAACAAAAATTTTAGAGGAAGGGTTTTTCTGTAATATATATTTTTTGACACATATTATATTATTTCATAAGGAAGGTTTTATCCTTAGATAAAAATATCAATTTGTTATATATTTTTTATAATTAATGTTTTTACATATATTGGAAATATCCCCAAATAATTTTTATTACATAATGAAATTACCTTCACTAGTTAAGCTATATTTTTATATTAAAACCTAATATTTTCAACCAATATTTTTAGGGTTTAGACTATTTTTTTTTAATTTCTAATAAATATTATTTACACACACATCACTCCATAGTGCCTCATGGAGAGGGAGAGATCCTAAATCTTCCGAAACATATAATATATTACATTTACATTAAGATTTTTCCCTTTTTAACAGGGAATGCATTCTTTCAATCCTAAAATTAATCCAACCATGACACTATGATCCCATTTTTCATAACGTTACCTATAAACATCTTGAAAAAATTTTGAATCCAAAAAACCCAATATGTAACCAGATTCAAGTGTTTTTTAAACCAATCACTAAATAATACATGTTACTCATAAAGGTAACACCATGGGTGATATAGCTACAATATTTTCATTTTTTTATAAATAATCCTATGTAACTTCTTAAGGATTATATCATATGTTTTTTTAATCTCATCCAAAATGGTTACAGAAAATAATCATGAACATAAATAAAAAATTGGTTCAAATGGTTTCCCATTAAATTATGTTACTATGTTCTTGCTGTGTTTAGTTGAATCGTAGAGAATTATCAAACAATCATATTTTAAGTTCAATAGAATTATATAATGTATCATGCTTAATCATTGACTATACAAAAATATTTTATGTCAACATATAATTATTTATAGCATCTATTTTGAATAAAATGATTTAATAGATCTGAAGAGAATATATCATTATGTTACTCTAGATTACATCAAAATACATAACTATATTTTCATCACCCACCAATAGTTCAATCATAATAGGTTATAAAATAAATAATTGATCATATAGAAATCTCAATATCCTTCATAGTTTTTTAAATCAATGTCATCCTTTCTATTATCAAGAACATCATTGCACCAATTTTTTATAAAACATCATTATTATATGTATACTTATAAAATTATAGATTAGAACATATAATCATAAATATCCCATTAATATTATTTTTCAACATTTTATATCTTAAATACCAATTAATTCTTATATTGATATATTTTCTATTTTATTTATAGAAACTGCAGGAATTTCATTCTCTATATTTTTTCATCAATACTCTTGGGAAATAATCTTAATATAAATCATCAAGATTGTAAAAATTATGGAATTATTTATTCATTTTGAAAATAATCATAGTTATAACTCAAAAAATATTAAATCCTTCAGTATGTTTTCAATTATTATTTTTAAAAAATTATCTTTGATAAAATTTTCATAAATAATATATAATTTAAAAATAGATTTTGTATGCCACATCTTGTAATGATACATAACTTTGGTCCACCCATGCAAGAGAATCAATAATAAAATTTCAAATTTTTTAAATCCAAAAAAATATTTTTTCAATCCCAAATGAAATCTGATAAATATTATATGTATTTGGAAAATTATTATCTAATAATATGTTGCTAGTTTCCATTATTTTCGATTAATCTCTGACCATATGAGTTTCCAAATCAATGGTACGTCAAAGGTTTATACTTACAAACAATAATGTATTACCTATTCAAAAATTTAAATTGAATTTCCCAAAAAACATATCATTCTACAATATTCATTAATCAACTAAAATATCTCAAAATCAATTTTGAAATATTCAAATTTTCTCAAATTATGATGAGAATACTGAAAATTATAATTCCACAATTCCTTTGGTTATTTGATCTCCCCTGTTTGATTTATATTCAAATTTAAATAAATCACGTGAATTTTTAACCTTTTATAAAAGATAAACTCTTACTACTACCATAATAGTTAAAAAATAAATGGTTTTAGGTTCACCTAAGTACCTAGTAGAAATTAACTCATGGATAATGAAATTGACTAAATTTTACCATTTACATTAAAATATATCAACAAAAAATCACGATTAAATATTTTTTTAATAAATATAAATATCCCATACTTATTATTATATTCCATTTGAAAATGTAATCTAAAGAACCATGGGTACCATGCCACATTGTTTTATGTTTTATGGAATTTATAAATAATGATTGTTATCATTATAAATTCAAACCATTCATTTGGAATATTTTTTAGATATGTTTACAACTACATTCTCCATATAAATATAAAAAATCATAAAAATATTATATTCATAATTCAATTTGATATAATTATATTTAATATGAATATTTTAGGATGTTGTTTGTTTCAATAGGTATTTAAAAATTCATGAAACTTTTATTATCATTAATATTTTTAATTGTTTTTTAATATCCACATTTTGTTTTTCCAACTGTTCCATTATTAAAATACTATATCAAAAATTCTATACAAGAACAATATTATCAACTTATTTAGTACATAATATATATATATTTTTGTTTTTAAATTCAAAAATGATGACTGATTAGTTAAGAAATATACCACCAAATTTTTATTCATTATGATCAATATTCCCATTCTAGACATCATTAATATAGCCCAAAAAATATATCTTCTCAAAAAACTAATAGAATACCACATATTATATTCCCTTTGATATATCCAAGTCTTCTTCTGAAAACCATCATTTGTTATTATTTAAGATCACTATGAAATCATGCCCACAAAGTCAATAAACATATTATTTATTATCTATATGTTGTAAAATATAAATGAAATAAAATAAAAATTATACAAAATTTTTATTCATATTTTTTTCCACTGCACCTAGATCTCCTTCATAACTATGGTGATAAGAATGTGAACAAATTTGTTTTAATATATATCAACTTTCTTATATATATTATTTTAGTATTTTTCTCCTTAGTTTATAAAAGCAATTATATTTCCTACATAACTTGTAATCCTGATAAAATTAACATTTCATCATGATTATACATATAAATATATTATTTGTTTTTTTGTAAATTCATTACATATTATATGATTGTATTTAATAGATACTATGCTATAAATACAATTTCATAAATCAATATTAAATAATTTTTTGTATTTCTTTTATATGTTTTAATTTTATGGAATACACGTCCTTTAAAAAACAATCAATACATAATTACCAGGATCATGTGTAATAAATAAATCAAAATAATTATATCCTTAACCTGAAATTTTTTTATCCATTATCCTTAAATATAAAACCTTTTATAATTTTAATGAATACTTGTTCCTCTAGATCATTATTATTTAAAATATGTTTTATATCTATCAGATAAACATTATAATTCATATATATTGTAATAGATAAAAATATTTTTATAATCATAGTAATTATAATAGGTCTAGTAATTTATTCAATATAATTTTATTCAACTTGTGAATAATTTTTCACACCAATATGTGTGACGTCTCGGACCTAGATGCTACTTAATATATTCCCCATGCCCGGTGGGGCACACAGCCTCGAGAAAATCTCCTCAAATGGCGGTGTCTTTTGACTAGCAGTAAGGGCCTAGGGTGTATCCTTGGGGAGACTTTTCCCTCACTACCAAAGTGTAGAAGACTCGATAAATATAGATTGTGGTAAATAAAGGTATAAATACATGTAAACAAAATCCACAATAGAAAATGGAGACCACAAAAAAACTGGTATAGATGGAATTACATACACCCATACAAAAAATGATGATGATATTTCCTGTCACTATAAAATTAGAAAATTGATACAAGAAAACATGGATAACATGTTCCACTAATGATTAATAGAAATAAAGTGACTATACCAAGTATCCCAAGCTCCATCTTGGTCATCTTCTTGCATGCTCTATCCTGACCATAAATTAATCATGTTTTAGATGAAGTTGGCTTCCCTTTATCAACACAAGCATTCTTATAATATTATTTGGGGACCAAAAAAAGTCTAGAGAGGGTGTGAGATAAATCTTAGTGGGCCATCACCAATTGTGTCTATATTATCCTTCCCATGTAATGTAAATATTATAGTGTAAAAGAATGCATATATAATGTGAAGTTGTGCAATGTAACTAAATAACTAAGTACATAAATCATCCATTATCTAGAGTATGAATGTAACCAGTCCATTTATTGGTAGTTAGTAGTTTGTGAATAAGTCACATTTTAACAATAGTGAATGTTCTATGTTATGACAAGAAAATCTGCAATGATATTTAATAATGGAGTTCCATGATAAAACTAAGGCAATGTAGAACACAATGGGGTACCAAATCAATAATACTTATATCTTGGAAAAGGGTAAGAGTTTAATCCAACAAAAATATTCCAAGTAATTCCTAAATAATATGCCTACCAAATAAAAGTGGATCGTCCAAGGTAAAACGTGGCCAACCAGTGACTGGACCCTATGGACTTTAACTATGGCACCTACCTATCAATGCTGGATCCAAGGACTGTATCCAAGGCATCCTTTAATTCAAGGTCAGAGATCCAACGATTTCATACTAGAAATCAAATAATAAGAAAGTATTGGGATCTATGTGGGTCCCATGCGATGAATGTTTTATTCTAGAATCAAAATGGGGTTCCGGAGTGCTTAATGAATTCCCCAATTAGAATGCAAGGCGATATCAAGTCATGACACTCTTGAATAATTATGAATTATTAAAATAGTACATTTAGATCATGTCGTTCCATTCATTAGTGTTATATGGTCACGTAGCATGAAACCTTTTAATCAAATCAAAATAAATTAATAAGTATATTTGGTTAAAGCCTTTCCATTCATTAGTGGGAAGAGGCCATGTAGAATGAAAACATTAGCAATTATATTTATATAATATAATATAATTAAGTTTCAATATGATACCTTCTATTATTGGGGTATGGGATTATAATTTAATTCTAGCTATTAGTCATTAAAATTTAATCTATTCAAGTCATATAATTAGTATACTTGCGAATTTTACTATCACTCTTATTTATCATTTTTAATCACTTACCATAGGCGGGACATTTTGAAGTGACATTGTACTCTCTACACCCCATTCGAGGGTACAACAAGAATTTATTATATTAAGGCCTACCATTAGTGTGTTCAAGCTCGATGACATATGAAGGATGGCTCAAAAGTGTTAAAACACAAGAAACTTAATTATAGAATATGATTCTACATGGGATGGATGTAGTTGGGAGCATAACCACCATTAACTAATCACATATATGGAAAGATTAGATTCATATGGTTATAATTATTATATGAATGAAATATATATTCGATAAATGACACCTAATGAAATTAGTGGACCCCACATGACAATTCAAAAATCTAAGAACTTAAGGGATAAGTTATAGACCAACAACCTTAGGGTCGTATGATCATTATCCTATGATATTAGCCTCTAATATTGCATATAATTGAATAGATATAAGAAATAATAAAGAATTCTCTCACCTTGATAACTAAGTCACGAGAAATAGAGGAGAGGAAGGGATAAAACTAACTCATGTATGTACCATTGTGCATCTAACAAGACAAACAAAGGCTTGATCATATCCCAGATAATGAAGAAATTTGAATCCATACCTTTGACATTCAAATAGATCTATATCGAAAGAAGAATGATTTCATCCCTCATAAACATAGACAAGGAGGTTGGAGGAGGTTTATTTAGATCATTAAGGAATCAATTGTCATTTTACCCACAAATTAGCTTATGGACTGTTTGGTCGCACAGTTTTCAAAACCATTATCCCACCACGCCCAAGTACCTAGGAATGAAAGGGTAGTTTCGTGGTTAGGTTTCATAGTTAGGGAAATTGTGTGCCAAATGAGTTATAAGGATCTGACGAAAAAGACACCATCCACATAGATTGTCATAATTGTGCATCATTCACGTACAGTTTTCTCTAATCCATGAGATAGGCATGTATTCCCAAAAATATAGGTTCTAGTCTCCAAAACTGCACTAAACACCTTTATGACCTTCACTAACCCCTTAGGAATCAATATTTGGACCAATATAAATAATTATACTAAAATTTAAAGGATCCATACCTGAGATAAAAATAGGGTTCATACAGTCTTCCCCCCTTAAAATGAATTCAACCCCGAGTTCACCTTCCAAGGTTTTAAAAAATCAATCTAAGAACAATTATGTCCACTAAGCATGTAAGCTTTCCTCTGGCTCCCATGTCTCATCCTGCATGCAGCGATGCTTCCATAACACCAATAATAGATGGACAGAATGGCCTCAAAGAACCTTCATGCTCTAGTTGAAGATGCATACTGAATACTCATAAAATTTAGCATCAACATCTAACTCAACTTTATTAGGATTAGAGGTATGAGACAGATCAGCATTATATTGGTGAATTTTTGAATCTTGGGAGACACCATGAATGGAAATGTACCTCTAAGGTAGTAGAAATGGATAGGACATCGACATGACTCCTTCTAGGATCTCAAACAGACCTACGTTTCAAGGTGATATCTATCCTTTCATCTATAACAATCTATTACCTATTCTGGGAAATAAAGGAAGGAAAAAAATTATCCCCAACGTCGAACTATAGAGGTCGTCAATATTGATTTTCATAAGATTATTATCAATACAGGGTAGTAGTCATATAATTTTTGATCACATAAATAGGCTCTGACGTCTCTTTAGAAAGACGAGGACCCAGTAGGGCTACCTCAACTACCTCCATCCATCATAGAGGTGAACAGAATGGCCTACCATTTAATTCTTTAAAAGGATCCACTTGAATCAATTCATGGAAGCTATTATTATAGGAAAACTCAATTTGATTGATATTATTTTCCTAAGAACTATCTAAATCAATGACACATGTTCGAATTATATCCTCTAGAACATGTATCATCAGTTATGATTTTCCATCAGTCTAAGGGTTAAAAGATTTTTCATAAAAGAATATGTGTTCACATATCCTTCTTTTAATACCTATTATAACTGTGATGTGAAACAATATTCCCTCTTTAAAATGATATTACGGGGGGACCTATGGAGTTTTATGATCTCACAGACATATTTTCATCATAGCTCGTCAACTGAGAATGTATCCTTAATTGGAATGAAGTGGGATACATTAGTCTGACTGTCAATGAAAACCCATACAGTGTCACTACCTCTAGGAGACCTAGGTAAAATGACTACAATGTCCATAAAAACATCTTATCATTTCCATTATATGTCTGGAAGAGTTTGTAACAATCTTTCATGTCTTTGGTTCTCCACCTTTACCTGCTCATAGGTGGTACACCTAATGTTAAATCCTTCTGTCTAATGTTTCATTTCATGCCACTAATATTTGCATCACATGTCTCGATACATCATCGAGATTCCTAGATGAACATCCCTTTAAGAGGAGTGGGACACTATCATCAAGTCCTCTATCATATTCATAGGGACCCATAATTTTGATTGATACATAGGATGCCATCTTTTTTTAGAGACTGATCCTAAGGTTGGTTATCTCTTGGTACATTTTCCTAGATTTCCAAGACATCTAGATCTAAAAATTATCTACACATCACATTATTAAATAGGGAAAAGGTATCTACAAAATATAAGATATGAGGATTCTCATGACCATCATGAACCTCCAACTGATGCTTAGATTAGAGGTCCATTAACTTCCTGTCATCACTAGATTTTATTAATAATTGTGCCTAAGTTTTTTGACTCAGTGTATCTACAAATACAATTCCCTTACCAGGAAAATACATAATCTCAAAATTAAAGGATTGTGAATATTCAAACCATCATCATTGTCTGATGTTCATGTCATAGTTAGTAAAGATTTATTTGATTCACTTGTGGTCTCTGTACCCCTCAATAAACTCCACTAATATACAGTGTCTCCAACAACATAACGCATGGACCACTACTACTTGCTTAAAGTCATTTTTCGGGTAATTTATCTCATGATTCCTCCACTTCCTAGATCCATATGCAATGAATCTGTATTCTTACATCATCACTTCTGCTAGGACAATTCCTAACGTGTCAAAGAAGGTGTTATAACCTAGACCACTCTTGGATTAATTAGAATATGTATTAAGGTAAGGCTCCCTTTAAGCTCCAAAAGGCTTTATTTCACTATTCATACTAACATATATTGACATTCTTCATTGAAAGGCTAGTACAAGGAGAAGAAAACATGATCAATCTTGTTTGAACAACTTTTAATATTCAACCATCCATAAGAAACTCCATTTATCAATCACCTTTTTGGGTTTCTCTTAAGAATCTCTAGAACTAACATTTTTTGGGTCATAAAATTCACCTTATTATTAGATAATATGACCCAATAAGTGAAGTTTGTTAATATAGAAGTGGAACACTACATACTTGGAATATTGATTATTCTCACTCAATGTAATCAGAATGATCTCAAGATGATTGTCATGGTCACTACAAGTGTGATAATACACCAGGATTTCATCCACAAAGACCACTACAAAAGAATCCAAATAGGGATGGAACAACCTATTCATCATATCTATTAACATGCAAGGCAAGTTCATAAGACCAAATGAAATGACAAGGTACTCATACAGTCCATACCTTCTATAGAATGTTTTGTGAGGTATGTCTGATTGTATGACTCACACCTGATGATATAATAGTCTCAGTTCAATCTTAGAGAAGACCCTAGATCCTCTAATCCGGTAAAAGAGGTAATCTATTCAAGGTAGTGGATATTGGTTTATGACAGTAATATAGTTCAAATCTATGTAATCCACACATAGATGTATGGTCCCATCATACATCAGGAAGAACACCATGGGTGAAACCTAAGAGGTTTTATTGTGATATATATAAACATTGGCCTCTAAATATTCTAACTGTATTGTCAGCTCCTGATGTTATGTAGGTTCCATCCTGTATAGAGGAATTGACACTAGTGCTTCTCCTAGATCAAGATCAATTTTAAACTGTACCTCCCTCCCAGGAGGTAAGATAGAAAAAAAATTGGGAAATAAACCCTTGAAAAGATCCATAACTAGAGAGAAATCATCTTGTAAAAAAATAAACCTCCATGATGATATTTTCAATCTGGGTGGTCACCCCACGTATCCCATGATGCTTTAGTCCACCTCTACCAACATGGACATCCCACTCACCCTTATGTAGATAACTACTCCCTTTGGTGGAGTAATCAATACAATTCAGTGAAATATGTCTACAAAATCATGATACTGAACCAACCAATCCATATTGAAAATGAAATCAAAGCCTGTTATCTTGAGAAAAAAGAGGTCCCATGAGAAGAAGTAACTACCTACCTCAAGTGTACAATCCCTACACTAGTGTATGCCACAAGAATAATAACATTACACCAAAGTAATATTGTTTCTCAACTATAAGATATTACATGATAGATATATGTATAAAAGTGTATGATGAATCCATATCATATAAATAAGATACTATAGTAGATTTCATAAGAATATTATCTCGTACAGTAGATGGTCTCATAGCCTGGTCCATAGGTATTGGCTGCAGTGCATACAACTGACCTGATACACTGTCCTATGAAATAGATGGACTACCATGATTAAAACTACTCTATTGGCTTTGTTGGTGATAAGGGGTCTGGATTCCATGACCACAAATGGCTCCATAGATAGTCCTACCGGTTATATTCCAACTTCACGCCTAACGTGGCGTAAAAGAACCCACTTCTGAATGTTGATCTCACAATAATCCTTTTCCACTCGAAGCTGGGGGAAAGGTCATATAGAACCTCTGAAGATTACCCACACATGAAGAATTCCTACAATCCATTGGGTCTCTATCATAATGAGGCTTCAGGCTCCCCCATCTTCCACACCGATGACACACTTTGGATCTGTTGAAACAGGGACATCAGTTGTCACTACCTTGGCATGAAACCTCAAGAGAATGCTATATCCCCCTAGAAGAATTGTTAGCCTAACAGAGCACCTGAACTCTATACATAGTACTTTTTCCATCCTTAGGTTGCACGTAGTGATGAGAGCCTGATTGACTATTTCAGAAAAGGTTGGTAGGAAAAATGCAATCACCTGCTTATGGATGGCATACTGTAGCCCATACTCGAAACTTCTAGCACACAAAATCACATCACCTATTAGAAGTGGTGAATCTATCATAAAATCCTTGGAATGTACTAAATACAAAATTAAATATAAAGAACCATGCTCTATATTCATAGACTCTATGGATCTATTAGCTTTTTCTATTTGAGGAAAGAACTAATCATAGATGTAATTCTCCAAATCCACCTACAAAATGCCCAGATGATGACCATCCTAGAAAATGAAATTCAACCATCACATGGATGAATCCTAAATAATGATCCTAGAATGTTTGGACCACTGTAATGGAGGTGTATCCAGATGATCAATGCAAGATAGGGTGGATTCTAGTCAAGAAAAATCAGCCTATGGACCACTAACCCCTAAGAAAGTATGAGGATTTTTCTATTGGAACTCACGAGTCAGATCATCCATCGTAGGTGAAAGCCATAGAGCACCATGCATAGACTACATCAGACATATTAAACTATCAATAATGTTGGAATCAGTGACCTAATCAGGTACAACAGGTGGATCCCTGAGTGGCACTCATGGTGGTAAGAGTGGTGGCTCAGGGTCCACTACGTGTCGAAGGTGATCATCGCCACCTTCCTGGCATACGATATGATGATTTCATGGAAGTTTTGGCCTAAAAATTCCAAGAACATGCCTCAAAACATGATTTAATAGAGAGAGAACATCTCTATTAGAATCTGATTATATGAAAACTCACTACCCAAGGCATACTACCCCAACCACACACTTTGAAAACTATTCTCAGTAAGTGCTCATATATAAGATTCTTTTTTTAAAAATTAATTACTAGGTTTACTCCTTTATCATTCCAAAAAATTAGAAGTTGGGATAATGATGTGTAACCATATCATTTTAGATTCCATGTGTTCACATTATAAGGGATTTCTATTCCTAGTGAATTAGTTCCCATACACCATATCACTTGAAAGAAAACCCATTTATTCATAATATAATGGCTTGACTATGTAAATTACTCATTCTAAACCATGATGTCCCATAGACCTCAATAATTGTGACATGAAATACCTCAATCACATCCCACAATAACACAATAATAAGATAACTATCACATCATCACTCAATAATAAAAAGCGTATGAATCAATGGAAAGATGTGAAATGCACTTAGATGTCATGACAATATACATGACATGTGAATTGTAGGTGCATATAATGATGCATTTTACAACGCATCATGAATTTATATCATAGAAAAATGATGAAAAATGTCCTTAAAAATATAAATAATCAATTAAACCACTCATCATATGCATCACCCAGTGGTGAAATATTACCAACAGTAATATGAAAAATTTGAATGATAATTTTAATTTAGGCAACTCGGCAGTTACATCGAACATGGGTTCATGATGCACAAGACAAGCTTATGACCATGTCCCAGTAATTATTAACCTCCAATATAATGTATACAATTAATATAAAGTTAAAAAACCCCCTCTGATACCACGTTGTGACATCCTAGATATAGATTCCATTTAATAGGGGGCCCAAACCCAGTGGGGCAGTTCGGCCTCAAGTGAATATCCCCAAATGCCAATGGTTGCTGGCTAACTGTGAGGGCATATGGTGTGTCCATGGTGAAAATTTTCTCTTGTTACTAATGTTCATTAGAGAAGATAAATATAAATAATTGTAAATATAGTAAAGAATGCTAGTAAATAAGAGGAACAATAGAAAAAATACATAACATTAACAATAAATGAAATAACTGTAATAACATACATGAATAAAAGAACTAATTATGATATATCATGTTACTAAAAAACTAGAAACCATGGTTACAAGATAGAAGGCGTAATATGTTTCTCCAAATTATAATTGAAATCTGAAGTCTATCCCATGCATCTCGAGCTCCAGGTCAGACATCTGTTGTTAACTTCCATCCTAAATTGAGAGAAATCTAATTTTCAATGATCTATGATTTACTTTATCAACACATATATTCATGTAATCTACTCCGAGTACCAAAAAGTTCCCAAAGAGGGTGTGAGATAAATTTCACTGGCCCACCAAAAATGATGTCTATATCATCCGGCCTGTGTAATGGGAATGTAATAGTGCGCAAGAATTTATATATAACCTAAATTAGTGAAATTTAACACAATACCCAAGTTCCTACGTCATCCCTAGGCTGTTGTCTGAACATTACCAGTACATTAATTGATTATTACTATTTTATATAAAAGTTACATGTTGACAATTGTGAAGCTTTCAATATATGACAAGGGAACCTGTAATAAAATTTAATAATGATGTTCTAAGGTAATAACCAGGAAAATGTAGACCTCAAGGGTCACCAAATCAGAAATAAATATATCTTTGGTAAGGGGATGAGTGTAATCCGAGGAGCATATTTTATGGAATTCCACAATAATAATCCTACCAAATCCATGGTGATTGTCCCAGGTAAAATTGGTCCATTCTTGTGGGCTTTAAACATAGAACCTAACAATCAATGATGGATCCAATTATTATATTCGTGGAATATTTTAATACAATGTGATAGATCCTATGGTGTCATATCAGGAATCCTAGAACATACAAGGTTCGGGATCTAGGTTAATATCAACCTATGCAGGTCGTACCCTTGAATCAGAATGGGGTTCTCGTGGGTTTAAGGAATTACCAGATATAAATCCAAGGGGAACTTTAGTTAGGCCACGCTTATTTAATTATGATGTCATATAATATTTCATTTGGTTCAATACATTCCTTTTCTTTGTTTGATAAGTTCAATTATTATGCATCCTTTTAATCATGTCATAATTAATTAATAATTCTATTTGGTTCATGAATGGCCTTTCAATTGTGTGAAAAGGCCAAATAGTAGGAAACCATTATTAATATTATATAAGGCATAGTAAAAATTGAGGTCCATTATTTTACTTCCAATAATGTGGTAAGGGGTTTTACATAAATTTAACCTATTAATCATTCACATTTAATCTGTTCAAGTCATATACTAAGTTTACATGACAATTTCACTTTCACATTTAATTATAATTTTGAAGCACTTTACATAGACGGTTCAAGTGGAAGTGACAAGGTAATCTCCATTAAACATTACATGATAGAATAAAAATTTATTATATGGAGGCCTACCATTAGTGTGGTCAAGCTCAAGTGTATTCAAACGATGAATCAAAACTGTCAAAACATAAAAAACTCAATTATGAAATATCATCCTATAGGGGATCGAAGGAGTTTTGGGTGTAACCACCAATAAAAAATCACATATATAGAAATTTCTTAATCATATAGTTATAGAGATTATAAAAATGAAATATAAATTCAACAAATGACACCTGATAAAATCAGAGGTCCCCAATCGATAATTTTAAAAATCAACGAATATGAGGGATGAGTTATAAACCACACACTATAGTGTTGTACAATCCTTATCATCCGATATCATCCTTTAATTCAGCATATAATTTGGTGTATATGAGAAAATATGAAAAAAAATCTCATCTCAATAATTAGGTCGAGATCATGGGAGGAGAAGAACAACTAAAATCGAATCGAATACTTACCATTGCACATCCCACATGATGAACAAAAGATTGATTGGATCACATATGAATAAGATCTTTCAATCCCTATCAAAGGCCTCCAAATAGATCCAAAAGGGGATAAATATTTTTCCATCCCAGATAAACTCATATTAGGAGGAAGGAGGGTGCATAATTAGATCATTAAAAGAAAATAGTCATTTTACCATGAAATTATCATGTGCATGGTTTGGTCGCAGGGTTTTCCAAACTCTATGCCAACCATGAAAATCTACATGGTAATGAAAGAGCACTCCTACAATTATATTAAGTGGCTAGGGAATCACTACTCCATCAGTGCAGTAAGTCTCTATTCAAGAAAGTCACAATTTTCATGGTTTTTTCTAAACAGTGCACTAGGCAAGTTATCCCAAAAATATGGGTTTTGAGATTTGAGAAATTCCCAAACAACCTTGGGACCTTCAGTAACCCATTTAGTATCAATATTAGGCCCAAAGTAAAGAATTATAAATAAATTTCAAGGATAATTACCAGAGTGAAAGGCTGGGTTTTAATAATATTGATTTACTTAATACAACCACATCTTTATCAATATGATTTATTATAAAAAAACACTCAGTTTCAAATACATTCATTAAATTTAGTTATGGAATAATTTTTTAGGTTTCATTATTTTCAATTTTATTAATCTAACTATATATAAAATTTATTCAATCTTTATTATTAATATTCCCTTTAGTAGAATACATATCATTTTTTGAAATCAATGTTGTTTTACTATTGAATGACAATTCTCTTCTTGTTTTATCAAGTTCTTATCCACATCAAATGACATTTACAACTTCTACATGTAATTAAATCCTTATAAACATTAGTTTATAAATTAAAATTTTATTTTATTCATTATTGGTATGATTTGAATCAATATTTTTATTTTCTATCCCATATTATGAATATTATTTATTTATCTGTTAAAAATTATAAATTTCATAAAAGGAAGATTTTTTGTAAACATCCTAAAATGGATTTCATAAAATGGGATTACACATAATTAATTTTTACCCAAAAATAAAATATTTTATTTATAATTTGGTTTTATAATATTTACCCTCCATAATTTATTAACTAAAATAGGAAAATATCTTCTTCAACATTCATATAAAAAATTTCCCTATTCATATTTTTTTAAATAACAAGGAAAAAATAAATTAAGTGCATTTAATTTATTGTTTCTATTTGTTAAATATTTTATAAGTAATAATAATTTATTTTCATATACTGAAAAATCTATTTTTAATTTATATATAAGTAGAAACAACCTATTAAAAAAAACATTGAAATACTAAACTCATTTAATATTGTTATTCCCATTTTACCAAGACGTCTATTTTTTTCTACTCAGATTTCCCATTGTATGTATGAAGTGTTGTACTCATGTTTAACTACATTTTCTAAAATAATTTCATTTATATTCATTTCAATTCATTATCTATGGCTTCTTAATGAATGAAACATTTTTTTTAAACATCTGTTTTTAACATTTTAAATTTCCCAATAACCTCATATTAATAATATGGTGAATTAATCAATAAATAAAATAAAATAATGAAAATTATTATTGACTAATATTCAATATAGTAGATAAATTAGATAAAATAAATTGATTTATCCTTTTGGAATGTACCACTATCATTCAGTAACATTATTTTCCCACAATTCACATTTTAAAAATTTTAACAAATCATATCTCATTCCAGTTTTAATTTCTGTAAATATGTCACAAATTATTCGTTAGATGTTTTTCATAATAATTAATTTAAAATATGTATATGAATTATATTCCATAAATTTCTGAAAATTAATTTTACATTATAATATAAATCATTTTTATTTTTATATAAAAAATACCCCCAGTACTTTCTCCATTATTAATAACACTTCCATCATTAATGTTCTTAATAATAGAATTGTTTTTTTATGAATAAAACAAAATTCTTATCACCCCAAAATAAGATAAAAATGAAAATAATATTTTGAATTTCATAAATAATAACTTCTTTGGAATTTAATTTTTTATCATCAGTGTTTGAAGTATTGAATCTTTTAATTTTTATGGTAATTTAATTACCAAAAGAAATTCAACATCCCTCAATACATTAAGTTTTTATTTATATCATTTCTCTATATTAATTAATATAAATATACATTATATAGGATCCATCAATTTCTATCATGTTATCTATTATTGTTACTTCAACCACATAAGACTCCTCATAATTTCTTATTCCCGTAGAATAGTCAACTAATATATCAAACACAAATTGTATTAGAATAATATTCATCCATTTTTTGATATAATTATATTCTTAGTAATATCATATATAAATATTTTACAAATATTTTTATAATATTTATTGTTCATATAGGACATAATCATTTCATACCTTTAGTATTCTCAAAATTGATGATCGATTTTGTTGATTAACCTCTTTAACTATTGCCTTTGTTATTAATAGAGAATGATTGTACATCATAAAAATTTATTTGTCTTCAAATAATTCAAAAAAAATCTTAATCTTTTATAATATTGTAAATTATTTCTAAGATTAATTTCTTTTATTTTATGTTTAATTTAATTTTATGATAGATTTTCTTATCAGGTAAATCCTTCTTGTGTTTCTTTAATTGTAATTTGATATATATAAATTCTTTTTATTTTATTTTTATAAAATTATATACGATATTATTAATTTCAAAACACTAAATATTAGATAAAATATTTCGATGGCTTCAAATATTCTCTAAAATATAATCTTACTTTTTTATTATACTCTAACACTAAATATATTCTAATCATGTATCCTTCATAAAAATAATAGTGTTTTTAGTAATAATAAAATGTGATATTCATCATTCAATTTTTTTTTTCTAATAGTCTATACACCATTTATTAAAAAAATATATTTTTATATTTTAATAATATTTTACATCTAATGTTAGTTAGTATACTAACCTTCTTTATTGAGGAAATACTATTCATTTAATTTTAGCTTCCCAATATATTTATTCAGTATTCTAATATATATTTTAATATTGTATTTTTATTAGTAAAAGAATAAATTTTATCTTTTAATATATTTTTTGTATATATTTCATCATCCCTGCTATCACAAATTAAATAATCTTTTTGATTTTCATTATAAATCAGGAATATTTTATGTTTCACTATAATTACATAATTTATTTAGATAACTTCTCTGAGTTGAGATTTGTTTCACTTATATATTAATTATAACATCCTTATATCTTCATATAAAACCCTTCATCTAATCAATTGATTTCCACAATTTATTAAATTTTAAATTTTTACTCAACATCTATGATACGATCTCGTCATCTTCCAAATTTTGTTAATATGTATTACACTTATTTAGATAGTGAAATTAAAATTTGAAATAAAACTATAGGTATAATGTAAATACCTATGTCTAAGTGGATATTTTTAAAGGTTATATTAGGACTAAATATCAGGATTTAAGGATGAAAACATTGCCAATTATATATTATTTGTTATAGATTATTGGTAGTTTCCCATTTAATGATTTGGTCTTAGATTCTATGGATTTAGTGTACAATGTTAGGTATTTTGGGTTTATATTTTTTCCTAGTAGAAGGGACAATAGTTCAAGTAGGCATAGAGGGTGTTCCACTTGTATTTTAGAACTTTAGGTGGCACTTGGAATCAAGATGGATGTATAGAATACCCAGTGATATTATGCAATGAGGGGATGACCTAAAAGATCCATAGAGTTGTTGATTTCACTGTAATGGGTACATAGAATTTCCATGTCCAATTTTATCTATGAAAAGATTAATTTAATTTTTTTTTCATTCAATAGTATAACCAATTTATGTCTTAATTCACAAATTACCTCCCCGTAGTATCATAGATCCCTCCAATGGTTCCTCTTTGTCTTATTTATGAACTCCATTCATCTCTTAATTAAATATATATCCAATTATTTTTTTTTCATTTCAATTTTGAGGATGGATATCCAATAGCATCCCTTCTTACACCTCTCTTACCTTTACCTTTTTTTATTTTCTCATAATAGTTCAATTTTGTTGTTTCACCTCTACATGGTGGAATCACTTCTGACCATAGTCACTCTTCTACAATAATCTATAAAAATCACAATTAGATTATTTTCCTCACATTAATATGTTTTTTGATACAAATAAATTATGGGTATGATATATTTTATGTATTTTATTATTTTAGGATGAAATTTGAAAATTATTGGTATATTTTATTTTGTCTTTCAATGGAAATTTTCTAAATTATTGTTTTATCTATTTTCGTAACTTTTGTTTTGGATTAATGATTCCCAGATTATGGTAGATTATTAATATGTTTCTTATGATTATGTATTTTTAGAAGATGGGTACTAGGTTTTATGGCTAATTTTCACATACACATTGGTGTCAAATATAATTTATTGATCTAAATTATTATTTAGTAAGGTATTGTGGACCAATCAGCTAACTCCAATAAATTCCAATGATATGCCAGTTTCATATTTTATGAAAACTAATATTATATCTAATAATATATTTTTTTAGTAAGAAATGATTGATTTTAAATATATGTTTTAGAATATCATGTAATTTATTTAAATACCATTTTCATAGATCCATCATATCATTTTTAGTTCCTTTCAATGCCTATGATTATTTAATGGTTATATATATTGAATGCCTTATATGTATTTCTGAACTTGTGTAAATTTTATATTTTAAATTTAACTTGTTGTTTTTATACAAACTAGATTTATCCATATAATGTTTTTGGGTTGAAATTTTTAATATAAAATGATCTAAATAAAAAAAAATTCCTTATAAATCTTTTTCCATTGATAATATATTCTAATTTAATTTTTTTTATCAAAAACCAATTCCACGATTAATTTCGTTATCTAAATGATTAAATTAAATTGTTCTTTTAAAAATATTTTAGGAATTTAATTAGAGGTAGAAGTATATATTAATATTGTATAACTAATGGCAACCCATTTTAGGAAACAATTAGATAAACATATAACAATTTTTATTATTCCTAAACTCAAGGAAATAATAATGTCACTCAAAACAATTTAAAACAGAAAATAATGATATATATGAAACAAAACTTAATTAATGTGAGACGTTATTATAGATATATTATACACATTAATTTTTTAATTTATGATATCTATATTCACACAAAAAAATTCATATACCATAGTCCTCATAATAATTCATCTGAGAATAGGGAACTTGATTGTTAGTCAAATTTCATTCCCTTTATGGAATAGTTCACTAAATCACAAGGGTTGTATGCATAGAGATAAAGCATTCTATAATATTTGTAGATAATAAATTCTTTTGAGTGATTCTAGATATTAAATATGAGTTCAATATTTTATTTCACTAAGGATATAAATTTAATTAGTAGATATAAAATTTACCACATGATATAGATCACATCTACTACAATGGTATAGCCTCAATTTTTCTATTTATTACATATTTGGGTATTCAAACGTTGTTTTTATTTTTCCATCCTATGACCTAATTACAAGGTATTATATATATATATATAGTTTCTCTCTATAAAGAAATTTGTGGTATCCTTGGTGAGGATAACAAATATTTAGTTCCTCCTTAAGATGAGTAGATTCTCCTCCTAGGGAGGATAATAATTGGAATGCCCACATAGACGAACACATAGATATATAGTGGTACATATATATATATAAATTTCTTCACTATGCATCCTATAGAAGATAAATATGATAGTATTAAGAAACATGTTTACAATATAAATACATATTTCATTTTTTTAAATGAAAACATAATAAATTTCACAAAATACACACCCTAGAACTATTTTGAATTACTATCTTTGGATAATATCAACATAATCAACATAATTCATTGAAGATCATCAAAATGTATAGTAATTTTCTTATCACATAATTACCTTTTTAAACACATCATATTTCATACAATTCTTATTTACCCTATGAAATTGAATAATAAGAATGGTTTTGCTCATATTATTAATAAGGTTAATTATGTGATATATAAATCAGTGATCACATGTATTCATAAGATAATAATAAGTGTTTGAACGAATGACTATAAAATATAAAATTCATAGAAAATCATCCATATATAATAAAATACCATTCATCATATAAATTTTTTTATAGAATAATATATGAGTCATATGTTTGAAAAATCTTCTATAATCACTCATAATGCATGTGAGAATATAATAAACATAAGATTCAATCATCAGAGTGTGGAATAAAAATAAGAATATAAAATTATTTCCTTAATCAAGGATACCATCCTAGATATTCATAACAAAATGGATATTCTCCCATATTGAATTGGGTTCACTCCCTATTCCTTTTCATTCATGGGTGATAGAGTCCCATATTGGAATTGGTTCGCTCTCCATTAAATTTTAATTCATAGTCAAAAGTGTGTCTTATTTGAGTGGTATTAATAACAATTCCATTTCATATCATCTCATTATATTTTTTTATTTTCACAATGAATTTCAGGGCTATATAATTTCATTCCCAATAATAACATACTGAAAACAATACATATATGTACCACAATATGACAAAGATTAATCATTTTATTATAAATAATTAAACAATTTTAATGAATCAATTATAAAGAAAATATAGTTTAGTCCTCATCATCATAATCTATCAATTGAAATAATTTGGATGATATCAGAATATCACAATACTGATGAATTAAAATAGAGACCCTCATTTTCAAGGATTATGATTATATAACATTTTAGGAATATTTAAATCCTTATACCAATAGATGCCCAATAACCATAATAGTTTAGTTCATTTGGAAACATCAATACATAAGCCCTGAAACATAAAAAAACTATATTATCTCCACTAGTTTATTCTTGACTAGAACACATCAAAGAAGAATAAAACATAATACATATCTTTCTAACTTGGGGGGAAGGAATAATTAAAAGGAGAGATATCATATTTTTAGTAAGGGTAAAAAGGGAGATATAAAAGAAAAATCATGAGAATAAGGGTACGATATCATGATCATTAAAATAGAAGATGATACCATGCATATCAAAGATCATAAACATGAATCATGGAGTAATCATGGTAGTTTATTTGTCATGAATTATAATGAAATAAATAACAAAAAACATTAAAGCATAATATCAAAATAAATCCTGAAATTGTTGCAGACACATAATTATATAATATGATTTTCATAATAGAAAAAACATCACTTCTAAGACCACCATGGTCGTGTTGGTACACTTCCGATACCATATTCGTACTCATGGTTCACTCCTATTTCCATATCAGCCGCATGAGTTCACTCCTCATACCATCATGCTCATCATGGTTCACTCTCTTGGCCATCTTAGTAGTAATGGTTCATTACAAATACCATATTAGTTTATTGTAATATATATGAAAATTTACCTAATAAATTCAACGGAGATATAGGTCCCACCCATCTCATAGTGAAATCATATATACATGTTCCAGAAAATCATAAATAATCATATCATAACCCATGAAATGAGAGGGTATTATTTACATCTAATCATATTATAACCTATAAAAAATGTAGGTTGTGTAATAATTTGATCATAATCATAACCCATGAAATAATTTGGATTAAAAATCATATAACACATGAAATTGTAAGATTCATAATAAATATCATTTCATTAAAACATAATTCATTCATATAATTAATATTAATGTAAAAATTGATTAATTTCCAAAAAAGGGATGAGTAACACTAATAGTTGTTATCTTAGATGATAAATTATTTGGATAGATCTTTTGAAAACATTTCTTATAGAGAATATCATTTCTTCTTCGAAAAAAGGCTCCTTAAAATATACCAAACCTTTTAAAACCCATTTTTTTATAATAAACATGAATGAATATAAATGAATATTTGAAAACATTTTTGGAATATATTTATTTGAAAACATATAAAGTCACCATTATAGTGTTTTTAAAACCATTTTCCTTGAAATCATATAAAATAATCTTCGAAAATTGCATAAAAATATTCTCCTTGAAAACTTATAAAAATTTTTTAAAACATTTTCATATATAGATTTCCTTTAAAAATGTTGAATTTATCTTGAAAACATTTGAAAAAAAACTCCTTGAAGACATATAAAATCATATTAATACATTTTTTAAAAACTTTTCTTTTAAAAAATATAAAATTATTTTTAAAAACTTTTTAAAAATAATTTACATAAAAATTACATTGAAAAATAATAATTAAATAGTGAAAACTTTTTGAAAACTCTTTATTTGAAAATGTTTTGAATTTATTTTAGAATTAACCTCTTAAACCTGTTAAGGGAGAATCATTGTAATGATAATGGGTAAATTTTTCAATGTTGTACAAGATAAGAAGAACAATGCTTTTTTCATGGTAAATGGTTAGAATAATGGAATTTTTCATAAAGTGACAAGAATATTGTATTGAAAATATTGGTAAAAGAAATAATGGAAAAACTATCTTTCAATGCTTATATTATAATAGTACATTATTCTTAGAAACCCTTAAAATCATTTCTTTGAAGGAACAAATATTATTTACTGAAGAGAGGGTAATGTCGGGTTTTATTGTAACAAATTCATAACTATATAATTTACTATAGAGTATATATATGGCACCAAAACATAAATATATCAATAATAACCCTAGGAGAATAATATTCATGAATTTTCTTGAGAGATGGATTATGTGATTTTAACAAATGAATCGTACTCATAAGAAATCACAAAATGTGATCGGATTGTTTCAATATAACCTGGTCATATAGTATCTTTTAATAATACTACCCATATAATAAAGTGAAATTAAATGAATCTTCATATATCATGAATGGAATTAAATTAATTATATAAAATTTCAGTGAAAATATTTCCACCACATATAAAAATATATATTCATAACATGTCATGTCTCTCAAAGATAGTAGATTGTGAAAAAAAAATCTTAACGATTTGGAATTTTTTTTAACATGAACCTATGAAAAGGAATAAAATACAATGTATATGTAATTACCGACAAAATTATGAAAAATAACTATATAATACATTCATGGGTTGTATATACACCACCCAAATGGAATGATTAGTGAAGATGGCATGTATCTCATAGAAATAAAATGTGAGATGAAATCCCCTAACCATGTGTATTGACAAACCTCATAGTAGTTCAAAAAACTTTTATAATTAAAATAATTTTGTAATATATAATTGATATAACCTTAATCTTATATCTAATATGACATATGGTTTTATTATGACCTTATAATTTTCTCTTGTTAACAATCATTTGTTAATTTTTAACTTCAAGTAATATATGATTTGTTCTTCACTTACATCTTAATTTGTTATATCATTAGACATTATACATAAGTAATGATATATATTTATATATTATAACATCATATTAATATCATTTATATTCAATATTTTTTATTATTATAATCCATATCACATATATTCATGAAACTTAATGCATCGTTCATAGTGACGTAAGTCCTACGTACACATTAACGTTGTTTCAAATTTTATTACCATATTGAAAGAAATAATGTAAATTAAATGTATATATATATATATATCATTATTATTACCGAATTAATATATTATATATATCATAAATGTCCATTAAAACTATATTTAATATATTCCATGTAGTGTGTGAGCAATTCATATCTCTTTGAGGGGGTGGTACTGCACACTTCCTCGGACAAAATTATCATATTTACACCAAATGGAAAGTGAAATGGTATGTGTTGTAGAAGTATTTATTAATATAATTAAAAACTAATTTTAATATATAAAATTTATAAAAATATTTTCCATCTTATTGTTACCAATGAGTGGAGGTAAAAGAAAAATGAACTATCCTCGTTTCGTGATGTGGTAGTTCACTGTACACATAAACAGTATGTTTACTGTGCATTATATGTAAGTGTGTGTAAGTGTAAGTTGAATACTTAGTATAAAAACATCATAGTATATTTTCGATAATTTTGCTTAATAAAATAATGTAATTTGGGGAGTATTGGGTTGAAGAAATAAAATTAATGAAAGGAGATTGGGAGAAGATATCACCTCTTGATCAAGTAACTTCTTTTGGTCTGTGCCTAAAGAATTCATTGGAATAATTCATTCACAAAGAGAGTATTAAATGATTTAGGCATTTTTGAAGTTTAATTTTAAAATATTTTATGACCATATATCTGTTGAGAGGTGTTAAGAAGGGGAAGAGGTGGTGGCCTTTTATAAGGGAGGAGGACTGTCACTCTTATAATATTTTTAAAATACAAAACCATGCCAATGTTTTTTATTTAATGATGATAAAATAATCATAAAATATCTATAAAATGATTTTATGGGGTATATATATGGCCATAAAATGTACTTTGGACATGTTTTTATGTTGTTTTGGTCTTTATGATTATGGTTTAGTCTGTTATTATTCTAAATTTAACAATCATCTTTCTAATTAATTCTAATCACTTTCACTAATATTTTTCATCAAAAACTCGATTGAACATAATTTAAATTATAAATTATTATTATTCTAAATATTTAATCCTTTTTTCATATTCTATTAAATTATGTGGATGCAATTAATAAAATATTAATTCAGTAGTTAGTTCAACAATGCATGTTTTAATGTAAAATCATTCAATTTCATTTTCTGTTTTTATACTATATTTCAATCTATATTGATCTCAATGACCCAAATATTATTAACATATAAAAATATAATCTAATTAAAAATATTAACAAATTTAAAAAAAGTATCCTTATAAATAAATTATATGAAATTTTTTTAATGAATTGAAATTTAGAATTTTTAATTATTCTTTTAAATAAAAACATACAAAAATACAAAAATAATCCTAAACTAATTTTTATGTTTATATTTAAAAGATGAATTTATTTTGAAATATTAAATCTAAAAAAATTACAAAAACTGGATTTAAATTTTGTTATCCATTAAAATTATGTAAAACTACTATTATAAAAATATTGGTTTTTAAGCATAAAATCGTTATTATTCTTATCTTATGACCTTCAAACCTATTGAAAGTATATAAAAAATATTTCATTTAATATATATAATATATATTAAATTAGTATCACCCCAAAAATATAATTAATTTAAGTATATTTTTTAAAATATCCTTGTGATCATAATAATAGTTTCCATTAAATTGTATATGTTTTCATATTAATTTTAAATTAATTGGGAACCTAGGAATTCATATTATTATTTTGTAAAACCTATATTTTAATAAATATTCTATACTTATCATGACCTCTAATTTAACATTTAGGTTTTATATTATTATATTATGTAATAACATTTTAATAATATACTATTATTCTCTAAAACACAGTCTTCTGTGTTTTGTAAGCCATCAAGGAATGTCATTATTGTGTGTAATGTAAGTTACCCTCATTGTATCATATAGATAAATATATATTCTATCTTTAATGTAGTTTACAGTTAATTTGGTGATTTATATAACCCATGATAGGCAAATTTCATTAATATAAAATAAATTATCTTTTGTGTTGCGTGAGATGAAAAATATAAAAAATGTTACATTAATACGAAAAAAATTAAAAACATTTATATCTATTACATTATATCCCTATTAAAAATGAATTTTCCTCTTCAAATTATTCTAGTTTATTAAAATTATAATAATTGAACTTTTCATTAATATGAACCTATATCATAAAAATGGATACCAAAACATCTATTAAAATGGTAATGTTAGAACCATAATAGCTACAAAAAGTACCATATAACTTGGTTCCCACATAAGAGAACATAGGTTTGGAGTGAATATTGGACATCAAGGGAAAATATAAATATTTATATAGAGTGGTTGAGGTCATAAATCAAAAAAATTAACAATCATAGAATGTTTGAGGGCCTCAAAGTCATAAATCAATGATGATTTAAAAGGTCATCGGATAAAAAAATTCTGGTATTGTGACTACATATTTTATTTCGATCATTATCATAAAATTGATTAATTATTTTATTGACCATGAATATAATGAAATATACATAGTTGATAATTTATTATAAATAAATTTATCAGTTAGTTGTGCTTTAATCTATTTATAATTCATCCATTACATCAATAAAATAGATGTCTTGAAATTTACTTTTATTCCTCATATGAAAAAATACACCTTTAACAAATATCAAGGACTATAATAGAATGAAAATTATAACTATTTTCCCTAAATATTCATAAAAGTCATTATGGGAAATACCTTATTTTTTAATCTAACAATAAAACTATACTTGTTCATCATTAATAATTATTCTACAAAAATAATTAATCATTAATGTGGACATTGAGTAGGGTTGTTGTAGGTGTCAAACCCTTATAATCCTTTGATCATCAGTTCATGACCCATGGTCTTTCCAGACATGATTGGTTGTAACCTGACATTCATGATGTCCATTTCTAAAACCAAAATATTAAAATTCCAAAAATAAATATGATGGACATCGTTGAAATAATTTTGATAACTAAATAGACATTTAACAAAGGTTTCTAACACAAACTCAGTGTGTAAATAATTACATTGATGTTGAAAATAAACTTTTCGTGAATAGGTGTCCTTATAATAATTTTAAATTATAAAAATCCAAAACATTAGAAAAAAACCTACAAAATTAGAATAACTTTTATTCCCTTATATTTCACAATTTAGCTATTGGTTTTCACATTTAAAACATGTAAATAACCTCATCGTATATTCTGTTGGAATATTGTAATAGCCTAAATTACCATAAGGAATTTTGGAAAACATTAATTCATCCTCTTCCCATAAGTTACTAGATATATTCCATAAATCCAATAATTGATAAACTTAATCCATGATAGCATAAATTACATAATGACACATTATAAATTAGTTCCACAATAATCCATCCCACCAAATTTACTTTTATAACATAAAACATTATCAAAAAACCATTATCATAACATAAATAAATTATTAGGGATTGTCTAAACCCTAATAATTCTTTTTCCAAGAACATCACCTTTCCATTAAATCTCATTTCTATGACCTCATATCCATTAAATGTAATCCTGTAAATAATTAGGGAATAACTAAGACTAAAAAAACTTTTATATTTCACAACTCATAATTCTTGAATCCAAATACATAAAGTCTTATATTACTGAATCATCAATTGATTAGCAAGGCTACATCATCCTTTTACATAATACCCATTTTCTTTCACATTTCATCTATTCGTCATCCATAATGAATCTATTAATCCTACCACTTTTCGGATTCTCTTTAGTAGATTCCCTATTGGGACATTAATATTCATAATGACCCTTTATTACACACTTAACAAAATTTAACCTTGATGGTTTCATATGGAGGCCACGAATCTCTATAATTTCATTAATCAAACTATAAATTTTCTCATTGAAGTAATTTGATTTGTGTTATTTATTAAAAATCCAAAACATCTTATTATTCTCCTAACACATTCCCTTGGGTGATTATTTCAACAATGATGAAACAAAGGAAATAAAATCATCATTCCTCCATGGTCTCCATTACCCATACTCCTAAAGAACACCTTATTTTTCTTCCTTGGGAATTATGAGAATTAGTTAAGGTGCTTGTTTTTTAATCATGTTCCATGGGAACTGATTATGAATGATCACAACATCATTCAATCCAATGATCATCCCACCTGATTTTTTATCATCAAATCATATATTACATTCAATGTTCATCAGCTTCATTCTAGTTACCTTCATTAACTAAAACTGTAAGAATAGTGTGATGATTACTTATCATTGCATAAAACTACATTGTTATGAAAATAATTACATATAGGATGTCTAAATCATAACACCATCCCTAATATACCGAACCATTGCATCATCCAATGTTATCCATAGCCAAAATTTATTTAATTTCATTATTATGGTTCACGAAGTGTTTTTTGAATTTAAAAATCATATCCTGTGTCAAATCAGGTTTATAAGAAAGAAAGTTTCCATTCACCAGATTACCCAGAATCAGGTAAGAAAAACTAGTTAGAGTTGTTACACCTAGGTATATCTACACTAGCACCACATCTACTTGAAGTATCCAGATATGGACATATTCCTAGAAAACCACTCATATTATCATTTACCAAAATTCTAGAACATTTTATTAAATGTAAACTCATCCTTATACGTATCCTTAGATACATCCCTCAAAATGTTCTTAGAATTATACCTATATATCTCACTAATTTTATCACAACAATGATTATAAAGGGAATGATAATATTATAATGTAAGTAAATGATTAGGGTATTATAATATTATCATATTAGTAAAAGATTATATCATATACTTAGAATATCATAAACAGGAATTGTGGCATAAATCATGATACTTCAAGAGATATGAATAAAAAAGAAATAAATAACATAATCCATGAAAGCATAACTTAAGAATAAAATTTATAATTGTTGCAGACACATATGAATATAATATTATTTTCATAGTATCCATGGAATAACTATTGAGGCCATCATGGTAGTATGGGTTCACTACACATACCATCTTGTTAGTCAATGTTCACTCCCATTTCCATCTTAGTAGAATGAGTTCACTCGCCATACCATATTGGTAGTCATGGATGACATTGATAGCCATATGTGTTTCCAAGTTTCACTCCCTAGACCATTTTAGTGAATTTAATGAGAAATAAATATTTTCCCAATGTATTTGAGGGAGATATAGGCCCCACACATCTCATAGAGAAATCATAAAAACATATTCCACATGATAATAAATATTAATATCTTGAAAAATTAAGAGAAATTTTATTTTCAAACATGTAATCATATCATAAACTATGAAACAATATAGGTTTCATTATTAATTCATCCAAAAAATAACATGTTAAAAGTGGATACTTTCAAAAGAATATACTTGAAAAAAAGATCAAGGGGTTTCATAAATACCATTCCATCAAATAACAATCCATTCAAAGAAAGAATATAAAAGGAAATAATGAATAATTTACATATAAAATCATGAGTAACACCAACTGATAGTATCTTTGATAGGAAACAAATTTTAAATTTTTTTTAAAAAAAAATTCTCATGCAGAGAATATCCTTTATTCTTTGAAAAACATATCTTTGAAAACTAAATAAATTTTAAAAAATAGTTTCATTGAAATAAAATTGAATGCTTACAAATAAATATTTGAAAAACATGTAAAAAACATTCTTCAATTAAAAAATATAAAGAGATCATTAAAATGTTTTTAAATCAATTTACCTTGAAAAAGTAAAAAATAATTTTTTAATTGTTTTAAATTTTTTTTAATTTTTTTAAAAAAATAATAAAATAATATTGAAAACATTTGGTAAAAACGTTTTTATGAGAACTTGTAAGGAATTAATGAAAAAATTTTAAAATAGTTTTACTTGAAAACATATAAATTTATTTTGAAATCATTATGTAAATAGTTTTCCTTAAATACAAATAAAAAACGTTAAAAACCTTTTGAAATCAAGTTCCTCAAAAAATAATTTTTAAACATATAAGTAAATCATGAAAAAAAAATTTTAAAACGATTTATTTAAAAAACCATTAAAATATCCTTTAAAAAATTCCAATAATGCTTCACATAAGTCATGATAGTTAGTTTATACATATCGTACGAGGTAAGAATAATATTCATTTTGAATTGTGAAAGGATAGAAAAGTAATAATTGTTTGTCAAATTGAAAAGAAGATTCCTTTGAAAACATTGGTAAAAGAAAAAATGGGAAAAATCATTAAATTATTATAGGATAATATTACAACATTAGTGGAATTTTTTTTTAAATATACATGGTTTTGATGGAATACAGATTTCCAGAGGAAGATAGGGAAATGTTAGCTTCTCTAAAAAACATTCTTAACTATACTATGTGAAAATGAGTAGTAAAATGGTACAGTAACACTAATATATAATTAATAACATGTGTATAATTAAATTCAGGAATTTTCTTAAGAGATGGATTATAATATATGAATAAAGGAAGCAAAATCATAAACAATCTCGACATATGATGAGATTGTTTCAATAAACTCATAAAAATTTGTAACTTTAAACCATAATACCAATGTAAAAATGAGAAATTAAATGAATATTAAAAAAATCATTAAAGGAAGGAGATTCATGATATAACATGTCAAAGGTAGTATCTATACCTCATTTAAAAATATATATTTAAAATATTATATGTGTTTCAAAGAAGCTAAATTGAGACACAACTATCTTACCGGTATGAAATATTTTGAAATGCTAACCACATTAAAGGAATATCATATAACGGATATGAAAGTAACAAAAAATTTACAATAATAATCATATAATTAATTCACAGGAAAAATATACACCATTAAAAAATAGATAGTGTTGAATATGGCATGTATATCAAAGATATAAAATGGGAGATGAAATCCCCTTACCTTATATATTAACTCTAATAAAACAAGTTAAAAACATGTATAATAAATATAAAACTATTATATATATTATATAGAATAATAATATCATTTCTAATACAATATGTGTTTTGGTTATGACCTTATATTACCCTCTTGTTAACAACTATATGTTACAGTTTCACTTAGGGTAATATCATCTTTATTCTTCACAACTGTCATAATATGTTATATATTTTGTATATATAATTATATAAATATTATTGGAATTAAAATAATGATATAAATATTATTTATATTTTTATATGTGTTTTATTATAATCTATAGAATATATAATCATCAAATGGAAAACATTGTTCATAGAGATGGTATGTCATACTTATGCATAACTGTTGTTTCCGTTTTTATTATCATATTTAATGAAAGAAGAAATATGACCTATGTGTGTATATATATATCATTATTATAGTATAATAATTATATTATATATATCATTTATGTTCACAAAACCCATCCTTAATACATTTCATGTAGTTTGTGAACAGATCACATTGCTTTGAATGGGAGGTTGTCCACACTTCCTAAAACGAAATTATGATCTTTACAGAAAATGGTAATTATAAAGATATTTATTATAAATGGGATATATATTCATAAATATATAATAAATATAATATATAACCTATATAAGTAATGTTTTCATCTTAATTTCCACAATAATATGTGGTAATGGAAAAAATGAACTTTCATCATTTTTTGAGGTAGTAGTTTGTCATACATGTAAACAATATGTATGTTTTCCCATTAGATTTAATTTTGTGTAATTTTAGAGAAACATATGTTCATAAAAATCACATTATATTTTATATTCTTTTATTTTTATAAAATCATGGAATAGTTGGAATTTATGTGGTGGAAGATGAAAATAAAAGAAAGGATCTTGAGATAAGATGTTACATCTTAATCATGTAATTCTTTTTGGATTGGGCCAAAAGGCTTATTATATTTATTTCATCCAAATGATAGGTCTAAATATGTAACATATGGAGTATCATAAGTTTATTTTGTATATATTGGCTGATAACAAGTTTCGTGAGAGGTGTGAATAAGAGGGAGAGGTCGTGGCCTTTTATAATTGATGATGAGTGGCACACTTGTAATATTTTGGAAAAGGGAAACCCCAACTCTGTATTGTATTTGAAAATGGATAAAACTAATTATAAAATGTATATGAAAGTGAGGTTATGGGAAAAATATTTCTATCTAATGGATTTTAAACTAGTTAATTGGTCATATTTGGCCTTACAGATTTGGGTTAGTCGATAATTAAGGTTATTTTAACCTTAATCCATGTAATTAATTTTAATAACTTTAACTAATATTTTGGGAAAAAATTAATGTAAAATTATAAGATGTTATAAATTATTTTTATTATAAATATATAATACGAATTTATAAATTCTAATCACATAAGTAGAAGAAAATAATTTAAAATTAATCCTTATGTCGAGTCAACAATAATTTTTTTAATGTAAAAACATTCAAATGTTTTCCAAGTTCTTATACCCAATATAAAATTGAAATTAATCTCAAAGAATAGAATTTTATTAATTGATAAAAATATTATATGGAAAAACTTGGAAACAAAATTATAATATAATTTATCCTTGTAAATAAGCTATATGAAAAAAAAATGAATTACAGTTCTGTATTTTAACTATTTATTAGAAAAATTAAACCATATAGAAAAATGCCAAAAATTAATGCTATCCTAATTTTTATGTTTCACATTAAATGATTATTTTTATTTTGAAATATTAAATCTATAAAAGTTCAAATGTTTCTATTTAACATGGGGTCACCACTAAAATAATGTAAAACTACTATTATAAAAATATTGGGTTTAAAAAAAATATTTTTTTTATTATTATCTTATCTATATAAAATCTATTAGATGAATATAAAAATTATTTTGTTGAATATATAACATATATATTATAAAAATAACATTCAATAATTACAATTAATTTTATTTATTATGGTAAAACAAACTCTTGACTATAATAATATTTACTTTTATATTCAATCAATTTTCTTATTTATTTCTAATTAATTACTAACCAATGAATTAATATTATATTTCTGTGAACTATATATTTTCAAATATAATTTAGTAATATTTATTGTCTATAATTAGTCTTCTATGTAATATCTTATTATATTAAGTAATAACATTATAATTTTATACTATTGTTTAGTAAAATGCGGTCTTGCGTGTTAAAAAATCCATCCTATAAAGTCAATTTTTTGTATTGAAAAATAACCATGGAGTTCCATGTAATAAAAGATAATGTTTATGTTTCATTTAGTTCATTATTATATTGTTTTCTCATGTAATGAAATCCAAACATAGAGATTTAATATAAAATAAACTATCTTTAGTGTTGAGTGAAATGAAAATTATCAAAGAGATTAAATAAATTCAGAGAAAACTAACTCACAAAATCATTCAGTGTAAAATAAAAAACTATATTTAATGTGTGTTCACAAATATGAAAAAAATATTTATAATAATATTTAAAATATTCATTGAAAACAAGTGAAAAAACTTTTCCATTGGTAAATTTTAAGGAACTAAAAACATCCTATAAAATGAGTATAAGATTTTCTTTTCAGAACCAAGGAATCATTTAACAGAATATTAAAAAAATATTTTTCATAATTATTATAAAATATTATTTATTTTTAAACAGTAAAATAATATTATTTTCTCACTTTTTTAAAAACTAAATTATATCATTAAAAGAATTTTTTCTATAAAAACATTTAGAAATTTGAAAAAAAATAAATTCCTATTTTAAAATGACATTACATAATTATTGAATAATAAGAAATAAAATTATTTTAATATTTTATAGAATATGTTAATGGATAAAAAATATTACTCTAAAAAAAGTATAAATAGTGTATGTTTTTCATAAAAACATATATTTGGAATTTTTTGCTCCCAAGAGGGAAAAATAAAATGATTACATGAAAAAATATATAAAAATATATTCGGAAACATGATGTGTTTTTAGAGATAAATATCATAAAATTAACCTAATGTAGACTCAACCATAAATAATCCTAATTAAAAAGGGACTACAAAAAAAATATTGCCTCAAGTCCTAATTTGATTCGTATATGCTCTATCCTCTTGTATAATAAATCTAGGATTATTATAATTTGTATAGAAGAACTATATTCATAATTTTTTTTGGTATGATTCCATAATATTTTCCAACACATATTTAATAATAATTTTCTACTAAAATCATTAACATGGGTTTTAACTATTCTGTTTTTTATGCAAGTGTTAGTTTTGGAATAAAAAAAATCGCATTAATAATGGATCAATAATTTCAATAATATAAGTCATTTAATAAATATAATATTTATCAATTGTATAAAATTATAAATAAAAAATGTAAATAACTTATGTAAAATGAATTATATCACTTTACCGAGGTTGTGGTATACTTGTAGGCACATGTGAGGTTTTCATTATTACATGGAAATGAATAAGTATAGGTAAATAATAATTTATCTCTCATAAATAAAAATTATTTAATCTATAAATTTTTTACTAATTCAATATATTAACATGAACAACCATATGAGGTGGTGATTAAAAATGAAACACATCGCTTCATGGAGATAATATTTGGTTTAGACGTCAAAGAAACACTTTTCTTACACCTTGGATAGAAAGTGGGAACAATATTTTTACCATTAACCTAAAAAAATTATTATAGTATGCATACATATTTCAATATATTTATATGGTTTTTGAATATTAATGGGAGTATTAAGAATAAATAAGCATAAAAATGGATTGTAAGAACATCTACCTATTATGTGGATTATATCCTTTCGAAATGTACGATAAATCCTCACAGATGGGTCATTTGGGAAGAGAAAATCATATAGATTATGAATAAAAAATTTGGGTACGTATTTGGGAAGATATTGGTCATGATAATGGGATTATGTGATGTGGATGAGTGATAAGAGGAGGTTCTCTTTTATATGTGAGGGGAAGTTCACATTATAAATACTCAATGTTTTAAAAATAATATAATGTAATTTATTTAAGAAGATGGAGAAAATATAAAATATTTATAATATAAGATTTTTTATGTTCAAATTATAATAAAAAAATTATAGATTTTTTAAAGATATTTTATTCCTTATCACTTTGTTTAACCCTCTCTTCAACCTTTTTATCCCATACCATGATAAAAAGATTTTTTCCGTAGTAACTATTCATTATGAATAAATATAAATTCAGCCTTATGAAAAAATTAAAATATGTAAATTCAAAATAGGGGATTTATTTTTGATGATTAAATTAATTTTTGTTGATGAAATTAATTCAAATAAAAATTATCAAAATTATAAAAAAAAATTAATAAAAAAGTTTTTTTTGTGTAAAAAATAATTTATAATTATTTGGTCCCAAAATTCATGAGTAGTTGGGAATAAAATTAATTTATAGTCCCAATAATAGGGAAATTAATATTATTGCACATTATAAACAAAGAGAATAAAAATAAAATCATTTAACTACATTATGAAATGTAAATAATCATGAACTCTATTTATTAATATAAAATATGAAATAGGTTAAAAAAGAGAATAACGTGTTACAATTTAAAAACTAGTCTTTTAAATGCATTATTTTACTCATTAAACATATCATTGGCCAAACCTAGGTTTCCATATTTTTGTGTCATGCTTATATAATAATTATGTTTTCAATGTTATGTTATTTTTTAAAATGATATTTTTTATTATTCATAAAAAAATATACCTTTTCAGAAAAATCCCAAAAAATTAACCATAATATAAATATGACATAATGAATTCCAAATTAATTTTCATTTTTACAAACAATAATTTAAAAATTCCTATATTTTTCTTTTGAATAAAAATATTCAATTATAATAAAAAATTTATTTCTAAAAAATATTTTTGATGATATATGAATAATTGTAGTATCATATCCTACAATTTATTATCATAATTATTTTTCTTTAAATTATATATCAATATTAATTTTTTATTATATCAATGAATTACTTGAATTATAGAGTTGTTTCTTTCATCATAAGATATCAAAATATCTCATTAATTAAGAGAAAAAATATTATAGAATATTGGGGTGTTGAATTTTATCCATGTGTAAGAATAACAGCTTGGAAATTCTATTACATAGATTAATAAAATAGAATATCACTACCTCATTACCTCCTTGAGTTTGCATGAATCGTTCATGAATTTATGATTCCTCAATAGAACGATAACTCATTTATTGGTCTTTTATAGGATCACATTATCACCACAACCCAAAAATTCAACCTGTTGTTCCTCCTAAGGGTGGTCAAGCTTAATTTGATTGAAATATGAGTTAATTTCATGAGAATGATCAAGTATATAATTATTAAAATTTTATACATGGAATATATCCTTTTCTTGGGAGAGGTTCGGTGGAATTTCGAAGAAATAAGCTACCATTCCCTCTAAGTAAAGAATTTGAAAGGGACAATTTTATTGGAGTTCAGATTCCCCTTCATTCCAAATCTTATAACATTATTCCAATGAGATATATATAAGAAAACATTCTCTCAAAATTTAAACTCAACATCCAATCAATGTTTTTCAACACATATATTTTATCTAATCTGACCTACCTTGATGTGTTATTTATTATATCTATCATTACCTTATATTTATCTTGTATTCTATAGTCCCTATAGATTTTATTCTATAACTTCAAGACAACATGCTGGTGTCTTGAATCACTTCTTATAGTGGGATATATAAGGAGTGATCTAAATTATTGCGTAAAATATATTCTTAAATGAATGTTAATCTTGATTACGGTTTTAATCTGAATATACATTGAAATCTAAATACATGTTTCCAATATATCTTCTCATGTTTGAATATTTCTATCAGACATACCATCTACATACTGATGTTATATAGTTCCAAATCATAGATCTATATTAAAAAAATATCTTAATACATATTCATATATTTGTTATTAATAACATATAATGAATACATATAATTGAGTGTGGTAATCCATGAAACCATTCCTCAATATTAATCTGTATTCTATCATTTAAATAAAGAGAGAAATAATCAGTGGAAAAATTAAATGAATTTTCATCATAGGTAAATTGAATGAAACCCAAATGTAAATATAAATTTTCAATTTAATATGTTGTCTTATAGTGAAAAAATGGCGATTATTTCTATTTTCATATTGGGATAAGTAATAGAAACATCATTACCTTAGAATTATGTTATTCAGACATAACTAGGTTAGAAACTAGCTGTAGAGATACATACTCTGGAATATCTCTCCTCATGGGGTACATAAAAAAATTCTATTTTAGTTATCCATACATCATTGTACTCCTTGTATGGATATGAAATTATAAGATATGTGCTTAATCTATTGGATATTTATTCAATTATTATATTGACATTACAAAACAATAGGTTTTGAACCTAATAATTTCATATAATGCATATTTTAACTCACGAACATTCCTTAACATAATTTTAATCTCAACATCATTATTATATTATTCATTTATTACCAGATAAATGAATGATTGGGAATTGATCTGAGAAAAATAGGATTTATCAATTCCATTCATGATTTCATGATATGTAAATAACAAATCCGCAAATACTATAACACATTATATCCTCATCATGGAGAGGATATAAGGGTCCTTCCTACTCAAAGCATCATCAACCATGTTTATTTTCCCATAGTGGTAATGCATTGATCTTGGAAAATCATTAATCGACTCCATTCATGTCTTTTGTACCATATTAAACCCTTTATGTGTGAATATGTACTTTAGTAGTTGATGATATATATATATATAACACCTTTTACAAAAATGATACTCCATCTATATTTTAAATGAAAAAGTAACCACTACCTGCTCCAAATCATGAGTTGTGTAATTTTTATTAAGAACCTTGAATATGTGTGATAAATAAGCTTCTACTATAGAATTCTATATTATATCAAATCTCATTCCCTTTATTGATGAATCATAATATATCTCACACCCTTCTCCACTGTATAGTAGTGTAGGATGAAATTCACTGACAAACATTCTATTTAATTTCATGAAATTTTATTTGCACTATTAGCCCAAGATAACATGGATTCCATTTCTATTTACCTTGTTAGTTTAATTTATAACCATGATAAATTGATATCAATGTATCAATAGTATCTATCTAATAAATAAAATAAATGGATCTCAATCACAATTTTTGGGGGAGGATAATGTTTCATGTATTCTATATTTTAATGATCTGGAAATTTTACTTTTCATCTAAATACATGACACTAGAATTCCACATTTTTAGCCAAAAATTCATAGTTGATAAATTCAATATTCATATTTTGTTTTCATAAGGACATAAAAATAATCATAAAATGATCTTCATTGGATTCTTGTATAATAGAATATAATAGAATATATTATATAGGGACTAACAAAAACTGATAACTACAATATCTAAAAAAATATATTAATCATATTCGTTAAGATAATGAGGGAATCAAAAAGAAAAAAGATAATCACTATAAATTCATTATGTACATACTTTTTATGGAAGGCTATCATGGGTATATCCATTCATTTTAATGATAAATAATGATTCCATGATTCAAGATCAATCTTTGAGAAATTATTTGGCTCCTCACAATTGATTAGCAAATTAATCAATATGTAAAAGATGATACATATTCCTGATCAATATCATTTAATGTTTATGATAATCAATATATATACCTAATAACCCGGTATTTATTTTAACAAAAAGTAAATCGTAAACCCTTGGAAAATAAAATGTAGGAGTAAATCCCTTCTCCAGATCTTCCTAGGGTTGATTCTTCATTTACAATAACTCAATAATATTCATTCTAATATGAGTCATTGAAATAGATGTAAAACCAGGTATTTTTTATATTTTTAAGTCAACTTATTAACTAAGGGAGACATGTAATCATTTTAAGAAATATATCATCATTTTTTTCACCGATAAGAATATATTGAATATTTCTATTCATCCCAAAAATTTTACATAAATACCACACATGAATAATTACAATGATCCATATAATAGAAGTAATTGACATTGTATATTCATGTTCAACCCTACACATATAGATGATAATATTTTTATCATTCATACCAAACATGACCTCCCTTCCTCAATAATTTATATAGGTTATATATAGATAGATCCAATCCATTCCCAAAAATAACAACTAATTAATCTATTGGAATAATGAGAAGATTTTTTGGAATCATGTTTGAAAAAAAATAAATATGACCGTAGAATTAGTTTTGAGATTAAATAATCAAACTATTAGAATTTTTCACTAATAATTAATCATCGAATCATTATGGAAGTGACGTGTTACTCATAGATAATTTTTCATCTATAAAATAGTGGGAGGATCCAAAATCAAAAATGGAATTTTCTATTCTATCATAGATTATTAGAGTTTTATTCATCATTTCACTTTTGTGGCCCACATTGGTTTTTTTATTGCATGATATCTATATTTATCATTTGTATTAAGAGGTTTCTACCAATGTCTATCATTATCCTTTTTCTTTGGGAAAGTATTTTATATACTCTCTTACTCTGTTGAAATGAGTCATTAAAGTGTATTTGGTGCTCTATGTTTATGTAAAACCTTTAGTATTTTTGAATTAATGTTTTATGAATAAATTAAAATTCATTGATGATTCACTTTGCACGCTAAACCATGTTAAGAATTCATAACACATGAAAATTACATTATATTTCATTACAAGAAAAAATTAGTTTGAGATGATTTACACATAATAATAATTTTAGATTGCATTACATTCAACATCAATCATATATTGGGGTACACACAACACAAAGTCACTTGTATAGCTTATGTTACATGAGAGACTTAATTTTTTAAAAATAAAAAATAGTGATAATAATATTATTAATATAATATTATAGTTATCAAATAGACTTTATAAATGAAATTATGATTAATAATAAATAAATTCAAAAAATATTAATTTCCAATGTATAAAAAATAAGTCAATCGGTTAGAAATAAACTATAAAGGGGAGTAAAAACGATTTAAATAAATTAATTCTTTCCCAAAAAGATGATTTTTAATGCACAAACAATTTTTATCTCAATAACTTAAAAACATTAAGAATGATTTTATAGAATATTAAATAGAATATATTCTTTAATCATGTTAAAATACATCTTTTTTGTAGACAGGATATAGGAATAAATCCAATTTTAGGCACAAAAAATTTATTTTTTACAAGGTTGTTTGACAGAATTTTTATAAAGAACCTATTTTAAATAGAATTTTTGAAACTTTTATAATTTATATTTGACAAAATAATTTTCATTTTGGAAATATTAAGGTAATAGTTATCCTTGGTTTAATTATATTAATTTTTATAATAAATTCCATTATTTCATGAGTAGTGAAAATAATAAATTATAATTGAAAACTACTTTTTTGTCTCATTAATTTATATAGTAAACTTATATTTTAAATTGATTTTAATTCATAATTAGTTCAATTATACATCAATAAATCTAATTTATTTAATTTTAATTAGTTTTACATTGAAATGGGTGATAAAAATATTTCAAACATCTGAAATTGTTTACATTAAAATACATGCTGTTTATCCTATCTATAAAAATAATTTTAATTTGCATTCCTAAAATTATATACTGAAAATATTGGAAACATTATTCCTTAAATGGAATATGAATAATTTATAATTTAATTTAAGGGATTATTTATTTTTACCAAAATTATTACTGAATTAAATTAAAATTAATTTCAACTACTAAGGTAATACAATATTACATAGTGAATAACCATTAAACACATGGTGTAAAAATTACCCTATACATGTTCTAAACCCATATTATTGAAATTTATTGATACTATACCAGTATATATTAGAAATTTTCCATTATAGGATGCACATTATGTAAGGTATAACTCTAAATTATGTTTAACATTTGGTATTTATTAGAATTCCAATCCTCCTTCACTATAAAAGGACACTCACACCTTAACTTATAAACACCATTCAAGAATTTTTGGATCATAATAATCATACAAAAAAGAACATAAAAATTCATACAATATTTCAAGATGCCTCACATTTGTAATTAATGTAACCAAGTAAGTCCTTTGGTAGAAACCAAAATAAGTTACCAAAAGAAGAGGTATTTCCCTTCAATGAGCACTTTTGTTTTATTTATTTCTCAATATATATATTTATTAAAAATACATTACTATATAATAAATTATATATCCAAAAAATTCATATATTTTTTAAGATAATGATAATAACTACATGTTCATATCATTATTTGTGGATGTATGGACTACCACCTTTTCAAAGTGATGGGATTCGTTCTTTCATTAAATGGAATGTATTAGGGATGATTTAAAAAAAATTGTGATATAAATAAAATAATAATTCATATATAATGATACAATATATTTATATCATTTACTTTTATTTCTTTCAAAATACATCAATATAATTGAAATATCGCTCATGCATACATACTACCTACCCTCTCCATGAATAGTGTATTTCATTTTCTATTTTATATATTTGGTGGATTACTATAAATAAATATATATTATATTTATATCATGGTTTAAAATATGTAATTGATTAATTCAAGTTAAAATAAAGAGGAAAAAAATAACATGGGAAAACGAATTCAAAAAATAAACCGGATATTACCCAAAACGTAACATTAGTAAGGATTTGTTAATAAAAGGGTAATATAAAGTCCTTATAAAATAAAATTTGGTATAATATATAAGGATATGGTTCCTTTGTTGTTTTATAATAAAATTATTTTAAATATGTATGAGTTTTTAATTTTTATGATGAAAGTCTAGACATAAGGTGAGGGTATTTCTAGTACCACCTTTATTTCCACGAGACTCATGCCTTATTCACCACTTGTTTATTTTGTTCGGTGTATATATAATACATTAATTTATTCTATTTTTATTATCTTTGATTATTTTTTTATTTACATATCCATTCTATGAGGTCTATTTCATAGTGCTAACGGTTTAAATATTACCAAATTAGTATAGTAATTTTATCTTAATTTTCCTTCATCGAGGAACATATTATGTTGGGCACCTATTTTATTTTAAAATGATTATATAATTATCATTAACATGGTATAATATTAATATATATCATTTCATGTTATTTAAATCATCATTTTATGTAATTTATTCAGGGGAATTTTGATTCAAAGTAATAATATTAATAAGAGTTTATTACTACAATCTCCTAATTTATCATGATTATTTAAGATTATGAATAATTTGATAAAATGATATCATCCAAATCGCAAAAAAATTATAAGAATTCTTATCTTAGTGTTTTTAATTATATTTAAAATTAATTGTAACATTTTTAATCCATTTCACAATTACGGCAAATAAGGGAATTTTTTAAGGAAATTTGACTTTATTTATCTCTTCGGATGGAAAAATATTTTATTTAAACACCATGATTAAAAAAATTTCTTAAAAATGTTTTTAAATTATATTTTAATTACATTTTGAGGGATATTATTTTCACAATATTTTATAGTTTAAAAAAATATCTTAATATTATTTTGATAAAATCAAATATATGTATTAAATAATATAATACAAGAAAATGGTTTTTTAAATGTTTAATGATTTAAATATTGATTCTAAAAAAAGAAATAATATGTCAATCATGAATTTTATTAAAATAATTTCAATTATCAAGTTAATTGTTTTCATAAAAAATTTCAAAGAAAACGATTTCAAAAATGTTCTTTTTTTAAAAAAAATGCAACGAAAGTCTAATATCATTAAGAAATTATTTAACTGATGATCCAAAATTATAATAATTATAATATGATATACATTGATATAATTAATTATTTATTTGGAATATTGTCTAAGTAAATTATTCTTATTCTTCACTATATAGTTTATTTTTATGATGACGTGTTGTTTAGGAAACTTGTTTCCATTACATGGGTTTTAGTGTGATAAAAATTTATGAAACTCACTTCCTTTAACAGGTTATTCTATGATGACATTAGTATGAAACCTATAACTGTATATAGGTAATGATTTGATTATTTTTTTATGAAAACTTTGTCATTTCATGTTTTATGATATGATATTTATGAATCCCATATCTTTATATATACGAGGATATGATGATTGTTTTATTATGTTGTGCCACACAAATGTATTATCTCATTATGTTATGGGTTTGACCAATATATCCCTACAATGAATTGGGTAATGATTTATATATCATGACATAATTATGGGGAACTTCTGAATGGAATTTAAACACTATGGGAAGAATCTTTTACCCTATAAACTATAAAAACAAGGTATGGCTAGATTTAGAATGGGATGAAGGTGTAACCTAATCCGGTATAAGGAATTGATTGTGACTTGGGATGGTGGTGTATCCCACACTGTAGGTGTATCCCCAATGAAGTTCCCTATAATAGTTTAGTAATGATCCCTAAACTATAAGGATTGATTTTATATACTTATGTGTATAACACATGTCTATGAATTATGCCCATGTTGTGACTTAACAAATGATTTTCATTCTTTTCCTTATGATTAATGTCTTATTAACTATCAAAATTTATTCTATAACCCATTATTATTATCATCTAGATATATGGTATGATATTTAATTGTTATTCTCACATTCCCATACACTTATGTTCATTTTATGCTTATGTATCTCCTTTATTAATTTTCCTTACTATGAATTTAATCTTACACATTCTTATGTTCCCCTTACCTAGGTTGTGAAGATAGGATTTATGTTGAATTAATAAAGAGTAACATCATTATAGAAGATATTTAACAACTTTCAAAAAATTATAATAATGTGTTACATGTTCTTATAGTCACAAAACTCTTATATCCCTTAGGTATGTACTTTTTTAATGTTCTAAATACTCATAAAAATGATGTCATATCCTTTTATGTTAATCTAGGGTTTCTACATTTAGAATCAATGGAAACATTTACTTACAATTTGTAAACATGGATGATAATTCTTTAGTGATATACCTTAGAATATTTCTAAGGATATATCTAGGGATTTATCTAAGGATAACTATATATACAATTAATAGTATAGTAATATCTTATAGAATTTTAGAAAAGGATAGAATGAGTGGTTTCCTAAAATACATCATTATCAAGATAATACAAGTGGAAGTGGATCTAGCATAGATTTACATAGGTGAAAAACCCTGAAAACCCTATATTGATCTTCACTATATCAGGAACTAGTGCATGACTACAGGCATTGTTTCACACCTCCATTGACACTCATGGGGAATATGCATTTAAAATTAAAAATATAATTATGAATTTTTATGATGGATTATAAAAAATTATGATCATTTATTAACTCGGTTATGACTAATGTTCTGTATATTTAAATTAATAAGGTATCCTGATTTTGAAATAAAATATGTCATTTCCTTAATTATGTTGTCTTTTTCTTAATTATATGAGTTTCTGATAGTATGATTTCTTGCTTTATTCATTAAATGAAAACAGAAGAAATTGGGTTAACATGAAATTTGATAGGAATTTTATTTAATGAACAGTCAAATGGGATAATGATTGGAGTAGTGGATGTTTTGATCATGCCTGAGCATTTCTCATGGAACATGATTGTAAACATGAACCTTAATCAAATCTTATACTCCTAAAATAAACAATGAAAAGTGTTTGATGATAATTTAGGAAATAAATACCATAGATTAAAGAATATTCAGTTTCTTTTCAATTTATAATGTTGGAAGAAACACCCAATTGGATTTTTTAGAAGAACAATAAGATGTTTTGACTATAGAAAATTAGGGAGAATAGAAAGTAACAAACAAGGGGAATTGAAAAGTTTTATTAATGTAATTGTTGATTATAATATCCTCAATAAGGTATCATCAATTTCTGAATGTTTAATATATGCAATGTATGGTAATTATAAAAATAAATTTCTAATAGTGATATATAATGATGGATGTCAACAATATTGTAATAGTAATCATCTTGTTACTGATGATGAAGATACAATGAGAGACATATAAAATATATGTGTTGTTCAAATAGTATTTTTATTAACATGATTAAATATTGTGTTATGAATATTAAGACATGATTTATATTTCACACTATAGGAAAGGTGTATTAAGGAATAATAAGGTGAATCAAAGTTAATATTTTTAGAAAGAAGTGGGATGATTGAAGTTTGTATATATTGAAATTATAGAATTATGTTATATGAATTAAGAATTATTTGTTTTTCATTAAGTATTTTTAAAAATAAATCAAACCGTTCTGATGAAATATTAAATTGAAATTTTTGGAACTGTGTAATTTGTATCATGGAATGGTAACACATAATGTGTTCTTCATGTTAAGAAAATAATTTTTTTTATAAAGTGAAATAGTATAAGAATAAAGTAAATTTGATTGTACTCGTTACCTTGGAAATAAATTAATGATTTAATGAAATAATGGATTATGTTATCAAGGATGGAGTTGTTGAGTTTTTTGGATTCATGTAACATATAAAATAATATTTGGAATAAGAAAGCATGAATGTTCTCAATATTTATATACTGTAATTCAGGTTATAACAATGTTTCACCAAAATACATGATGAAGGTATTCACATGTTTGGTATGTGAAAAAAATATATAATTATTGATATATGGGGATTTATGTTATGATAATTTTTAAATATTCATTTACCTTATTTATAATATTTTGTGTTATCATCTATCATATGTGTTACAAGGTTAACCATTCATGGAATGTTTAATGTTAAACATCATATTCATTTTTTTAAATTAAATAATTATATTACTAAATGAATATTTAGGTTCATTGGTTAACATGTGATAGATATTTTATTGTGATGATAACTAAATATAGATGAAATGAATTATCTTTCTATTTATGAATATGGTGATCTTTTAGTGCTTCAAGAATGTAAATTTCACTTTCATTGACTAGATTAAGATAAGAAGTGTAAATTGATCAAAGAACAAAAAAACGGTGAGATTTTTTATATGAAATGTAATGATATCAAGTATGTATATATTCTTGTGGTTGTTATTCAATAAGAGGAAAATGTACTAGAAATAAAATGTTGTCACATTTTCATCATTTTTTATGTATCAATTCCATTTTAAAGCATATTTTTTATATATATATTTTTATCATTAACCTTCTTCTAACCTTGTTCAGTATCACTATCTACTAGTATTTTTGTGTTATTTTTCACTTACATATATTTATTTTCACTTTCCCTATTTATATTCCTATGTAGAACCATTTTTTAAGTTACTTTGTGTATCTGTTATGTTTCAAACATTCTATTTTAAAGGAAATTTCAGTATTCATTTTTTTGATATGGGTTTCTAAGAAAAGAACATTCAAGTGTTTAAAATTTTTTTATTGAGATGAATTGTGAGTGATAATTTTATTTATAGGGTCTGTAGAATGTAACTTAATGATCTTTTGTGAATTAAAATTTTAAAATAAATTAATATTACCTAATGAATTTCATTTCATGTAACACAATGTTAAGCATGCGCTATACAGAACACCAAGTCTATCTTTCTATAAATGCATCTAAGATATTGGAATGTGTTAGATGTGATAAATTTTTTATATTTCTATATTAACAAATCCATGCTTAGATTGTGTTACACACAATACTGAGTCCCATCAATAGCTTGTGATATACACAAGACTGTGTTTTACCAAACAACAATATGCTGTAAATATTATTATTTTAAGTAATATTATAGTTATCCCATATATGTTGGATTGAAGTTAGGAATAATAATAAATAAATAATGAAACTTTGGATTACACATGTATATAAAATTAATCCTTTGGATACCAATTAACAAAAAATGGGAGTAAGAACAATTTTAAAATAATGAAATTCAATTTTGGAAAAACTAAATTCTATTGTAGAAAGACATTTTATCACAATAAAATATAAAATCCACATTTAATGGATTATTTTAATTAACCGTATGTATTATATATTCAATAAAATATTTTAAATATATCTTTTTTTTTATTTTCTATAAATTTGATAATAATAAATCCAATTTTAGGCATAAAAGAAGTATTTTTCTAAACAGTAGTTTTAACTCATTTTAATGGCGCACCTATATTAAATCACAATTATGAAACATTTAAAAAAAATTGAAAAATTAAACATCATTTTTAAAATAATAAATTAAAAAGTATCTTAAGGAGATATTTTGTTATTTTTCTAATAAGATCTATTTTTTGATGGATAACGAGATACTATATTTTAAATGGATGTTTCCCTTTCAACTAATTTGATTGTATAGTTAAATTATAATTAGAATTTGTTTTAAATTATAATGTGATTAATTATAAATAAATTAATATATTTATGTTATTTTAATAAATAATCCAAGAAAATTGGAAATTAAAATCATTTCAAACGTTTATTCTTTTCTAAATTTAAAAACTCATTGTGTTGTCCTATCTGTGAGATTATTATTAAATTAAAAGTACCACTTTTATTTTTAGATTTTCGAAATAAATTTTCAATTTTTTTAATCTTAATAATTAATAATTGTTACTAAATTTAAATTATTATTTACTCAAAATATTAGTGAATGTAACTAAAATTAATTACAATGATTAATGTAAAAATAAGGTTACAAAGTGGATAAACATAAAACATACAATGTAAAAATAAAACCACACTTTTCAAAAACCCATTTGATAACCATATAACAACATGTACCCTCATGGATAAAAAATGTACTGTATTTGAATAACATGATGTCAGGGATACCTCTCAAAAGTTTTTACCCTATTGTATTTACACGATCCTACTCCTCTATTACAAAAAAGTGGCACTCAACCCTCACAACTTCACAAATATAAAACAATTTTTATCACGAAAAACCTTCCCATGTAAACACCAAAAATTAATAATACCATCCAAAAATCCTCACATTGGTCATAAATCAAACCAATGATGTTCATTGGTGAAATCTAAAAGGATTTAACCAAAGATGTGGTAACATCCCTTGATAAGAAATTTTGTTTTCTTTTTTTCAACACACTTTAAATTATTATTATTAAATTTATATATAGAAAAATATGTATAATAAATATAATCAAATGTTTTTGGGTTAATAGTTTTACCAACACTTTTACAGACTTAAATAAAATGAGAAACACAATCATTGTTTGTGTGTACAGAGGACTACCGCCTCACCTACTGATGTCAATTATTCATCTCGTACCACTCTAAAGGTTGTTATTACTGATGTAATTTATATGACTATATGATATATTTTATATTTATGATTTATTTATACTCCATTATTTATTATATGAAACAAATAATCATGCATTTAATTTTTTGGGAATATGAGAACATAGTTCGTGGATGTGTGACAACCTCCTCCTCAAAGTAATATGATTAATTCATGATTTAAATGGAACTTATTAATCATGAGTTGTTTAAAAATATGTTCTATATATAAAAAATAATAATTCAATTGAAATTATAATATATATTTATATATATATCATTCTATTTTATTTCATAAAAAATACGACTCGAAAATCCAAACATCGTTTATTCGTTCAGACGGACAACCATATCCATGAATGGTGTATTTAATTTTATATATTATATATTATATTGATTATTATAAATACATATACACTAAATATATATGATATTGATATCATGTATTAAATTCAGGAAATTAGTAAATCATGATCAAATAAAGTGGTCCAAAAATAATAAGTCAAAACACATATGAAAAACAAAGAGGATGTATCCCAAAACAAATCATTACCATGGAATTGTTAAAAAATGGTTAATATAAATTCATTATACATTAATATATGTTATTATATATAAAAATACTATTTTATAGTATATTTATAATAAATATAAATATTTAATATATGATATGTGAATTTGTTCGATGATATTCAATAAATAACAAAATGGGATTTATAGTCTAACATTTATTCCTACAAGAATTAAGCCTTATTCGATACTCATTTATTTATTTTTGTGTATATACATACAATGAATGTATTATATGATTCGTATAACTAAATTTATGGGTACTTACATATCCATTTTATGATCTCTATTTCACGGGGTTTATGGTTCAAATGTTACCAAATCAGTAAGGAAATTTTTTCCCTATTTTCTATATTCAAGATAAATGTTATTTTATGCACATATATTATTTTATGAGGCATATACACATCTCTTTGACATGTAGTATCATCAATATCCTTATTATCATTATATTTTTTTTATTCATGAAATTTCAAAAATTAATGATGATTTTGTTTAAATGTTACCATAGTGGAAAGAGTTTTTTCTAGAATCTCATCATTTATCGAGAGTATTTATGATTATGCTTCCATTGACTATATATTATAATTCATATTCAATTAATTTTCACTAGTTTTATTATCTTAATGATATTCATAATATATCAATGTGATGGATTCATTTTTCCAATATTTTGTACTTAATATAATTAAAAAAATTCATTATGAAAATTTGACATAACTTCACTCTTCGTCTGGGAATATTTTTTTTCAAAATTTTTGTTTTATAAAAATGTTTTAAATATATTATTAAATGATATTTTCATAAAATAATCAAGGATTTTATTAAAGAAGTCATAGTTAATCATATTTGTTTTTCAAATATTCATCTATATGTTTTGATGGTCATTTTAAAAAATATTGGTTTTTAAAATATTTTATTAATTAAATTTCGTTTCTCATAAAGGAATGATATTTTCCTCAATAAATGTTTAAAATGAATTTCGAAGCTTTCTATACTTGTTTCCAATGTTTTTTCAAAGAGTTGTATTTTGAAAATGTTCTATATTTTAAAAAAGGAATTTCAATGAAAGATTACATTCTATAAGAAATGATCCAAGTAATATTTCAAAGACATTCTCCATATAAAACAAAATCTATTAATAAATTTTATACATTAGTAGGGTTATTATCGAATGAAAACGTTAATATTATTTACTTTAATGGCTAATGATTAAAATGAAAATTTTTATATGATATATTTTTATATTCCACTAGTAATAAAATGAAAAAATTTTATGAAACCCTCTTAATTTCATAGGTTATTCCATAATTAATTGGTTACGAAACCTGGGTCTTTTACAGTGTTTATGATATGATTAAATGTTTATGAAACCCATTTCATTTCATTGGTTATGAAATTTTATTTTTCAATCCCATCTATTTTTATAGGACATGATATGATGAATGTTTTTTTATCTTGTGGAACATTTACATTTGATTTCAATGTATTATGGGTGGGACTTATATCTCCCTCTAATTCATTTACTAAATACTTATATATCGTGAGATAACTTTGAGAAACAAGTTGACAAGATTGATCCACTATGGAAAAAATGTCTAACCTAATACAATATGGAAAGAAGGTGTCCCTCGATCCTTTATGAAACAAGGTGTAACCAGATATACTATCATAAAAGAACTACGACTGTAGGTGGTGGTGTTTCCAGCCTAGTAGGTTTAGCCCCCGTGAAGTGCCCTGATAGAATTTGGAAATGATCTTTGACTTATAGTGAATTATTTTATATACTTATTTTTATTCCACTTTTCTATAAATTGTCTCAATGTTATTCACTCATGAATCATGTTCTTTTATTTCATAATGATTCATATATTATGATATCGTAATAATTATGTGGTAAATCGTTATTATTATCTTAAAATTGTATTCTCATTTCCTCATACTATTACATCCATGTTATAATTTTGTGTCATCTTAATTTTTACCCATATTGATCATTTGTGGACACCCTTTCTTATGATTCCTTCCCCCGTGTTTGGATGAAAATATTTTAGTAAGAGTTATAAATGGGGTGATATTTATAATAGATGATTAAGATCTATCACCTAATTAGATAAATGTATTTTATGATTCCAAATATAATAATCTATTATTGCCCATGGTAATATACCATTAAAATTTTATTAATATTCCAATAAAATGTTAAAAAATCATTTATGTTATTCCCAGGTTTTTATAGTTGATCTTCTCCCCATTATTAATTATCCACTTCCTATCACTTGGAAATTCCAATTCTTGATAACCTTTTCTTTCACACCTAAAACATTTATCAGTTACCATATTAAAATTTATCCTTAGATTCATTCCATACTTTTTTCGTGAAGGAATACTAATTTTTTTCTTTTTATGGATTTAAGTATTATAATTTCCAAAAAAATACATGTTTATTTTGATATCCCTAAAACATTGTGAATATTTAGAGTATCAATTTTACATTTCTACCTTGAGAGTGCATCAAATTGTATCTTCAAAACTTTTAAATAACCTTATGGAAATTTTCTTTTAGATACACAGTCAAATTTAATAAAGAATCCATAAATTGTTCTTGTAGGGTTGATGGTAAAGCTTTTAACATATGACCATATTCTTCTGATTTTAGTTCATAGGAACCCTGTGATTCATAAAAATCCTCTATTAACTCAAGGAATTATAAATATATTTTTATGTGAATAGTCTAGGGAATGTACTTACTAAAACTAAAAAATTTAATACCCTCCCATTCAATGGAGTAAATTTCATCATATTTCCAAATTTTATGAATATATTTTCATTATGGTTAAACATTACCTTCAAAATTATTTGTTTCAAATATATATTTTTCATTATATGAGCACTAAAGAATGGAAAATAATTTTCCGCGGAGCTGATGATTTTTTTTGTAAAATATTTTTCTGTGGTGAATATGAATTTTTTAGAAACTATTTGATAAGAGGAACCACTAAATTATGTTGATTTTTTTCCTAATTAATAACTCAAAAGTAAATTATCATTTTATTCATTTTAATGTTACCACGATTCATATTTTGAGGGTGTTGTAAATTATTATGAATAATATGTTTCATTGTAGCCATAATACATTTATTTTACTCATGAGAAAAATCATTAAATCACACTACACATTCATTGTTAACAATGTTCATTCAAGATTTATCCATTAATTAATGAAATAGTTTTAGAATTCAAATTAAATAATAAGAATTTACAATAATATAATCAAGTAATTTAGTATTAGAAATTACTAAATTATAACACCTTCATATCAATCTGTGAGACATTTGTATTTTCATATATTAATTTCAACTCTGTTTCCGATTCTTTCATCGAGGCGCAGACATCTGTCTGTGGAGGACGCATAGTTGTTTCCCCTCATTCCTACTTTCTAAAGGAGGGAAACATCTATTATTTATTCAGGGGTGCTTTCTCCATGATCGAAATAAGATGATGGGATATAGGTTCTTCCATCAATGGATTCCTCCTCGGAACTCGTCACCTAGTCTGGGTCTCCCTTGTTGATTTAAGACATTGTTCGTGAAACTCTTCCTTATGCCATATCTTTATGGACACTGGTTAATTACACTGCTTCTGTCATGACATTCCAAAGGTTCTAGTTAGGGCAGCAGCCTTCAGTCAGGGGAGTAGTCAGGATGTACATCACTGGCATGTCTTGAAGCTAGAACACTGGTACATCTAGGTTTCTTCCCCTTATTATAGGGATTCTAGAGGGCACATAAGCCTGATACATCCCACTTATAATGCGGGAATTCGTATTCCATAGGCATGTATCTTAGGTTTTCCTCAGATTTCCATGTTTAACATAGGGTATGCTGCAAGTTTAACATCAGGCATAGACGGATCGGACTAATCAGAACACTGATCAAAGTGGATCATATGGGTGCAACATCTGGAAGGAACACTGATGTTTGGGGGTGGTTTGTCATGACCTCACTGGGATCTGGCGCCATGGGCAAGAATCAAAATGGATGATGGAGTGATTGAATGAAGTGGACAGTATATGGGATAGAACCATCATGAAGGTGACAGTAGTGTTGGTCATGATCCTCGAAGAGACTTCCTACGTATCCCCATCGAAGGGAATCAATGTCTGCATAGATTTGTATGGTTGAAGTGATGCCTAAGGAGGTGGCCCGTGAGAATGGATGCATGCATTGGACCCGAAGGAAATGGAACCTATGGGTTGGGGATAGACCTTCCAGAAACACATATGCTCGAATGGAAGACCAAACAATGGAAATGAATTGACGGCGTACACATAGGATGACAACCCGATGATGTGTGGGGGGGTCATGCATGGTAAGCAGCCCAAGTTGGTCTGAAATCACTATGATGTACTAGTGATGAGGGTCCAGGCAAAAGGGATTACAATGGCCTGTAACTAAGTAGGGGACACAATGGCTTTCCACTGATTGATGTCACAATGGCTTACCGCTGGATGGGGTTGATCCTCATGGAAGATTCCTATATACCATACCTAGAAGGTAGAGACCTAACCCACATAGTTCGTATGGAATGGGGGTCTGTGGAATGACGTGAAGGAGAAATTGGGGTCCAAATGGATGATGGGATTGATCCTCGTAGATGCTTCCATTGTATCATTCCTTGGAAAGGATCAAAGATGTCATAGTTCATGTAGGATTGTGGTGATCTAACCTTACGGGGGTCAGAACCAATGGGTGGTTGTCTTGAACCTCATGGAGGCTTCCAATGTACCTTGCCTTGGTGAGGATCAATGTACACATAGTTCGGGTGGGGGTAACGGCTTACCGTTGACTGGGGAAACAATTGTTTATCACTGATTGGGGGAGATAACGGCTGAATGCTAATTGAGGTTCATAGTTTAACATTATGCAGGATGGGGGTGAACTGATGTGAAGGAGGACATGGGGCCTGGATAGATGGTCAGATTGAAGCTTGTTGAGGCTTCCTACATTCTATGCCTTGGCAAGGATCAAAGACCATGTAGTCCATGTATGGTTGTTGGGATAACACTCTAGGCTACCAGGGGTGTTGGTGAACCGACGTGAAGATAGTCTGAATGACCGGGTGTTAGGCTTGAATCTTAGGGATGCTTCCTACATACCTTGCCTTGGAAAGGATCAAAATCCTCATAGTTTGGGACAAGGCATTGGTGCACCTCCATGATAGTGGTCGTGACCAATGGTTTTTGGGCTTGGACCTCAGAGAGGCTTCCTACGTACCTTTCCAAGGAAAAGATTAATGTCCACATAGTTTGGGATGATGGTGTTGCGATTACACTCTAGGTGGGCCGTGAGAATGGATGTCATAATCGATGTTTACTCTAAGCCCATGTGAGTCATGCTCAGTTTGAGAAACAAGAGGAAGTAGAGACCTGAAGATAACGTGATGAAAGGTTAATCTATGGGAAGTGGAGTGGGGCTTACGAATGGTTAGCAGACCAAAGAGGAAACACAAGCATATTCATGATTAACCCCCCAACTGATGGATATTGGGACTTACTCCAGGTTGGAGGCCCGATGGTGACAAAGCATAGCGGGAGAAGGACTTGGCATAGATGAGAGGAGGAGAACCATTCCCCACCACTCTCATTATTGGCCTTTGGTACTGGGAAAGAAAGGTGGACTATGGGTACTACCTCTTGCATGAAAGTCCATGGGCTTACACCAAGATGGTTTCCCTTCCCCTCCAAGAGGGGCCACCGAAATAGAGAGGATCTCATTCCATTTGAGGAAGATTTCAATCCTATTGAGACGAGCGGGTGTGAAAAATGTCCAAGGAGGGCGACCCCATATAGGACGCATGGGGTGAGGTTACCATTTAAGATCATGTGCTGAGGACGATAGTGCTTGGCAGATTCAAATCCAGCAACTCAAACAAGGTGGGTTCTCTCCCAACCCCTAGGACATACATAACTGACACCCACCCACCCATGGGGGAAGGATGCCATCGATAATGCCATGACTGGGGGGTGTTGATAGGTGATCCCATTGGGGGTTCACGTTAGAATGGCTAATTGAAAAATTAATATCCATTTTTGTCCCTATGCGATGAAGCATGCTGTGAAGCAACCCAATGGGAGGTATCATCCAAGGTACTTTGAAGATTCTTCGTGCGAACCTGAAGGGTTGCACGGGAAAAGGAGTTATAGAGAATAAGGGGACATAAGCAGAAGCCTTGTGAAGCTATGGTGCTCCATGAAGTGGAGGGACTCCGAAAAGGTATGTTCTTCAAGAAGTGTAGTCTCCTAGTCTAGGGACAAGGCATAGGTTCATATGGGAGGAGCTTCGTGAAGTGGAAAGGCATTCGCGAAAAGAATACCTCACGAAGAAAGGTTACCTTGAAAATCATAGCATTGTGAAGCAGTGTGCTTCATGATGCACAATGACCTGGCCTGGGCACATGGGTTACATGTGCATGGAGGGTGCTCTGTGAAGCGTAAGCGCTTTGTGAAGAACCGAGTCCCCATGGGGATCTCATTCCTCCGCAAAATCCCATGGGATCTACAAAGGTAATCCTTATTTATAGAGGGGCAGAATTCATGCGAAGGGAAGGTACTTGACGATGCTGAAGTAACTTGATGTTCTCATGGTTCACAGAGAAAAGGTGCTTCACGATTCGGGATCTAGGAATGTGAAAGGATAGAGATTATGTACTTTTGGATCTAGGGGAGCCTAGTATTTATAGGCAAGAGATGCCGTGAAGCAGGGTTCACTCAGCATGAAGATGAAAATTGCCCCGTAGTGGGTCACGAACATCACAGATCCATCCTTCCACCTTGCTTTCCGATAGGTCGCAAACATCAAAGGGATTCATGGAGCCATCCCACCTTCTTGTTTCACTATGGGTCACGAACATCAAAGGGGTTTGCAGAGCCATCCCGCCTATTTTCTTCATAGTAGGTCACAAAAATCAAAGGGGTTTGCAGAGCTGTCTCGCATCGTTGCTTTGTGGTGGGTCATGAACGAGATCTTTTTCACCGGCTGCAGGGCTCTGAGTTATTTGCGATCTATCTTTCTGAGTAAGTTCTTAATTCCTTCAAGATCTTCTGTTCGCCCCCAATTTTTTCTTCCACAAATGCCCCCCCTTCAGACTAGGAGTCGAGGAGAAAACAAGAATCCATGTATGAGGGTCCATCACAAAAATTCCATGGTTACCATGAGGCAGCCTCACGACGGAGGCCCGGAAAGCGGAGCAGCGATGCACAGGCTGGGGGCGCCATGATGTCCACCATGATTGGATGCATCGCGAAGTACCTGGGGACCTCACCTAATGATAGTGGGGATGAATTCTATTTTTTCCTTTATCTCATCTGTGATTTCAACTTTTTTGGCTCTCAATTTGAGAAGCTTCGTGTACTTCGTGATCGCTCTCTGCAAATCAGGCCTTTAGCTTTGCAGCGCACAACGAAACTTCAACTTTGCATTAGTGCACACCGCAGCATTCATCTGAGGGTCATCGCAAGGCTCTGCCATTCTACTATCTGGATCGAGCTCCATGAAAGGACTCCGTGATCGAGCTTCGGAATCCAGTCCAAAAATTATCTATATTTTATGGATAGGATGGCTCACCATGAGGTTGTCAAGGGGTACTTATGGACTCTTCCCAAAGGGAAGAGATGGAGAATAAATTGGTTCTGGGAGAGTTGGTACGGAGCCACTCCGACCTTGATTCGATGGTGTAGATATTTCTAGAAAGCCAAAGAGACTACATGTTGTGCAGGAGGCTAAATTTGTATGGATTTGGACTAAGGGATGACGTCTTCATCCCTAAATAAATTAGGGACTATCAAGCCTACTATTTATGGAGCACGTCATGCCAGCGCCAGTGGTTCAGGGTGGATAACAGCCACGCTCGAGAGAAATTTATGCCCGTTACCACTGATTGTTTATACAATCATCTTATCGACACTGACGAGAAATAATTTTTGTCGAAGACGTGCATTCCTTTGTAACAAACTATCCTAAAGGAGGTGATGAGGAACCTGAAGAAGGGATGGTCTAATGAGTGGGACCAATGCCAATTTGGAAACATCATGGACGACCGGGCCTGGGCCTACTAGGTAAGTGCCTCATGAGAAGAGTTCAGGGTAGAGCTGAGGAGAGTAGGTCTGTATGAGGTGTCCTAGGCCTCCCAATTTCACATCTACCAGCCAAAGCAGCTGATCCCAATTCTGTTGAGACTATGGTCACCAGGGACCAGTACCTTCCAACTACATCATGGGGAGGTTGGCATCAGATTATGAGACATGAATCATATCTATGGGGGTCCTGATACTAAGAGTGATGTATGATAAATTCCACCATATTATGGGTTCATGGGAGGATCTGGAGTAGATTTCGCCACTAGCGATGGAGATGACGAGACTAGTGCTAGGAGAGTAAAAGGAAGAGGTGAGATATGTCAACATCAGACGGTGGTTCAAGTAATTTTTGAAATTCATAGAAAACAAACGGTTCTCGGTGAGACCCCGGACATTCCCAAAGGGGACCCAATGGGGTAGGGAGCAGTAATACTGGCGACTAGTGGAGGACAGCCAGTGGAAGACATGGGGCTTCAGTGTCAACATCGAGTAGTAGCCGGTAGTCAGGCTAACGGAATTCATCGCGGCTTTCATCCGAGGATGGATCTTTTTGGTGAGGGACACAAATGTAGGTGTGTGACCCAACACATTCATCATGTCCTCCATGCTATCAACCAGAGGGTGGGTGAATCTCGGAATCTCAATGCTTGCTAAGATGTACAAAATGCTCTACCACATCAGTGAGGGGAAGAGGCCACATAGGATATGTGGGTTGTTCCACCTCTTGTGCAGGTGGATAGCAGCTCACATTAAGGTGTTTAGGAATACCCAAACCCTATTTCCCCTCTGGGATCATAATTTCACCCATCCATCTTGAATGTCGTTGGGAGCATTCTAGCCAAGCTGACTGTACCATCGATATTAAACTCAGTCTGGAAGGTAGAAGAATTCAACATCCATATGTTCCCACATCCAATGGGGGCCTTCACGGATGATGGTCGCAGGATAGAAGAGAATCGGTCCAATCTCGTGGCTTTTTGAGGTGGAGTCCAAGTGGTTTGGGTGGACTATGAGACACTCTGCTAGCCGTACGCTCCTCATCAATTTGCCCAAAAACTTTTGGTGCATGCAGTGACTAACCCCACGGTTCTATATAGGGGTGCACCATGAAGATAATCCATTCATGATGAGGTAGATGATTCTCACGTTCACTCACAAGGATGGAATGATAAGTAATGAGCTACCTCCATGCACAGACATCTTCATGTTTGTGAAAGAATATGCCAAAATTGGGAGGCGGACTACCTGGGGGAAATTCTAATGAAACCGACTATTCGGGCCTGTAATGTTTGACCTCCCCAACCTCATGGATGAGTCTGAAAGGTGGCTGGTACATCACAATGTAGAGGGGCTGCCATGGAGGAGAGGTCAACACTAGTTGAGGGTGAGTCAATGGTAGCAGACCTAGTGGCCCCAGAAGAGGAAAGTCACCCAGAAGGGAGGCCACCGAGGGGATTCTGCAGGATATCTACTCAGGCTCTGTGGAAGTTGTTAGGTCACATAGACATGTCAGAGGATTTTTTATTCCTGGAGACATGGGATATCTAGAATGTCAATAAAAAGTTCCTCAACCCTCTCTAGATTTTGAAACACCTGAACCATCTCGGGATGGACATGTTAGGGATAGTCCCTATCAGGGCTGGTTTGCAGTGTCCCAGGCAGAGGTAGAGATATAACTGGCATAGTAGGAGGAATTTATGCATTCATGGGGTGTCCCGTGTCCAATAACAGACTGCGTCACGCTACTGCTGGATCATATGGTCCCTTTGTAGTTTCCAGCCATTAAATTGAGAGAACACTTCCCTTTACTGGAAGAATCAGATGAGTCCTCCAGAGGGGATGAGGCTGGTAGAGGAATCCTGTTAGAGGACGGTGAAGTTGGTGATCAAGGCTTAGAGTTTGACGAATCCGCTGAGGCACATAAGGTAAAATCCTGAATCCACTCCCCATGATCCGTTTCTAGACTACATTGTACCCTCCGTTAACGTTTAAACTGGGTAACAAATCATAATTCATAGATACCATTCTCATACCTCAGTAGATGCAGTTGTGGGGACCTCAGGATCCACACCTGTGGCTGTATGAATTATTACATCTGGTAGGGCCAGGATGCCTGATGTGACCCCTCCAGAGCATTCAGATTGTCTGGTAATATACGGGGGTCCATGCCTTGTGGTTCCAATGGAATCAACCCAAGAACGAGACTATGAATTAGATATCTGTTAGTCTCTTCTACAAAATTCATGATTTTCACCCACTGACCATGTCAACTGATGTCCAACACCTATTTGGTGTGCACAGTTCATGAAATTTCATTGGCTGCCTTGGTGAGGTTGGTTAGGGCTTCTGGAATCATCCTTCCCAGAGGAATGACGTTGATCGTGGAGGGGGATATCCAGACAGACTAAACTACGAAACTCATGATCTCTTGTGGGACCACCAATAGTGCTATGCTCGAGATAATTGAGGTGGGATCCAATGATTAAGACCGATCAAATAGCCCAAGTCCCGTCATGCCTGATCAAACTCTAGATGTGGACCCTGCTGATGAGTTCCTGAGGGTGTTCCCCACATATAGCCTACCAGTAGCACTGACTGGGACGATAAAACCTCTGATGAAGAGGAAAACAAAATATTCCTTCATCAATCCTGGAATTTTATCAAGTGCTTCATTGACGGCACCCCAATAACTATGGCTAGATGAGATGGACAGACTTCGATCACGGCTGAGTGAACTATGTGTTGAGGGAGTGGATGCCCAATGTCCTCACATGGTCTTCTGAGATCTTATGGTGGAGATGATTCGGATATATGATCGTTGCCTTGGTGTGGGCTATAAGCTGAGGAAAGCAGTGAAGATCGAGAAACTATGAGAGGCTGATAACGAAGTTCAGCGGCTGTAGGTCTTGGTGGATGAGCACCCAGCCACCCTTATCGTGCAATCAGGGCTGATATTGCGATTGAATTCCGAGTCAACAGAGGCCAAAGAGGGCCTGAGGTGAGCCTCCGGGGAGATGACCTTCATTCATACTGACGTTGAGAGAGCTCAAATTGAAACCAATGAATTATTCCCCATTTCTGCTGAGGAGGAGTGAGAACATAATAGGTGGAAAAAAATCCTTGATTCCACAAGCCATATGGTGGTGGATTAGTAGCTTTTTTCGATGGAATTAACCTGTCTATGGGAGGGGTAAACCCTCGGGTGCTTTAAAGATCACAAACCCTCTAACGTAATTTTATGCTTTGAATATTTGGATGTCATCACATGCATGAGTCCCATTATTATTGTTGGTTTTACACACATATGTTATATTCTTGAAACACCCAATGATCAATCCCTAATCTCATGTGGGTCGAGCCCAATGTGAGAAATAAGGGATGATCGCTATGTTTATTCCATATATACATAAAAGTTCTGACCATGATTCATGCGTCCGGGGTTTGAACAACTATCCCGGATTTTCAGGAAGAGAAGGGGGGTAGTTTACTGAGAGTGAAGCTCTCAGAATTGTCGATTAACCATTTTCCCAGTGTGCTCTTGTGCACAAACGGTGTATTTCTAGGGGTTCTAGAATAAATCTGAACAGGGGAGAATGGAAGGTGTAATCACAATACCCAAGATTCGAAACACTGTAGTGATGGAATGAAAATCAAGAATGACTAATAATATTGTTCAAAATATAGTATCCTTATTGCGTTAGCTGGAAATGGGGATAACAAAGGAGGGCTGATCACGGACCATGTTCAAAACATGGGGCTTGACACGAAATTTCATCCAATAGTCTTCAATAATGTTAGCCCAGGATAGTAGGCGAGCCATAGGTCATGAATACATACTATTATGGGTTTCCTCAAGACATGAAAGAGGGAGAGGATCCAAAATAAAGGTCATGAAAAGTATGGTGAGTGGAGTGATGTGTTGTTCAACTAGAGTCCAAAACTCTTGAAATTATGCCACCATGGTGGAAACGAATTAGGTGGATACATCGGTCTGATCATGGATCAATCATACTTCCAATCTGGACCTCTGTGATGAGGAAAATCTCACCTCCCACTGTTATCCAGGGGCATCCTGAATTTGTTAAGGGTAAAGCTGCAATTTCATGGTTTTCCAAAAGATAATAGGTCAAGGGACAAAAAAAAGAGGGGGAAACGAGAATTAAGATTTCTGGGGCTGGACCCGGAGACATGATGTCTCGGGGTTACTTCATATCCCATGAGAATGGGAATGAAGCCAAATGTAGTTATGAGAGCGCGGTGTGGTCAGAGACCCACACTGGTAGGGAGAATCATCTCTATAGAGGAAACTCATGCATCCCACGATTAACATATGGCATCCCGAACATGATCATGGTAAAAACACAGTTTAGTTTCATGCATTGGGGACACACGAAATCATGTAGTTTAATGTCAAACAATTGGATGTGAGGTAAAAGGGAAGATCCCAAGAAGGGGTATGTGGTGAGGTAGTTATAAAACCGACATGAATGAGGACTTGAAGTCCAGATCACACAATGTATCCCTCAAGGAAACTCTTCAGGTCAGGGGACCAAAAGTAAAAATTAGACTGGGCCCGAAGCAATGTATTCGAGAGCACCTTTGTACCCCATGAGGATGGGAATCAATCCATATGTAGTTCTGAGAGTATAGGTTAACGTCATGCGGGACGGGGAAAGGTACGTGTGGCATGGTTGAGCCAGTACATGTCCTACCAGAACTCCTCAGCCCATGTGAGTCATGCTCGATGTGGGAAACAAGAAGTAGGTATGGGACTTTCCTTGAACCGAGAGGCACAAGTTAGGTATGATGGGGCATTAGGTGAATGACATCCCACTAATGATGACCCACCAATATAACGCACCTAGATGCACTGAAGAGTAATGTTGTGTATGTTTGAATTCCACATAAACATAAGGAAGTGGAAATATGTGAATCATGATGCTTGAGATCTAGACCACAATGATGGTGGCATGATGAAATGAGATAACATTTGACCATGTTCGAAACACAGTATCCATATAGCATAAGTCTAGAATGGGGAAAGACAAATGAGGGTCGACTTTTGACTATGTTGGAAACACATTACATGTCTCAAATGTCGTCTGAGGTCTTTAGGGACGTTGTCCAAGGATGGTGGGTAAAAAAATGTGGCATGACACTAGGCTGTAAAGGGGGTCCCTTAAGATATAGAAGAGGATGAGGATCCATATGAAGGGTTCACGAAGCTTGGACTTGGAACGAGGGGAATGCACTCGTAAAAATTTCATACTTCAGGGTCATTGTCAAAATGCATCAAGATATGACTATAAGATGTATCAGACAGATGGAGTCGAGTCCTATACCAAGGAAAAGGGTCTTGGGGTTGCGTACTTTCAACTTAAGGTCCTAGAGTGGACCATTAAGGGGGGATTGATTTAATGGACTATGTGTAGGGCATCGAAATAGCAAAGTGTTGCACGCAGTTCCCAAAAAAAGATCTTAGTTTTTGGTCATGGAACTTGGTCCACGCTGTGAAAGGTTGTGGGAATCTCATGGTGTGGCTATTGAAAAAGCTGATGTGAATGAGAACGCATGAGGTACTCACCACCCCACATGTTCCCAAACGAGTTCGGACCAATGGGCCGAAAAAGAAGGGATATGATTTTTAGATTCCTAGGGCTCGAACCAAAGACAAAAATGCTTGGGAATTCCTATGTATCCCACAAGGATGTGAACCAGTCCATACGTAGTTCTCAGAAATGTCATGCAGTTTAACATCTTGCAGCAAGGACGCATAGTGATCTTAGTTTATGGTCATAGAGATAAGATCATGGATGGTAGGAAACACGAGAGACACATGGTGGGGTAATTATAAAACCCAACCTGAATGGGAACCCGGGGTTCTAACCACCATGTGTTCCTTAGGGAGGTTATAGGTCGCGGGGCCAAAAAGGATAGTTAAGCTGGTCCCAAGGCAATGTTCACGGGCATTCCTATGTACCCCATGAGGATGAGGATCAAGCCGAACGTAGTTCTCAAAATGGCACGATGGGATACCAGTGCTAGGTATAATAAGGTTTTTCAGGTCTGGCCCAAACCCAAAAATAATCAGTATTTGATAGATCTTGTTTTACCTTTAGGATGAATGAGTGTTTTTTGTGTAGCGATGGACCTAGGATAGAATTTCCAGGCATCGCCACAAAAATCAAGCTGTGTGCAGGAATTTACAAATGGTATGGTGAATGATCGATACCAAACAGGATGCCTCCTCGAGTGAGGATATCACAGTGCAATGTAGTTTTTTGTCATGCAGCCATGACTATAATGTCATAGTTTTGGGTCATGTGATGGGACCAGGCGACATATCTTAACGTCATATGTCATGGACGTATAAAAGGTGAGATGAGGTTCCATAGGGGATGTGTTTTTCATTACAAAGCCTACCAGGTGTGAATTAGGATGAGGTCCACACCATACTGTGCGCGATTCCGAGGAGGAAACCATGGACAGAGGGGATATGAATGATCTAAGGATAAGGGGCAGGAGAAACTAGCTTCTAATTGGGCTGGACATAAAGAAGAGGTTTTTGGGTGTTCCTACATATCCCATGGAAATGGGAATCAATCCATACGTAGTTCTTGAAGGTGAATTCTAACATCGTGTGAGACAAAATACAGTTTAATGTCATGTGGGATAGGAAGTAGGGGGATAACTCCTAGAAAGGGGCATACATGGTGTGGATAATGAAAAACCATCATGAATGAGGACATAATACCATACCATGCCAAGAAGTCCCCTATGAGATGAAGCCCCAATGATATAATAGAAGAGATAAATTAGTGGAACTCGAACTGGACCCAAATACAAGATGTTTAGGCATTCCTACATATCCCATGGGAATGGGAACCATGTTGTACATAGTTATAAAAGAGATATTAGTTTATGGTCTAGATCTCATACCAAAGAGAAGAGAAACTCTTCCAAATAGGCGCAGACTATGATCCAATCCCTAAGCCCACTTAATTTGAGCTCTGTGTGGGAAAAAATAATGGAGGAGGTTACAGTAATACCTAGCATGTATGTATGGGAGAAACTCATACAGAGCCCTGAAGAACACCTTACCATGGTTTTTTCATCCTACTATGCAAATGTGCACTGAGGGATAGTACCCAGAATGTGGAAATTCCACTTTAGACATAATGAGATGGAAAGTGACGTGAATCATGCAACCAATTTTTTTGGCCCTTTTGGGGTTGGCGTGGCGAGGGAGGATAACTATTGACCGTGTTCAAAACAAAGCATCAATATCACGTTAGCCTGAAACGGGGATAAACAAATGAGCATCAACTGCTGAATATATTCATAACATAGGACTTGTATCAATTTTTCACCTAATACCCTCGAGGATGTTGGGCTAAAATGCTAGGATATCCCTTAGTCCCAAAATCCATTCCATTTGGGGGTCCCTTAGGGTGTGATAGATTATGGAAGCCCAAATTAAGGGGAACACAAAACCTAGAAGGTGGTTGATGTCTAGGTAAACTCTAACACTGTAGACACTAAACCAGAGTACTCTTGGGCACATTGGTGAATCACCAATGAGGGTCGAGGGGATCAACATGAGAGTGGACGATTTTAAAAGATAAGTATAGAACCAGGGTATAGAGAACATATTAGGAGAATGAGTCACATGGTGTGGTTATCGAGCTGACAAGAATGTGGACATAATTCCATACCATATACATATCCCCCTAGGAAAGTGGATGTAGAGACCCAAAACCTAACGTACATTGACATTACATTACATTTGCGGAATACTTAGTACATAACAAAAACACACACACAAGGATCGTAATAGTTTAGTGTCTTTGGAAACTCGGAATAAAATCTTCTAATCGTGGTGAAAGATCTTCAACATCTCCCATAAAGATCGTCCCTTTTTTTACCTAAAAACCTTTCTTTATATCCTGGGGAAAAGAAAACATAAAAGGGTGAGCTCAAATGCTCAGTAAGGGTAAACAAATGAAATATCAATCACATCGTATTCATAAGAACATATCATTTTGGAAATCATAACCTGCAAAAAAGAGCATAATTTCATAACATTGGATAAATCATGGTAGTGAAATGTAACCACAATAATCATAACTTAAAACATGAAACTTTGTGGCATTCACACATAATCATAGAGAATCATTTCTTGTTAGTCAAGACTCATTGCCAAGACTATCTTAGTGGACAAAGTCCCTTTCTGAATCGAGTAACCCTCGTTCCAGTCCTGTTTCACTGAACCGGTATAACCTACCATTCCAGCCCTGTCTATCTCATGAGATATAAAATCTTTACCCAATGCATTGGAGTGAGATATAGGTCCCACCCATCTTATAATGAATCCTTTCTTATGTGTGCCACATAATCATAAACCATACATCATAGCGTAACCCATGTAATAAAAATGGAATTCTTAAACAACATGACATCATAAAACAATTCATATAAGATAAAGGAATTCATAAAAATATTTCCATCACAACATAATCAAATTCATGTAATAATAGGGATAAAAATAGAACCCTTTTATTATCTTAGATGGAAAATAATTTTGATAAAACACTTGAACTCCATTCTTGAGGAAAATATCCTTTCTACTTCAAATAAAATTTTCTTTTCTTAACATGTCATTCAATTTTAAAACAAAAGAAGTTGATTAAAAATAAACTTGAATACTTGTAAAGGAAGCTTCTTGGAAATAATTTTTTTGAAATCCATTCATGCCGTATAAGTTAAAAAAAACATTCTTCGTACTTTTGTCGGAAAAGTCAAAATGTACCTCGTACGAAAAACGACAAAAGATTCCTTTCATAAATATTACTAAAAACTCACCTAAGGGTAAAAAATGGATTTAAACAATTGTAGGTGGATGGAAATAAAATTACATATTGATGAAACATGGATGTGGATGATAAAATACACCCCATTAAGTACTTACGAATAAACAATCTCGGATAAAAATGAGATTGTGATATTTCCCTTACCTTAGGTCTGATTTGCTTCGTATGTGTCCGAAACTCCTATATAATGATTTAAATAATGTCATTGACTTATTACAGAATCATATTCACTGTTATGATATCATATATGGTTCACTTATGACTTTATATTACCCGTTCTTTTGTAAATTCCACGTTAAAGAAGCATTTTGGGTAAAATCGTTTCATTTTATCGTAGGTGTTTTGACTTGTTGTTCTTGACATTATTATTACTTATATCATGATTTACTTACTTCCAGAATATAAAATATGATTTATATATCATATATATTCAGTATATATATATATATAATATAGATAAATGAAATGAAAAACACCGTTCATGGAGACGGTAGTCCGTACGTACGCATGAACGCTGTTTTCCTTTCCTTATTGTATTGAATGGAAGTAAGTAGATGACATACATATACATATATACATAAATCCAGTAGCTTTATAATGTCATATATTTCATTATTATTTCTTATATATACTTTTTAATCATTCTTAAATGGTTAACATGGAGAATGAATCTCATCGCGTCGTGGAGACGGTAGTCCGTACGTACGCACGAGCGATGATATCGTTCCCATGGTCGTGGAATTGTGTTAAAGTGTATGCATATTATTTCAGTATCAATATCACTTTATAATAATCATATATAGTTACCCATTACACCATTATACCCATCCTATTAAGGTGGTGGCGGAAAATAGATTACACCACGGCGTGGAGACGGTATTCTGTACGTACGCACGCGCGGTGATTTCTTTTTCCATAGGATGGATAGATGGTGAAATAGGGTTGTTTCATACTTATAATAACATATCAGTATATTAGTGATACTGATGTTATTACTTCATAATGAAACAACCTAATAAGAAGAACTGGAAGAAGAAATAAAGATGAAAGAATTGGTAACGGTAATTACCTCTTCTTTGAAGCACCTTTTGGAGACCTCCTCTTAGGGAACTAAAATTGGTCTTTGAGGAAGACCAGAACCACTAGGATGTTTCTAGGGAAGTGGATAAGGGATTTCTTCAGGGGTTGGCCGAGCTTGAGTGCTCAAATTGGTGTGAGGAGGAGGGGGAGGAGGTGTCCTTTTATAAGGGAGGAGAGGGGCACCTTAGGAATACCTCAAAATATTATTTTATATTAATGTCAAAATCGGTTTATAATGGTTCCAAAGGGTCTTATTTCGAAGCTAAAGTGGGGATGGGTCGAAATACTATCAACCAATAAGATTTAGACAAGTTTAGGGTATTATTTTAACCTTATCAATTAGATTTAACTCTAAGTTAAATAATTTAACTTTTACCGTGTCTTTTTGTTTTCTTTCACTATATGGTTAATACACTTACTATAACATGACAAACGAATCCCAAATTGTTTATTATTAATATATATATATCCTTATCTAAGTCATTTGGCTGAACCTTAGATTTTTAGGAATAAAATAACAATTAATAATATAATATTTTATTTAAAAACTATTTTGTGTCAATTTTGACACTATTTGATATATGATTTTTGTGAAAGTCATAACAGAATTATATGTTCTAACCAAGTTGATTAAATCAACACTAATATATCATAGTAACCTAGAAAATTAGTGGAATTCATAAAAAGCCTCAAATTACATTCATTTGAGCATTTATAACATCAATTATGTTAATATTTCCTTAAAAAGGGTAATTACTGCATCATCATTGTGTCATAAATAAATTAATTTATTTAAAGTATAAAAATTATAAATAAACTATCATTATGTAGGAAATCGTTTTATATTTCTAATGAATATTGAAAATCGAATTTATCTTATTTATAACCCTATATTAAAAATGTTTTAGTAAATAAACTTTGATTTTAACTCTTTTAACTCTTCTTTGAATTAAATTAAAATAAATGTCCTAATCTAATCCAAGTGGGCCTAAATGATAATATTTTACACCTAAGGTTGTTTTTGGTCGAGATACACTTGTCCAATAGAATTTGTACATGTGTTAGGGTAATATTAATATCATTCTTACCCTTAATTACCTTATTTACTTTTAACCGTGGTAAATAAAAGTAAAAAGTTACTATTCACCAAAAATTATTTTCATCTCATTGAACCACATTTTACTTACTGACATCAACCGTGTCTCTCAGATTTTTGAAATTCCATTCACAAAAGCGGTAAAATTATGTTTTATGAAAAATTCAGTTTTTAACCTAGCACTTAGTGGTTTCACTATTCATCAAAAATTGAAAGTTTTCAGAAAAATACCAAAATTTTATCCTAAGCTATATTTCATATTCCGAATTCAAAATTGAAGTCTATTTTACCAAATTCATAACATAGAAGTTGAATTAATTAATTTTATAATTAAATCCCGCTGTTAAAAGAAGTAGCGTGTTTTTAAGACACAATATCTATCAAACGAGTGACACTTGTTTATGTCTGGTTTAAATGTGAAATTACATCCAATGACCAACATTGTATTAAATTGTAAAAATATATTCTAAATATACTTTAAAACCACTCAAATTAATAATTTATCACTATTAATTATTTTGATTAAAAAAGTTGTTTTTAATTATAATTTTGTAATTTTCACTATTCATCAGAATATGAAAGTTATCCGAAAATCACCAAAATTTCAACCTAAGATAATTTCGATATTCCTAATCCATAAATGATGTCCATTTTGAAAAATAAAATTTACAAAATTTCAAAAAGTGGTTATTACTATTCATAACGGCTAGTTTTAATAATATCTTAATAGCATGTCGTTGTTTAGCGAAACTTGGTGTTGCGTACAACACACGCTATCGTGGAAGGTCGCGATTGTGTGTAATGGAAGGAAAGTCAAGGATGCGTGTTGTGAAAGCTTCTTTTGGTGTAGCGTACAACACAAGACATTAATGAAATTAAAAAAAAATATTTTTCATAAAATCTTGGGCTGTTACATTCTACCCCCCTTAAAATGAATTTCGCCCTCGAAATTCGTCGGGGTTATAAATGGTTTACTATTCGAAAGTTTCATTAATAGAAACCCACATCGTAAAAAAGAATACCAAAACTTGGCTTTAAAAACTAAAGTATGAAATGTAACGATTACCCAAATAAACTAATCACTGGGTTTCCAATAGGTGAAAATATGGATATGGAAGAGAAATCTAACCATCATGTTCTGATGGAGAGTGGTAGAGAACATGGCTATGGAAAAGCCAGTAATCACAAATCCATAGATTTGTGATGATATAAGGTACCAACTGATTCATCAGGTATAAGATCACTAGGACAACATTTTTGGTTTTCAAGATCATTTCCCTAAAGTTGAAGAATTTGAATTAGAATAAATACTTACTTTATTTTGGTACAATCTCACTGTTGTTCATGCCTTGAACAATTTCCACTTCATCTCTTAAATAAATGAAGTTGAATTTGTTATTCGTGAGGTGTTAGCAGATCATGTGATAGAATGACGGGTCATTCCATCTGTCTCAAACAAAAGGTTAGCAAAAAGTTATTAAATATACATAAGTCATTCTATAGTGAGATTAATCATATATGGTTCCTAAAATGGACTTATACATCATATGTCATATAATAAAACTAGTTTCTACTAAACATGGACTTCATGTAGGCCAGTGGTAGGCGATAAAGGCCAGTCGCACTTCGGTTGTGGGTTCGATTCCCACAACCTTGTCCGACGCGATGGGCTGTCGCCCATCCTGCAGGTTGTCCTTTTTCTAAAACTATATTACTATAACATCCCATCAATAATATCGAAAAAAAAACTTCTATCCATAAACAATACTAACTTATGGTTAACATAATCCATTCCAATCTTTAGGCTTATCCATAATAATGCCGTCCACTCTCAGATATTTAATACCATCATTGATCCCCATATATCAAAAGATATGTCTTGTTGGTCACATTCCAAACATTCAAAGGCCTTAATCATGTATTCTCTTGAATACCCATTGAACCGTAGTGAAAACATGAATGCAGTTAAAATTTAACACTTTCCACATACCAAAATCCTCAAAATTCTATATCCTCAAACCATGATATCACTTAGTCCTTATATCAATCATGAGCTCATGAATACTATCAGACATATTAGATTCTCTTTATCCTATCATTATGTGCATATAATATACATTCCAAAAGTATCTGAATAACCTTTCATGGATACTAGTAACATTAATCATACACTTTCAAAACTCAATGAAAGACAACAGTGTAACAATCCTTAGATGTATCTTTATTCCATAGTACCATGAGATTACTTATACAACATTACTCATGATAAACATGTAATCATTCCACTACATTCTTAAACCATTGACCGAGCTTCAACAATTCTTTCATCTCACATATCATTTGTAGTCTCTTCATCATCATCCACATAAATACTACCCATACGACCATACTGGTTCTCTTCATGAGACTTTCCCTTAGGGCATTGGTTTGCATAATTCCCGTACATTCCACATTTAAAACATTTTACCATTGTTGATGTCGTAGCAATACCATTATCCTCATCCCTGGTGTTAACTGAACCTTTTCCTTTGCACTTACTGGCTTTGTTTCCTTCTTTTCCACACCCAAAGCATCTTCTAGTTCCTTTGAAACATTCTCCTTGATGCCTCTTCCCACATGATTTATATAGGGGAAATTGAACTTTCTTTCCTCTATGATCATCATGAAACTCCATCTTTCTCTTATTATCCGAGTCAGGAAACTTACCAAATTTTACTTTATTGATCATATTATGAGATTGCTGATTCGGCATAATAATTATGTTTGGACTTCCAAATCCCATTTTATTTGGTTTCTCATGAAGAATATCATTCCATTGTCCATAATATCCTCCATTATCGTGAATCATCTTGTTTACAGCCATTTTCTAAAACCCAAAAAGAATAGTGTTAGAGGAAAAAATCATAATAAAGGGAGAGTAACTTCAATATCTAACATCTTAGGTTAAATTCTAAGATCGTTACCATAGTTCTAGGACTATATCTTATACGTATACTTATCCTTAGGGACATCCCTAGACATTCCTTTGAAATATCTCTAGGGATCTCACTAACGCTTTCGCATCCTAGTTTCCAAAGGTTGACTAAACCTTTCCTCTGATACCAACTGTAGAGACCCGAAACCTAACATACATTGACATTACATTACATGTGCGGAATACTTAGTACATAACAAAAACACACACACAAGGATCGTAATAGTTTAGTGTCTTTGGAAACTCGGAATAAAATCTTCTAATCGTGTTGAAAGATCTTCAACATCTCCCATAAAGATCTTCCCTTTTTTTACCAAAAAACCTTTCTTTATATCCTGGGGAAAAGAAAACATAAAAGGGTGAGATCAAATGCTCAGTAAGGGTAAACAAAAGAAATATCAATCACATCGTATTCATAAGAACATAACATTTTGGAAATCATAACCTGCAAAAGAGAGCATAATTTCATAACATGGGATAAATCATGGTAGTGAAATGTAATCACAATAATCATAACTTAAAACATGAAACGTTTTGGCATTCACACATAATCATAGAGAATCATTTCTTGTTAGTCAAGACTCATTTCCAAGACTATCTTAGTGGACAAAGTCCCTTTCTGAATCGAGTAACCCTCGTTTCAGTCCTGTTTCACTGAACCGGTATAACCTACCGTTCCAGCCCTGTCTATCTCATGAGATATAAAATCTTTACCCAATGCATTGGAGGGAGATATAGGTCCCACCCATCTTATAATGAATCCTTTCTTATGTGTGCCACATAATCATAAACCATACATCATAGCGTAACCCATGTAATAAAAATGGAATTCTTAAACAACATGACATCATAAAACAATTCATATAAGATAAAGGAATTCATAAAAATATTTCCATCACAACATAATCAAATCCATGTAATAATAGGGATAAAAATAGAACCCTTTAATTATCTTAGATGGAAAATAATTTTGATAAAACACTTGAACTCCATTCTTGATGAAAATATCCTTTCTACTTCAAAAACACTTTTCTTTTCTTAACATGTCATACAATTTTAAAATAAAAGAAGTTGATTAAAAATAAACTTGAAGACTTGTAAATGAAGCTTCTTGGAAATAATTTTTTAGAAATCCATTCATGCCGTATAAGTTAAAAAAAACATTCTTCGTACTTTTGTCGGAAAAGTCAAAAAGTACCTCGTACGAAAAACGACAAAAGATTCCTTTCATAAATATTACTAAAAACTCACCTAAGGGTAAAAATGGACTTAAAAAATTGTAGGTGGATGGAAATAATATTACATATTGATGAAACATGGATGTGGATGATAAAATACGCCCCAGTAAGTACTTACGAATAAACAATCTCGGATAAAAATGAGATTGTGATATTTCCCTTACCTTAGGTCTGATTTGCTTCGTATGTGTCCGAAACTCCTGTATAATGATTTAAATAATGTCATTGACTTATTACAGAATCATATTCACTGTTATGATATCATATATGGTTCACTTATGACTTTATATTACCCGTTCTTTTGTAAATTCCACGTTAAAGAAGCGTTTTGGGTAAAATCGTTTCATTTTATCGTAGGTGTTTTGACTTGTTGTTCATGACATTATTATTACTTATATCATGATTTACTTACTTCCAGAATATAAAATATGATTTATATATCATATATATTCAGTATATATATATATATATAAGATTGATAAATGAAATGAAAAACACCGTTCATGGAGATGGTAGTCCGTACGTACGCATGAACGATGTTTTAATTTCCTTATTGTATTGAATGGAAGTAAGTAGATGACATACATATACATATATACATAAATCCAGTAGCTTTATAATGTCATATATTTCATTATTATTTCTTATATATACTTTTTAATCATTCTTAAATGGTTAACATGGAGAATGAATCTCATCGCGTCGTGGAGACGGTAGTCCGTACGTACGCACGAGCGATGATATCGTTCCCATGGTCGTGGAATTGTGTTAAAGTGTATGAATATTATTTCAGTATCAATATCACTTTATAATAATCATATATAGTTACTCATTACACCATTATACCCATCCTATTAAGGTGGTGGCGGAAAATAGATTACACCACGGCGTGGAGACGGTATTCCGTACGTACGCACGCGCGGTGATTTCTTTTTCCGTAGGATGGATAGATGGTGAAATAGGGTTGTTTCATACTTATAATAACATATCAGTATATGATTGATACTGATGTTATTACTTCATAATTAAACAACCTAATAAGAATAAGTGGAAGAAGAAATAAAGATGAAATAATTGGTAACGGTAATTACCTCTTCTTTGAAGCACCTTTTGGAGACCTCCTCTTAGGGAACTAAAATTGGTCTTTGAGGAAGACCAGAACCTCTAGGATGTTTCTAGGGAAGTGGAGAAGAGATTGTTTCAGGGGTTGGCCGAGCTTGAGTTCTTAAATTGGTGTGAGGAGGAGGGGGAGGAGGTGTCCTTTTATAAGGGAGGAGAGGGGCACCTTAGGAATACCTCAAAATATTATTTTATATTAATGTCAAAATCGGTTTATAATGGTTCCAAAGGGTCTTATTTCGAAGCTAAAGTGGGGATGGGTCGAAATCCTATCAACCAATAAGATTTAGACATGTTTAGGTTATTATTTTAACCTTATCAATTAGATTTAACTCTAAGTTAAATAATTTAACTTTTACCGTGTCTTTTTGTTTTCTTTCACTATATGGTTAATACAGTTACTATAACATGACAAACGAACCCCAAATTGTTTATTATTAATATAGATATCCTTATCTAAGTCATTTGGCCGAACCTTAGATTTTTAGGAATAAAATAACAATTAATAATATTTTATTTTATTTAAAAACTATTTTGTGTCAATTTTGACACTATTTGATATATGATATTTGTGAAAGTCATAACAGAATTATATGTTCTAACCAAGTTGATTAAATCAACACTAATATATCATAGTAACCGAGAAAATTAGTTTAATTCATAAAAAGTCTCAAATTACATTCATTTGAGCATTTATAACATCAATTATGTTAATATTTCCTTAAAAAGCGTAATTACTGCATCATCGTTGTGTCATAAATAAATTAACTTATTTAATGTCTAAAAATTATAAATAAAATATCATTATGTAGTAAATCGTTTTAGCTTTCTAATGAATATTTAAAATCGAATTTATCTTATGTATAACCCTATATTAAAAATGTTTTAGTAAATAAAATTTGATTTTAACTCTTTTAACTCTTCTTTGAATTAAATTAAAATAAATGTCTTAATCTAATCCAAGTGGGCCTAAATGATAATATTTTACACCTAAGGTTATTTTTGGTCGAGATACACTTGTCCAATAGAATTAGGAAATGTGTTAGGGTAATATTAATATCATTCTTACACTTAATTACCTTATTTACTTTTAACCGTGGTAAATAAAAGTAAAAAGTTACTATTCACCAAAAATTATTTTCATCTCATTGAACCACATTTTACTTACTGACATCAACCGTGTCTCTCGGATTTTTGAAATTCCATTCACAAAAGCGGTAAAATTATGTTTTATGAAAAATTCAGTTTTTAACCTACCACTTAGTGGTTTCACTATTCATCAAAAATTGAAAGTTTTCAGAAAAATACCAAAATTTCATCCTAAGCTATATTTCATATTCCGAATTCAAAAATGAAGTCTATTTTACCAAATTCATAACATAGAAGTTGAATTAATTAATTTTATAATTAAATCCCGCTGTTAAAACAAGTAGCGTGTTTTTAAGAAACAATATCTATCAAAAGATTGACACTTGTTTATGTCTGGTTTAAATGTGAAATTACATCCAATGACCAACATTGTATTAAGTTGTAAAAATATATTCTAAATATACTATAAAACCACTCAAATTAATAATTTATCACTATTAATTATTTTGATTAAAAAAGTTCTTTTTAATTATAATTTTGTAATTTTCACTATTCATCAGAATATGAAAGTTATCCGAAAATCACCAAAATTTCAACCTAAGCTAATTTCGATATTCCTAATCCATAAATGATGTCCATTTTGAAAAATAAAATTTACAAAATTTCAAAAAGTGGTTATTACTATTCATAACGGCTAGTTTTAATAATATCTTAATAGCATGTCGTTGTTTAGCGAAACTTTGTGTTGCGTACAACACACGCTATCGTGGAAGGTCGCGATTGTGTGTAATGGAAGGAAAGTCAAGGATGCGTGTTGTGAAAGCTTCTTTTGGGGTAGCGTACAACACAAGACATTAATGAAATTAAAAAGAATATTTTTCATAAAATCTTGGGCTGTTACAGTGGAGGCCAAGGGGCCTAGGTGAAAGGGAGATTTCGAGGAGATGGGGATGGGCCAATGGAAGGAATGTCCAGGTGAACCTACTTATCCCATGAGGATGGGAATCAAGCCACACATTGATTTGGAATATGGTATGGTGCAATTTACCATCATTTAGTAAGGACGCAAATGGTTAAGATACACAAAAAAAGGGAGGTGTACGGTGCGGCGAGTAACCCATTGTAAATGAGGACATAATCCCATACCAAACCATACAATCCTGAATGAAGACTTGGGCCAGGGGCACAAAAAGGCCGTGGGGCTGGAGGCTGGGCCCCAAACAGAAAGTCCTAGATATTTCGAAGATTAACATCTTACAGTGAGGACGAAGGTAGGGTATGTTATCTCATCCAAGGATGTGTACGACACGACGAGCAACCCAGTGTGAATAAGGAAATAATCCCACACCACACTGTACAACCCAAAGTTATATATTGGGATAGTAGCACAAAAAAGATTAGGGACTCGAGGCTAGGACTTTGGCAGTATGTCCCATCCATTTTATCATTTAACGTCTTACAGTGAGGACATATGTGATCCTAGTTTGGGTTCATAGATCTCAAACCATATATTCCTAGTTTAATGTCATATAAGTGGGACATAAAGGGAGAATCATCATGCTTATGGAAGTCCACAATGTAGAAATGATGATTGAGGACAGGTGTTGACCAGGTTGACAACACAATACCCACCATTATGTGACCCAAAGGTGGGAGAACAATTGAGGGTCGACCGTTGACCATATTCAAAGCACGGGACCTACATCAACATATCACCCACAATCCTTGAGGATGTTAACCTATAATGGTAGTAGATCCCTTGGGCCAAGCATCAAACCCCTTTGGGGACCATTCTGTATATAGAGGGTGACAGAATCCCAAATGATGGGACATGTTGAGAATGGTAGGGCATTTTCTCATAGAACAGATGATAAATGATTGAAGGGACATCTCATGGGGATATGTGTGTCTTGGAAAAATCGCCCAATGTGAATGAGGATATAATCTGCACCATACCACATATCTTGACCTAAGTGGAGATTCTGGAGTTTGGGTTGGGCCAACAGATAAAATTTCTGTGTGTTACAATGTATCCCAAGTGGATGGGAATCAAGCCATAGGTAATTCTTGATGGCCTGCAGTTTAACTTTGTGTGGTGAGGATGTGAGAGGATAGAATAACTGGCAGGGGGAACATGGTGTGACCATTATAATCCTGACATGATTGGGGCTAAAGAAAGCTACACCATACCATGCAAGGACCCTCTGAGATAACTATACCCAGAGGGGATAGTTGAAGAGAATAGTCTGGGGGTGGACTTTGGTCTGAGCTTCTCAGCATTCCTACATATCCCATAAGGATGGAAATCATGCCTTAAATATTTCTTTAAGATCCATACAGTTTACCCTATTTTAGGATGATAAACTGTTTAACATCATGTGGGATGATGAACAGATTAACATCGTGCGGGATGATGCAGTTTAAGGTCGTGCAGGACCCGACAGTTTAGGGTCATGCGAGAACATCATGATGTTTAGGGTCGTGCAGGACCATGATGCAGTTTAGGGTCATGTGGGAACGTCATTTAGTATAGGGTCCTGTTCGACCATGATAGAGTTTAGGGTCCTGCAGGACCATAATGCTGTTTTGGGTCGTGCGAGACCTTGATGCAGTTTAGGGTCGTGCGGGACCGTGATGCATTTTTGGGTCGTGCAGGACCGTGATGCAGTTTAGGGTCCTACAGGACCATGATGTAGTTTAGGGTTGTGCGGGACCATCCAGTTTATGGTAATGGAGGACCATAATGTTTATGGTCATTTGGGACCCCTCAACTCATGAAAAGAATTTCATGATGAACATGGAATTTGTGGGAGGATTTATACGCTCACCATCCATGGTCACCAGTGAGTATGCACCATTGTGGTAAAAATTGTGAACAATGAAAGGTCCTTTCCATTTGGGATACAACTTCGGAGGTTTCCTTATAGATATCATTTGCTTTATCAATTCCAGGACTAAATCACCATACATGAAATAGAGGAGGTGAACCCTCTTGTTTAAGGCTCTAGTTATCTTATTCTAATGCCTTTATATGTGTTACAGGGCACGAAGCCTATTTTCGTCAAGTGCTTCCAACTCATCCAAGAGAATTTTAGCTACATTATCTGGCATCTTCTATTCATATACAACTATGCATAATAAAGGAAACTAAATCTCTATGGGTATGACGGCCTCGGTTCTATACACCAGGGAATATGGGCTCACATAGGTGGAAATACGAGCCATTGTCCGATAAGCCTATAGGGAGTTGGGGAGCATGCCCAACCTACTCTTCTTATTCTGACCAACCATTTTATAAAAAATGTAAAAGAGGATATTTTTGAATGCCTCAATATGCCAATTTTCATCCATGTGTTAGTGGGATGTATGGTTAGAATGGTTGGTGTACATGTCGTACATCTTCTTCAACTCGGTCGCTCAGAAGATGGAGCTATTATCGATGATTAAGACATGGGGGTCTCCAAACCGGTAGATGATATTAGAGCTCACGAAGTCAATGATAGAATGGGCCTTGACCTCCTTGAGTGGTACTTCCTCTTCCCACACGGAAAATAAATCCGTAGTCATCAGGATGAACCGACACTAGAAAGCTGTCACTGGCAGATATGGTCCCACTACATTTAGTCCCCAGACTACAATGGTCCAAGAGTACTTGATAGTGTGGAGAGGCTCCAAGGGTAGATGCTTGATGTTGGCATGAAATTGACATTAATGACACCTTTTGGAGAATTCGATGTAGTCATGGATCATAGAGGGCCAACAGTACCCTAGTCTCTTGATATGGTTAGACAGTTTCATCCCAGTCTGATGTGAACCACAGGAACCGGCATGAACCTCCTTCATGACATGAGAAATCTTGACTCGTAGGATGAAACATAGTGGAAAATCATCATACCCACACTTTTAGAGGATCTTCTCAAGACTAGGACCACTCTGGAGGATCAACTACAGCACGTTGTGTCGGATTCTCTCGCGCTCGGCCTGGTCTACTAGTAGATTACAATGTTGGAGGTATTCAACCAAGTGTATCCTCCAATCAGGAGTCACTATAATCATTGCATCCGGGGGTCCTGGGGGACTTGAAGTGGAGGTTCCGGCAGTAATATGCCTTACTTGTGGGATGTCATCATCATCTTGTGTGACATGAGTTATGACACTCCAGTGTGCTACGTGGATAATTAGATTATCCTGCTCAGGTTCTGCAAGTGATGAAGCCAGGCCGACCAGGGAGTCAGCTCGACCGTTCTAGGATCAAGGGACCTTATTAACTTATATATTATATGGTAACTGAGCCATTATCTAGAGAGTTCACTCCAATAATGGTATGACCTCCAGCATTTGGACGACGTAGTCATCATTGATCTGCTTGATGACTAGTTCAGAATCCCCATTCACATGAAAATGGGGTACATCAAACTCAAGGGCCAGCTTAAGGAATATGATAAAAGCGTGATACTCTTCCTCATTGTTGGTGAATCCTTTTGATAATAGGAATGAGTACGATAGAATGGCTTGTGCCGGGGTAATAATAATGATACCCAAGCCTACCCTGGTGATCTTGGGGTCATTAAGCCTCCTGCCGGTGGGACTCTGGGAAGCACCATTGAAATGAATCTGCCAACACAGGATGGCATGATCTACCAGGAGGATTGAATCTTTAGGAAAATAAAGTTCTAGAGACTGGTCTACATGGGTTGGATGAGAAGTGAGGAAATATGCTAATGCTTTCCCCTTAATAGCCTTCGGAGGCATGAACCTGATGTCAAACTTCTATAGGATCACCACCCACCATTACAGTTAGCCTATCAACATGGGATGGCTCAGGATATACTTTACGAGGTCAATTTGGGACATCAACTATACATTGTGGTGCTTCAGGTAATGTCATAACTATTGTACTGTGAATACAAGCACAAGGCAGCTCTTCACGATGGTGGAGTATCTGTTCTCCAAATTGTGGAGCAAGCGGCTGAGGTAGTAAGGGTTGTTATCCATCCCCTCATTGTTCTTCTAGGCGATAAGGGCATCTATAGATTTTTCTAGGGTGGTCAAATAAATGACCAGTGGCTTTTCGAAGACATGTGGCATCAAGACTGGTGGCCGAAGCAGATACTTCTAGATTTCCTCGAATGCAGTCTGGCACTCTTCATCCCATTTTTAGGTGGTGCATTTCTTCATGAGCCACAAAAAGGTCATATACTTTCCAACCAAATTCACAATTAAAAGGTGTATTTTGGCTAGGTGTCCTTGAATACCTTGAAGCTCCCAAATGTTGCTCAGGGGATACATCTGGATGATGGCCTTGATCTTATCAGGGTCAATCTTGATACCCTAGTATCTGAAAACAAAGTCAAGGAACTTCTTAGAGGTGACCCCCATGGCACATTTCTATGGGTTCATCTTCAGGTGGTAAGAACAGAGGATGCCGAACACTTTCTCAAGGACCTTGATGTAGTCCTGGCACTGGAGATATTTGACCACCAGATCATCCACATTGAATTCCACCAATGTCCCATGGATTGGCGTGAAAATGCAATGTATGGCCCACTGATAGGTGGTTCCTGCATTCTTTGAGCCGAAGGACATGACCTTGTAACAAAACATACCTTGTATAACCTAGAAGGCTCTGGACACCTTATCCTAAGGGGCCATTTGAATCTGGTTATACCCGGAGTAACCATCCATAAAGGAGCTGGCATGGAATCCAGCTATAGCAACAATCAACATCTCCATCATTGGATGGGGAAAATCATCTTTCTGACAGTGAATGTTGAGATCCCAAAAGATGATGCAGACTCTGATCTGTCCATTATTCTTCATGACTAGAACAATGTTGGCTAGACATTTGTGGTACTGGACCTCCTTTATGAAATTTTCATTGATAACCTTATCAACTTCTACCTCAACCATGGCACAGTGAGAAGGTTGTATCTTCTGGGGAGGATGATTGAACACGCGATGAATTGCAGGGATACCGAGGTAGTGGACCATCCTGAGGATCTATTCAGGAAATCTTGTCATATCTCCAAGAGAATACATCACAACGTCGGTTAAGGAAGTCCACGTATCGTGGATTCTCCTCGAGCGACCTGGAGGCACTGATCAACATGGGTCTCGGGTCCACCTCGCTACTGAGGTTCACCTGTACCAGTGCATCGACCATTCCATAAACACCCACTTCAAAGGCAAGGTATCATCCTAAAAATCCTATTCTTTTCTTGCGGAGGAGGGATCCCTAATTGGAGGAGCTTCTTCTAGGTTGACATGTTTCGACAGGAGGCTGGTACCAGTCTGAGCAGCAGTGGTCGTCGCATAGGGATATTCTGGTACTATCAAAACCATAGCAATGAAGGGTGTAAACCCAATCCCATCTGGTCTTCAGTAAAAGGGTCCTCACTTGATGATATCAAAGTAATATTGGAGTTTTGGCCTAGGGTGGTTGAATCTATCCTTGTAGAAAAAGAACGTATGACATATCACAGTTTATATGGGACGGACATCTCGACACCTTATGAGAGTAGGGTGCTTAGGGATCACTGAGGCTTGATTCGTATAAGAATAGGATGTGATCTCCCAACATTTCTTGGACATAAAAACATTCTTCCCCCTATACAAGAGACAATAAAACATTTCCCCATATCGGGTGTTGTGGCCGCAAATCGATGGTCCGAGATAGATGTAGGTGTCATCCAGACCTACCTAGGGGTCAGATGAAATTATGACACACATGACCTCATTGGCATGAGTCTTTTTTCACTTTCTCTTGTAATAGTCAGAATCCATGTAGCGAGCTTCATAGGAGGTGAATGGAGATGCACCACCTTGGAGCATACCCAATCGACAATTTAGGGAGTACTTGAGGCACATGTGATACGATGAGGGAACCGCCATGTGTAGGGGGATCCATGGTCTTCCCATCAATTCATTGTACGTGGTGTCTTTGGTTACAACAATAAACTCATACCTAGACAATAGGCCATAGAACTGGGTCTTCAAACAGATCTTGCCGACTGGGTTCTACACTTTCCTATCGTATCCTGGGATTTTCAGGTCGGAGGGAGCCAGGTCATCCTCAGACAACCCCAGTTTCCGCAATGTCCGTGTTTGGATAATGTTGATCCTAGAGTCTGAGTCAAAATAACAGTGGAGAACCTCCAAACCATTGAATTGGCTGGTGATTTATAGTGGGTGAATATTCCCCTATATGGGAGAGCCTTCATATTATCTGGAGAAAGAAATGATGGCCTGACATTCAGCATTCTACATCACCTCCGGTCGAAAGGCTTCAGCAGCTACTACTGCTGTCTCAAATTGGATGGGTCTTCCTAAAGACTAATCGAGGTCCTCACGCATATATAAAGACAGGAAATAGTCTAAAAGGATGTAAATTATGGCATCCCACCTTCTTATCATGTTAACTTTCATTAAAAAATACAAAACCTAGGATCATTAAGGTTTAGTGTCCTGGAAACCAAGAACATAATACATGAAAACATAAACCATTAATCTTAAACATTGAAACGCTTCACCTTATGTTCATATGAGGTTCTTTAATGCACCTCATAACCTAGGGACATACATCAAAAGAAAGGGTGAGCATAAGGCCTAGTAAAGGAAATAAGGGAAACATTTAACATGTGATCTTGAGATACATCAATAAATTCATGAAAAAGAACTTTAAGGCATTAGAATTATATCACGATGCATATCATAATTAAAAATAACGTATTCCATAACTTGAAGATGTGGATACAACATTTAACACAAAAAATCATATCCATTTCACCATGGTCCATCCCTATGGTGTCATTAAAAATTACCAAGTTTATTCACCAAGGTATCATAAAAAATGGTCATCTCTAGAGGTTAAGTCTTTACCTAATGCATTGGAGCGCTATCAGGGCGCACCCTTAATTTTTCTATATTATCTTGTGAGTCAAATATATCATCATCAAATATTTCATAAATAACCCATATAGCATAATAGAAATGGGTTTCATTTCATAGTCATAACATTTAAAAAATTGTTTTAATGACATGATCTTTATGTCACATTAAACCCATGAAAATGGAAAGCGGGTTTCATGTATGTTACTAACAGAATATAAAATAGCTAATTTTGGTATATATGTGAATAATCCATTAGAATAAAATGTTTCGAGTATTCAATTAATAATGCAAAAGACTTTGAGAATAAGAGAGAGACATTTTGAGATGAAAATTCCGCAGCATAACAGATGTGTTGTAGGATTTTAGAAAATATTGAAAAGAGAGGAGACACAGGTAACCCACTCATAAATAATGCATAAGACAGTAGAGGGACATAATATTAAGGATATAAGAACATGGTAATGAAATTTTATGTACATACCATATGAAATGAAAATCATGTAAGGAAGAAAAAAAATATTTCTTTTATGAAAATTCGGCAGCCTAATGGCGTCACTTAAAACAAAAAAAATGAATTGATGAGATAAAATAGGGTCTCTAATCATATGAAAATAAAATATCAGTATTATAGATATATATATCATATCCCAACATAATAATGAGGAACATGAAAGACTTGACATGACAATAGAACTTGAAAACGAGAAGGGTTAAAGAATTCCTTAAAAATTTGGCAGCCTAACGGCACCACTTAAACATTCTTAAAATGAATTGATGAGAGAAATAGGGGGTATCTCATCATATTAACATTAAAAAGATAGTAGGATGAATATAAAAGAACATCCTCTAATATAAGAACATGGAGCATAAATGATATGACATAAATGAGAGTACTTGGATAAAAAGAGGGAAGTAGGATCCCTTACCGTAAAACGTAACTCTTAAAATTCAATGGATGGGACCTTGAGTGATTGGGGGAACCTTGGGAGGACTCATTGGGAGGTAAGGAGACCAGAAAATCATTGAGGAAGATTTTTTAGTCGAAATGATGAGATAATGGCTTGGTATTTATAGGGAAAGTGAGGGGACAAGGCATTAATGGTCAGGGGACACCTCATTGGTGGTATTGGAAAAACCATGGGCTTCCCCAAAGTATTTCCCAAGTTGTTAGGCCAAAAGGGACCCATAATAAAATAATTCATCCCCTTTAGTCGACCATACATTAAAATATCTCATGACATCATCATGATGTAGTCATGATGTCATTAAACCTACAGAAACCCTAAAACTATATTTTTATATGCACTGCAAATTCATTTTTTCCAGAAAACTCCCCAAAATTCACCTTAACATAATATCGATGATCTGAATTCAAAAATATAATCCATTTTATAAAAATAATTTTGTAAATATTTTCAATTTAAATTTTAAATACTAAACACTATTCACCCGAAAAAACTAATACTTATCTAATAATTTCTGAAACAATTTTTTAACTATTTTATTGAATCACATTACATAATAAAGGTGCCTAAATTATATCAATACTTTATTTAAGTGATATTACTAATTCATTTGGTGACATTACTAATCCTAAGCGTAAAATCACTATTTATAATTTACGATTCACCAAAAATTAAGTTGATCTTATTAGACTCTAAATTTTTTACTGAACACATTTGAAGAAGATCATTTTTTGAAAATCCTTACATATCATTAATTATTTACAGTTTACATAAATATTTTAAAATATCCTTTTTTTAAAAATTAATCAGTATACATCCTATATTTATTAGAATATCTACAAAAACACAAACATCACCATAGCAATAAATCAGAATTTTATTTATCTCAAAGTATTACACATAGTAGCTATGGTCTCGTTACATAGCCCATTATAACCCCAGAATTGGACCTAAGGGTAACGTGTGATATAGCGAGAGAATCTTTGGGAGGCTCGGATAACATTTCCCTAGTAGTAATCTCTACTAACTTGAACATCTCCCGCATGTGTTTCAGTTCAAGCTTGAAACGCTGGAGTCAGGCTTGGTCTTGGTCCAAAGAGAATCCCAATAATGCCACCTCCTTCCCAAGAACTGATAAGTGGGATTCATAAATATTGAGTCTACTGGATGAAGCCATCGACTATTCTTTCTACATTAACCATTAACATATCTATTAAATCATTAAGAAAAAATTAATATACTATTTAAAAAGTTTGGGTTGTTACATTCTTCCACCCTTAAGAAATTTTTTCCGTAAAATTTTAAACTAGAGGCCTAGTCGAAAAGGTGAGGGTAATTTTTCATCATTGTTTCCTTAGGCTCCCACATAGCTTATTCATACTTATTATTCCTCCACAACACTTTAACAAGGTGGGTAGTCTTGTTGTGTAAAACCATGTCTCTATGGTCTAATATCTCCACCGGCTACTCCTCATAAGAGAGGTCATGTTCCAGTTGTACCACCTCTGGGTTCAGTACAGGAAAAGGTTTGGGTATGTACTTCCTCAAGAGAGATACATGGAAGACATCATGAAATTGAGCTAGGTGTGGTGGAAGTGCTAGATGATAGGCCACTACTCATATGTGATCAAGGATTTCATAGGGGCCAATATACCTAGGACTGAACTTACCTTTCTTCCCAAACTGCATGACTCTATTCCATGGCAAAATTCGAAGGAAGAATTCGTCACCAACACCGAACTTCAAGTCCCTTCGATGGTTGTCAACATAGTTATTCTTCCGACTCTGAGCATCCTTTATGTGTTATTGGATGTCATGAACCTTTTCTGTCATCTCTTTCACAAGATCAGGCCCAATAAGCTTTCTCTCACCAGCTTCATCCCAACAAGTTTAAGTTCTACATCACTTTACATACAGAACTTCATAGGTTTCCATCTGAATACTCGAATGGAAGCAGTTGTTGTATAATAACTCAACTAATGGGAGGTGTTGATCCCATCCACCTTTAAATTCCACTGAGATTAATCTCAGCATTTCCTCAAGTGTCTGAATAGTCCTTTTAGATTGGAAATCAGTTTGAGGATGATATGCCATACTGAAATTCAATTCATCATTTAGAGGATATTGAATACTTCTCCAGAATTTTGATGTAAATCTTGGATCACGATCAGATATGATGGATAGTGGTACCCCAAGCATCCTTACAACTTCGATTACGCATATCTTGGAAATTTTATCCAGAGGGAAATCATCCCTAAAAGGGATAAAATGGGAGGTCTTGGGGAGAGGGTCCACTATAACCCAAATTGTATTGTTCACATTGGATGTTTTCAGGAGACCAGTAAAAAAGTCCATAGTGATATTATCCCACTTCCATGCTAGTATGGGTAGTGGTTATAATACCCCCTTAAGAAGTTTTCGTTCTTCCTTTACTTGTTGAAACACCAGGAACCTTGTAGTGTAATCAACAATCTCCCTCTTAATGTTATCTCACTAATAATTATCACGAAGGTCTCTTTACATCTTAGTGCCTCCCGGATTTATAGAGAAAGTAGAGCTATGATCTTCATCCATCAGTTCAGTCTTTATCTCCGAAATAGATAGAACACATATTCTTGTACGAAATTTTAATACACCTTTTTCATCAATTTGAAATCAAGAAACTTCACATCCTTCACAGCCTCAAACTTCTCCTGCAACAAAAGATATTCTTTTTGAGCCTTCTTGATCTTTTCTAGTAATGAAGGTTGAGAAATAATTTGGGATAGGGTTGATGATGTCACATACCATAAAATTACCATGTCTAGTTTTACTAAATCCTTAATCAAGGGATCTCCTAGGATCCCTATTGTTTCCAGAACAACAGCGAATTTCGTGCTTAATGCATGTGTGACTTTGTTTTCTCTTCTAGGGTGATAATGAATTGAACAATAATAGTATTTAATAATCACCAACCATCTCCTCTGTCTTATGTTCAACACTTTCTGAGTGAAAATATACTTTAAAATTTGCTGGTCAGTGTATATATCACATTTCTACCCCAAAATATTATGCCTCCATATCTTTAGAGAAAAAACTATTGTCGCCAGCTCTAGATCATGTGTAGGATAATTCTGCTCATGTTGCTTTAACTGATGAGATGCATTAGTAATTACCTGGCCATTTTGCATGAGGACGCACCCAGGACCTTTTAGATATGCATCGCTAAAAATAACGAATCCTTCTCCGATAGAGGGTAGTGGTAACACAGGTGTAGTAACCAATCTATTCTTCAGCTCTTGGAAACATTCCTCGCATTCCTTTGTCCAGATGAACTTAAACCCTTTTCGAGTCCACTTGGATAGTGGATTAGAAAGCCGTGAATTTTTTTCACAAACCCCATATAATATCCTGATAAACCAAGGAAACTACAAATCTCAGTTACTATTGTGGGTTGAGGACACTCCCCCAGAACCATTGTCTTTGCAGGGTCAAACGAGATTCCTTCATTGGTTACGATGTTCCCCAAGAAAGCCACTGGTTGTAACCAAAACTTTCACTTTTTGAACTTTCCAATGAGCCTCTCCTTCCGTAGAGTTTGAAAAATGACTCTCATATGATCTTCATGATCCTCGTGAATTTTTTAATATATCAAAATATCATCAGTAAAAACTACCACAAAGTTTTCAAGGTAGTCCTTAAAGACTCTATTCATAAAATCCATGAAACAATCGGCAACATTGTCAAGCCAAAGTCAATAATAGTAAACTCATAATGCCCATATTTTTATCGGAAGGTATTCTTTTGAATATCTTCCTTCTTCACCCTCAGTTGATGGTAACCAGATCAAAGATCAATCTTGGAGAAGAATTGAGCCCCAGGAAGTTGGTAAAATAAATCATCAATTATTGGAAGAGGGTATATTTTCATCAATGTGATCCTATTCAGTTCTCTATAATCAATGCGTAGCCACATTGATCCATCCTTCTTCTTCACAAAGAGAACTGGTGCTCCCCGATGAGACACACTGGGTTGGATAAACCCCTTCTACAACATGTCTTGGAGTTGTTTTTTAACTCCTATAGCTCCAAATTTTCCATTCTATATGGGGGATTTGATATCGGTTGATATCCAGGTATGATTTCAATGGAGAATCTACCTCGTTTTTGGGGGGAGTTCCAAGTAACTCCTCAGGAAATACATCCATATATTCCTAAAGAATCGGAACATATTCTATTTGTGTAATCCCTTTTCCTTCTTCATCCTCACAAATTAAATCCATAAATAAGGCTATAAGAGGTTCCTATAGACAAAGATTAGGTTGGGATATCTCTCCTTGGAAGATAATTGTAGGCTATTCATTCAAAACTACTGAGATTTCCTTACTTATGCATTTGATCTTAGAATTATACATTGAGAGCCAGTCCATCCCTAGTATAATGTCAAATTCCATAATGGAATTGACTACTAGATTTGCGATAAGATTATGCTCACAAAAGTAAAAACTAGAGTCTCCTAACACTGTTGATTCATGGATAATACCACTTGGAGTCATGGATGACAACTCTACCTATACCAGTTCGGGGATTGATTCTATATTCTTTGAAAACATGGACGAAATAATGGAAGGCATAGAACCAGAATCAAACAGTGTACTTGGTAGTTTTAAGAGTACAACAAGAGTCACTGATACTATTTCATTCAGAGCTTCAACTTCAGTTGTCATGATTAAAAAAGAACAACCTTGTTCCCTTGTCCTTTGGTGAGGTTGATGGTGATTCCCCTCCCCTACCCTCGGATTTGGACAGTGATTAGCAAAGTGCCCAAGCTATCCACAATTGAAGCATTTGACTTCGGGTAGGGCCATAACCATCTTTCCTCTATCGTTAGTGTTGGAAAGTTGAGGCTTCACCTTACTATGACAATTCCAAGCAATATGGCCTTCTCTTCCGCACTTGTAGCACTTTCTAGTTCCTATCAAGTAGTGCCCCGAATGCTTCATCCGACATTTATTGCAAGTGGAAGGTTGCATTTTCATTCCACATATTTCCTGATCAAATCTTTCTCCCATGCTTGGTTATAGAACTCTATTCTTCTCATTAGATTTGTGAGACCACTGTGTCTCACCAAACTCCAGTTCGACTTTCATAGCACTTCGAATGATTTCTTCATAGCTATCATAGTCCCTGTTGGATAGATTCATCCAAATATGAGGCCATAGTCCACCAGAGAATCTATCAACCTTCACATTAGAGTCCATGAAAAATTTTGAGGTATAACGGGAAATCCTTGTGACGTTCATCTCATAGATTCCAACAGATTCATTCTCTTTCTACTTCAGCTCAAGAAATTCTTTCTCCATTCTCGTTCTCATTGAATGAGGGAAATATTTATTGAAGAATATTACCCTGAACTCTTCCCACTCCATAGCATCCATATCTCCTCTTGGCTTCATGTTTTTGATCAGTGACCACCACTGATCAGCTTCTCCCTTTAGGCGGTAAACAACAAGGGTGACTTTTTCTTGTTCTGAACAATGAAGTACATAAAAGATATTTTCAATGGAGCTTATCCATTGTTCCAAAACCAATGAGTCAGTAGATCCACTGAATGTTGGTGGTCATTGATGTATGAAGGACTCAACAGAGTGTTGTTCCCTTCGTGTTGAGATCGTCCTCTCAGATTGATTCAAGTTATTACTCATAACTTCAATCAGTTGGTTCATCATTCGCATGAATATTTCCATTCTATCTTCCATCAGAGGGTCGTCAGCGCATGGTCCATTACGGTCACCATTCGCACGGTTCCCCCTATTGGCTTCCATTTTTTAAAAGAATAAAATCTTAGTGAAAAACTGGTATCATTTAGGAATCTTTTAACTATAAATAATTCTACGTCTTAAAAAATCATTCTTAAACAATTATATTTCTCTATAATTCCTTCACAATGATTCATAAAAATCATGCAATTAACCAAAAATATCCCCTGGGAGTGTCGTAACCAAGAGTGCAACAAGGCCCATTATCATGCACCAGTTCCCGTTTGATTCTAGCTCAAAGCGGTGTTTTCGGGTTTTACCCCTATCTACATCTGTGCCAGAGCCGCCTCTACCTGCTCATATCCATATAGGGATGTACTTGTTTGATAAACCACTTACTAAATACTCATCAAAATTCCAAGAAGTTTTCCATATAATTAAACATTTCTATAGGATTCTTCCTAAAGTTTTCATAGCCTAATTTCCATAAGTAACTAAACCATCCTTTGATACCAACTATGACATCCCGCCTTTTTATCACATTAACGTTCATTACAAAATACAAAACCGAGGATATTTAAGGTTTAGTTTCTTTGAAACCAAGAACTTAATACATGAAAACAAAAAACATTATTCATAAACACTTGATTGGTTTTACCTTATGTTCATCCTAGGTACATTACCGCACCTCATAACCAGGGGAAATACATCAAAAGAAAGGGAGAGAAGAATTCCCAATAAGGGAAACAAGGGAATCATTTAACATGTGAGCTTGAGATACATAAATAAAGTCATGAAAAAGAACTGTAAGGCATGAGAAAGAAATCATGAGGCATATCATAATTAAAAATAAAGTATTTCATGACCTAAAGACGAGGCTACAACATTTAAAATAGACAATAATTTCCATTTCACCAAGGTCCATCCACAATGTGTCATTAAAAATTACTAAGGTTATTCACCAAGGTATCGTTAAAAATGGTCATCTCTAGAGATTAAGTCATTACCCAATGCATTGGAGTGCTATCAGGGAACACCCCTAATTTTTATTTATTATCATGTAATCCACCTATATCATCATCAAACATTTCCTAAATAACCCATATATCATAAAATTAATTTGTTTAATTTCATAATCCTAACATTTGAAAAACTTCTTTAAAGACATGATCTTTATGTCACTTTAAAGACACGGAAATGGAAAGCGGGTTTCATGTATGTAACTACCAGAATAAAAAATAGATAATTTTGGTATATATGTGAATACACCTTTAAAATAAATTTTTTTGAATATTCCCTTAATAAAATAAAATAATTTGAGAAAAAGAGAGTCATTTTGAGACGAAAATTTGGCAGCATAACGGCTGTGTTGCAGGGTTTTAGAAAATATTGAAAAGAGTGGGTACATAAGTCACCCACTCATTAATGATGCATAAAACAGTATAGGGACATGATATAAAGGATATATAAACATGGTAATGAAATTTGAATTACATACCATATGAAATGAAAAACAATGAAGGAAGACAAAAATAAGATTTCTCTTATGAAAATTCGGCAGCCTAACGAATTTACCTAAAACATAAAAAAATGAATTGAAGAGATCAAATAGGGTCTCTCATCTTATGAAAATAAATGATCAGTATGAAAGATATAGAGATCATATACCAACATAATAAAAAGGAACATCAATGACTTGACATGAAAATAGAATTTGAAATCAAGAAGGGTGAAAGAATCCCTTAAAAATTCGGCAGCCTAACGACGCCACTTAAACATTCTTAAAATGAATTGATGAGAGAAATAGGGGGTAAATCATCATATGAATATGAAAATTAAATTATTATGAATATAAAAGAACATACTCCAACATAAAAACATTGATCATAAAAGATATGACATAAAAGAGAGTACTTGGAAAGAAAGAGGGAGGTAGGATCCCTTATCTTAAAACTTAACCCTTAATACTCAAAGGTTGTGACCTTGAGGGATTGGGGGCACCTTGGGAGGAATCAATTGGAATTAAGGAGTCCAAAACTTCGTTGATCATGATTTTGGAGTCGAAGGTATGAGAGAATGTCTTGGTATTTATAGAGAAAGTGAGGGGACAAGGCATTAATGGCCAAGGGACACCTCATTGGTGGTATTGGAAAAACCATGAGTTTGCCCATGGTATTTACCAAGGTGTTAGGCCACATGGGACCCCTAATACAATAATTCATCCAATTTAGCCAACCATACTTTAAATATCTCATGAAATCATCAAGATGCAATCATGATGTTATTAAACATACCGAAACCCAAAAACTGTATTTCTACAATTCACTAAAAAATCATTTTTTTCAGAAAAATACCCAAAATTCACCTTAACATACTATTGATGCTCTGAATTCAAAAATGAACACCATTTTATAAAAAAATTCATAATATTTTTAATTTAATTTTTAAATAAAAAACACTATTCACCCGAAAAAACTAATACTTAACTAATAATTTCTGAAACTGTTATTTACCTATTTTATTTAATCACTTTAATTATTCATAGTGCTTAAATTATATTAATTCTTCCTTTATGTGAGATTACTAATCCATTTGGTCACATTACTAATCCTAGGCGTAAAATCACTATTCATAATTTACTATTCACAAAAAATTATGTTGATGTTATTAGACTATAAATTTCATACTGAACACATTTGCAGATGACCATTTTTTTTAAAATCCTTACACATCATTAATTATTTACATTTTACATAAATATTTTAAAATACCTTTTTTTCAAAATTCATTAGTATAAATCCTATATTTATTCGAATATCTACAAAAAAAACTTTATCATAGGTATAAATAAAATTTTTATTTATCTCAAAGTATTACATATGGAAGCTATGGTCGTGTTACATAGCCCCTTATAACCCCAGCATAGGACCTAAGGGTAAGGTGTGCTATGGTGAGAGAATCTGAGGGAGGCTCGGATAACGTTGACCTAGTAGTAATCTCCACTAACTTTAACTTCTCCCATAGGAGTTTCTGTTGAAGCTTGACATGCTGGAGTTCAGCATGCGCTTTGTCCAAAGAGAATCCCAAAGATGCCACCTCCTTCCTAAGCTCTTATAAGTGTGTTAACAAGGTTTGAGTCTACTAGATGAAGCCATCGACACTTCCTTCTATATTAACCATAAACATCTCTATTAAATCGTTAAGATAAAATTAATATACTATTAAAAAAGTTTGGGTTGCTATAGAAATCCTTGCTGCAATTCAGGAAATATTCTTAAGTACATCATACATTTGTACCAGGCGTGAAGTTCTGCTTGTAGGAGGTACGGTAGCCTCTGCGGCTAGACCAGTGAATGATTGGTGCTGGGAATTTCCCACTGCTCACTATTCGAAGCAGGTGGAGTACATTCTATACTGGGACTGGATAATGGGAACCGGTCTGGAGTGGATCATGGATGATCATGATTGGGAATGGGTGGATCTTCTCGGTCTAGTAGCAAAAACGGTGGAGGATGTGTGCATAATGACACCAGATGAGAAGGTTGTGCATTCTGAGCTCTAAACAGAGTCTGTTTTCTGGTCTCAGTGGCATGGACAACATGGATAGAGGTGCAAAAGGATGTGCCTAGATGCCCCATATAACTTCGACTCCGCCAACACTGGCGTCAGCTGGGGATGAAGGGGAGACCGTCCTGGTGCTCCCCGTCGTCTGGAGACATGTATGGGTTTACCAACTGTACAGTGTTAACTGAAATATACCCTTAACATTCACACTATGATTTTTCCACTATTGGGTTGATCATGGGAGGAGTCCCCATCTCCGGGGGCATGAAATATCCAAGATTTTTGGATGATGATGGCATTTTTGGGGAACACTGCTTTCCCTTGCATCGCCAGGGTTTTCTCTTCTAGGAATAAGTCATCTGAGATGACGATGAAAAAGTGATGGATTCAGCTTTTGAAGGTTCTGGCCAATTTAGATGTGCACAGATGATACAATGGGAATGAGTGACCATTTTGCGAGCCATCCAGTCGTCCTACTTCTAGGACATGTAGTTAGAAACCTGCTGCCACTTGCCCTCACTGTCGTTGCTGCAGTCCGGCCTTACGACACTGCATTCCACGTGTGTCGGTTCTGGGCCCATCCTGACTATGTTGTCACTGACCTGGTCATGATGTTAGTCTTTGAAAACATATAATTTCATGAGAGTGTGCCCCAGTATCCAATTGTAGGATCACTAGTTAGGGAGATCAGTGAGGTTCGCCTCATCTGGCCTTCTACACTCAGGTAAACACACAATCCCATATTCCAAAGAACTTAAGAAATAGTCGGGGACCTGATTCTTATTAAACGAGTAGGTCTAGTTTCTTATGTCCTGAAAGGGGCGCCTTGGAGCTTGGCCCCGACGAGGAGCTAGAGGATCCTGTTAAAGAGGTAGAGCCTAATTGTCCAGCCTCGACGGTGGCAGCACATTACGTGGGGGCACCTATCAGTTATGAGGGGGCCACTGCTGGGTTGTAGGCTACGCCTGTAGTGGCAGGCCTCTATGAGGTTTCATAGGCAGCTCCGCTAGTAATAATTCCAACTATCTGGGGGACACTATTTGGGACATGGCAGCGAGCTCAGCTCTGACATCCCTTCTCATGGGAATTCTGGGAGGCAACAAACATGCCAGACCGGCCTATTGAAGGGCTTCTTCGAGGCACTGGGCCTTACCAGAGAAGTCTCAAAATCCTACAGGGTGGTTATATATGATCAAAGAGATAACCAGTTCTATCCTGATGTTTTCTATGCACATCATCCGTAATTGATCTTGAGTCAGCGGCATGTCAAGGGAATATGTAAGCCCTTTCCACCAGGTGATAAAGTATGTGACGCGCTCAACAGGCCTCTGCTTGCAATTGAAGAGGTCTGTGATACTAGTTTTCTGTGGGGTGGAGATGAACTAGTAGAGTAATTTCAGGCGGTGGTCCTCCCATCTGGTCACTAATCCAATGGAGAGCCAGTTGTACCAAAAAAACACAGCCCCCTCCAATTTATACCCAAAACATCAGATCTTGGAAGACTCCTACTACACTAGAGTCCCTAACATGGGTCCAACCCTTGAAGTGAAGAGGTCCAGATTCTGTGGAGGGTCCCCTTTCCCATTTAAGGTTGAATAGGTGGGATTCCAAAAACTCGTATGTTCCGGCATATCATCCACCCATGCTGGGTATGGCATTCCATCATTTTGGAGTGCCACTTGTTGTGTTTCCAATGCCTCAACGCAGGCGATGAGTGCCACCATTGGACCATCTGGGTGGGGGTCCCCATCATGATGTGGGGTCCCTAACCAGGCATGTGTTGTCAGGTTATTCAAAATGTAAAGGTGGCTCGACAGCTCATGGAGTAGCTAGGGGTTCCCTTAGACGTGAAAGAGGATGGGGGTCTGAATGAAGGGACAACAAAGCGTTGAGCTATAGTGATGGGCTGTTTGAATGGAGTCTAACACACCAAAAACTACACCACCATGGTGGAAACCCATTAGATGGGTACATCGTTTTGATCAGGGATCAAACATTCCTCCAAATAGGACCTCTCTGGTATAGACCTTGATGGACCTATAGTTTTACGACAAATGGTAATGATGATGCACATATTTTAAAGGTAATACCACCTAAACCATGGTTAATAGTTTAAATTCACAATTCATGGAATGTAGGCTCATAGTTTAAGGTCACAAATAAGGGAACATGATTGGGGAAGAGGGGCCGAAGGGGTTAATGATCCTGGGGAAAGGCCCAAGGTGAGATGCCTAGGAATCTCTATGTATCCCATAAAGATGTGAATAACTACAAACGTAGTTTTTAGGGCACAATGTGGTTAGAGACCATCACGGGTAGGGGGAATCCTCTCTGGAGAGGAAACTGATGCATCCCCTGATTAACATAGGGTATCCTAAAATTTTTCAGGGTAGAACCATAGATTAGTGTCATCCTTTGAGTACAAATGGACTCATGCTGTTTAACATCATACGATAGGATGAATAGTGAAAGGGGAGATCCCAGGAAAGGAGCATGTGGTGTGGTGGCTATAAACCCAACATGAATGAGGACTTGGTGTCCAGATCACACCCCGAATCCCAAGAAGAAGCTCTTCAGTTCCAGGGACCAAAAGTGAAAATTAGTATGGTCCCAAGGAAAGATGCACAGATGTTTATACATACCCAATTTTGATGGTAATGAACCAATACGTAGTTCTTAGAGAGTAGTTTAATGTCCTGACAGATGATGGAAGGCATGTGTCGCATGACTGTACCAGTACATGTCCTACCAGAACTACTAAGCCCACATGATTCATTCTCAATGTGGGATAATGGAAGTAGTGGTGGGACATTCCTAGCACAAGAAGGAACACATTAGGGGTGATGGGATGCTCAGTGAACGTCATCCCAATGATGTTGACCCATCCATGTAATGCACCTAGGTGCACGAAGAAGTAAAGTCGAGTATGTCATAATTCGACCTGAACATAAGGAAGTGGAAATATGTGAATTGTGATATTCGAGATCAAGACCACAATGATGGTGGCATGAAAATAGAGGATGGATGTTGACCATGTTCGAAGCACAACATCCATATCGCATTAGCTAGCTATGGGGATAGACAGATGAGGGTTGACAGTTGAACATGTTCGAAACACGGGACCTGTCACAATTGTTTCCCAGGATCTTTAGGGACGTTGTCTCGAGATGGTAGGTGAGCCGAGGAGGCATGAGACAAGGCCTTGAAGGGGGTATTTTCGGTTGTGGAAGATGATGAGTATCCAAATAACAGGCTCACAGAGCTTAGACATTGAACGATGGGAATTTCCTCAGGAAAATTTATCTATTCGGGTCAAAATGTATCTGAGTATGATAATGCGACGTATCAGATATAGGGACATGAGTTTGTTCTCAAGGACAAGGGTCCTGGGGTCTCACACATTCAACATAAGGTCCTTGGGTGGACCATTAAGGGGGATTCATTTAATGGACTATGCCCAGGGTGGAGAAATAGACGAACGTGATGCGCAGTTCCCATAATGGGATCATAGTTTTGGGTCATAGAACTCGGACCACGCTAGGGAAAGATATGGAATGAAAATGGTGAAGCTATTGAAAAAACCGATGTGAATGAGAACCAAAGAGGTAATGTTCACACCACATGTTCTCAAATGAGATCAGGCCATGAAGATGAAAAATAAGGGACAAGATTTTAGATTATTAGGGCTGGACCCAGAGACAAAAAATGCATGGGTGTTCCTGCGTATCCCCTGAGGATGGGAATCAATACATATTTCGTTCTGGAAGTTGTAATGTAGTTTAATTTCTTATGGCAAGGAAGTGCAGTGATCTTAGTTTATGGTCATAGAGCTTGAACTATAGATGGTAGGGAATGAGAGACACACGACGATGTAATTACAAAACCTGACATGAATGTGTACCTGGTCTGGATCATTGTGCGCTTCTTGAGGGAGTTTTCAGGTCAAGGACTGAAAACTAAAGTTAGGCAGAGCCCGAGAGAAGGTGCACGAACGTTCCTACGTTCCTCATGAGGATGGGTATCAAGACACATGAAGTCCTAATGATGTAACAGTAGGATACTGGTTCTAGGGATAATAAGGTTGTGTGGGTCTGAACTATGAACCAAAAGAAGAGGTATTTTATATATCTAGATAGACCTTTTGGATGAATAAGGGATTTAGTTTGTGGAGCGATGGGCCTAGGATATAATGTGAAGGCATCACCACAAGAATCAATCCATAAGCAGGCATTGAAAAATTGTATGGCGTGTGATCAATACCAAACATGATGTCCCATTGAGTGAGGACACCACAATTGAACACCATTTTTCGTCATGCGGCTAGAACGATATTGTCACAATTTAGCATCATGTGATGGGACCAACCATGCATTTTTAATGTTGTGTAGGATAGACACCATCATTTAAAGTCATGTGGGAATAATCATCATAGTTTAAAGTCACAAGGCAGAGAACTATATAAGAGATATGAGGTTCTAAAGGGGATGTACATGACATGATAAATCATACCTGACATGAATGAGGACAAGGTCCACACCATAACATGCACGATTTTGAGGAGGAAACCATGGGTTGAGGGTCTAGGAAATATCAAACGATAAGGTTACGGAGAAACTAGTTCCCAATTGAGCTGGACCTGAAGAGGAGATGGCCAAGAGTTCCTACGTATACCATGATGATGGCAATCAAGCCACATGTAGTTCTTGAAGGGGCCGTTTACTGTCGTGTAGGAAAAAATACAGTTTAATGTCTTGTGGGATAGGATGTAGGGGGGATAACTCCTAGAAATGGGAATATGTGGTGCAGATAATGTAAACCTGATGTGAATGGGGACATAATCCCATACCACACCACACAGTCCCATATGAGTTAAAGTCCCGAAGGTAGAATAGAATAGATAAATTAGTGGAACTCAAGATGGACCCAATGATATGAAGTCTAGGTGTTCCTACGTATCCCACGGTAATGGGAATCAAGTTGTACATAGTCCAAAAATAGATATTAGTTTGTGGTCATAGATCTCAAACAAGAGAGAGGTGAAACTCTTCCAAATAGGCGCAGACCTTGATCCAATCCATATTCCCACGTGAGTCATGGTCAGTGAGGGAAACAAGGGAGGGGGAGTTCTCGACAATACCTAGAATGTTTGTAGGGTTGAAATAGGTGTGGATCCTTGAATAATGCCTTACCACAATTTTTCCCTCCTACCGTGGAAATGTGCACTGAGCGATAGTACCAAGAGTGTCGAAATTCTATATTAGACATGATGAGGTGGAAAATGATTTGAATCATTAGACCGATATTGTGGGATTAATGGGGATGGTGTGATGGTGGAGGATAACAGTTGATCGTGTTTGAAACCCAGCAACCCTATCACGTTAGCCTGAAATAGGGACAAACAAATGAGCATCCATTGCTGACCATATTCACACCATGAGACTTGTATCGATTTGTTGGTTGAAACCCTTGAGGACGTTAGCCCTTTATGGTAGGAGATCCCTTGGGCCTAGAATCCATGCCATATGGGGGACACTTTAGGTGTGAATTCTTTCGGAAGCCCAAATAAAGGGGAACACGAATCCTGAAAAATTGGTGAAAACATGTCCAGGAATATTCTGACACTCTAGATTCTAGACCAGGGTTCTCATGGGAAAATTTGTGAATTGCTGTAGAGGTTTAAGGGGATCATATTCAGAGAATCCAATTTGGAAAGATGCGTATAGAACAATGAGATAGTTAATTTATCAGGAGAAAGAGGTACATGGCATTGTTGTTAATGACCTGCCGTGAATGAGGGCGTAAACCCATTCCACACCATACACCCCACTCCCTGGGTAACTGATTTCCAAGGGGGCATGGTGAAATAGAGATTTCTAAGAGATGAAGTTGGTACCAAAGGCTAGACATTTTGGGTAGTCCTATATATCCCATGAGGATGGGAATGAATACACACATAGTTCTATAAGAGATGCAGATAGGGGTTAGATACCCCAACGAGGGAGGTGTATGGTACATCGAGTAACCTGACGTGAATGAGGACATACTCCCACACCACACCGTACAACACATAGGGAGAACATGTGCCAGGGGACCGAGATGGCCATGGGTCCTGAGGCTGGGACATGGATGGAATGTCCTTGCTAGTTTTCAGTTTAATGTCTTGTAGTGAGGATGAAGGTAGTTGTAAGGCATCTCGTCTAAGGATCTGTACAACACTTTGAGTAACCCGATGTGAATGAGGACATTACCCCCACAACGTCGTACAACCCTAAACGAGAACATGATCCAGGGGTCTGAAAACAGCCGAGGGACTAAAGATTAGGCATCCCGATCAGATGTGGCCACAAAACCCTTATGTAGGTGTGACCTCATCGTAGTTCCTAATCCCACCCGTGCAATTCATGGAGTGGAAAACAAGGACTAGGTCATGGAACTCTCCTTCATATAGGGGTCAGATAACTGTAATTAACAAAAGGAGACTGCATCTTGAAGGTAAGAGGAGTAGAATGAACCAGTACACTAAATATTTGGGACAAATGTGGATGGTGATAATGATAAATGAAAGCTTCTAACCATGTTCGAAACGTAGCATCCATGTCGTGTGACCTGGAATGCGAACAAAAAATGAGGATCACCCGCTGGCCACATTCACAACGCAGGGCTCATGTCAAATTTTTGTTCAAAATACTTGAGGATGTTGGCCCGTAATGGTAAAGGGGCCCTTGATCCGAACATCCATGCCATTTGGGGTCCCTTTTGGACATGAAAGATGATGGAGTTTCAAACAAGGTTCATGAGCGAAGCGTAAGTGTGCATGTGCATCTCAACGCCAAGCAGGATGGTGAAAGAGGTGGAAGTCTTCAGTGAGCGGGACGTATGGTAGGGTTTTGATGAACTCAGCGTTAATTGATGAAAAATCGGGCACCACACCACATGTCCTGACCTGAGGGGGGATTCTAGAGTTTGGGTTGTGCCAACTGACAAAATGTCTGGGCGTTCATATGTATCCCTTGCGGATGGCAATCAAGACACAAGTAGTTATGAATGGGCCATGCAGTTTAACGTCATGCGGTAAGGACATGGGGGATTAGAAGTATAAGGAGGGATCACATGGTGTGACTGCCATAATATGGACATGAATGGGGCCATATAATCCTATACTACACCGTGAGGGGATCCCCCAAGATAACTATACCTAGGGGGAATAGTCAAAGATAATAGTTTGGGGGCTGGACTAGAGACGAAACATCTGAGCATTCCTACGTATCCCATGTGGATGGGAATCAAGCCACACATAGTTCTAAGGGTGTAATTTAATGTCTTGTAGGACGACATAAAATTTATCATCTTGAGGGACATTTCACAGTTTAATGTCATGTAGGACCAGATACAATTTAAGGTCATGTTGGAAAAAATACTGTTTAATGTCCTGTTGGTCCAAATACAATTTAAGGTCATGTTGGTCCAAAAATAGTTTAATGTTGTGTTGGAACAAATACTATTTATAGTCATGTTGGAAAAAATACATTTTAAGGTCATGTTAGACCAAATATAATTTATGGTCGTGTTAGACCAGATAGTTTAGGCAATGTATTTTTTGAGGAACTTGGAATTGGTGGGAGGAGTTATATGCTCCCCATCCATGGTTACCAGGGAGTATACACCATTGGGGTAAACCCTCTGAATTATGTATGGTCCTTCAAATTTGGGATCAAATTTCAATGGCTTCTATACAGGAATCATTGGCATCATTAAAGAAGGGACTAAATAACCTTGCAGGAAAGAGGGCAGGTGAACCCTCTTGTTGAAGACTATACCTATATTATTCTGATGTCTTTCTAGATTTTGTAGGGCATGATGTCTATTTTCATCAAGTAACATTAACTCAGCCATAAGAATCTCAGAAACCTCATCTGGAGCCTACTGATCATAGACCGTAGTGCGTAATGAAGGCATTTGAATCTCGATGGGGAGGACGGCCTTAGTTCCATACATCAGTGAATATGGGGTCACCTACGTGAAATTACAAGTCATTTTCTAATAATCCCAGAGGGCATTGGGGAGCTTGTCAAGCCAAATCTTATGGTTCTGACCAACCATTTTTTTTCAAAATGTTGTAGAGGGTCTTGTTGAACACATTGATCTTCCCATTTTCTTTTTCATGGTAGAGGGATGTATGGTTAGAACGGATTTTGTACATGGTGTAAAATTTCTTTAACTAGGACGCCTGGAATTTGGTTCCATTATCAGTGAGGACGACATGAAGGACTCCAAACTGATAGATGATATTGGATCTCATGAAGTCAATGATAGAATAGGCCTTGACCACCTTGAGAGGAACTACCTCTACCAACATGGAAAATAAATCTGTAGCAGTCACGATGAACAAACATTGGCGAGCTATAACCGGTGGATACGGTCCCACGACATCCATTCCTCAGACTACATAGGGTCAAGAGTACATGGTAGGGTGGAGAGGCTCCGGTGGCCGATTCATGAAGTTGGAGTGAACATGAAACTCATGAAACATTTTGGGGAACTCGACGCAGTCATGGGTCATGGAGGGCCAGAATTACCCCAGTCTTTGGTTCTGATGGGATTACATCGTCCAAGTCTAGTGGGAACCACAAAAACCGGAATGAACCTCTTGAATTACCTGAGAAATCTCGACTCCTTAGACGCAATAGAGGAGAATATCATCGAACCCGTGCTTATAGTGGATCTACTCAAGATTGGGACTACTCTATAGGGAAAACTATAGCACACGACATCAGATTCTCTCACACATGACCTGATCTTCTATAATATTACCATGTTGAAGGTATTCAACCAAAGGTATCCACTAACCAAGAGATACATCAATCACCGCATTCAGAGGACCTGGGGGAACAAGTGTGGAGGTGCCAATGGTAAGATAGATTACTCGTGGGCCGTCATTGTTATCTGGAATGACGAGAGGAATGAATCATCGATGTGCCACGTAGATAGTCTGGTCATCATTATTGGGTTCTGAAATTGATGCATCCAGGCCATCCAGGGTGTCAGCTCGACCATTTTGAAATTGTGGGACATGAGTAACTTCTTGCTAAGATGGGAACTAGGCCAGTAGCTAGAGAGTGCTTTCCAACAGTGGTATGAGCTCTGGATTTCTAATGATGTAGTCCCCATTGATCTGCATGATGACTAGTTTGGAATCCACTTTCACATGAATATAGGGAACATCAATATCGAATGCCAGATTGAGGATAGTGATGAGAGCCTGATACTCTAACTCATTGTTGGTGTAGACTTATAACAACATGAATGTGTCCGGTAGAATAGATTTTTCTGGTTTAATATATATGATACCCAAGACAACCCTGTTGAGATTGGGATCATGGAGCCTTCCGCCGGTGGGGCTCTGGGAAGCACCATCAAAATGTATCTACCAACACAGGATGGAATGATCTACTGAGAGGATTGCCTCATCTGGGAAATCTAGGCCCAGAGACTGGTCTACAGGGGTTGGATGGGAAACATGGAAATATTCAAACCCTTTATTATTAATATCCTTATGATGGACAAAGTTGATGTCAATGTACTGAAGTATTACCTCCCACCGTGCTAGGTAGCCGGTCAGTATGGGGTAGTTCAGAATGTACTTCAGCAGGTCTACCCGGGACACAAGCTGTACCTCATGGTGCTGCAGGTAATATCAAAACTCTTATAGTGTGAATACGAGCTGAAGGAATCTTTTCTCAATGAGGGAGTATATGGCCTCCGTATCACGGATCAAGAGGTTGAGGTAGTAGAGGTTTTTTCTAGTTCCCTCATCGTTCTTTTGGGTGAGAAGGGCACTGAGAGATCATTCCAGGGAATTCACATAATAGATCTGTGGTTTTCTGAAGATGGGTGGAATCAAGACCAGTGGTTGGAGCAAATGCTTCTTAATTTCCTTGAATGCAGTCTTGAAATTTTCATCACATTCATAGGTGGTGTCTTTTTTCATGAGCCGAGAAAAGGGCATACACTTTCCAGCCAGATTCGCAATGAATCTACGTATGTAGGAAAAGTGGCCTTGGAAGCCCCAAACATCCCAAATGTTTCTCGAGGGAGACTCTTCCTGATGGCCTAGAACTTCTCAGGGTTAATATTGATACCCCGATATCTGACAACAATGCTGAGAAAATTCCGAGAGGTGACCCCAACAAAATATTTCAATGGGTTCATCTTCAGGTGGTGATAATGGAGGAATCCAAAGACATTATCAAGGTCCTTTAGATGGTCCTATCACTGGAGAGATTTTACCACCAGATCATCCACATAGTATTCCACCAATGTTCTGAGTATTGGATTTAATATGCGATTCATGGCCTGCTGATAGGTGGCACCTGCATTCTTTAAGACGAAGGGCATGACTTAGTAACCAAACATACCTTGTGGTGCCCAGAAAGCTATGTAATACTTGTCCTCTGGCAACATTTGGTTCTAGTTATACCCAGTGTACCCATCCATTAATGAGAGGGATTGGAATATAGCTATAGAATCAATCAACTAATTTGTCATAGTAAAGGAAAAATCATCCTTTGGGAAGTGGTGGTTGAGATCCCAGAAGATGATGCAGACTCTGATCGGTCTGTTCTTCTTCCTGACTGACCCAATATTGTCTAGCCATTTGGGGTACTAGAATTCCAAAACAAAATTGGCTCTCATGATATTATCAACTTCCTCCTCTACCATGGCATAGTGATAAGGGTTCATCTTCCTGGGAGGATGCATGAACCCATGTTGATTTGCAGGGAGACCATGGCGGTTGATGGATATGTGAGGATCTAGTCCTGGCATCTCTTCAAAACTCCAGGCGAACACATCATGATGTTGTTTCACGATGTCAATGTACTATTGTTTCTACTCAAAGGACATGGATGAACTGATCAATGTTGGTATCAGGTCTACCACGATACCAAAGTTTACATATAACAACTCGTCTACTGCGGCAGAGATATCTTCTTCAAAGATAGGGGGAATCCTTTTAATGTTCACCTTCACTTGTGGAGGGGGAATCCTTGGCGGGAGGGGTCACTTATGAGTTGGTAGATCCCTACAAGAAGCTGGTACCCTCCTGAGCGGCAATGGACACCGTATCAGATGACTCCTGTGCTGCTGCAACCATAGAGATGAATGTTGTTGATCTGATCCCATATGGCCTTTGGCCCAAGGGGCTGCACTTGATGATATTGAAGAAATAATAGCATGTTGGCTTGATCTAATTATTCCCACCCGGTGGAAAAAACATGAATGATGTATCGTCGTTGCCATGGGCCCGACATCTCAATATCTTATGAGGGTAAGAGGCTCTGGGATCACCTGAGCCTGATTTGTATAGGTGTACGAGGTGATTTTCCAACATCTCTTAGACCATGAAAAGTGTTACCCTCATCCCAGATACATAGAATCAATGTCCCATGTCTAGGGTTTTATCTTCCAATCAGTGGATTGGAATGACATAGGCACTGTCCTGATCTATCCACAGGTCAGTCGCTTCAATGGTATGCTCAAAATGTTTTGTCTGAATCTGCATGTACTTGTTCTTGTTGTAGTTAGTTTCCAGATAGCGGGCCTCACAAGAAGTAAAGGGAGATACATCACCTTGAATCACACCCAATAAACCATTAAGGGAGTACTTAAGGCACTATTGATACGATGAGGGAATAGCCGCGTGTAGGTGGAGTCATGGACTTCCCATCAACTCATTGTAGGTGGTGTCCTGGGAGACTACCATAAATTTGGTGCTGGCAATTTGGCCCCCAAATAGGCTCTTCAAGCGGATCTTGCCGACCGGTGTCTGTTCTGTCCTATCATAACCATGTAATCCTTGGTCACAGGGACTCATGTCATCTTTAGACAATCCCATCTTTCACAGTGTCTGAGTCGGGATAAGGTTAATCCCAGAGCTGGTGTCAACAAGAAAATGGCGAACCTCCAGGCTATTAAAATGGAAAGTGATATACAGTGGGCATAAGTTCCCCTGTATGGTAGAACCCTCATCTTTTCTGAAGAATGATATTATGGCTTGGCATTCAGAATTCTCGATCACCTCAGCATTAAAGGCCTCTACAGCAGCTACCTCCGTCTCAAACTGGAGGGGTCTTCCGAAAGCCTCAACAAGGTACTCATGCATATATGATAATAGGATAAGATCCTTAATGATGGAGATCCTTTCTGGTATACTGGAAAGATGCTTAAGAACATCGAACCTCTACACCAGGCATGAACTTATGATTTCAGGAAGCCACTCCATGACCGGAGGCATGGCGGGCCCTGCCAGCTAAACCAGCAGTTGACTGGTGTTGGGAATTCCGCGCTGCTCAGTATTTGAAGCACACGAAGAACCTAATATACTAGGGATTGCTGACTGGGACTGGTTCTTAGTGGAGTGTGTCCGATCACGGTGATGCCTAAAAGGCTCTGCTTCGTCCAGTAGCCCAAATGGTGGTGGAGGAGGGCATGATGACACCAAATGAGGAGGTTGTGCATGCTGAGATCTATACTGAGTTTGATTCCTAGATTAGGTAGCATGCACTACCTTGATGAATGTTCTAACCAAGTCACTCTGATGGCCCATATAGCCACAGCTCCATTGACGTTGGCGATGAATGGGGACATTGGGAGGATCTTCCTGGTACTCCCCGTCGTTAGGAGTCATGTATGGGTTTACCAGCTCTATGGTATTATCTGAAGCATACCCTTGGCAGCCACATGATGATTTATCCACTACTAGATTTATTCTTATAGGAAACACCATCTCTGTTTGCATGAAGTTTCCAAGAGTACTTGATGTCAATGGGATCTATGAGGGACTTTTCCTTCCCTTGCATCACTGGAAACATGACTCCACTCACCCTCACTAACATTGCTACTATCCGACCTCACGAAAATGCATGCTACCTATGCCGGGGCTAGGATCGGCCTGAATATGTTGTTATCGTCATGGTCTTGAAGCCAATATTTGACCACATATCACTACTTGAGGGTATTCCCCATGATCCTGTGATAAGGGTTGTAGTTAGGGCGATCAGTGAAGTTCACTTCTTCTAGCCTTCTTCACTAAAGAATACGCACATTCCCTTGTTCTAAGGAACATCAGAAATAGCTAGGGGCCTAATTATCATTGAACAAGTATGTCTAATTTCTTCTGTCTAGAAAGGGGGGCCTTGGAGCATGGCCTTGATGAGGATCTGGAGGAGCCTTTCGAGGAGGCAGAGCCTGATTATCCCGCTTGAGTGGTGGTTTCTCATTACACGGGGGAGCCTGCTGATTTCGAGGTGTCCGCTACTGGGTCAGAGGCTGCTCTTGTTGTGGTGGGCCTTTTTGAGGAAGTAGAGACAGATCTATTGGTAATAATTCCAATTTCCTGGGGCTTCTATTTGGGCCACCACAACGGGCTCAGCCATGACGGCCCTCCAGGTGGGAATTGTTGGGGGGAATGGATGTGCCTGGATGGCCTGTTTCAGGACTTCCTCTAGGCACTAGGCTTTATCAGAGAAGTATCGTAATTCTCCAGGGAAGCTCTGGGTGATTAGAGATGGAATCAATTCGATCTTAACATTTCCCACATACATCATTAGTAATTTATCATGAGTCAGTGGCATGTAAAGGGAGTATTTAAGACCATTCCAGTAGAAGATAATGTCTGTGACACTCTCATCAGGCCTCTATTTGAACTTGAAGAGGTCTGTGATACTTTTATTCTACGTGGTGGAGATGAAATGGTACATAAACTTTATGCTAAGATCCTCCCATCCCACTAAATACATGATGTGGATTTGGCTATACCGGATGAATTCCGACCCTTCCAATGACTTTACAAACCACCAATGATTTGCCACCTTTTGCTACACTGGAGTCCCTAACATGATCCCACAACATGAAATAAAGTGGTCCAGAAGCTGCGAGGGGTCACCCGTCCCATTAAAGGGAGATAAGGTGTGATTTCCAAAACACAGGGGTGCTTGCATATCATTCACCAACACAGGATATGGATTGCCATCAGGTGAGTGTGACCTTGTCACGCTTCCAACCCCTCAAGGAAGGAAATTATTTCCACCATTTGATCATCTGGATGGGGGTCCCTATATTGATAGGGTTCCCTAACCACGAGTACTTTGGTGGGGTCTTCAACATGGTAATTAGGCCCAGCGGCTCGAGGAGCGACTGGTGGTATGGCCCTCAAGGAAGCTTGGGTAACACAAGCAGGGACCCTTGGATTGTCACAATGTTCTGAAGGATTTTGAGAGACATAACACCTCCTCTTTCCATAAGTTTTGGCCTCAACACTATCTGTGGTGGCAGGATGGTCAAGGTCACCTGAAGCCAGCTCACCGAGTGTAAGTTGTTCCCGCCCCAGTTTCCCTGGCCTAGGATTTCCATAGTCTAGCTATCACCCTACAGCGTGTCAAGCGTGGTGGTCATCGACCAACTTCTTCTATTCAAAACGTTGTTGGCACAACACATCCTTCTTAGGGTCCTCCTCTGTCTTCTGCATTGAGGTAGACGTGTCAGAGTGTTTTGTATCTCCGAGGTTCTATTTACCCTTGTCGTGACTTCGGCTAAGGACCCATGCCTTAGTGGGTGTAGGGAGACATATAAGATTCCTCTGATGGCGAGTAACTCTTCCCGATGCATCAAATAGTGGTGGCATGAACTTTTGGGGTATATCTCCATCATGAATCTCCAACTTGTTCTCCTCATCCACTATGTCGTCGATGTTGGTTGTGACCCTTCCTAATGGCATGTCCTTGATATCCCTTAGGGTGTTAGGCTAGCATTGGATAGGAATGAAGAGGAGGGAAGAATATTACTCCCAACCATGGATTTGTATGTGGGGGGAAGCCTCCTTTATATTCTTGTAGAGTACCTTGAAACTCTGAGTGCATTTCTCTCGGAGGACCCTACGGTGGCCAGGTGACTTAGGGTGCTGGGCCACATGGAGTGTGGCCAAATCCACTAGTTGATATTTCTTGCCAATTTCTTCATAATATGATTGTATCCTATGATAAACCACTCACTGATGAGGATGGAAGAAGTGTGTCGCCCAGAGGTTTTGGCGGAAACACTCAACTTCATATAGGGTGAAGGATTCTGGTGCGCAGAATGTCATTGCTACCATCGACCTGATCATCTCGGGGAAGTGGTCCACTACGAGGATATTATATATGCACCTTGGCTCGGATTCTGGATCTGGCCCTTGATTACCCCACTCATCAACCAGATGCAACCGAGAAATTGATATTGCTACTGAGATAGACCGTTGGGACAACAGGCTGGCCGGTGGGGAATACAGCGAACGGGCTGACTGACCACTGAATCACAGGATGTCCTTTGAGGAGTATAGCGACCTGGACACTACGTTGTGAGAATATGGGCTTATGGACGCAGTTTCCGGTGCAGAGGCTAGGGCTACTGGCAATTGGCCGCTCTGCTGCTCGCCCACCATCGGTCCCCAGAACAGCTCTTTGTGATCACTAGTTGAGGTAGAGAGTGCAATTTGTAATTATGGTGCCGATGGCATGACTATAACCTGTGAGCATTCCAAGTTATTATCCTCTTGGATAAATCAGTGGAGGTAAGTGGGAATCAGATGGTGCTCACAATCCAGGAGTACTAGGTTGATGCGCCTCATTCGTTCCCCAAAACATGACTCAGATGAGCGATGGTAGGGCTCCCGCGCTGAGTTGTATTCCGCTTCAGATTCTAAGAAGTATATTGATATGATCTCTATCTAGACAATCATAAAATCCTTCTTATGGTAGTGAAGATCTACCTTCCTGCCCCTAGATTTCTATTCTGGATAGGTTATATTTCTGACATGAGGAGGTACTTCGGTCGTACTGGTGCTGGGGCAGAGAGGGTTTCCTACTGAGTATGCTGGGGGGCATGGAGAATCATGACAGATGTTGAAGGGGACACAGGGAGGACCTCCATGGGTAGTGCTGGAGAGAGTAGGACCTCCGCTAGAGCTGGTAGGAGCATGGGGAGGACCTCCATGTTTACTTCCCCTAGTGACATCAGTGTGAGGAAGGTCCTCGTACTGGTCTAACTGAACACGTGTAGGACCTCCATGCTGCTGGTTGATAAAGTGTGGTTTTCCTTCGCTTATATGGTTGTTGAGGTGGGGAGGAACTTTGCTAGTAGTTTCGAAGACATGGGGAGGGCCCCCATGTTGAAGAGTGACCAGATATGGAACGTCGCCATACCTGTGGTCTGTGGTGGGAGGAATGACTCCATATCCGGTGTAGTGGGCACGAGAGAGACTTCTATTCTGAGCATCCCATTTGCCTGGAGGACCCTCATTTGGACTAAATGTGGCACGGGGAAGACTTCCAAGCTGAGCTTGGATGTAGGGATGATCTGCATTCTCCATTTTAGTGGTACAAGGAGGACCTCTACCCCAGGTGTCGTTGCCATGGGTTAGTCCGTAGTGGCCTCTACCTATTTCGGTGACCAAGAGAGTCGAGCCAACCTACCCATGGGGTAGTTGGGGCCTTGATCTAGGTCGGGCCGATGAATTTCTCTATTTAACATACATAAAGAGTGGGTGGTATGTGTCAGTGGTGGCTTGGGCCACAGTAGCTTCCGATGTTGACGCCCCTTGGCGAGCGTCCTCTTAGGCTTGTGCCCGACACTGGTGTCAGGTTAGATGGTACAGAACCGGTTGTGTAGGTGCATGTATTACCAACTATTATTCTAGTAATATAGGGAAGTGGCATTGACATGGACAGGTGGGATCCCCCTCTGGAGCCCCTGAACTGGGACTCTAATCGGGCTGGCCTAGACATCACGTACCTTATCAGTGTAGGGCAGCGAATCGTCGAAGCATTCTGGGGATAGGCTCCAAAAATGGTTATATGTTGGAGTGGGGAGTAGTGTCTCTCTATGAATCCCTCAGGGGAGACATTGATGACGAGGCATAGATGCCTCTAAATCCAGGCGGGCCATATCCCAATTAGGGACAATTCCCTCCACCTCATACTGGCATACAAAATCACTGATTACCCTTTGATAGATGACCTCGGACGGGGAGATATGGAATAAAGGTGCCATGGTCATGGGTGTAGAGTTCTTTTCTGGAGAGTCAGAGCCGCCCGGCACTGTCATGTTCTCACTAGCCCTACCCCTACATCGGTTGGTAGGCGATGACTGAATTCCAGGTGCAACATCTTGGTTTCTGAAAGCAGGGAGATTAACTCATCAGTGCCGAAAGAAAAAGGAAATAAATGACCAGGGTCCCAGAGCTATCCATTCTTCCATGGATGTCATGATTGATCCATGTTGACAGCATCACAGACCATGACATCTAACTTTCAACTGCCACAACATCTGGTGAGTTTCACGCGAGGCCTTCTATTTGCTTGGTGGGACCCATCGATGAATATCTGGATCCAGGGACGCGCTAATCCATTGATGTCTCAAATGCTACTAATATCTATATTTAGGAGACCACATTCATGTCAGGTTCACCATTTCTGTTTCTGACGCTTTCGTTGGGGTGTGTGCATCAGTCAATGGAAGACTCGCAACTGTTGCCTCACATTATCGCCTTCCAAAGGCGGGAAACATCCATTCCTTATTAAGAGGTGTTTTCTCCTTGACCAAAATAGGATGATGTAATTTCTATTATTCCATCCATGGATTCCTTCTCAGAACTCTTTACCTAGTATCGGTCTCCCTTATAGATTTAAGACATTGTTCGTGATACTCTTCATGGTTCCATATCTTCATGGACACCAGTTAATTACACTACTTATGTCGGGACATTCCAAAGGGTCCGGCTAGGGCAGCAACCTTCGGTCAGGGTAGTTGTCACATTGGAAATCACTAGCGTTTATTGAAATGAGAACACGGGTGCGTCTCATTTTCTTCCTCTTATTATACAGCTTATTGAGGGCACGAAATCCTAAGGCATCCCACATAGAACGTGGGGAATCATATTCCATAGGCAAGTATATGAGGTTTTCCTCATATTCCAATGTTAGACATAGGGAATGCTGGAGGTTTAACATCTGGCGGAGATGGATCAGACTGATCAGAACACTGATAAAAGTGGATCAGATGGGTGCAACCTCTAGAGGGAACATGGATTTTGGGGGATGGGTTGTCATGACCTCACCGGGATGTGGTGGCCCAGTAAATAATCAAGATTGATGATGGAGTGTTTGAATATAGTGGACATTGGATGGGATGAAACCATCATGATGGTGATGGTATTTTTGGTCTTGAGCCTTGAGGAAACTTCCTACATATCCCCATGGCAGGGAATAAAAGTTTGTGTAGTTTGATATGGCTGATGGGACGCCAAAGAAGGTGGAATGGGAGAATGGATGCATGTATTTGACCCTGAGGAATGGAACCATTGGGTTGAGGCTCGACCTTCCAAAAACACATTGGCTCGATGGGAAGACTAGATAATGGATATGAATTGGGGGCATGCACATAGGATGAAAACCCGATGATGTGTATGTGGGTCACACATGGTTAGCATCCCAAGATAGTCTAACGCCACTAGGACGAACCAAAGATGAAAGTCCCAGCAAAATAGATTACAACAACTTGCTGCTGAGTAGGGGACGCAATGACTTACCAGTGAATCAGATCACAATGTCTTACTGATAGATGGGGTTGATTCTCATGGAAGATTCCTTTGTACCCTTCCGAGGAGACTGAGATCAAATCCACATAGCTCGTATGGAATGGGGATCAGTGGAACAACGCGAATGAGGACATGTGGTTGAAATGGATGATGGGATTGAATGTGATAGATGATTCCTGCATACCATTCCTTATAAAGGATCAAGGACCTCATTGTTTATGGAGGAGTTTGGTGAAACGAGGCGGGGGACCCCACATTATATGTATGGGGTGAGGTCACCATTTAACGTCATGTGCTGAGGATGATGGTTCGTGGTAGTTTAACGTCAAGCACCTTGGATGAGGTGGGTTTGCTCCCCACCCCTAGGATTTACATAACTGATACCCGCCTTCCCCTGGGGGACATATGACATCAGTATTACTGTGACTAGAGGGTGTCGAGAGGTGATCTAATTGGGGGTCCACGTTAGCATGGATATGCGAAGAAGAAATAGTCGTTAGTGCACCTATGTAAAAAAGCATGAAACGATTTAATGAAACAGGTGGTATTTTCCACGGGACTTTGATGTTTCTTTGTGAAAACCTGATGGTCTGCATGGGAAAAAGAGTTGTAGAGGAAAAGGGGCTATAAAAAGAAGCCTTATGAGGCTCTAGTGCTCTATGAAGTGGAGGGACCTTGCAAAGGGATGTGCTTCATGAAGTACAGTCGCCTAGGCTAGGGATAGGGCATAAGTGCATATGGGAAGAGCATCACGAAGTGGAAAGGCATTCACGAAGCAATGGATGATGAATTAAGGGAACATTGAAAATCATATAATTGTGAAGCAATGTTCTTCATGATGGATAGTGACTGGCCTTGGCACATGGGTTACATGTGCATGGAGGGTGCTTTACCCGAGTCCCATTGGGGATCTCCTTCCTCTAAAAAGGCATGTGGGCTCTACGTAGGGAATCCTTCTTTACAGAGGGGGGGAATTCATGCGAAGGGAAGGAACATAGTGATGCCAAAGTACCATGAAGATCTCATGGGTCTCAGAGCACAAATGCTTCACGATTCAAGAGCTAGGAATGTGAAAGGTCAGAGAGTCCGTCCTTTGGACTTGATAAGAGAACGGTATTTATAGGCAGGAGGTGTCGTGATGCAAGGTTCACTCGGCGTGAAGATGAAACATGCATCACGGCGGGTCGCGAACAACAAAGGGGTTCGTGGAGCCGTCCCAACTCATTGCTTCCTGGATGGTCGCAAATATCAAAGGGGTTCATGGAGCCATCCCTCCTCCTTGCTTCAAGGTGGGTCACGAACATCGAAGGGGTTCGTGGAGCCATCCCGCCTCCTTGCTTCACGGGGGGTTGCAAATGTCAAAGGGGTTCACAGATCCATCCCACATTCTTGCATTTGTGATGGGTCATGAACATCAAAGGGGTTCGTGGAGTCGTCCCCCCTCATCACTTCATGGCGGGTCTTGAAGGAGGTCGTTTTCACTGGCCGCAGGGCTCTGGTGGGTTCGTGATCTGTCTTTGTGAGGCAGTCCCTAATTCTTTTAGGATGTCCGGTTTGCCCCTAATTTTGGCATCAAAAAACTTATTATACGTTTTATTCAATTTTTTGTTATATAATTAACAATTTTAGAGGATAACATATTTTATTACACAAAAGGATGTTTCCTATAACATTAAAGGATTCTTTATTTTGAATAATAGATCCATCAGGAAATTATATCATGATTGATCTTAAAATTTTCTTAAAAAGTTTTCTCTTATTGTATCCCTCATAGAAGTATTATACATAAAAACATTCTCCACATCCTAAGGAAATTGAAACATAATATTGGGTGAGCTGAAATAATCATTATGGTAAATCTTGATATATATCAATTGATTATTATAAGTATGATGAAGATAAGAATATGGGTATTAGCGAATTATTATAAAGTTAAAAAATCATACAGTATCTTTCATTAATAATGATGATATTAAATTTTTTGATTAAATAAAAATATATATCCAATATATGAGACAATATAAAAACTCCTTCATAAACCATTAATATAGTTTTTTGGGTTCATACTTAATTTTTTTTCTCTCATCCATAAGGCTAAGAACATGTCAGCTGAGTGTGGCACAATCAGATGCATTGAAAATCACTTCATTATTTAAGGATCACTTCAATATCTATTATAACACAGTGTAAAAAGTCCTATAGTAAATTGGGTTCACTCCACATTCCCATTTCTCTCATTGGGTATGGAGTTCAATATTATATTTGGTACACTCCTTATTCATTTTTTATTCATGGAAGAGAGAGTCCCATATTAGATTGGGTGCACTCCCTATTCCCATTCATGTTATCTCATGAGATATCATTATTTACCCAATTCATTTGAGTGCTATATATTTCCATGAACATTTGTCACATAATAAAAACCATACATATGAGTTCCATATGATCATAAAAAACTCATCATTTAATTGTAAACTAACTAACCCTTGGTAAATAATGATGTTTCATGAAAATATCCTTTAAAACCTCATAAGAAGTGAAACATATAAATAGTTTTATGGTATCATTATATATTTACCACAATGAAAGCGTAGAATCATTAAAGTATATTGATATAGTGGAAAATTATTTTATTATATCATTTTAAATATGATTTAGAAAACATGTGTTGAGAAAAACAATTTTGTAATGTTTAATCAACTAAAAAATTATAGAAAAATAATATTATAATTTTATTTATAAAACCATGGAAAATTTAAAATTATTCTTAAAAACATACCAAATATAAAAATCCCTTCATTCCTAAAATGTTAGAAAAATATTCGTTCTATATTTTTCAAAATTTTCATATATAGATCATATAAAAGTATTTTATAAATACTTTTTTAAACGATTACTAAGAATGTTATATAGGGTTGAAAATTGTATTAAAAATTTGGCAAAATAAAATAAAATTATTTAACCATATTAATGAATCTAGACCATGAAGAATAGGATTCCTATATGAAAATATAAAAAAGGCCTATTTTGTATAAATAATATTTTAGGAATTTTTTGTGTACAAAATTTGGAAAAATGAAAGAATACTCTAAAACCCTATAAATAACAAATGGAGACGGAAATGAAAGAGGTTGAATAGATAATTATAATATAATTCTATTAATCGAGAGTCAACTATAAACAATCCCGATTAAAAATGAGATTGTAACATTAACCCTTACCTCATGTCCCAACTTTGTTCGTACACACCATAAAAACCGTTAAAATAAATTTTGATTTATTATAAATATTATATAACAAATAGGTTACTTTTAATATTATATTATATGATTTAATAATTTTTTTTCAATAATTGTTGTTAATAATTATATACTAAAATAAATATTCAAGGTGTCATCTATTTGTTCTTTAATGATTTTTTAGTCTGGTGATTCATTTATATTAACCATCGACATGGTTTCATAATCTCTAAGAAATTAATTTTAATGAACCCTACCTTAGTGTCCCATATTTAGTGGTTACATTATTGAATTGTATCTAGATAAAATTAATCATATCTAAAAGGATTGAATATTTTATTTACCTTGGGAAGCAAGATACAAAATTAAAATTGACATAGTATTATAATACATCAAATGAAATATAAAATTTTATATTGGAAAACCGTTTTTCCATTTATATTATCCCTATTTTTCATTAATAATGCACTTCCTAGTTCCCTATGGAATGGAATCATTTCAAAGGGGTGAGCTCTATTGCAATGTTAGGGTATTCATTCAATATAAGATATCATGAACAAATACAACATATAGAATTTTCCCTTTTAAATAAATAAAACACATTCTATTTTATAAATAAATTTATCTTCAGGATTAATATGTAAGGAAAAAAAGATTTTTTATTTTCAAGTAAATTATATTTATTTCTTAAAAAAATTATGGGATTGTTTCAAGACCTGACTCTCTAAAAACACCTGACTAAGAGGCCCGATGAGCTTGGAAGTAAATTTTAATATTTTTTAGTTCATTTAAATAAATAGGTGAGATGATTTTTTAACTTTAAAACTAGTGCTCATATCAAAAATATGAGGGAAACATTGAAAAAAAATAACTGGATTCTCCTAAAATTGGCCAATCCTCGACCGAAGTGGGTTGAGGGAAAAATATAATTATTTTAATTTTTAAAGAAAAAGATAATAATAAAAAAAACATGATGTATTTTATTTTTTTGAATTTTCAAACTGTTGAAGTGAAATGAAATTTAACGGACTGAAACCACAAATATAGTTTCATAAATTAAATAGTGTAATGGCATCATTGTAGGATTTAATTGAAACGTTGTTTTGAATGTTTCTGTTAATGGTTGAGAAAAAAACACAGTATTTTTTGGCACAATCCTAGTTTTATTCTGATGCTCTGGTGGGTGATGACGATGAATTCCAATGACCGCCAAACAATGTATTGTGGAGGGTTGAATGGAAGACATGTTATTCCTCCAACCATTGAACGAATCATCTCCAATGAATGAGATACTCAGGTAGAGGATTGATTTGTGCATTAGTTTCCTCTTTCTTATTTCTTAAACAAAGAATAAAAATCAACCAACGAACAAGTTTTTCCAGATATAAATTGTTCTTGTAGGATGTTACAATTTTATTGGGACTTTATCATGGTTAATTTGTGATAAAATATCAATCCTTTATCCCATGTTTCTAAACATCTAACATAGAGGGTGTGCACCGACTTGAACAAGGCCTAATCTCCTCGGCCTGTGCGTTTTTGTGCATTATTCATGGCAACATTTTTTAAATGGTGACAAGGAGATTTTGAGGTCATATTAAGGAGGTTTACATCCCATGGAGGCCATAGGTGTAGAAAAATAGAAGAACAGACCACCATAGTAGGCCCGGTGGTTCATAGAATGCTCCACTGGTGTGCCACAATGATGCATCGGAAAGAAAGATGCGGACAAAGCCATCGTGTTGCGGAAGAAGTCGCCAGTCTCCGTACTGGGAGTGGGAAGACCCAGCCCGCCAACTGCATCGGACATGACACTGACAAGGTAATTGTGGCACGTCATGCGGTGGGAAGGCCAATATCCTTTAGACCATGGTGGAGGTGACCCCGTGGACACCTGTGGGGAAGGAGGGAAGACGAGACATCTAGCTGTGTCCTAGCCAGACAAGAGTTGGCCCACCAATAGAGGGTTGGGAAGGGGGTGGGACACTCTAGTGGGATGGGCCCCCCTAGCGGGCCTGGCCAGATCCACACCGAGTGGGATGGACCCACAGCCCAATGGGCTAGGCTGGATCTAGGTCGGGTTGGACTTGAGTCAGGTCGGCAGACCTGGGTCGGGATGGGTCGGTCTGACCTGGTCGGACCGAACCCGACCGACCCCATTTCGAAAAGTAACAGTAACTTTAAAATTAAGGGTCCCATTGATGATCTATTTTTAGTGTTGAAACCCTCACAACAAGGCTGTTCTTTTGGACTAATCTAAGGATACATTCATTTATGTTCATATATGACTATTGGCTTGAAGAGTATATTTTCCTAGAATCAAGTGCACTTCATATAGTAATCCTTCGATGGGTTGAGATTAGAAGACTACCAATAATAAACCATGTGTGGATCATCTACTATAGACACTAAGTGGATCAGATCGTAGAGACCATGTGTGGATTGGATCCTAGTGATCCACTATGGATTAGCCCATAGAAACCCTTTATGGATTAGTTATTATTGACCCTTTGTGTATCACGTCCATGATTCCCTACGTGGATCAACTACTAGTGACTCTGTGTGACCTAGTAGACCCACAATACTGATCTGTGATGATTACCTCAACGGTCCTAGGTGTAAAGTGTTCCATCTAACGATCATTAATTTTAAACTTTAGATTTTACCTAGTGTGAGATGTCTTATTTCGTGATCATTCTTCGTGGTTTTGTTATGGATTGCTTTGTGGTATTTCTTTTGGGGTTTGGGGTCCCTACTAAGTCTTTTCATACTCACCCATGTATGAGATTCAACCTCACATGTTGTTTCTAGTGCAGACGACCACCGTCTTGATGGAGGACATTGTGTCCTAGGACTAGGTGGTGCCCAGATAGACCAGGCACGTGGTGAGTGCTTCTATGTATTCTATAAAATACCTTACATGTACCCATCAGGTGCGGTTTTCCATGGCTGTATTTTTAGAGATCTTATGTACTTTATTTTCTTTTATTTTTTCTTTTTTTGGGTTTTTAATCTTGGTCATTTGATCTAAAACATGTTCTTTTACTCAGTGTTTATTAGTCGCATGCTTGTCTTACCATTCACATTTTTAGGATGTGATTTTCTGTGTGCACGTACAGGTACTCAGGAAACTACCTCCCATTTTGAGGTTGATTCCTTCAGCACTTGTCGCCTACTCTAATATTTTGAAAGGAGGTCTTGGAGGAGTCACAACACAATCCTTAGGGGACAAGTCATGAGAAAGTGGTATCATAGGTGGTTCATTATACCTCAAGGATCGGGTGTCTTTTTTTTGGAATCATTGTTAAATATTTTGAGGTTGACTTCTAGATTCGGGGAGTCGAAAGTTAGTGAAGTGGCTGATGTGTCCATACACTAGGATGACAAATTCTTCTTTTTTGGCTCCATATATAAAAAAAATAGTTATAGGCATCATATAGTAAATGATTTTTTCCACATGTTTTTCATGAAAAAGAGTCGAATCACCATGTATAATCTATTAACAATGGTATATCTATATTTATTTAAGGATGCCTCCATGAAGACATCCAACTAGGGTTCAGATACGAGTTCGTGAGGAAATCCAACCTTGAGATGAGGTGTCTGTTCAATGACTTATGCTAGAGATGTCCCCATAGAGTGGTCAACCAGTATTACCACCACCTGTGGATCAAAAATTACTATAGAAGATATCTGTAGAGTATTCACATAGGCTTAGTGCCTTGCATGAGTTCTAGAGACAGTGACACCCCATGTTCAAGGGAGAGATAGATCCTTCGTCTTCTGAGGACTACCGGGAGGCAGTGATTTGGGGCTTCCGTTTAGTGTGGATTCAACATGACTAGAAGAGGATCATTGCCACAAAAATACTTCAGGGGTCAGTACAGAGACGGTGGAGTATGACCATTTGGACTCATGATGAGGAAACCCTCTCTTTGGATGACTTTGAGTGACTTTTCCAGGATGATTTCATCCCACAACCTTGCGCTTAGTGTGCATACATGAGTTTCTTCAACTAAAGATTGAAAAAATGTTAGTGGCTGGGTACCCTACAAGGTTTACAGACCTCACCAACAATACGATGAATATGGTACAAGACACTATATTTATGTCCCATACCATTGATTAGGGACTCTGAGGGGAGATCAGAGCATCGATGATTTCCCATAGGATACCCACTCAGGATGGAGTGCTAGAGCAGGCACTAGTAGTGGCGATTTTCCTCATAGAAAAGGAATAATCACTGGGAGATACCCCTGGGTGATAGATGGTTGAGTCATCCATAGTGGGAAATGAATAGATGACGCCAAGGTCCAAGAAAGCCAGACCATCCGTCTGGCTACCCCAATACAGACGGTCGGTGGTGAGAGCCTACCAAGCCCATGGGGGTCAGTAGAGGAGTAGTGAATTCTACTCATGCTATGGGTACAGATACATTCCTCGTGACTACCTGACCATCCACACAGATGATCAAAAGACGATTGAGGGACCACCGAGGTAGATGTTGAGATAACAGCTAGGAGGTCCACAGGGCGGCATACCTAGTGGGAGAGTAAGTCTAGAAGTAGGCAGTGAGAAATGGTTCGAGGTACTACCTCCAACACCCCCATGTGATCTACAATAGACTCAAGGAGCAGGTGGATATGGGTGAACTCAACTTTAGGTCGTGGAGGCCTATGAAAACAGTTTTCTAGAGATTATTATAGGTATGATCTGTGTATTCTCCACCATATTTTTAGTTCTTATATAAACAGGTTCTAGTCACTATTTCCTTTCCATGAACTATGATCAAGGCTCAGTGGTTCCGGTGAAGCTGTTGGCTCGATCCTTGTTATTAGAGGCTCATATGGTAGGTTATTTGATTATTAAACATTGGTTCTAGTAGTGTATGATTACTATTAGAGGTAAGAGCTTCAGTAGGAATCTCCTAGTAGCGGCATTGAGAACCTAATACATCACCCACTACTAGAAAAACAGGTATTTGCGACGGGATCCCGTCGCAAATGGCCTTTTGCGACGGGGTCCCGTCGCAAATGGCCCGTTGCTGAAAACGCCGTCGCAACTAAACTTATTTGCGACGGGACCGTCGCTAAAGCCTTTTGTTGCGACGGGCATTCTCCCCGTCGCAAATAGTATTCCGTATTTTTGTAAAAAACTTTTTAAACAGTTTTTGCGACGGTCCCGTCGCAAATACCTGTTGCGACGGGCCCGTCGCAATTAGTTTTTGCGACGGAACCGTCGCAAAAACTCTTTTTTAAAAAAATAAAAAAAAATAATAAGAATAGTATTTGCGACGGGAATCGGGACCCGTCGCAAATACTATGAATAGTATTTGCGACGGGAATCGGGACCCGTCGCAAATACTCTTTTTAAAAAAATAAAAACCTATTAATAATACTAGTATTTGCGACGGGCATAGTATCCCGTCGCAAATACTATAAAAAAAATAAAAAAAATAAATTATTAATAAATTATTTTAATTAATATAATAATAGAATTATAATTTACAAATGAAAATAATAAATTATTTTAATTACTATAATAATAGTAGAATTATAATTCAAAAATAAAAATAATAGAATATTAATAAATAATTTAATTAATATAATAATATTATAATTATAATTCATAAATAAAAAAAATATTAATAAGTTATTTTAATTACTATAAAAATAATAGAATTATTTTACATTCAAATATTAAAATAATTCAAGTATTACAAAAAAATAATTAAATTATAATATTATAAAATTTTAATATATATATAAAATTTAATATTATAAAATATAAATATTATTATTATTCATATTAATATTGTTATTTAAAAATATAAATATTATTATTATTCATATTAATATTGTTATTTAAAAATATAATATTATTAATATTTTATAATGAGACAGAAACTACGAATAGAAAAAAAATATTTTTATTTCACAAATTTTATAACAGAAATAAAAACTCTAATCTGTAGGAGGGGGGGGAGGTGGGGGATCTGCAGATGGTGGTGGAGGAAACTCCATCCCTAAAGCATGAGTGAGTCGGCGCATGTACTCCATCTGCTCCTGATGCTGCTGCTGCCACCAACTCGTCTGCTCCTCGTACAGCTGGTGCTGGCGTCGACACTCCTCCTCATGCTGCTGACGCATCTGCTCCTGCTCCTGTCGGAGACTCTCTATCTGTGCAGTCTGAGATCGCAACTGCTCCTCATACTGTGTAGAAGTAGATGCAAGAGCTCCTCTCGAGCTGGACGCCAACATCGCAGCACTTCCATAATAATCTCCGGGAGTCAGTCGAGAGCCGATACCAACTACCCGGCCTTTCTCGAAGGCATACTGGGTGGCCTGCATCCATGCCGCCTCATCAAACTGACGGGCAGTGGTCTGATCTGATGACTCGGCCTGACTCTCAGGCCGGGCCTGTGCCGCTGCAGCCTCATATGACTCCTATAGTTGCAATTTAAAATTAAAATTGTGAATATATTATATGTAGTTAATTTTTAAACTTGAAAACAAATAATACTGACCACGATGTGATGCTGAAGATCACCTCTGAGCTCCCCAGTAGCAGGATCACTATACATCCTCCGATATACGTCGTACTCTGTAATATCGGGGTGCTCGACAGCCTATAAGAATAAAAAATAAACTATTAATATTTATAGTTATATAAAATATTTATAAATAATGTACGTACCAGATGCTGTCTATGAGTACTGAAAGAACGACTCCCAGCTCGATGAGTCACCTCCTGCCTCCCCCGATTCTGCCTCCCCACCGATGATCTCCTCTGAAAGGCACCACTCAACCAGTGCGCACATAATCCATCCCATACATGGGATGAAATGTACTCTGGTCGGTGTGCTCTACATGACTCATCAAAATATGACACTCCTGCTTTCTTCATCGCAGCTTTTCTTAAATTGTGCAAAAACTGACGAAGGCGATCACGCATGGCCACCTCCCATGCCTCGTGGATGGCGTCACGCATGGTATCCTCGATCGGATACCATAAACCCTACAAATAAATCAAAATATCAAGTTAGAAATGAAATAATTTTCAAAATAAAAATTATTTATTTACGTACGTACCAACCAATGACCGAACATGGCCTGCTGCACATCAATGGGAATCTGCTCCCATGTGGTCCACGGCTGAGAGAAATAGTTGCGCAAAATAGCGCTGCCCTGTCCGACTGCTATATGCGAAAAACTGAAAAAATAATAAACATTTATTATGTGAATAGATTAATGAAATCTTAGTCAAATTCACAGGTTATTACACAGGTTATCACACCTCCGGGTGCGCGGATCAAACCCAAGACGTGGACGTCGCTCGGGGACGGGGTCAGGAATCATCAATCGTGCAAGACCGCGCCCCCTCCGCGTACTCCCTGGAGCGCCTGCAGGCTGAGAGTCATCTGCCAGCAACTCATCCGCATCGAAAGGCAGGTCAGCCTCCGCCAACTCACGAAATGTGGCCTCGTCCATCTGAAACAGAAAATGTTAATATTAGCAAATAATTGATAATTACTATTATATATACATATATACACATTATGATTGTATATAAATACCATGGAATTCTATAAGTGTTCATCTTCATCATCATCTTCATATATGTCAATGTCATATTCATATTCCTCCTCAACATCATCGATATCCATTCGAGTTGCAGTTGCTTCATCTCTTACCATTTCAAATTCATGTGTGACATCATTAACATCATCGTCATCACTGACTCTTAAATGTGGGGTGTCATCATCGATACTCATATCTCTTTGTAAAAAAGATTGATTTTGAGTACTCTCTTGAAAAACTTCAATTCTTTGCACATCAGTGAAAGCACATTCACTTTGACTAAACTGATTGTCTCGAATTTTGATTTTTATTACACTCCACCAATCAGTCAAGTCTCTTGATGTTGCACAGTACTTTGCATAATAAACTTGATATGCCTGTTGAGCCAATAAGAATGGTTCATTTACTGCGAGAACACTTTTACATTTAATATCGATGATTCCATGAGTCGGATGAACACGCACGCCTCTCTCTGTATCCAACCACCGACATTTGAACATGGTTATGTAATGTTGTCCAAGATAACAGAGTTCAATGATTTCATCAAGTATGCCATAAAAGTCAACTTCATTTTCTCGATGATGAGATCCTCTCAAGCTAACTCCACTGTTCATTGTTTTTTTCGATTCCCCATATGCATGTGTGTGGAATCGAAATCCATTCACCACATATGCATTATAAGTTTTAACAAGTTTGGAAGGTGGGTTACTCAATACCCACAGCCGTTTGTCAATTTTATCAGCATGTCGAGACACCTGAAGATTTGCGAAATAATTATCAATATAGTAAACTATACATTGAATGAGTTGCTAAATGATAAAGAATTTATGTTACCAGTTTTTAAAACCACTGAGAGAAATTTTTCAGTCGACGTTCTTCGAGAGCAGCTGCTGTAATTTGTGGAATTTGTTTCTTGATATGATTATCATACAACCTATAAAAACCAAAGTTATTTACTGTAACATAAATGATAGAATAAGTGATATAAACACTTATAGTACAACTGATGTCATCTCTTCACAGTTGAGCAGAACATACGTATGAGCTGTATGATGTTCATCATCTGAAAGCCAGCGTTCAGAAACTCCACCAAAACCAAGCTCTGACTGGTTGAAAACAGATAATTGATTGTCAATTTCATCAATATTCCTCTCATTCCGTCCCATTCGGTTGTGTTTTGAAGGATACTCAGATTCAAAATAATGGGAGCAGAAAAAAGATATTTCCTCTTGCAAATAAGCTTCTGCAATAGATCCTTCAACAGATGCTTTGTTGCGTACTTTTCTTTTCAATTTTTGCATGCATCTTTCCTCTCATTCCGTCCCAACTCAGGATTTGAAGCTATATCAGCCGGAGTTTCTGTATGTTGAACAGATGAACCTGCAACATCATGTACTAAATCTTGAAACTGGGATGGATCCGGAATCAAGTTGGTATCATCTGCTCTGGAACTGCGTTCACCGTGTTGATACCAAAAAACATAATCTGCTTGAAAACCAAAACGCAAGAGATGTTCCCCCACTTTGTCAAACGTGTCAAACGTTCTCAATGCACATTTTCTACAAGGGCATTTTATCTTTCCTTCTGAAACAAATTCTGAATTTGATGCCGCAAATGATAAAAAAATCTCCACACCCTCTATATATACTGGATTTAAACCAGAACCATTTGGATTTCTACGTTGATTTATCCATATGCGGTCATCTAATAATGACTGTTGACGACCTCGTTGTTCCATATTTTTCTATAAAATAAAAAAGCATTACTGGTTTTGAATAATTTGTTAGAAAAAACACACAAGCAAGGATTACTAATTATTACAATTTATTACTAATTATTACAATTTGTTGCTAATTATTACTATTTATTACTAATTTAGCAATACTTAGCAATACTTAGCAATACTTAGCAAAAGGAAAACTGCTTGAATAATGAAAGGAAATTTGGTAATCATCGTTGTGGAGATGGTTATAAATTTTCCCTTCATTATCCAAACAGATTTCGTTTACTAATTATTAGTAATAAAAAAATATTATCAATATTTACGAAAAAACAATATTAATATTATTAAAATAATAAAAAAATTAAAAAATATTAAAATTATCAATATAGCAATACTTAGCAATACTTAGCAATACTTAGCAAAAGGAAAACTGCTTGAATAATGAAAGGAAATTTGGTAATCATTGTTGTGGAGATGGTTATAAATTTTCCCTTCATTATCCAAGCAGATTTCGTTTACTAATTATTACTAATTATTCCTAATTATTACTAGTTATTACTAATTATTCCTAATTATTTGCAATTATTGGTAATTATTGGCAATTATTGGTAATTATTCCTAATTATTCCTAATTATTCCTAATTATTACTAATTATTCCTAATTATTACTAATTATTCCTAATTATTACTAATTATTCCTAATTATTACTAATTATTACTAATTATTACTAATTATTCCTAATTATTCCTAATTATTCCTAATTATTACTAATTATTACTAATTATTCCTAATTATTCCTAATTATTCCTAATTATTACTAATTATTACTAATTATTCCTAATTATTACTAATTATTCCTAATTATTTGCAATTATTGGTAATTATTACAAATTATTACAAATTATTACAAATTATTGGTAATTATTGGTAATTATTCCTAATTATTTATAATTATTCCTAATTATTACTAATTATTACTAATTATTCCTAATTATTCCTAATTATTACTAATTATTCCTAATTATTTGCAATTATTCCTAATTATTTGCAATTATTGGCAATTATTACTAATTATTGGCAATTATTGGTAATTATTGGTAATTATTACTAATTACTACAAATTATTGGTAATTATTGGTAGTTATTCCTAATTATTCCTAATTATTACAAATTATTACTAATTATTCCTAATTATTACTAATTATTCCTAATTATTACAAATTATTGGTAATTATTACAAATTATTGGTAATTATTACAAAATATTACAAATTATTAAAAATTATTACAAATTATTGGTAATAATTGTTAATTATAGGTAAATATTCCAAAGTATAGGTAAATATTCCAAATTATTGCTAATTATTTCTAATTATTGCTAATTATTGCTAATTATTGCTAATTATTGCTAATTATTGGTAATTATTTCTAATTATTGGTAATTATTGGTAATTATTCCTAATTATTCCTAATTATTGGTAATTATTCCTAATTATTGGTAATTATTCCTAATTATTGGTAATTATTCCTAATTATTGGTAATTATTCCTAATTATTACTAATTATTCCTAATTATTAATAATTATTAGCAATTATTGGTAATTATTACAAATTATAGGTAATTATTACTAATTATTGTTAATTATTGGTAATTAATCCAAAATATAGGTAATTATTACTATTTATTGTTAATTATTACTAATTATTATTATTTATTGTTAATTATTACTAATTATTACTAATTATTCCTAATTATTACTAATTATTGCTAATTATTGTTAATTATTACTAATTATTACTAATTATTGGTAATTATTGGTAATTATTACTAATTATTACTATTTATTGTTAATTATTACTAATTATTATTATTTATTGTTAATTATTACTAATTATTACTAATTATTCCTAATTATTACTAATTATTGCTAATTATTACTAATTATTGCTAATTATTGTTAATTATTACTAATTATTACTAATTATTGTTAATTAATACTAATTATTGGTAATTATTGGTAATTATTACTAATTATTAATATTTATTCCTAATTATTACTAATTATTCCTAATTATTACTAATTATTCCTAATTATTGCTAATTATTTCTAATTATTACTAATTATTACTAATTATTACTAATTATTCCTAATTATTACTAATTATTCCTAATTATTACTAATTATTACTAATTATTCCTAATTATTCCTAATTATTACTAATTATTCTTAATTATTTGCAATTATTCCTAATTATTGGCAATTATTACTAATTATTGGCAATTATTGGTAATTATTACTAATTACTACAAATTATTGGTAGTTATTCCTAATTATTACTAATTATTACTAATTATTCCTAATTATTCCTAATTATTACAAATTATTACAAATTATTGGTAATTATTGTTAATTATTGATAATTATTGTTAATTATTAATAATTATTCCAAATTATAGGTAATTATTTCAAATTATTGGTAATTATTGGTAATTATTGCTAATTATTGGTAATTATTCCTAATTATTGGTAATTATTTCTAATTATTGGTAATTATTCCTAATTATTCTTAATTATTCCTAATTATTACTAATTATTCCTAATTATTACTAATTATTCCTAATTATTACTAATTATTCTTAATTATTACTAATTATTCTTAATTATTCCTAATTATTCTTAATTATTCCTAATTATTGATAATTATTAGCAATTATTGGTAATTATTGATAATTATTACTAATTATTGGTAATTATTACTAATTATTACTAATTATTGTTAATTATTACTATTTATTGTTAATTATTACTAATTATTACTATTTATTGTTAATTATTACTAATTATTCCTAATTATTCCTAATTATTACTAATTATTGGTAATTATTACTAATTATTACTAATTATTACTAATTATTACTAATTATTGGTAATTATTACTAATTATTAATATTTATTCTTAATTATTAAAAATTATTACAAATTATTCCTAATTACTATTAATTATAAACAATACTAATAATTTAAATTTATTAAGTAAGAAAACAATATAAACATAATTAAATTACAACTAATCAAAAGTAATTGAAATTAATACAAAATTAAAAATAAATATTAAATTAAAATGAACATAAATACCTTGAAAATTGATGAGCTCTGATCGTTCTTCGAAACTTTAATAACAGCTCCGAAGAAAAAAATTCAACTGAACAAAATCACAAATTTAGAAATAGAAATTTTAGAGCAGAAGAAGGTAGAGAATGAGAATGATTTGAAAAAAACGGATGGGGGTATTTATAGGTTAGATTATTAGCGACGGGTCCATTTGCGACGGGAATCCCGTCGCAAATAGTATTATTTGCGACGGTGCCCGTCGCAAATACCTTCGCCGGCATTTATTACGGTCAGCCGGTAAATAGTTATTTGCGACGGGACCCGTCGCAAATAACATGTTAGTTGCGACGGGAATACTTTCCCGTCGCAAATACCTTTTACCGCCGCCGGTTATTAGCGACGGGGAAAGGCTTCCCCGTCGCAAATAGTTTTCCCCGAATTTGGCGCCAAAGCCCGGGAAAACTATTTGCGACGGGGTAGGCTTCCCCGTCGCAAATAGTTTTCCCACGATTTGGCGCCAAATCGCGGGAAAACTATTTGCGACGGGGAAGCCTACCCCGTCGCAAAAGACTACTTATTTGCGACGGGTAAAGACCCCCGTCGCAAATAAGTTTTTAACGGGACTATTTGCGACGGGATTTATTCCCGTCGCAAATAACCCGTCGCAAATACCCATTTTTCCCGTAGTGACCATGGATATAGATTGGTTATCCACAGTTCATGCTAAGATGGAATATGATAGGTTTAGAGTGTGGTGTGTCCATGAATAAGAGACCATGTTTTCCTTCACCGGAGATATGGTAACCCTTACAGCACATGACAAAATTCATCATAAGAGGGTTCATCTGATCACTCACAAGTTGGTTTTCCTCACCCTCCGTGTTGTGGACAAGAGGAGTCGGAGTTTTCCTATAGTGGTGGATGAGTAAGAATATGTCTTTTTTGAGGATTTTCAGGGACTACCTCCTCACAGGGAGGTAATATTTTTCATAACCCTGTACCCCAGGATGACATCGATATCTACATTGGAATATCACATGGACCCCATAGAGCTTCGTGAGATTAGGGTACAATTGGAGGAATTACAAGAGAAGGGCTATTTGAGGCCCAACGCTTCACCATGGGCCACCCTAGTATTGTTTTCCAAGAAGGAAGATAGAATCATGAGGCCATATGTTGAGTACTGGAACCTAAAACATTTGACCATGATGAAAAAATATCCACTTTCATGAATTGTGCCTTTTTCGACCAAATGAAGGGAGCGAGGAGGTTCTCAATGATAGACATCATATCATGCTATCTCCAGATTTAGGTATGGAATGAAGATGTACGGATGAAAGCCTTCAGATGTCGGTATGAAAACAATGAGATCTTGGTGATGTTCTTTGGAATTAATGATTCCCCAAAAGTTTTCAAGGGACTCATGAACATGATCTTCTAGCCTTACCTCAATCACTTCGTGGTGGTATACATTTTTGAAATATTGGTGCACTCAGTGTCATAAGTAGAGCATTCTAGAGACCTAAAAATACTCCTATATACACTTTGAAATAGCCATCTTTATGGGAATCTCTCAAAGTATTTGTTTCGGATTTTGGAGGTCCACTTTCTAGGACACGCCATTTTGAAGGGTGGAGTGGCTGTGGATCTAGTACAGATAGAGGTAGTTCATACTTAGGAGCCACCTAGGAGCGTGATTGTGGTGCTGAGTTACTTGGGGTTGGATAGATACTACAAGAGCTTATGAAAAACGTTTTGAGAGTAGAATCACCCTTATCATCTTTGAAAAAGAAGGGAAATCACTTTTTGTGGATGGAGAAGTTCGAGAAATGTTTTTGGGAGCTGAGGTGGAGACAAAAGATTACCTCCACCTTGAGACTACAAAATGAGAGCATTGGGTATGTATTTTTCTATAATGAATTATGTACCAGTCTGGGATATGTCCTGATGTATGAGTGAGAAATGATCACCTAAATTTCATGGAGAATGAGGTAGAGTGAGCAGAACTATGTGACCCATGACATAGAGTTAGCAGTAGTGGTATTTTCTCTAATGATTTGGCAGAACAACTTGTTGGGTGAACAATTTACTGTATACTCTGTCCATAATAGTCTTAGGTATATCATCTCCCAAAATTACCTGAACATGATCCAATGGCAATAGCGTACCATCCACGTGCATGAAACTGTGCCCAACATCACCATTCGGTGATCGATTCCTCTAGTGTGTGTTTGGTTAAAACAATAGAATATATAGGAGAGCAAATGGTAGCGGGATGGTCAGACTTGTGCTTAGTACCCATATTTTTTTGTTTAGTATTTGTTTTGGATTTCTTCTATGTAAACCGCTAATGTGGGGAGAATTTAATGTCCCAAAAATTATATGTAATTTTTATTAAATTATATTGGAAAATTTCAATACCATATGCTCTGAAGACAACAGAATTTTGATGCTCGGTGAGCCTGAAATAAAATTATTAATTTATTTAGTTCATTTAAATAAATGGGATAGTGGGTTTTTATAACTTTTTTCCGATGCTGAAATTACAAACCTAATGGAACAGTTGAACTCAGAAGAGCAGGATTCTCCTAGGATGGACCCAAACTAGACTGACATGCGTCGAGGGAAAATGTTATATTTTTGACCATTTAATGAAAAATTTAAAAATAAAATAATCTTAATTTATTTTATTTTTATGAATTTTCAAAAGTTTGCAGTGAAACGACATTTAACAGAAAGGAAATAAAAACATTGTTTCATAAATGAAAAAAATATTTCATCATCATTGAAGAATGTAACTGAAACTGTGTTTCATGTTTCATCATATAATGGTTGTGAAAAAAATGCAGGATTTTTGGCACAATCCAGGTTTTTCTCTGAAGCTCCGGTGGGTGACGATGATGAATGTTAATGACCTCCAAACAACGAATCATAGAGAGATGACCAGATAGTGTGTTCTACATTTAGGACACGAACAAATAATCATCAATGAACAAGTTAATCATGTAGTGGTTATTTTTTGCTATAGTTTCCTCATACTTCATTTTAATCCAACAAACGCATATCAATGCGTGAACAGGTTGATCCACAGATTGCTTGTTCTTGTGGGAGGGTACTCTTTTCTTGGGGTTGCATCAGGGTTAATTTGAAATGGAACATTAATCCTTTTCTCCAATGCTTTCAAACCTCAAAATCAATGGGTGTGCACCGACACAAACATGTATCGAGTCCCTTTGTGGTGTGGGGTTTGTGCGATCTTTCGGGCCGCATTTTCCCTATAGCGGTAAAGTGATTTTGATGACATAGTAGGAAAGGTGACATCCTGTAGATGTTAGAGGCATATAAGACATTAATAAAAGTCAACCTGAGTATACCCAATTATCTCAAAGTGCTCTGACAGTGATCTAGAACTAGTGGGGGGGGGGGGGGTTACCCCAATAGCACGTCGAAAACAGTACCACTACCCGAGCCATGGCAATTCTGTACAATCCTTTGACCTCTGTTCAAGCGGATGGTGGTGGATGGACATAGCCAACCAACCAAGATGGATACACCATGGATATGGAAGTCATGTCATGTCAAATGGAGGGATGATCAATTTCCTTTAGACAGTGGATAAGGTAGCCCCGTGGTGACCTGTAGGTCAGGAGGGCAGAGGCAGAATCTGGGCGTGTCTTGACTAGACATGATCTGGCCTGCCGACAGCAAGATAGGATGCCCTAGCAGGCTGGAACCCCACCCCGAAGGACATGCCACGTCAGATACAAGTCAGGATGGGGTCGGTACAACTTGGTCGGGTTGGTGGACTCTTATCAGGTTGTGTCGGTCTGACTGGTTCAGATCTTCCCCTTTTCTGAAAAACGTCTATAACATTGAATCTTGACATCCCATTAATGATTGGATTACTGCATTGGAACCCATGTTACGAGGATATTATTTTGAATGATTTATGGAAACTTTAGTTGAAGTTTAAATATGTCGATTGTCTTGAGGATTATATTCTCCTGGAATTATGCACGCTTTATGTGGGAATCCTATGATGGGATGAGACAAGAATACTGCCATCTAGTTACTCTGTGTGGATCATCTCCTTGCGACCCTATATGGATCATATCCTATAGACCCTATGTGGAGAAGTTCCTAGAGACCCTCAGAGTTTTATATCATAATGACCCTCAATGGATCATCTCCTAGAGACCCTGTGGGTATCAGCTCTAAGAGACCCTCGGTGGATCAGTAACAAGTGACACTATGTTACCCAGCAGACCTATGGTACTAACCTGTGATGAGTATCTCAAAATTCTATGTTGATATGTGTTGCAACTGATGGTCTTGGTTTCCATACATTAGATTATACCTCGTGTGAGTTTTCTTTCTTCATGATCATGCATCATGGTTTGATTGTGGATTGTCTTGCAGTATTTCCCTTATGGTATGGGGTCCCTACTGAGCATTTAATTAATCATCTTTCCCAGGTATTTGCCTACACATGTTGTGTGTGCTGTATATGATTGTTACACTGATGTAGGGCTTGGTGTTCTAGGACCCTATGGTGCCCATTCAGTTCAGGATGGTGGGGTGTTCTTCTATGACTTCCAAAAGCTACTCTAAAGACACCCATCATTCTGTCAGAAAATGGATTTTCTGAGTTATTCTATACTTTCCTATAATTTAACATATATTTTTTTGGGTATGTATTCTGGACCATTTGACATTCAAAATGATCTTTTATTCAATTGTTGTTAGTGGAATTCATGTTTTAACATTCCCATTTTTGGGATGTGGTTGTGTGTGTGCATAATGGTACTCAAAAAAATACCTCCCATTTGATGGTTGATGCCTCCAGCACTACGCACCAACCCATGTCCTTCGAGAGGAGGGTTTGGGGGAGTCACTACACAAATCCAAGGAATGTGTCAGGTCATATTCTCAAAACATTCTATATAAATAGTCACATAATATGGGAACTATTCCAGTGATATTCTATCTAATCAAATAATCAAACGGACATCATTTGTAATCCTATAATATGGGAATGAATAATTTTGGACATCATCACCATATCCTCAAGGAATTATAGTAATGAATTTTACAGAAATAGATAATTTATTATTCAAATACCTATGATATTTTGTCTTGTGAGACCTACCAATGCACTTAGGGGTTATAGTAGGACTTATCCATCACATACTAAGTCCAATGAATTCCTTTTATAAAAGAGGAGAAACATAATGGACATAAAAATTCATATTTAAAAACTATCATATAAAATGTTAATATATTTATCAATTAAGATAAATAATAAACATACTCAATCATATTGGATATCTAGCATATGAATCTTACTACTTTCCCTAATCAACAATCAAGCTTTTAAATTATCTTGGGTACAATGATGAATTGTATAAAAATAGTTGATCCCAGTCAAACCTATATTAGATTTTCTAAAGGAATAATATATATGTTATTATTATAAAATATCCCATGTAGTGAATAAAAAATAAGGGTTTTTTATGTTTCAAAATAGGATTACTATAAAAATGATATTAAAAACATTGTTGAGGAGAATACACTTTTCATTATGAAAAATAAAACTTAAAAACATTGTCAGAGAATATTTGGGAAAACCATTTTTTTGAAAATAATTTTTTTATATGTAAATGAATCATCAAATGAATGAGTTTTCATGATAGTGAGTAATTATTGACATGTCATATAAGTTGAAAACAATCTTTTTTAACATTGATATAAAAAGGTGATAATGTATAATATTTGGAAAAAATAAGCCTTCATTCATAAATTTTATGAAAACAAAAACGAGGGTAAATATTAGATTAGTAAATCATTTAAATATTTTTTGAAACATTTTTGAAATTTTTTTTAGAAATCAAGGATATGGAAGAAAACTTATCTTCAAATCAAGAGAGAAATAGAGTATATTTTCAACATACTTATAAATTATTTTATGCGCCAAAGAGTAGATAATAATATTGTTTCTATGAAATATTAGTGATAAATATATGATAATAATATGTATTGGGTTTTATATATAAATGTCAAATTTTTTCTATAAGGGATATTTAAACATAAACATTTCCAAATAATGATGATATTCTGAAATAAATCATTAAAATTTGGTGAATTTTGAATTTTAAGCCCCATAAAAGTTATAAAATCAAATAAAAATTTACATACCATGAATATAATTATATTCATGACATAACAAATCAATAGGGTAATTCATACAACACACAAGATAATTATGTGGTAAATATGGAGTGTGTCTCACAAAACTAAAAGTGAGATAAGAAACCATTACCTTTGGTCTATTTTTCCTTATAAGTGTTAATATAGAAAATGTTAATTATTATATATGTATTATGTATATTCATTATATATGTACTTTAAATATTCAACAAGTTCCATAGGTAGAAAAATGAGTTACACCGATCATAAAGATGGTAATTCATACTTATGCGTGAACATTATTTTAATTTTGAAGATGGTTGGATCAAAATAAATTTAAATATTATTAAACGTTTAGAGAATAATTATTATGACTTATATATAATATAAATTATTTAATTATAACCTCGTTTCCATCTATTTTAAAATAAAATAAATAACGCTTCACATCACTTTGTGGAGGGGGTAGTCCACATGTACACACAAATAACATTATCATTTTGCAATGGATTTGAAGGTAAGAAGTTATATATGATATTATATTTACATAATAGTGAATATTTAATTAATATAATATTTATACTTTAATTATTTAATTATATCCATCCACGAGAGGTGGTGATGGAAATTAATTTTATTTGTTCATGAGGCCGTTGTTTTCCATACACATGATCGAAAGTTTCATTTATCATTTGATGGAAGATAATATGGATTTAGGACATTAAATTAAAATAATAACATCTAATTATATGTTAGATAATTGAAATATTATTTTATCATATTTTATGGATATATTATAGTGTGGATGTATGATATAAAATGACAATTATTGTTTAGGTATTTTACCCCTTCTTCAAAATACATTATTATGTTTGCAGATTAATCCTTTGTAGATTAGTCGTATGATAAAATATTCCCCTAGGATAAGTTTAAAGACATAATTTGGTATTAGGTTAGTTATTCTATGATACCAATTTATCTTTATGTTTGATGAGAATAGGAGAGGGTGACCTTTTATAAGTGGTGGTGGGGAGGACACATAATGAATATTAGAAAAAGAAGAAATTATACCCATATTTGTTCTCGAAAAAATGCTCAAAAAATTATCCTTAACAAAATTTAGATTTTATAATTAATATATATTGACATAAAATAAAAATTATATTATTATTTAGGCCATTTAAAACCTTATCTCATTATTTTAACAACTATAACACCTTTTAACCAAAAATATGCTAATTAATTTTTATAGGCTGTACCACTCATTATAAAAAATCAAATTTAAACATAAAATATATTATTAATTATTATGATTGAAAATATGGAATCATTTTTTCCAAATTCAATTTAAAGATCTGAATAATTTAATTTAATTCAAAACTCATAGATGCGATGAAAAAAAATGTTCCAATTGTAATGTTTTCAAAATTATAAAAACATTAAATAAAAAATTGAACATATATAGGATTTAAATTACCTATATTTGATCAATAATCATATAAATAAACTAATTTTAGATTTAATATAATTTTATTTAAAATGGTAATTTTAAATTCATTAATTATAAATTATTTTTTAGCTATGATCTTTATATTATCACTCTTCATTGAAAATAGTTTTTTTACAAACAAAATCTCAAAAACTCACCCTAAGAAAATATTGACATGAGAATTTAAAAACTGATGTTTATTTTATTTTTTTAATTTATTTTCTAAAAGTGTAAAAATTAAATTTAAAATATGTTCAAAAAACAAGACGAAATAACATTTTAGAAAAATATATTCCTTAAGGAAAAAACTGGGATAATTATTATATCATTCTTATAAAAATAATATATAAATGATAAAAAAATTATTTATTATATAATAAAAAAATATAATTAAAATTTTTCAACAATAGTGGGTAATAAATTTGTTAATATAATATTAAACTAAATATATAAAATAGTTTTTCTATGAAATATTTTATTTATTTTCAATTGAATTGTTTTTATTTTAAATATATTGATAACTAATGAATTAACTTAGTACTCCTGTAAACCATATAAATAACATATTATAGTTAGTAATATTCATACATACCATTTCTATAACTCATTTATAAAGTTCATATTTAGATAACATGTTTTTTGGGAAATTTAATATTAGTTTTCTGTTAGCTATATGTTATGGAATATAATGTTCTTCTTTTAAAGTTTCATATATTCATGTATCATAAGTTAACAAAAAGGTTATATTTATTTAAAAGAATTTTATTGTAATTTCTTCGGTTATTAAAATCCTCCCTTCTTAAAAAAAATTCATTATCTAAATTTTAAAAATCTCTTGGGAAACATATGTATGAGATTTGAAAAATAATTTGTGGATAACTCACATAGTAAAAGGGTTACTAAAAAATCACTAAAAAGTTTGTAAGAGAAATATTATGTTCATTTAGAATATCACATAGCTATGTTTCCTTGTTGGAAAACAATAGTGGGTCATGTAAAATAATAATAAATATTTGTGAATAGAGACTGAGATCCTTTATCATATGAATGTTAATGGTCTATAGAAAATTGAAGACCAAAATGCTATAAATATGTGTTGGGTTAAAAAAATAATTGTTTCATAAAAATTGAATGTAATAGTGGGAAGTTTTTATTTCAAAATATTCTTCATAATTTTGAGTGATTATCATACTATAGAGAACAAAAGATAATATACATAGATAAAATATTTTATTTTACAATGACAATTGAAACCATTGATTGTTTTTTGATCAAATTGCACATCATTTTTTACTCTATGAAATGAGTATACAAGATGAATTGTTTTTGTATGATGTAATAAATTTTACTTTTAATAGATCATATGTTCTTAAAACGTGTTAAATTTTCTTTCATATGACTATAAATATTTATAAAAACCAAACGTGTTATCACAAGTTATCAAATATAACACATTAATTTTAGAAACATCAATAGTAACTCCCAAACCTAAACATAATATATTAAAAAAGTATTTATCCTTATAACCTTTGAAAGAACATATCCAAAAAATATCTTTAATTTTCCCAGATAATCTATTGTGTTAAACTTAATGGTTATAAATGTATCTAATACTAATAAAAAATCTCATATAATATCATTAATCAGATCAAAATAAAAAAAATCAAAATGATTTAGTAAACATAAAATTTATTCATCCTAAATTTCAATTATAAACAATATCATATTAACTATTACATTTTGTTGGAAAGAGGTAGGCACTTCCCCTAGTCATCCTTTGTGTAAGGCCCCGACCTGAATCATTACAATATCTTGAGTTTCATTTCAATAAATAAATTTCTTTTCCATTAAGGATCATTTCATGGTTATAATTTTTGGGGATTTTGGTCAGAACTAATATATAAGAATTTAAATATTTCATTGTATACACTTCAACTAAAAATTATTTTTTTACAAAACAAAACATTTTCAAATAAAACATTGTTTCTTTTCATGATCTATCAGCATACTTTTCCCATTAATCCCATCCTTTTCTTTATAATCCCATAAAGCTATTGAAATTTTTTAAATCATGGGATGATGATTGAATTTCTAAAAGGGATATTAAAATAATATAAGCTTTTAGTTTATTAAAAATATGAAATCCATTGGAAAACACATTTCCATTAAAGAATAACATTTTACCCAAAAAGGTAAATAGCATTCCTTTAAAAATATCATTTATTTTACCTTCTAAAAACTAATTATTCCCATAAAACTATTAATAAATAATAGATAATTTATGTTAGTACCATGGTATATCATCAAATATAACCCTTTCAAAACCCTTATAGAACCCTTACAGAAACCATAAAGACTACAATAATTGTACGACCAATATCTAATATAATTATCTAGAGAATATAATCATTACCCAATGCACCAGAGTGCTATCTGGGTGCACCCATAATTTATAATTTTCAAGAACCACATCCTTAATAAGAAACATTGAATATCATTTAAAAAAATGACATTGAAGAAAATGTGTTTGATGGATGAGCATAAATGAGATTTTTTTACACGAAAATCCCTTTATAACATAGAAAACACTTGACTCATAAACCCATAAAACTGATATTAAACAATAAATAATAGGATAATAGTTAAATTCTTTATATTTATTTTCAAATATGTTGTATATACACCAAAAAAGAGAATAAAGGCGCATACTATCAAGAATTGCATAAATAAAAGGAAACTATGTTGAAATCTATCACATTAAATAAAATTAGGCATGTTTATCCATTAACAAAAGGAATAATAAAAATTTGTTAAATTTTTACTAGGATAATAAATAGTTTCGTGTTTATTATACCTTTTATATCACTTATTACCATATTATAACAGTTAAATAATTATCTATGTTCATTTTAGATGTTTTGATTATATTCAGTACATGAGTCCAAAATGATATTGGTACGATGTCTATAGTTAAAATGGTTATTAGTACATCATCCTAAAAAATTTAATAAGTACCTATTTATAATATTTATATGTCAATTATAGTTTTAAATCAACTCATTACATATGCATATGAAAATTTAACTATTTATTAATCATGGAGATGGTATGTCGTACGTACACACAAGTAACATATTCATTTTTTAATAATCATTATAAAAAGTCTAAGTATTATTTTAAATTTAAAAATGTTTCATAATATAAATCATATCATTTAAATAATTTAAAAAAACTTATATATATCATTCATGTGATGTGGTAGTGAAAAATAAATTGCATTCCTTGGAGGAGGTGATAGTTCACATATATGCACAAACGACATTATCAATTTATGTGCATGTAAAGGTAAAAACATAAATGAGATGTTATCATCTAATAATAAAATATATAAAATTTATATCATATATAAATAGTTATTTCATACTTATAAAAAGTCTTGATTTATGATTATTTAAAACAAATTATATCGGTTTGTGAGGTGGTTCTCCATTGTACCCATGGACGATTAATTCATTTCCCTTTTTATAGAAGTGGATATTAATATAGGTCATGATAAAAAAATCACATTATATTATGTATAAGGGATTTTTATATTACCATGATTAAATAAAATTTACAAAAGTGGAATAAATAAGTAAAACAAAATTAATTGATAAAAAATGATTCCTCTTCTTTGGAAATTTTCATTTACATAACACCTTTATACAAGTTCTAGTTCTATTAAGTTATAGATTTAAAATGTGGAGATAGATTCTCATTGGGGATCCAAGTTATTAATTTTTGAAAAAAAAGTGTTCTAAATTATGAATAAAAGTGAGCAAGAGGAGTCCATGTATGGGAGGGGGGAGGGGTACACTTGAAATTTCACACAATATTAAATTTATGTAAAATAATATTCAATTCCAAATAGATAAAAATTGAGTAATTTTGAAGACAATATGAGTATGGGTAGAAATAATTCCATCTAATAATTTTTTTCACATGTTTTTTTTTCATATTATTACCCTCATCATTTATTTTTAAATAATATTTAACCCCTTTAATTCTTATCATGAAAATGCGGGTTTTTAAACATTGAGGGTTAATATAGTTACTATAAAATTAAAAAAGAACCATAAATGGATCATCATTGAAATTTATTATTGTATTCCAGTAATTTTAATTTTCTTTATATTTTTTTATAAATTATATATAATTTAATAAAACATTATATAATTTAATATATCATTAAAATCAATTGAAACACTATTCATTCCATTATCTTAAAAAATGATTTATTAGGTATAACTATTTTAAAACATATATAATATGTCAAAATAATGTATTAAATATTTTATGACATTAATTATTTCAAAATATATTTATTTTTAATAGTTTATATATCTTTTATTTGATATTTCTATGAAATAAAAAAGTACTACATTATCATTGTGAACATGTTTAAAATAAGTAAATCATCCTTTGAAATTAAAAATAATTTACCATAATTTAGAATTATAATTTATATTTAATATGAACATTTATACTCAAAGTCATATTCTAGATATCCCCATATTAAACATGTTATAGTTAAGAAAAATATGATTATGACATTTTGACTTTTCTTTGAATAATGAATATTATAAATGTCATTGTCTCATCCAAGTGGATTCAAAATGATATAATATTTTACCATGTATGTTTTTTAGACACTCACTCATACAATGAAATTAAGAAAAGTCATATGTAACACCCCATGATTTCATAGTAAGTTATTTTCTTTATAGTTATTCAATATCTTGCGCTACACACAACTCCGAGTTCGAGCACACCACAACTTACCAAACTAGCCATTCTAAAAGAAGTTATGAATAGTATTAACTGAATTTTGATTTTTATATATTCCATATAATTTTAGAATCCATATTATGTGTTTCTTAGACATAATATAAGAACAAATTCATTTTTCAAATAAAAGAAGTATTTTTTAAAAAAATGCAATTTTATCACCTTTTAATGGAAAACCTTTTTTAAAAGCAGTATTTGAAAAATTTATATATTCAATTTATTGAATCTAAATTCTTATATATAATCGGGACATAAATATTTATTTTGGATAAATTTTTGGTATTTTTTGATAACTTTAATATAATGATGAATAATGAAAAATAAAAAATTTTAATTGAAAACAACATTTTTAATTAAATAATTTATAGTGTTAAATTATTCATTTGAAACGTTTAGAAGTATAATTAGATTATATTTTTATAATTTAATATAATTTAGGTCATTATAAGTAATTTCACATTTAAATGTGACATAAACACATGCCAATCATTGGATAGTTTTTACTTTTTAAAGACCCACTTTTTGGTTTTGACATCATGAATTAATTTTAAATTAATCAAAGAAAATTATATGTTTTAAATTTTATAAATATAATTCATTTTTGAATTCAGAATATCATAATTATCTTAGGGAGAATTTTTGGTATTTTTCTGAAAACATTCAATTTTTGATAAATAGTAAAAAACACTCCGTTTTTATTTAAAACAAACATTTTATTGAAACAAAAATTTATTTTATTTAAATTTTTTTTAGTAAAAATAGATAAATAATAACTATATATGTTCAATTTAATTAATTGGAGTCATTTTATAATAAGATTAGATATATAAAATTTTATTGAACATTTTACCGTCTTTTACCCACCTTCTAGAGGCAATTGAAAATTTGCATAAAACATTATTTTACTACTTCTCTGAGTTGAATTCCAAAACTCCGATAGACATGGTTAACATTAGTAAGTAAAATTCTGTCCAATATGATGAAAATAATTTTTGGTAAATCATAACTTTTGACTTTTATTTACGACAGTTAAAAATAAATAAGATAATTAAGGGAAAAAATGATATTATAATTACCCTAACACGTGTCCTAATTCTATTGGATAAGTGTAATTTGACCGAAAAACAACCATATGAATAAAATACGTTCCTATTTGGTCCACTTGGATTAAATTAGGACATTTATTATTATTTTATTTAAAGAAGAGTAAAAAGTATTAAATTCAAAGTTTAATAAATAAACCATTTTTAATATAGGGTTAGAAAGAAGATAAATTAGACTAAAAAAATTCATTAGAAATATATATTTTATCCTAAATAATGGTATTTTAGTTATTATTTTTAGACATTAAATATGTTAATTAATTTATGACCCAATGATGATGCAGTAATTACATTATTAATGAAATATTAAAATAATTGATATTATAAATATCCAAATAAATGTAAATTGAAACTCGTGTTGAATTCCACTAATATTTTAGGTTTATATGATATTTTAGGGTTGATTGAATACATTTTATTCGAAATGATAAAGTTTTAATGGAATTCAAAAAAATCAAATAGTAAATAGTGTCAAAATTTACATAATTGTGTTTTAAAAAAAAATACTAAATTATTAATTTATATAACATTTATAAAAGTGAAAATATTGTCAAAAGGGCTTAGATAATATTATATGTGTTAATAATGAACCACTTGGGGTTTTATAGTCCTGTTATAGTAAGTTTATAAACCATATAAAATAAAAATACAAAGTGACCTGGTAAATGTCAAACTATTTAACTAAGAGTTAAATATAAATGATATGGTTAATATGGTGGAATAAAACTATCTAAAACATATTGATTTAGATTTTTCAACCCATACCCACCTTAATCTCAAAAAAATCATTTTTTCCATTAGAAACCGAAAATGTATTTTTTATTAAATAATATTTCATGATTTTCCTAAAGTGCCCCTCACCCCTCTTGTAAAAGGAAACGTCCCCTTCTCTCAAAATCACATCTCCAAATCCATTTTCCATGGCCAAACCCTACCTAAATATCCTCCCAAATTCCCTACCATCAACCTAGATTCATTACTTTGATCATAAAGCCGACATACATAGCCATTTTATCAACTCAAAAAAACACCAAAAGAAGAGGTAATAATTTCACCACCCTCTTTCAAGATATTTTATTCTTCCACTTCCTCTTTTTGTTTTTGTTTCCATACCAAAATAATAAATACAGTAACTTTTACCAAAATTGATGTTATTATAAATATGGAACAACAATATTCATTATTTTATCCATTCTATAAATGACAAAGTCACAATACGTGCATACGTACGACTTACCGTCTCTACGTCGTGGTGTAGTTTGTTATGAGAACACTTCATTATTTTTATTAGTATAATAATGATTATAAATGATTTAAATAATAAATATAACATGTTAATGATTCTTCATATATGATATAACATCAAATTACATATGACTTTACCATCAATATAATGATAGTGTTGCTCATGCGTATGTAGAGCTTACGTCTCCAGGAACGTGATGAGATTCATTCCTCATCGTAATCAATCAAGAATTATTTTCATTTTATGATTAAAAATAATTTTTGAGAACTTAATATCATTCTTGATATGAATCAAATACATCCTATACATAAAAAAGATGACTTAATTAACAAAACATATAAATCGAAACAAATCTGTTAACAACCAAAACAATGTTACTATTGAAATATCATAAACAAAGCAATATTAGAAGATCATATATGATATCATATTTATGTATATGGTTTATGTATAATTTTAAAACTATTATTTCACCATTATGTAGGAGGTTAACATTCCCTATTCTAAAGAAATTTTCAAGGTAAGGGGATTTCATCTTACTTTTATTCCGGTGAGATTCATGCTATATTTGCAAGTATTACCCTTTGTGTGGTGTATGTATTTCCCATGACTGTATTATTTTCATAATATATTTTAATTTATGGGTATTTACATCATGATTTTATGATCCTTATTTAATCGGTTGTACATTTCATATGTTACCAAATGGGTATGGGAATTTCAAATTTCAATTTCCACTCATTCGGTTTTATGTAAACTTCATTGACTACTTTACTCCAAGATTATATGTGAAATCTATATTTATTTTATTATGTTGTAATTTACACTACCCTTTGTGTTGATATACTTTTTATACACATAATCACTCCATTTATTAATTCTCAAGTCATCGATATAAACTTGATAAGAGTAATTTTAACTCAATTTCTATTCATTGAGTTAAACATCCAAGTCATTGGTGTAGTTTTTTCAAGAATCTGTGCAAATGTCATTTGATTAACTGAAACTAAATATCCAATCATATTCTGTGTATTTATATTTTTTACAAATAATTATGTCTATGATATAACCTTAACCTAAGTATATAGACTTTATGATGAAATTCATCTCAACTTACATCCTATTCAGACTTTTTTTATGCCCCAATTCACTTCTATTTGTTGTATATAATGTACTTTGAGATAGTATATCATGAATCCCTTTATTCTCATGACATAATAATGTTCTGGTGATGTCAATTATTTGTATTCAAATGTCTCTCATTTTGTTAATAACTCTAACTAAAATATCATTTTGAATGTTTTAAAAATTTATTCTTCTAAATATTTCTCGTTAATTTCCATGTTTCAAAAATGGTTTTAAGGTTTTATTTATATGGAAATTAATTTTTTATAATTTAAATTCCTTTTAAACGTTTCAAAATGGTATGGTAAGCTTTATTTTAAAAAATATTTTGAATAGTTTCTTGATAAATAGTGAATCTTTAAAATGTTTTCATGAAAAGGTATATTTCTCTCAATGATATTTACTGATCATTTTCATTTATGTCAACATTCGTTTTGTGATATTATTCTTGATCAAGGTTGATTTATTATGATAGAAATCTTTCATACTTTATTTAAGGTTGTTTATATGTTTGACTATGTTTTTGTTATTTTTATAACATTCATGGTTTATGGATAAAGAATTGAAATTTCATTAGCTAGTTTTAATACGAATGTTTATGTTATGTTTAAAACTGTTCATATGATGAATGTATTATACACTGTATGTGATTGGTGGAGCCCTCTATAGCTCCTTGATTCATCATGTAGGTCACATAAGACAAAATAGTGTCTTGGAACAAGGCCTAGACAAAATATTATTTGTAGTCTTGGCACAAAACCTTGACTATGTGGTTATGAAGTTTGGCATTTTCCATTCCATCATTATGAAATTGGCTATTGATATTACATGTGATTATTTGACTAGTATAATATCCATGTGAATAAGTAAATAGAATAATTTGATTCACCATTGCCATATTATGCTGACATTTAAGTTTTAAAGGCATGTGTTCTATTCTTATACATTTCCTTAAATGCTTATTCTTATTTATGTCAGTTTCTACAAAATTGATATCCTTACTAAGCATCTCAACTCATCACATTATTATGTTTTATTTTTTCCAGAATGAAAAGATGTATATTATGATTAACCTATAGGAATATTCTAAGGGATATAAGAGATTTCAAAAGTGACAAAATGTTGTTTTTTTATTTCATGATGTAATGTAAAACATATATATGTATCTACTACTTCCAAAGCTTCAAAACTGCTAGATCCTTTGGGACATGAATCATTATTTCATTCCAATGTTATGTAATAATGCAGCGATTCTAAAATAACTGGGGTTAGGGCGTTATAGTTGGAATCAAAGGAAGTTTATTACCAATCATGGAAGCTAGATTTAGAAAAAAAATCCAACTTGGAAACACTACCCTATGATAGACATTAAGGCATAGTGTAAAATAATATCCAAAATTTTTGGTAATTTAAATATTATATGGGTTTTCCAAGCAATACATCACTATCTAGATACGATCAGGTAGAGGAAACTTTTTCACAAAGGTACCTACTAGTGAAAACTGCAACAAAGAGTTTAGATCATGACTCGGGGTATCCTGGTACATGAAAATAGGCCTTGTTGGACTCTTGGTTACGACACTACCAAGGGATATGCATAGGATAATTCACATTTTCATTACAAACTGAATTAATTGATTTTAATATAATATGATAAAAAATAACCATGGTTAATCATAAGGTGGTTTATATTTAACATAAGGTGTTATGATACTCTCAATATGATTTTATAACACAAGCATTTCTTTCTTGTGTTAGTCAATGGCTGGATTCCAAGGAAGTCATAGTAACATTGAACATGATTTAAAAGGGGGTCACGGTGGTGGAAATGAGAAACTAAATGGAATATTGATAGGTGTTAATGATATCATGTTCATGCTGAATCAGTTTACCAAAAATATGATAAAAAAATCTATATTAACCAACTCCCAGACTCAACAAAGAAGGGAAAGGTAGTGAATGATAAGAGCTCCAGTAGTGGAGACCATGGAGAAAATAAAGCTTAATTTCCATCATATAGGAAATGTGGAAGGAGACACCTAGATAAGTGTCTCAATAAAACAATGAAATGATTTATGTGTGGGAAATAAGGACATAATGTAAATAATTTCCAAAGAAAAATGAAGAGTACAATGGAATAAAATAAAAATAATCCCAACTATCCATTTACAGTCATATGTCATAAATTTAGGGGACCTAGGAATTACACGAGTGAATTATCTATTCTGTATGATAACCTCTTGGTCATGGAGGAACCTATGTGGAAATAAATGGATGGTCAAATGCTTAAAAGTATTAGTGTTCTTTTTTGATGGGATTACTTTGGATGACATTTCTCTTATCTGTGTAACCCTGCAGTTTGTTATGTGAAAATGCTATTTTAGGAATAATTACCTTTTCTATTTTTTATATAGTTATAAATATCCAATTGGGTTTATATGATCCTTGAATTTGAGGCAATTACAAGTTATTAAATTTTGGGATCAATATACGAGGTATGAGATAACATTTTTGGTGAAATTATGTTATGGATATCTTGAGGAATTTGTCTTATTTTGTGAATGTTATAAAATATAGTTTTTGAAAAAGGACAACACATAGACTTTGTGACAACCCATCACGTCGGACAATGCTGCGGGAGTCGAACCCATAACCAGAGTGCGATTGGGATTTATCACATACCACTGGACTACTTGAAGTACCTGGTTAGTGTGACTAAATAATTTTAGTTAATTGATTTTACTGAACAAAAATACGTTGATTTTGGATCTTATGTATTATCAAATGGATATAATTTTTATAGGAAAATTATTTGGTGATTAAATGGTAAATGTTATTTTGGAAGATGTTTGCTGTGTTGGGAACACTTTATGCCTTAGTAAAATAGAATACTATGGTATTTCATTTGTGGAGTAAAGGTATATTTTTATCTAAGTTTCTATTCTATTTTTAGGGTGATTTGGGTTTTTATGGAAATTATTAACCTATCATATAGAATATGTGATTAGGTTAATTACCATTAAGTATGTGACTTTAAGATTAGTTTATGTTATTTGGATTAATGTAGAAGACAGTGTAATCAAATTCTTAAATGTTTTGGGGTTTCTATATTATTTTGGATTATATTGATGAATTTTAAAGACAATTGTTTGTTGAATGATATTTATAGAACTTTGGTTATAAGTGGTTTACTTTTATAAATTAATATTAGTATTTCTTTCTCTAAAGGATTACACTTTTTGGGAATCATCTGATATCGTACAAACCATTTTTTTATTAATCTTTAAAGGCAAGGTAAATATATATTCTATCTTTTGTGGATTATGTGATTCTCTATAAGTAGATTCTAGTGCTTCAAGTGTGACCAAGTCATCTTGAATACTCATTGTTTGAAAAAAGTGATGAGTTAGTGGTAGTAAATTGTTAAAGGATGAGACTCTACATAAAATGTTCGTATAACTCTTTATGTTCTTATTCAATATCATAAATAAATTCCACATCTTTATGAAATGGAACATAAAAAATGTTTTGAATTTACTTTTCTTTCTATGAAACTAATGACTGTTTATCCCATAACAATTTTGTTGTTTTTTGTTATTAAAATTCTATTGATCAAGTTTTCTATCAATCTCCATCAGAACATGACACATAGTTTATCTTCCATATCCAGGTTCTCATACGTGAAATCCTAGTATGGGTTATCTCCTGTGACATGCATACTTATCTTTATTTCTTTTAAAGTAATATTTTTATTGACTCTTTTTCTGATTTGGGACTTTCAATGATGTTCCCAAGCCCAATTATAAAATTTCAAGGATGCAATTTCTAAAATATAAGAAGAATGTGACACCCCAAGATTTCATAGTAAGTTATTTTCTTTAAAGTAATTCAACAGCTTGCGCTACATGCAACACCGAGTTCGAGAACACCACGACTTACCAAAATAGCAGTTCAAAAAGATGTTGTGAATAGTGTTAAATGAATTTTGAATTTTATATATTCCATATAATTTCATAATCCCTATTATTTGTATCATATACATAATATAAAAACAAATTCATTTTTTCAGATAAAAGAAGTGTTTTTCAAAAAATGAAAATTTACCACCTTTTAATGGAAAATTCTCTTTAAAAAAAATATTTGAAACGTTTATATATTCAATTTAATAAAATTGAATTCTTATTTAGAATTGGGACAAAAAAATATTTTCGATAAATTTTTGAAACCTTTCGGATAACTTTTATATTTTGATGAATATTGAAAATACTATATTTTAATTGAAAAGAAATTTTTTAATAGAAATAGTTTATATTGTTGAAATATGAATTTGGATGGTTTGGAAGTATAATTAAATTGTATTTTCATGATTTAATAATATATAGGTCCTTATAAGTAATTTCAAATTTAAATTTGACATAAACACATGTCAATCTTCTAATAGTTTTTATTTTTCTAAAACCCACTTTTTGGTTTTGACAATAGGAAATAATTTCCAATTAATTAATAAAACTTATATGTTTTTAGTTTGGTAAAATAGAATTCATTTTTGAATTCGGAAGATCAAAATTAGCTTAGGGTGAATTTTTGGTATTATTCTAAAAACATTCAATTTTTAATGAATACTAAAAAACACTACATTATTGTTTAAAACTGATTTTTTAAATAATTATTGATTTTAATTCAAAATAGATACATAATACCTATACATTTTCAATGTAATTCATTGGAGTCATTTTATAACACATTTAGATATATAAACTTTCATTGAACTTTTTACTGTCTTTTACCAACCTTCTAGGAACACTTGGAAATTTGCATAAAACATAATTTTGCCACATTTGTGAGACGAATTTAAAAAATCCAAGAGACTTGGTTAAAATCAGTTTGTGAAATGTTTTTCAATAAGATGAATATAATTTTTGGTGATTTGTAACTTTTGGATTTTATTTACCAATGTTGAAAGGAAAGAAGGTAATTATGGTTAAAAATGATATTATAATTACTCTAACGCATGTCATAATTCAATTAGATTAGTGTAATTCGACCAAAAGACAATTGTATTAATATATGATCCTCTTTCTTCCACTTTTATTAGATTTGGACATTTATTATTATTGTATTTAATGACGAGTAAAAAGTGTTAAATTAAATATTTAATAACAAAACCATTTTTAATATTGGATTACCCATAAGATAAATTCGACTATAAATATTCATTAAAAATATAAAAAGATTTCCAACATAAATGTATTTTAATTATAATTTTTAAACATTAAATATTTTAATTTATTTATGAAATAGTGAAGATGAAGTAATTGAATTTTTAATGAAAAATTATAATTATTTATATTATAAATATAAATTTTATGTAAATTGAGACTTATGATGAATTACAATAATTTTCTAGGTTAATATGACATATTAGTGTTGATTAAGTATAATTTATTTGAAGTGATCATGTTTTTATGTCTTTCAAAAAAATCAATAACTAAATAGTGTCAAAATTGACATATTTGAGTTTTTAAAACCGATACTATATTATTAATTGACATAATATAACTAAAAATATAAGGATCCAGAAAAGGACTTAAATAAGATTATATATATAAATTATGAACCCCTTGGGGTTTTATTGGCCTGTAATAGTATGTTTATTTACATTATAATATAAAAATACAAAGAGACATGGTAAATGTCATACTATTTAACGAAGAGTTGAATCTAAATGATAAGGTCAATATGTTGGCCTAAACCTATCTAAAACATATTGGTTGAGAGGTTTTCACCCCATAGCCACTGTAGCTTCGAAATTAATCATTTCAGAGCAATTAAAAACTGAAAATAAATTTCATTATAAAATAATATTTCAAACATTTCCAAAAGTGACCCTCATCCTCCTTATAATTGGGCACCCCCCCCCCTTATCTCAAAATCACACCTCCAAAGCCATTTAAATCAGCCAAAACCTACCCATATATCCTCCCAACATCCCAAAAATCAACCTAGAGTCTTTAATATTATCAGAAATTCAACCTAAGGAGCCCTTTTGATTGACTCAAGTTGAGACACCCAAACAAGAGATAATAATTTCACCAACAATGTTCAAGTTCTTTTCTTCTTCCACTTCCTCTTTCTTTTTTGTTTCAATGACAAAAAAAATTCCAGTACCTTCTACACACGTTTTTGTTATTATAAATATTGTATGACCATATTCATTATTCTATCAATCCTATAAATAAAAATGTCACTATACATTCATACGTATGGCTTACCGTCTCCATGTCATGGTGTAGTTTGTTATTCAAAAACATAATTATTTGGATGGGTATAATAATGAGTATAACTGAAATAAAAAATTAATATAACATGGTAATGATTCATTATATATGATATACCATCTAATTAAATATGATTTCATTATCAATATAATTATATTTTCTCTTGTGCATACGTACGACTTCATGTCTCTACGAACGCGATGAGATTCATTCTTCATCTTAATAATTCATGAATAATTATCATTTTATGATTAAAAATAATGTTTAAGAACTTAATATCATTTTTTATATGAATAAAATACAACCTATACATAACAAACATGACTTACATAACAAAACATTTAAAGGAAAATGAATCAGTTAACAACCAAAACAATGATACTGTTGAAATATCATTAACATATCAATATTAGAAGATAGTATATGGTATTATATTTCGGTATTTGGTTCTTGTATAATTTAATAAAATGATTTAAACATTATAAAAGAGCTTAACCTACCCTATACTATTGAAATATACAAGGTAAGGTGTTTTCATCTCACTTCTATTCCCGTGAGATTCATGCTATATTTTCCACTATTACCTTTTGTGTGATGTATGTACTACTTATGATTATATTGTTTGAGTAATATAATTTAATTTATAGGTAATTGTAACTTCATTGGATGATCCTTCATTCATTGGGTGTATTTTTCATAAGTTACCAAATCGGTAAGGTAATTTTAATTTTCAATTTCCGCTCATTCGGTTTTACGCAAAAACCCTTCAATACTTTACTCTAAGATAATGTGTGAAATCACTATTTATTTAATTATTTAGTAATTTAAAATACCATTTCTGTGTATATTAATTTGATACACATAATTTCTATATTTAATAAATTTCAAGGCATCGATATTAACTTGATAAGAGTAATTTTAACTCAATTTATATTCATTGAGTTAAACATCCAAGTCATTGGTGCTGTTTTTACAAGAATATGGGTGAATGTCCTTTGATTGATTTACAGTGAATATCCAATCATATTGAGTGTATTTATATTTTTCTCACATTATTATGTCACTGATTTATCCTTAACGTAAGGATACAATCTTTATAAAGTAATTCATATCAACTAACATTCCATTGAGAATTCTTTTTTGTTATGCGCCAATTCACATTTATTTTCTGTATATAATGTACATTGAAATAGTATATCATGACCCCCTTTATTCTCACGATATTATATATTTTGGAAAATTTTTTTTATTCAATCATCTTTCATTTGGTTAGTAATTCTAACTAAAATGTTATTTAAAATGTCTTAAAATTTTATTCTTCTAAATAATTCTCATTAATGTCCATGTTTTAATAATGGTTTTAAGGTTTTGTATATATGGACATTAATGTTTTAAAATTTAAATTACTTTTATAAGTTTCACAGTGGATGGGACACTTTGATTAAAAAATCTATTTTAAACAACTTCTTTATAAATATTGAAACTTTAAATGGTTTTCATGAAAAATGGATATTTGTCTCAATGATTTTTACTGATTATTATCAACTATGTCAAAATCCATTACAAGATATTATTCTTGATCAAGGTTTATTTATTATGATATAAATATTTCATATCGTATTTAAGGTTTTGGGATATGTTTGACTATGGATGTGTTATTTTTATACCATTTATTGTTTATAGATAATGTATTGACATTTCGTATGATAGTTTTAATACGAATGTTTATGTTATGTTTAAACTATTTCATTAGATGAATGCATTGTAAATAGTATGTGATTGGTAGAGCCCACTATAGCTCCTCGATGCATCGTTAGGTCTCATGAGACAATTTAGTTTCTTCGCATATTACCTTGAAAAAATCTTATTGATTATCTGGGAACAAGGCCATGACTATGTGGTTATGAAGTCTGGAATTATGCATTCCATAATTTTGAAATTGGATATTGATATTACATGTGATTATTCGACTAGTAGAATATCCATTTGAATAAGTAAATGGAATTATTTGATTATGATTTTCCATATTATGCTGAAGTTTAATTTTAAAAGTCTTGTGTTATAGTTTTATATATTACCTTAAATGATTATTCTTATTTATGAAAGTTTCCACTAAATTATTATCCTTACTGAGCATATGAGCTCGTCCCTTTCATATGTTTTATTTTTTCCAGTAATCGAAGATGTATATTATGAATAACCTATAGGAATAGGAAATGGTGTATTAGAGTTTTCAAAGGGGAATGAATTTTGTTTTTTTATTTCATGATGTAATGTAAAACTTATATATGTATTTAGTACTTCCAAGGCTAAAAAATTGATCAGTCTTTTCAAACACGATTCTTTGTATCATTCCAATGTTATTTAATAATGCCCTGATTCTGGGTAACTGGTGTCAGGGTGTTATATAACGACCCATACTTTACATACATTGTTATTACTTCATAATTAAAGAATACTTATTACAACTTATAACAAAACCCCAATAGGACCATATAGGTATAGTGTCTTTAGAAACTGGGAAACATAAACAACTAGTTCATAAAGCATCTACATTGTCTCCCATTTATTTCATCATATCTAGAATCCCTTTTTGGAATATCCTACTTAATACCATTATTCCTGACCTGAGGAAAGGAAAACATTCAAAAGGGTGATCTCAAATTATCAGTAAGGGTAAACAAAATAAATATCAATCACATCATATTCATAAGAACTTAACATTTTGGAAATCATAACCTGCAAAAGAGATCATAATTTCATAACATGGGATAAATCGTAGTAGCGAAATGTAATCCCAATAATCATAACTTAAAACATGAAACTTTGTGTCATACACACATAATCATATAGAATCATTTCATATTAGTCAAGACTCATTGACAAGTCTATCCTAGTGAACAATGTCTATTTCTAAACCGAGTTCACTCCTCGTTCCAGTCCTGTATCACTGAACCAGATTAACCTATCATTCCAACCATGTCCATCTCATGAGATATAAATATTTACCCAATACATTCGAGAGAGATATAGGTCCCACCAATCTCAAAATGAAACCATTCTTATGTGTGCTACAAAATCATAAATCATAGCATAACCCATGTACTAAAAATATGATTCCTAAACATCATGCCATCATAACATAATTCATATAAGAGAAATGGACATAATAAAAAGAATTTCATCATAAAATAATCATATCTGAGAAAAAATTTAGGGATAGAAACCAAACCCTATATTATCTTAGATGGATGATAATTTTTATGAAATACTTAAACTTCATTCTTGAGGAAATTATCCTTTATACTTGAAAAACATTTTTTCCTTTCTTAACATGTCATACAATTTTAAACTAAAATAAGTTGATTAAAAATATATTTGAACAATTGTAATAGAATCTTCATGGAAAGAATTTTCTAAAAATCCATTCATGTCGTATATGTTAAAGAAAAACATTCTTCTTGTACTTCGGTAGGAAAAGTCAAAAAAGTACCTCGTACTAAAAATGACAAAAGATTCCTTTCATATCGTTAACTAGAAACACACCAAAGGGTAAAATTGGTTTCAAAAATTTGTAGGAAGATAGAAATAATATTACATATTGAGGAAACAAGGATGTGGATGATAAATATTCCACAGTAAATTCTGATGATTAATCAATCTCAGATAAAAATGTGATTGCTAGATTTTCCCTTACCTTAGGTCTGATTTGCTTCGTACATGTCTGAACATGCTGTATAATGATTTAAATAATCTTATTGACTTATTCCAGAATCGTAATCATTTTTATGATATCATATATGGTCATATTCTTAGCTTCTTATTAGTAATATTCCATTGTTACTTGTTATTTGGGTGTTTGTTTCTTTTTGTTCTTGGGCATGTTTTGTCGAATAAATTATTATTCTTATTTTTAGGTTTTAGATAACTCATTTCCAGAATGTTATTAGTGTAATATATATCATATATATTTATTAAATTCATTTATATGATCATTATGCATTGAAGATCATTAGGAACGAGTCACATCACATCGTGGAGAAGGTAGGTCGTACGTACGCACGAGCGATGGTATCATTCCCAGGATCGTGGAATTATATTTAAGTGCATGTATACTATTTCAGAATCAATATCACTTTCCAGTAATTATATATATTTATTCCATATTCCATTATTCCAATCCAAGTATGGTGGTGGTGGAAAACAGATTACACCACGGTGTGAAGACGGTATTCCATACGTACGCACGTGTGGTGATTTCATTTTCCATAGGATGGATAGAAGGTGAAATAAGGTTGTTTCATATTTATAATAACATATCAGTATATGAGTGATACTGATGTTATTACTTAATAAAGAAACAACTATAGGAGAAGAAGTATAAGGAGAAAGAAAGTTGAAAGAATCGGTAACGGACATTACCTCTTCTTTGAAGGGCCTCTTCTTAACCTCAACTTAGGGCACTAAAGATGGACTTTGAAGAATACCAGGACCTCTAGTATGTTTCTAGGGATGTTTATAAGGAAAATGTCCAGAATTTTCCGATCATGAAGGATAATAGTTGTGTAAAGAGGAGAGGGAGGAGGTGCCCTTCTATAAGGGATGAGAGGGGCACATTAGGAAAAACATAAAATATTATTTTATAATAAAGTGATATTCAGCTTTTTAATAGCTCCAAATTGATTTATTTCTTATCTAAGGTGGGGATGGGTCGAAATCCATCCAAAAGATTTTATACAAGTTTAGGTTACTATTTTAACCTTATCATTTAGATTTAACTCTAAGTTAAATAATTTAACTTTTACCGTGTCTTCTGGTTTTCAAACACTATATGGTTAATAAACATACTATAACAATCCAAACGATCCCCAAGTGGTTCATTATTAATATATATAACTTTATCTAAGTCATTTTTCCGAACCATATATTTTATGGAATAAAATAAAAATTAATAATATAATATTACTTTTAAAAACTATTTTAGGTCAATTTTGACACTATTTGGTAATTGATTTTTGTGAAAATCATAACAAAATGATTAGTTCAAAATAAGTTAATTGAATCAATAATAACTTGTCATATTAAACTATAAAATTATTGTAATTCATAGAAAGTTTCAAATTACATCTATTTGGGTATTTATAAAATCAATTATTTTAATATTTCATTAATAAGGTAATTACTGCATCATCATTGTGTCATAAATAAAATAAATTATATCATGTCTAAAAATTAAAAAAAAATACCATTATGTTGGAAATATTTTTAGTTTTTTAATAAATATTTATAGTCTAATTTATCTTATGTATAACCCTATATTAAAAATATTTTAGTTAGTAAACATTGATTTTTTCTCTTTAAACTCTTCTTTAAATAAAATAATAATAAGTGACCTAATCTAATCCAGGTGGACCTAAAGGGTAATATTTCATCCCTAAGGATGTTTTTGGACGAATTAAACTTATCCAATAGAATTAGGACATGTATTAGGGTAATAATAATATCATTTTTACACTTAATTACCCAATTTACTTTTAACCGTGGTAAATAAAAGTAAAACGTTAATATTCACCAAAATTTTTTTATCTTAGTGAACCAAATTTTACTTGTTGATATTAACCATGTCTCTCAGAATTTTAAAATTCAACTTACAGAAGCAGTAAAATTATGTTTTATGTACAATTACAAATGCTCCTAGGAGGTGGGTAAAAGACAGTCAAAAAGTTCAATTAAATTTTTATATATCTATATTATTATAAAATTACTCCAATGAATTACATTGAACATATATAGGTATTATTTATAGATTTTGACCTAAAATTAATTTAAATAAAATAAATAATTATTTAAATAAATAGTCGTTTTTTAAATAGTAACCCAGCGTTTTCACTATTCATTAAAAAATGAAAGTTTTCAGAAAAATACCAAAAATTCACCCTAGGCTAATTTCAATATTCTGAATCCAAAAATGAAGTCCATTTTGAAAGATAAAATTTATAAAATTTCAAAAAGTGGGTATTACTATTCAAAATAGCTAGTTAAAAAACATTAAAAGCATATCGTTGTTTAGTGAAACTCGGTATTGTGTACAACGCAATCTATTGAGTAAGGTCATGGTTGCATGTAAAGAAAGCCAATATAGTGTTGTGTGTAGTGAAATATTCCTTTGATGATTTATAGATCATAAAAACAAAATATTTATCATAAAAATCTTGGGTGTTACATTCTACCCCCCTTAAAATGAATTCTGCCCTCGAAATTCGTCACTTTGTAACAAATAGATGAGGATACCTCTCCCTCGTCATATCCTAAAGCTCCCATGTAGCTTCTTCTAATTAGTGGTTCCTCAATATAACATTCTCCAAGCGAGTGGTCTTGTTCCATAGGAATCTTTCACTATGATCCATAATCTATATCGGTTGTTCTTCATAAGAAAGTTCTTGCTCCAGCGGTACAACTTCTGAGATGGGTACATGTGAAAAATTAGGTATGTACTTTATTAAGAGAGATACATGGAATACATCGTGAAAATTGGAGAGATACAGTGGAAGAACCAATTGTTAAGCTGCCTTCCCAACACGATCCAGTATTTCGAAAGGACCGATATACATAGGGCCCAGCTTTCCTTTCTTTCCAAATCTCATTAGTCACTTCCAAGGAGATATTCGTAATAACACATTATCACCCACTTCAAACTCTAGGTCTTTTATTCGGTTATCGGCATAAATTTTTTTTTCGACTCTGAGTGGCTCTTATGTATTATTGAATATATTGGACCTTTTCTGCCATCTCATCAACAAGATCAGGTCCTAATAGATATCTTTCCCCAACATCATCCCAGCAAGTTGGAATTCGGAATTTCTTTCCATATGGAGCTTCATAAGGAGCCATCTGAATACTGGAGTAAAAGCTATTATTATAAAAAAATTCCACCAAAGGTCGGTGTTGATCCCAACCACCATTGAAATCCATAGAGCAAGCTCTTAACATATCTTCTATAATTTGAATTGTTCTCTCAGACTAACCATTTGTCTGAGAATGATAAGTAGTGCTGAAACTCAACTCTGTATCCAGAGTATGCTGAAGACTTCGCCAAAAAAATGAGGTAACCCTCAGATCTCAATCAGATATAATGGAAAGTGGTACTCCATGCAATCTTACCACATCCTTTATATATATCCTAGAAATCTGATCCAGAGATAAATCCTCTCTAATAGCAATGAAGTGTGCCGACTTCGTAAGATGATCAACTATAACCCACATAGAATTATTGCCTTTGGATGTTTTAGGAAGTCTGGTGACAGAGTCCATAGAGATATTTTCCCATTTCCATTCGGGTATGGGTAATGGTTGTAACATCCCCTTATACTTCTGTCTCTCAGCTTTAACTTGCTGACAAACCAAGCACTGAGAAACTTATTCAGCAATATCTCTTTTCATGCCATTCCACCAGATGTACTTTTTTAGATCCCTATACATCTTCGTAATTCTAGGATGAATAGAGAATGAAGAACAATGAGCTTCATGCTATATTTCCTTCTTTAATTCTGAGATGGGTGGAACACAAACCCGATTCCTGAACCTTATTATCCCATCACAATCAATGTTGAATTCAGGAAAATTTCTCACCTTCTTTTATAACTATACATCTTCTTTTTGTGCCTCTTTAATATTCCCATGTATAGTAGGTTGAAAAATCATTTGAGAAAGATAAGATTTTCCCCCTTCTATTATAATTCCATGATCCATCCTTTGTAAATACATAAATATTGGATCTTTTGTGATCCTCATCATGGATAATCTAGCATGGTCTTGTCGACTAAATGCATCTGCCACCTTGTTTGCTTTCCCCGGGTGATAATGAATTGAGCAGCCATAATCACTAATCAGCTCCAACCATCTTCTTTGGTGCATATTCAGCTCCTTTTCTGTGAAAATATACTTTAAAATTTTAAGATCATTATAAATATCACACCTTTCACCATAAAGATAATGCCTCCAAATAATTAATTCAAATATTACTGTAGATAATTTCAAATCATGAGTTGGGTAATATTTTTCATTGATTTTCAATTGTCGTGATGCAAAAGCAATCACCATATCATTTTTCATGAGAACACACCCCAACCACTTTTTGTATACATCACTGTAGATCACAATCCATCCCCCACTATAAGGCAATGTGAGCACAGGTGCACTGGATAACCTTCTTTTTAACTCCTTGAAATTCTCTTCACACTCCTCCATCCACATGAACTTAACTACTTTTTGAGTCAATTTATAGAGTGGGTTAGATAATCTTGAAAAATATTTCACAAAGCGTCAATAATATCTAGAAAAACCAAGAAAACTTCGGATCTTAGTTACTGTTATTTGTCTCGACCATCTTTCAATAACCTCTGTTTTTGCTAGATCCACTGATATCCCCTCTTTTGAGATTATGTGACCCAAAAAAGAATCTTTTTGAATCCAAAATTCATACATGGTAAATTTGGCATAATGCTTCTCTTTTTTCAGGGTCTTTAATACAATTCTCAAGTGATATTCATATTCTTCCTTCCTCATTGAATAGATAAGAATATAGTCTATAAAGACTACCACAAAATGATCAAGATAGTCTCAAAAGACTCTATTCATTCGATCTGTGAAGATAGAAAGGGATTTAGTAAGACTAAATTGAATCACTATAAATTCATAGTGTCCATACCTTGTACGGAAAGCCGTCATTGGTATATCCTCCATTTTAACACTTAATTAATTATACCCAAAATGAATATCACTCTCGGAAAAGTATTGAGCTCTGTGTTGTTTGTCAAATAAGTAATAAATACGTGGGAGTGGATATTTGTTCTTGATAGTGATCCTATTAAGTTCTCAATAATCAATGCAGAGTCTCATTGATCCATCTCTCTTCTTAACAAATAGAACAGGTGATCCCCAAGGTGAAGAACTAGGCCGTATGAATACCGTATCAAGATTCTCTTGGAGTTGCTTCTTCAATTCCTGCAACTCAATTGGGGCCACTATATAATTTGTCTTTTAAATAGGCATAAAACCCGGTATGATTTCTATTGAAAACTCAACTTCACGATTTGGTGGAAGACTTGGAAATTCCTCCGGAAAGACATCATCAAACTCCTATACAATGGGAATATTCTTAATCATGATTTTCTCTCCAACCATTTGAGATAAATAACCTTCATTTAGTGGAATCAAGACCCATAAGATGGAATAAATTTCCACTGGAAGGTTATGCTCGTCCTTACATTGATAGATGATCATAGATTGATCTGGAATATGAAATGTGACTTCCCTTCTTTGGAAATTGAAATGAGATCCATATAAATAACTCCAATCCATGCCATGAATCAAATAAAATTCTACTATAGTAAGGATCACAATATTTTTTGGAAGAACTTTCCCACAAACTTCAATTGGAGAGGAATTGTAAACTTTTAATGCGACCGTTGTGCCATTAGGGCTTGTCACCAATAACTAAACATCTAATTGTTGAGTTAATACAACAATACCCTTAGAAAATCCTTTAGAAATAAAAGAGTGGGTGGATCCATAATCAAATAAAACAATTGCTACATTAGAGTGTATGGTAAGTGTACCTTTCACCACTTCGTTATCATACACCACATCACAGATAGAAATTTCATGTGACTTTCCTTTGTCTTTGGCCTTAAGAGTTTATTGACTTCGATCATCATCAACAACCCTTGGATTAGGCCATTTATTGGCATAATTCCCCATTTTCTTACACTTGTAACATTGAAGTGTAAGAGGTGCACTCTGTGTAGCCTTTTATTTGTTCTCATCAATATACATCTTCTTCCCATCATTGCAGAATTCAAATGCCGGATGACCTTCCTTTCCACATCTGAAACATTTACTTGTCCCTTTAAGACAACTCTCTCCATGTTTCTTTCCACACATTGAGCATAAGGGAAAACTCATCTTCTTTTCAGGTTGGTCTTTAGATTTACCTTTGAATTCCATTTTCTTCTTCTTATCAAACTCATGTGACTGTTGGGTTACTCCAATCTCCATCTCAACCTTGAGAATACATCGAACTATTTACACATAGCTATTGAAGTCCCTTATAGATAACACCCTTCAAAGACTTGGCTTTAAGCCACTAATGAATCGATCGATCTTACTCTCAGGTTAAATAATAATACAAAAATTGTACCTTGCAAGTCTTGTAAAATTTTCTTCATAGGTGCCAACCGATTCATCATCCTTTTTCTTTAGTTCTAGAAACTCTTTCTCCATCTTTGTTCGAAGAATACAGGGGATGTAATTATTGAAAAATATGTTCTTAAACATGCCCCATTCCATGGACTCAATTTAATCTCTTGGCCTCGTATTCATGATAATATTCTGCCATTGATCAGCTTCACCTTCCAAATGATGTACTGCTATGATGACTTTATGATGTTCAAAACATTGAAGAACTAAAAATATCTTTTCAGTGGTACTGATCCACTCTTTAGCCACTAATGGATCAGTAGACCCACTGAATGAGGGTGGATGCTGCCTCATAAAGGATTCAACAGAATGTTTCTCCTTCCTTTGATCATTTGGAATTCTTGCATGATTCATAGCTTGAGAAAGTTGTGTGATCAGGGATACAGGATTTTTCATTACATCTCTCATAACGTTTGGTTTCATAGGGGGACAATAATTTCATTTCCCATTGCATTCAGCATTAACACGGTTCCATCGGTTTCTAGCCATTGAATAAAACCAAGAAGAATAGTGTGAGCAACACTAATTATAATAGAAAAACCACGTAATCAAGAATAAATTTTCACACTTAAGGTCTTATCATAAGTTGTTCATGGCCATTTCTAAAAATCTATGATTGTGTTCTATGCTTAGACATATCCTAAGGGTTCTTACAAAGGCTTTCACATCCTAGATTCCAAATGTTGTCTATAACTTTCCTCTAATACCAACTATAACGACCAATACATTGCATACATTGTTATTACATCAAAATTGAATCATACTTATTACCACATATAACAAAAAAACAATAGGACCATATAGGTATAGTGTCTTTAGAAACTGGGAAACATAAACAACTGGTTCATAAAGCATATAAATTGTTTCCCATTTATTTCATCATATCTATAATCCCTTTTTGAAATATCCTAATTAATACCATTCTTTCTAACCTGGGGAAAAGAAAACATACAAAATGGTGATCTCAAATTCTCATTTAGGGTAAACAAAAGAAATATCAATCACATCATATTCATAAGAACATAACATTTTGGAAATATTAACCTGTAAAAGAGATCATAATTTCATAACAAGGGATAAATCATAGTAGTGAAATATTATCCCAATAATCATAACATAAAACATGAATCTTTGTGGAATACACACATAATCATAGAGAATCATTTCTTAGTAGTCAAGACTCATTTCCAAGACTATCCTAGCAGACAAATTCTATTTCTGAACTGATCTCACTCCTCGTTTCAGTCATGTTTCAGTGAACTGGATTTACCTCTCGTTTCAGTCATGTCTATCTCATGAGATATAAATCATTACCCAATTCATTGGAGGGAGATATAGGTCCCACCCATCTCATAATGAAACCATTCTTATGTATGCCACAAAATCATAAATCTTATCATATCCCATGTAATAAAAATGGGATTCTTAAAAATCATGCCATCATAACATAATCCATATAAGATAAAAGGAAATCATAAATATAATTCCATCATTACATAATCAAATAAATTTAATAAAATATAGAAAGAAATAGAACCCTATATTATCTTAGATGGAAGATAATTTTGATAAAACACTTGAACTTCATTCTTGAGGAAAATATCCTTTCTACTTCAAAAACATTTTTTCCATTCATAACATGTCAAGCAATTTTAAACTAAAATAAGTTGGTTAAAAATAAACTTGAAAACTTGTAAAGGCAGCATCATGGGAATAATGTTCTAAAAAATTCATTCATTCCGTTTAAGTTAAAGAAAAACATTCTTCTCGTAATTTGGCCAGAAAAGTCAAAAAATTACCTCTTATTACAAATGACAAAAGATTCATTTCATATATTTTTATAAAAACTCACCGAAGGGTAAAATTGGATTTAAAAAATTGTAGGAGGATAGAAATAATATTAAATTTTAAGGAGAGAAGGATGAGGCTGAAAAATATTCCCTATTAAATTCTGAAGTATAAACAATCTCGGATAAAAATGAGATTGCGAGATTTTCCCTTACCTTAGGTCTGATTTGTTTCGTATGTGTTCGAACCTCCTGTATAATGATTTAAATAATTTTATTGACTTATTCTAGAATAGTACTCACTATTATGATATCATATATGGTCATATTCTTAGCTTCATATTAGTAATATTTCATTGCTACTTGTTATTCCTGTGTTTATTTCTTTTTGTTGTTATGCGTGTTTTGTCGAATAAATTCTTATTCTTATTTTTAGGTTATAGATACCTAATTTCCAAAAAATTATTACTGTAATATATATCATATTTAGTCATGAAATTCATTTATATAATCATTATTCATTGAAGATCATTTAGAACGAGTCGCATCACATTGTGGAGACAGTTGGCCGTACGTATGCACGAGCGATGATATCGTTTCCATGATCGTGAAATTGTATTGAAGTGTTTGTATACTATTTCAGAATCAATATCACATTGCAATAATCATATATAGTTATTATTTACACCATTATACCCATCCAAGTATGGTGGTGGTGGAAAATAGATTACACCACAGCGTGGAGATGATATTTCGTACGTACGCACGCGCGGTGATTTCATTTTCCGTAGGATGGATATAAGGTGAAATAGGGTTGTTTCATATTTATAAAAACATATCAGTATATGATTGATACTAATGTTATTACTTCATAAATAAAAAACTAAAGAAGAAGAACTAGAAGAAGAAATAATGTTGAATGAATCGGTAACGGACATTACATCTTCTTTGAAGCGCCTCTTCTTAACCTCATCTTAGGGCACTAAAGTTGGTCATTGAAGAAAGCCAGGACCTCTAGGATGTTTCTAGGTAAGTTGATAAGGAAAATGGGTAGGTTTTTCCCGAGCTTGAAGGCTCAATGTTGTGTAAAGTAAAGAGGGAGGAGGAGCCCTTTTATAAGTGATGAGAGGGGCACTTTAGGAAAAACTTAAAATATAATTTTATAATAAAATCATATTCGGGTTTTAATAGCTCAAAATAGAAATATTTCGAACCTAAGGTGTGGATGGGTCGAAATCCTCCCAACTAATATATTTTAGACAAGGTTAGGTTACTATTTTACCCTTATCATTTAGATTTAAAAATAAGTTAAATAATTTAACTTTTACCATGTCTTCTTGTTTTCTTACACTATATGGTTAATAAACTTACTATAACAAGCCAAACGAATCCCAAGTGGTTCATTATCAATATATATAACTTTATCTAAGTCATTTGGCTGAACGTTATATTTTTATAAATAAAATAACAATTAATAATATAATATTTGTTTTAAAAAAAAATTATGTCAATTTTGACACTATTTTGTAATTGATTTCTGTGAAAATCATAACCGAATTATTAGTTCGAACAAAGTTAATTGAATCAATAATAACATGTCATATTAACCTATAAAATTAGTGTAATTCATAAAAAGTTTTAAATTACCTTTATTTGGGTATTTATAACATCAATTATGTTAATATTTCATTAATAAGGTAATTACTGCATCATCATTGTGTCATAAATAAATTAAATTATTTAATGTCAAACAATTATAAAACAAATACAGTTAGGTAGGAAATTTCTTTATATTTCTAATGAATATTTTTAGTCTAATTTATCTTATGTATAGACCTATATTAAAAATATTGTAGTTATTAAACATTGATTTTAACACTTATAACTCTTCTTTAAATAAAATAATAATAAGTGTCATAATCTAATACAAGTAGACCTAATGGGTAATATTTTCCCCTAAGGTTGTTTTTGGTAGAGTTAAACTTATCCAATAGAATTTGGACATGTGTTAGGGTAATAATAATATCATTTTACCCTTAATTACCTTATTTACTTTTAGCCGTGGTAAATAAAAGTAAAAATATATTATTCACCAAAAAATTGTTTTATCTTATTGAACCACATTTTACACTTTGATATTAACCGAGTCTCTTGGAATTTCAAAATTCAGCTCACAGAAGCGGTAAAATTATGTTTTATGTACAATTACAAATGCCCCAAAGAGGTGGGTAAAAGACGGTAAAAAAATCAATAATATTTTCATATATCCATATTATTATAAAATTATTAGAATTATTTACATTGATTTTATATAAGTATTATTTATCAATTTTTACATAAAGATAATTTAAATAAAATAAATAATTATTTAAATAAAATGTCGGGTATTAAATAGTAACCCAGTGTCATCACTATTCATCAAAAATTGAAAGTTTTCAAAAAAATAACAAAAATTCACCCTAGGCTAATTTCGCTATTCCAAATCCAAAACTGAAGTCCATTTTGAAAGATAAAATTTATAAAATTACAAAAAGTGGGTATTACTATTCAGAACAACTAGTTTTTATAATATTTTAATAGCATATCGTGGTTTAGTGAAACTCCGTATTGCGTACAATGCAAGCTATCGAGGAAGGTCATGATTGCATGTAAAGTAAGCCAAGCTAGTGTTGTGTGTAGTGAATGATTTATTTGATTATGTATATAACATAAAAAAGAAATATTTCTCATAAAAATCTTGGGTGTTACACTTTACATTTTAGGGAATGTTTCTAAAGTTTATATTATTATTTTTACCAATAATTACCAGATTTACCTGTAACAGTGTAAATAAAAATTACTAAAGATAAAATTAAAAATATATATAAATAAAATGTAACGTTTACTAAATTTTAACCGACTTTTAAAAAATATGGAATAATTTTTAAAAAATATAAAACATTAATGTGTACAAAATTAATTTTGTAATAACATTGAATATGGGACAAAATAAGATGTTTTATAAAAAAAATTAATCAAATTATTAAAATGTTTTTATATCCAATATCAATAATGAATTTGGTTCCAATGAACAAAGATAGATTTATTAAATCATTAATAATAAAAAATCCTTAAAACGAATTTAAAATTTACTTTTTCTATATAAAAATATTATATAAATAAACTATTTTCAATTAAAATTCCATATTTTTCATTTTTTATCAAAAAATACAAATTATAAGAAAAAAATATTAAACAAAATTAAATATTTATATTTATATTTATAAAACATATTTACTTCCCATAATAAATATTAAATAATTTTACAAATTTATTTTTAAAATAAGTGCTCCATCAAATGGCAGTAAAATGTGGTATCAGTAAAATAAGTTTTTAGGCATAAAACTGAATTTATACTTATATAATGCATATAAAATCTATTTTATTAATGTAAAAAAATATTATAAATGATGTTATACTTATTATATCATTATTTTGGATGTTAATGTCTTTCCAATTTTGATTATTGGGTCCTCAATGTTTTATTCAGATATTAAATATGTTTGGATAACATTATCTCATAGCATTTTAGATTCCCATTTTTCTCTTAAACTATATTTTTTTCCATAAAACCATAACTGGGTGATTCTCCTTAATCCGAAAAACATTCTCTTTATGGTTAAGAAAATTAAATGGATGTTCCTCATAAGAAATATTTTTGTCCAGGTAAACTACATCTATGCTAAAAATATGAGATGATTCCTACACATATTTTCTCAACATTGAAACATGTAATGGATTGTGTACCTAGGATAAAATGGAATCTAAGACCACTCATTTGGAAAATAATAAAATATTATTAAAACATTAAAATGTTCCATTGAACAATGGACTGATCTAACCCTTATTAAAAAACACATTTCACTTTTCTATGAAGAAATTTTGGGGAAAACCTGATCACCTACCATGAATGAAATATTATTACTTCAGTGACCCAAAACAATTTCTTACTTATCTTATCTTTCATCATGTTTCATTCAATCATGTAAATTTTTATACCATTTTATCATCCAATTATGAATCCACTACAATTAATTCACCAATTTAATACCAAAATGTTTCTTTGACACCACTATAAATTTAATTTCACAAATAGTTCCATATGTATAGTAGAAGTAAAACTTTTATGATTGGAAATCATAAAAACATAATGATATTAATTAAAACCTTCCCAATAATCCATTTAATAATCATGTAGAAACTCTTATAATGTCGGAATTTTTTTTATGTCTATTAATCAGACTAATAATGAAAGAGTGTGAAAAAATTTAACTCATTTCCAAATTAGTTTCCAAGTCCCTTCCAAATGATAGAAGTGTACCTGGGTTTAAGATCAAATACAATAGACAGAAAAAATCCATGTAACCTAACTATATATTAAATATAAAACTTATAAAGATTATACATATATATATATATTATATTTATTTGGAATAAATTGTGTATATTTAGTCATTTGATTAGCAATAACTCAGATCTAATTGTTACCTCGAGAAGTATTTGGTAATTCCAATTCCTTGTACATAGATATATATTCCCATTTCTTCTTTAGAATGGGAAAAGGAAGACCCATGGATTTATATAAATGTCATTATTCATTAAAATTCTTATAAGTCTAACATTTCATAGTAATGTCATTAATATCCCTTTTGCATTCCACTGCAGATGTAAAACTCTTGAAGGTCTCTATACATCTTAGCATTCCCAGATAGACAAAAAATAGATATCTATGAGCTTCAATAAACAAATTATTCCACAATATTGAATAAAAAATAACACACTATCTTCTTATAAATCATAATACACCACCTTCATCAATATTAAATTAAGGAAATATACCATCCTTGAATGATTGTACCTTTTATTTTAATGATTTATTCCCCTTCTATTATATCTTAATTCATTATGATATAGTTGACTCTGCAGATACCACAAAAAATAGAGGATGACCATGTATCAACAAATTCTAAGAAAAAATTCATCATTTCATTAACTATAGGGTCACATTCAATATGTATAATTCTTAATGTATAATTATTTTTCAACATGAATAATCCTCTAATTGTTTTTATTTTTATGATTGTAATGAATCATTAAACCAAATCATTGATTAGTTCTAAAAAACCACCAATGTATCATGTTCTATTATTTCTGAGCGAATATATAATTCTATCTTTTATGATCAATATATATTTCACACTTCAATTAATAAAAATTATGCCATTAAATTGTTAACCCATTAAATAGAAGATAATTACAAATCATGTGTAGGGTAATTATACAAATTATTTTTTAATAACATGAAGAATAATATATTAAATAATTATTATCAATTAAAAAACAACATATTCATTTCAATGATGTGTAACTTTAGATTACAATTTCACCATTTCAATAAGTCAACGCCAAAACATGAGCATTCACCAATATTCTTTTCAATTCCTGAAAATAATAATCACACTATTTCATCAAGATGAACATGACTCCTATTCTTGTTAACTTATTCAGTGGGGTCAATAATTGAGAAATGTTTTCAAAAAATAATCTAGTAGTAACTCACTAATCCAAGATTAATATTAATCTTTATGATATTTTTGGGAATTGTACATTCATTAATAACTTTGGTTTTATAATGATAAATAGATATTAAATTTTTAGAAAAAATGTTACCCATGAATGAAATTTCTGGAAAGAATAATTCATAATTTTAAAATTTACCATACATTCCCATTAATATTAATATTTTAAAATCATACTTATGATCTATTTCACTCTCCTCTTATCATATAAATTTTTTCAAAATCTTATCAATAACAAAACATCAAAATTATCCAATATCTCATGAGTAATTCTACTCATAATATCCATGAATATAGATGGTGCATTATATAATCCAAATTAGATCAATAATAATTTATATTTCTAATATCTATTGTGAAATGCAGTCTTTATAATGTTTTCTTGCATTAAATTCAACTGATAGTACCTTAATCTATTGTCAATCAAGAAAAAAAATTTGTATCCTATATCTGATAAAAAAAAATAGACATGAGTATATGTATTTGTTTTTTAACCATTCTACTATTCAAGGCTATTAAATCAATGAAAACCCTCATTGATTCATATTTATTTTTCAAAAAATGACCAGAGTGCCTCAGGGTGAAGTGCTAAGAGAGATGAAATCATTATCTAATAACACTTTCAGTTTTTATTTCAATTCTAAATGACCAAATAGAGGCATTTGACAAGTGGGTTTAGAAATAGGGTTAGAATCTGGTACTCAGTAAATAGTAAACTCAAACTCATGATTTAGAGTAACAATTGGAAAATCATCAGTAAAAATATCCATAACAATTTTCATTATTAGAATTTGACAAATCAAAAATGTTTTTTTCTTTTCATCAACATGATCTGGATAACATTTACTACCATATTTAATCAATTTATCATCTTCTTGGTATTTTATCAAAGGTATTAAATCAGCCAATAAAACATTCATAGAAAAAAACATATTTCATCAAGATAAATAGAAATCCAATCCACATAAAAAATTATATCAAACACTCTTATGACTAGTTCAAAAATATTTGAAGGAAATACCTTCCCTCTAATTATAATTGGTATATTCCAATAAATCATGGTTTTATTAATACTTCCTCATAGAGATTTAACTTCACATTATATCATTTTTTTAATATGCAGTATTGAATATTTACATGAAAATTTAGAAAAAATGAATGAGTGTAAGGATCTAGAATCAATTGTGCTATTTTTATAATTTGAATAAACAAGTAGCATACAAATCACTACTTCATTTGATGGCCCTTAATCAACTGTTTTGATAGAAAATGAGCAAGATGCCTCTTTCTATTTCAGATCATGAATATTTTCATCTTGTAAAAATAAATTTTGACACACATTAACATAATAACATATCTAATTGCAACTATAATATCTCACCACAGGATGGATTATAGTTACCCCATTTACTGATTCCTCAGGATTAATTTACATGTATTTATGGGAAATGTGGACAAACTATCCACATCAGTACCACATCCCGGACATCAGAATACATTATATAGGTTTTTTTAACAACACATACCACAATATTGGCACATAATTTTCTTTCCTCAATATTTTTTTGTTCTTTAATTCACATCACATACCATCCTGGACACTTATTACTTTCTTCATTATGAGACTTATGGGAGTTAATAAAATCCATCCCAACCTTTTCATCAAATGAAATAGTTGGTCTAGGTAAAAATTGAAGTGTACGGTTGTAGGTGATATATGAATTTTTTTGAATATTTATTTCTAAAAACCAAGATTAAGGATCTTTCACATCAAATTTATTATTAATTTATTTAATTCTTGAATAAGTATAAATGTTTGATTAGGAACATTGTTCATTGATAAATGTTGATCATTTGAAATAGCCCTTCCAAATATCCTTCATTGCACCTATGAGGATCCGAGGCTACAATCCCTATAGTTGTGATCCATCTGTGCTTCAATTGTCTCTGAGTAATGCCAATCTTTCTCCGGGTGCTAGTGTGGAGAATTGAATGTATATAATTGTTCATTCTTGATCACTCATTATTCAGTCATGAAGAAATTCTCTATTGGATTTCCTTGATAAGGAGATAGGAGGAAGATTCATCAGATAATTCCATGTGTGTTACACTTTTTCATAAACACACATGGAATTAGTTTTGAATATCTTACATAATAGTGGAAGCCTTATATTTACTGATCTGGGATTTTGGTCACAAAATTTAATTTTACAACATTCATTAAATATAATTATATCCATTCATAAAAATTAATTCCAAATAGTAATACAACTATATTTTTCCATGCCAACTTGAGAAATATGGATAAATAATATTTATTAACTCCTAAATAATTATTTTATCACTAGAAAAGGTATTGGTCTTTTCAAAATACAATTGTATTTATTAAAAATCAGAATAAATATTGTATTATTTTAAATATATTTTTATTCAAAACTAGTAAATAAATAATTTTTAAATATTCAATAAAATAAATAAATATATTTTCTTCCCAATTGAGTGAATATATATTAATTGAATTTCTGTGATCAGTAGGACTTATATAAAATTATTACTCATTCTTTTGAAAAATATTTATTCCATTAATTAGTGTAAAGAGAATTTAATAAAGACTAATAGAAACACTATGGGTGTGACCCTCTAGGATTCTTTCACATTTGCATTAGGCGGGCTTATCGAATGACTAAGATTACTCTCTCGCAACAGGCCAACGCACCCAAGAGAATGAAAATAATGTCACAATGAGGACAACCACATAAGAATTCTCACTTTGTAATAAAATCACTCGGTCATCAAAACTCCTCATGATGATTTCATGATGATGTAATCAACCTATTTTCATTATACATAATGCCTTGGCTATCAGAAATATACTCATTGTTACACCACATCCTTGGAATTTAGGGTGATATTTCTACTTAAATAAAATTGATGAGATGTCAACTTCTATAAATATGGAAGGGGAAAATCCATTCATGACATATCCTTTAATAACATTCCATTTGTGATGCACCTAATGTACCATATCTTACGCTAATATATGGAATGATAGTTTTCGTCTACTAATATAAGTAACTAGGTCATGACATGCATTAATGATAACATTATAGTATATGGACCATTAAACACGCTCTCATATAGGAATATCGGATGACACTAAAACTTATGGAATTTATACTAGTGGGTTTGTTCTCATAATATCCCATCTTAGATATTTCCAAGTGAGAACTTATCAATAAGAAGTTTTAGCTCTTTATGAGTACTCACACTTGATGGTCCATATAATATCTGTCCCATAATAGTATGTTTCCCAACCATATAATTATATTAAGAATATTTTCATAGAATTTCATGGTCCTTATCAATGCAGGGAAGTACTGTAACCTTATCAACATGACAAATTCACTAGGAAATTATTATAGTATGTTCATGTAGAACAATAAAACAAATATGTAATAAGATGTTCAATTTAATATTTAATGCATCAAATATTAATGTAATCATATTAAAAAAATTTGATTTTCGTCACCAACCCTAAAAAGCTCCCACATGAACTAGATCTAACTACATATGACGTTCAGTCTGCTAGACCTCACATAATAATCATGTTTATGCTAATTCAAGGATTTAGAAAATGGATCCTCCACGTTTTCATTTATGCAAATAACACTCACTGCAACTTCCCCTCTCTGAGAAAAATACCTTCACAGGTAACACTTCTAAAGTATCTGCTTCATCTGTGGATGTGACCTTGGAACTTTTCAGAGAGCCACCAATACAATATTATAAAAATAGAGTACGATGAGATCTTCATTTCTAGTTACCAAATCATGGTCTTGGAAAAAATTATTTATCATGAAATATAATTTTGATACCTCAGAAGATGAAATATACTAGGAATGTATTGTAGAATCTATGACCACATCCTTCTCCATCCTCTTCTAGCTCAGTACACCACCATTCAAAATGAATATGTATCTTATTTATGAGATCATGCCATCTTGATCAGTCTTTAAAAAAGCATCGGTATAGCCTCTTCTGACTAGTTCGTCATATCATCCCTAAATCTATAACATATGATAACTACGGCTCAGATATAGAAGGATAATCTTGAATTCCATACAATGGAAATCACCTAGATCATATTTATATTTACCTACCAAATTTAATGCATAAACTACATCGAGAATAGTATATATCATAACATACATGACTTACCCAATCGTTGATGTGTATGAAATATTTTCCATTCTATTTATTTATTAATGAGTCTGAGGACACATATTCTTTGAAATATGAATGGCATGTGATATTGAGATTAATCACCTCATATATTGTTCTATATTTAATCTCTTTAGTATCTTGTCAATGTATCTTCATTGATGTAGGCTGAGAATTCTCTAGTATTTGTAAAAATGGATCTTTATCCCAATAATACATGTTTTATGGCCCATTTCTCTCATAGACAAACATTTATTCAACCATTCCATAATAGATTGTAAGACTGATATTTAATTTCCAATAAGTAATATTTCATTAGCATATACAATTAAAAAAATGATTGTACTCCCACTAAACCATTTGTGGACACAGGGTTAACATTCGTTCATTATAAAAACAAATGCCATTATGGATTCATCAAAATGATTATTTCTTATCCTGGATGTTTTTTGTCCATAAATGGATTTATAAAACTTCCATATCTTATTGGATTCCTTTGGAGTCACAAAAACTTTAGTCTGTGTCATGTAAACATCTTCCGGATGATTCATGTAAAAGAAGTATATCTTAAGATAAATTTTCCAAATCTCATAGTCATTGTTATCCACAATGTTAGGTAGAATTTTGATCTATTTTATAGGTGAATCTACTGAAAGAGATTCATCGTAGTGAATGCCTTGATGATATTTTATCCATTTTGCATCTCGTCGCACTATGTAGGTACTAATGTTTTCATTCAGTGTCCAGTATCTTCTTTAATGCCCAATTTCAACCGATAGGATTTACATGCATTAGAAGATCTACCAAAAATCAGACATGGTATTGGTACATAGAATCCATTTCATAATTCATGGATTCTTCCGACTTGGCATTACATATTCCACTTACTGCTTCCTTGTATGTTATATAATCATTACTATCAACTAATAATGAGTTACCATCCTTGATAAGTAGAAAACCATAACGTTCTGGTTCTCTACCATCTCTTATAATCCTACGTAGATCTTCTATCTCTGTAATAGTTTCTTCTTACATAAGGTATTTTGGAACTTAATCTTATACCAAATCTTGTTTTCCATGAGTCTTGACTTCATCAAAGTTTATCTCTCTCCCACTATCTCTTTTTTAGATGTTGTACCTCTAAAGGAATATGGAATGTTTTTTTCACTATAATAATTTTTTTAAAGTCTGTATAGGTAATATACCCTTATTGACTTTGGGTATCCTATAAAGGTCAATTTTTCCCTTCGGGTTCATATTTTTTACCTGAAGATTCCTTAAAAAACACTTTACTTCAACACACATGTATGTTCTATAGTATAGTTCTTTATTCACTCAAAAATGTTAATGGAATAAAATTTAGAAAATTATATAGTACATGGTTTAGTATGTGTTCTGCTTTTTGTAATGCATTTCCCCAAAAGGATAGTGGAATACTAGCATGATGCATAATTGATGTCACCATGTCAAACAAGGAGAAGTTACTCCTTTTTATTACACCATGCCATTGAAGTGATATATAGTAGTGGGTTGGGATAGGATCCCAAAATCCCATAAGTAATTAGTGATGTTTTGATTCAGATATTATCTACCATGATCAAAAAAGAGTTTCTTAATCTTCTTACCAAGATAATTTTCAACATCATCTTTTATTTATTGAATATATCACAATAATCTGACATATACCTCATTAAGTAAATATATCCCTATCTAGTAAAATAATTAGTAAAAGTTATACAATATGGGTACCGACCCCGTGCATCAACATAAAATGTTACACACATATGTATAAAATATGTAATGATGCTCTTTTTCTCATTCACCTTTACCACTAAATGGGCCTATCGTCATGTTTTCCTTGTAATCATTTGTGACAAACACCATGTGGTTTCATATTGAAATAATATAAATATCCATCTTCATGTAATTTTGTTAAGCATTTTTTCATTTACTTGACCTTACCATTGATTCAAAAGTTGGTTGTGGAATGAGTCATGTGATGCAACATTGTTATCACTTTCTATAACATGGATCATGTATTCCATAATTTAATGAGTGTTATGTAAATATTAAATAACATAAAAAATTATAATTGTATAAAATAAGAAAATTGTCACGACCCACCCTCGGGGTCCGTGCCGTGACTACCCCAAGCCCGCCTTCCATAGGCCAGGGGCTGGCGACTAGCACCAAGGCGTAAATCCTGTTAAAAAGGGAAGGCATTGCCTTTGTAAAGTAAACAAACACCACAAAGTAAGCAAGCGGAAAGTAAACACTAAACAAAAGCAGAGTACAACTGAAAGTGCGGAAAAGTAAATGGGCCAGTATACAAACCCAAACTGAAAGTAAGTACAACTCGAAAGGGAAAATAGCAACTGAAAAGTAAAAGCCGCAACACCGAGCTGTCCACTGGAAATCCCACCTGAAGGGTGGGTACAGATAGCTCCTCTGCTCCACGGGTCCCGCCGTCTGCTCCGAGCACGTCCCGCCCAGTGGTCCACCTCCGAGTACCGTCCCGCTCTGCAAGCCTCAGCTAAGGTCAACGCTGTCCGTCGTCTGCAACCAACACAACGTAGTGCGGGCAAAGCCCGTGCATGGGTGAGTATAAGCTACTCAGTAGGGACCCCGAGACCCCTGAAGGTCTCTCAAATCCACAAAGGATAAACCACGAAGAAAGGAACAATCACGAAGTAATAACCGACACTGCATAGGTATATGCCCATACATATACCTAAGTCATCAATTTCAAATACGCTCCAACCTCCAAGCCTAAGTACAACTCAGTCCACACAGGAAAGTAAACGTATTCCACACAGGAAAGAAAAACGTAATCCACACAGGATTGCACAACACAATCCACACAGGAAAGCAAAACGTAATCCACACAGGATTGCACAACACAATCCACACAGGAAAGCAAAACGTAATCCACACAGGATTGCACAACACAATCCACACATGAAAGCAAAACGTAATCCACACAGGATTGCACAACACAATCCACACAGGAAAGCAAAACGTAATCCACACAGGATTGCACAACACAATCCACACAGGAAAGCAATAGGTTTCAGCTCACACAGGTATACTTCTTCAAGGACGATAAAGATGATCACTGATCCATCTAAGTAGTTAGACCCACGAAGGATCGATAGGTAACTAACCCCCGCAAAGACCCACACAGGATCGGGCCCACACAGGACCTGTAGGCGCTGGTTCACACAGGACCGCTGAGCGCAAGGACCCACACAGGATCGGACCCACACAGGATCGGGCCCACACAGGACCTGTAGCACTGACCCACGTAGGATCGATGAGTGCTGTAGTCGTCGTCGTCGAATCCACACAGGATCTCTGTACTGTCGTCGTCGCAGTCACAGTAGCAGTAGTAGCAGTAGTAGCAGTCGCAGCCAGCACTAGGGTTCCCGCACACAGCAAGCTCGTTCGGAGGGTCCGCTCCACGAGCCGAGAGGCTGATACATCAACTGTCACAAAGTCCAGAGTTGATGTATCCAAAAGTTCCGTATCGTCAACAGGAACTCAACGCAACAAACGGCGTGTCGATCGGACGCCCGGTCTGAGAGTTATTGACATTTTCGTTCCCGGGGCCCGGTTGGTTTTTAAGGCAAAACCAACCCGACCGTACTCCACCTTCGTCCAAACCTCGGGCGGAGTATGCCAAAAGATCCTTCTCACTAAGAGGAACACCACACGGCTGACGGCACGTCAATCGGACGTCCGTAGCTCAAGATATGAGCGTTTCCGCTCCGAAGGCCCGGTTGGTTTCGTGAACGAACCAACCCGGCCGAACTCAAAGTAATCCGAAACCTTGAGTGCGATATACCGAAACGACCGTCTCGATCCAAGGATCGCGTTGCCGCAGACGGTTCGTCAATCGGAGGTCCGAGGCTCATGTTATGGACAAAAGACCGAATCTGATTCGAAACGGGGGGTCCGGGTCCGGGTCGACCCGGCCCGACCCCCCCTGGGTCGGCTCGAACCGGGTCGACCCGAACCAGGTCGACCCGACCCGGGTCCGACCCGGCCCGGCCGGCTGGCGGCGCGACGGCGCGGCGGAGCGGCGGCGCGGTGGCCGCGGCGGCCTGGTGCCGCACGGAGGCAGCGCGGGGGGAATCAATTCCCCCGCTTATTTGGAAGGCGGCACGACTTTTTAGCCGCGCCTGTTTGCAAACCCCCCCCCCCCCCACGTGGGGGGCTTGATTGGCAGGAAATGGGGGGCAAAGCCCCCCGCTTTATTGAGAGGGGCGGCGTGGCATAGCCGCGCCCTTTGAAAAAAAAAACGGCCCCACGTGGGGGCCGGCTTGAAGACAAACCGGGGGGCTGCTGCCCCCCCCCCTTTCATGGAAACCGCCCCACTCATAATCAGGGGGGTTTTGTGAGCCGGCCGGGGGATTAATTTCCCCCGGTTTAATGCCATCCGGCCGGCCTGCTGGCCGGCCGGTTTTCTCCAACGGGACAAGAAATTCTGGTCCCCTCTTCGGCTTCTGACGCCGGCGGCCCGGCCGCCGGTCTTCTCATTCCGCCGCGGCCCGGAACCGGCCGCGGTGTTCGTCGTCCGGCGTGGTGCGACGGCGCCGCGCCCCTCCGCCGCGCCATCGATTCCCCCTTGACGCGGCGCGACGGCGTCGCATTCTTGATGGTTCTTCCACGACGCGGCGCGACGGCGCCGCGCAAAAGATTTAAGCGAATATTCGCGTGGTGCGACGGCACCATGCCCCTTGATTCATCCGCAAAATAAACACCAAGAACGAAGGAGGGGGTTCGGCCGTGTTCATGCAGTCCGGCCCCCTCACGTTAAACACAACTTTAAATATACAAAAGCCATACGTTAGACTTGCTAGATCCACGATCAAGAATGAAATAATTAAACAATAAATCAACAACCCCTACTTTGGGTATAGGTTCGAGGATTCGTCAACGTCCGCGGAAGACAACGTCGCGGAGGTCGGGCGTCGCGGTCATCGTTCGTCAAATCCGTTGACGAAGAGATGCGTCCGATGTGATATGTCATTGGAGAAACTTCTTATGTCGACGAAGGGAATCCGAGGAGGAAGCGGCGTTCCCTCTCGTTGACACGGAAGACGAAGAAGAGCGGAGCGGCGTTCTTCGTCGGAACTTGAGCGTTCTTCGTCAAGTTGAGCGTTCTTCGTCAAGTTCGAAGGTTCTTCGTATTCTTCGTCAGAGTTGAAGAAGAAGAAGAAAAACTCCCAAAAGCTCTCAAGATGACAAAACTATTAACCAAAATAAAATAAGACTCTATCTTAGTTTTTTAACACAACAACTCACTAGAATTTCAAGAGTTTGAAATTCAAAACACACACACAACTCGCCTTATTTAAGTCTAAAGTTATAACTTAAGATATCATAACTTATGTGGGAGTTGAGGGGGTTTTAGAGGATATGAAGAGGTGGGGTTCGTGTGGGCCCCACCACCCTCATAACCTCCCAAGGGAGGTTGGGTGGTTACCCAACTTCCAACAAGAGATAACACTTAGAGTAAAATAATAAAAATTATAGTGTAATTACAAAGTAAACATCCACAATTTTTATTATCAACACTCGTATGAACGCAACTCTAGAACAGGAGTTCCTAAGCGTTTACCGGCGCTACGGTTCCATTGGTGCCCTCGGAATTTGATTCCGGGCACCGGTTCAAAAGTTACGAATTCCCGCTCGTTCGTTCACTGAACGTACCCGAGCCAAACTTCGGAAATTGATTCCGGGCACTCCGGGCCTCGGAATCAGGTGTCGTCTGAAACCACGCTCTTGTAAAATTCTAAAGAAAAATAAGAAAAAATTTCCCTTGAATTTTACGGGTCTTTACATTACTCCCACCTCAGGGCTTTACGTCCCCGTAAAGATACATAAAAACTAGGGAAACAAATGAGGGTACTGAGCACGCATCTGAGCCTCCCGGTCCCATGTTCTCTCCTGGAGATTCTCGTGCTTCCATCTGATGCGCACAAGAGGAATCGATCGCCCACGCAGGACCCGCTCCTGTCGATCCTCTATCTCCACCGAGACCTCCGTAAAAGTCGCCCCATCGTCAACGTCAAGCTCCCCATGGTCAATGATGTGCGTCGGGTCATGCACGTATCTCTTCAGCTGAGACACGTGGAAGACGTCATGCACCCGGTGCAACTGAGGTGGTAGAGCCAGGCGATAAGACACCTCACCAATCCTGCTGAGAATCTGGAAGGGTCCGATGAAGCGCGGAGATAACTTGCCGCCTCGGCCAAATATCCGAATACCACGTCGAGGTGAGACCCGCAAGAAGACGTGGTCGCCATCCTCGAACTCTAGTGGCCTCCGCCTCCTGTCAGCACATGACTTCTGCCGGCTCTGAGCTGTCCTCATCCGCTCCTGGATGACCTGGACCTTCCCTGTCGTGGCCTGGACCATCTCTGGTCCCATCAGAACTGCAAGATTTCTTCTTTGCCGAAAAGAGAAATCTGGTCCCATCCCCTGGTTGAACCACATTCTTTGCCTAAAACAGTCAATCCTAACATGGATGATACTAATCCATACCAAGGATGACGTCGTAAGGCCTCGACACTACTACTAAGAGATTCAACCGTTACTCTCGCCTCCAAGGGTTGAGTCACACTGTCGGCATCAGTGTGTGGTAACTGGGTCTCCTCCAGTAGATGTCTCACAAGTGAGGGTCAAGTCAACAACCAAAACTTGAACCTCTTAGTAACATTACAAAAGAGGACAGGAACGAAAATATCACAAGGGTATGCGTCTTTTATTATTGCAGCTCATAATACAAGACGCTACACAAATGAAACAATGAACCAGAATTACAAAGGATGTATCCACTAGTTCTGCTCCTGTCCATCGGCTCCCAGAGCTCCATGATCGAAGGCCTCGGCTGCCTGTAGTTGAGCTCTCGCATGTTCACCTACTCCCTGTGGTCGGGGTGGACCTCCTGGTGGTGGTGGTGGCAGAGCCTCAAAGCGTCGCCCACCATCGGCTGCTCGTCGAGCTCCTCTGCCTCGTCCGCCACCTCCCTACGGACCGCCACGGTCGAACCTCTGCCTCTGCCTGGTAGGTTCTTCACTTAACTGCTGATCATCAGCATGGCGGGTCGGACAGTCACGAGCCATGTGACCAATCCCGCCACAGGAGTAACACTGCCCACTCTCGGCACGCCTGGCTCTGACTTCACCCCGGCTTTCCCGCACAATTGAGCCAGAGTCGTGCAGTCGGCCACTGGTAGGTCTGGTCTGCCAGGAACCCTGAGTCATCCGTTGGCTACCTGATGCCGAAGACTCCATTATCTGCCGCCCTGCGGTGGGTCGCTGCGCTGGTGTAGACTCAGCAAGGAAGCTCTCGATCAGAAGGGCCCGCTCCAGTACTCCTGTCTGAGTCGGTATGCTGAGGGAGATCAGCGATGCCCTGATCTCGTGTCTCAAACCCTGCTCGAAGGTCCGGGCCCAGAAGAATGGGTCCCGTACCATGTCAGTCGAGTAGCGCGAGAGATCGGTAAATCTCGCCGAGTACTGAGCGACCGTCATGCTGCCCTGCCGCAGCTGTAGAAGCTCCTGGATACGCACCGCACGAAGGGTGGCTGGGACGAACTCCGAGCGGAAGAGGCTCTCAAAGTCCGTCCAAAGTAGAGATGCCTCATCATGCACCTGGAGCATCAAGCTCCACCATCGTCCTGCTGTTGTGTGTAGTAGGCTCGCAGCGAGGATCACCATGAGGTCTGCTGGTGTCCTCACTAGCCTAAACACTCGTACTGCTGCCTCCAGCCAGTCCTCTGCTGCCTGGGGATCCGTCTCCCCGCGAAACCTGGGCGGTCGCTGGCGCTGAAACTCATGTAGTGCGCTGAGGCGACGTGCATCGTCAGCGGCTGATGCTGGAAGTATCGGGGGCTCGGCGGGTAGAGCTACCGCCAGTGCCACTGCTGACAAAGGGCCCTGCACCGAGGCCTCGTCGCTCGGCGGGCTGTCGTCACACTCGACTCTCAGAACCCTAGCTGGCTGCCGTCGTGGGGCCATCCTGAATAGGAAACAGGTGTGCCACGGTCAAACAGTATACCTGGTGAGCTGATTTAAGTAATCACAAAGAAAACTTTGAAACACACACGCAATCAATGTTTTCGTGCATTAAGTCGGAAATCAGAAGTTAGGGTCCTGGTGTACGGATACGTCGGCCGCCGCACCCACACTGGACTCCCTGGACTGATAACCACACTCAATATGCTAAACATTATTGCTTCACATAGAAAAGATCAGAGTTCGCGGTAGAACCGAACTCCTTTGATACCAATTTGTCACGACCCGCCCTCGGGGTCCGTGCCGTGACTACCCCAAGCCCGCCTTCCATAGGCCAGGGGCTGGCGACTAGCACCAAGGCGTAAATCCTAGTAGAAAGGGAAGGCATTGCCTTTGTAAAGTAAACAAACACCACAAAGTAAGCAAGCGGAAAGTAAACACTAAACAAAAGCAGAGTACAACTGAAAGTGCAGAAAAGTAAATGGGCCAGTACACAAACCCAAACTGAAATTAAAGTACAACTCGAAAGGGAAAACAGCAACTGAAAATTAAAAGCCGCAACACCGAGCTGTCCACTGAAATCCCACCTGAAGGGTGGGTACAGATAGCTCCTCTGCTCCACGGGTCTCGCCGTCTGCTCCGAGCACGTCCCGCCCAGTGGTCCACCTCCGAGTATCGTCCCGCTCTGCAAGCCTCAGCTAAGGTCAACGCTGTCCGTCGTCTGCAACCAACACAATGTAGTGCGGGCAAAGCCCGTGCAGGGGTGAGTATAAGCTACTCAGTAGGGACCCCGAGACCCCTGAAGGTCTCTCAAATCCACAAAGGATAAACCATGAAGAAAGGAACAATCACGAAGTAATAACCGACACTTCTTAGGTATATGCCCATACATATACATAAGTCATCAATTTCTAATACGCTCCAACCTCCGAGCCCAAGTACAACTCAGTCCACACAGGAAAGTAAAGGTATTCCACACATGAAAGCAAAACGTAATCCACACAGGATTGCACAACAAAATCCACACAGGAATGCAAAACGTAATACACACAGGATTGCACATTACAATCCACACAGGAAAGCAAAACATAATCCACACAGGATTGCACAACAAAATCCACACAGGAAAGAAAAACGTAATCCACACAGGATTGCACAACACAATCCACACAGGAAAGAAAAACGTAATCCACACAGGATTGCACAACACAATCCACACAGGAAAGCAATAGGTTTCAGCTCACACAGGTATACATCTTCAAGGATGATAAAGATGATCACTGATCCATCTAAGTCGTCATACCCACGAAAGATCGATAGCTAACTAACCCCCGCAAAGACCCACACAGGATCGGGCCCACACAGGACCTGTAGGCGCTGGTTCACAAAGGACCGCTGAGCGCAAGGACCCACACAGGATCGGACCCACACAGGATCGGGCCCACACAGGACCTGTAGCACTGACCCACGTAGGATCGCTGAGTGCTGTAGTCGTCGTCGTTGAATCCACACAGGATCTCTGTACTGTCGTCGTCGCAGTCACAGTAGCAGTAGTAGCAGTAGTAGCAGTCGCAGCCAGCACTAGGGTTCCCGCACACAGCAAGCTCGTTCGGAGGGTCCGCTCCACGAGCCGAGAGGCTGATACATCAACTGTCACAAAGTCCAGAGTTGATGTATCCAAAAGTTCCGTATCGTCAACAGGAACTCAACGCAACAGACGGCGCGTCGATCGGACGCCCGGTCTGAGAGTTATTGACATTTTCGTTCCCGGGGCCCGGTTGGTTTTTAAGGCAAAACCAACCCGACTGTACTCCACCTGCGTCCAAACCTCGGTCAGAGTATGCCAAAAGATCCGTCTCACTAAGAGGAACACAACACGGCTGACGGGACGTCAATCGGACGTCCGTAGCTCAAGATATGAGCGTTTCCGCTCCGAAGGCCCGGTTGGTTTCGTGAACGAACCAACCCGGCCGAACTCAAAGTAATCCGAAACCTTGAGTGTGATATACCGAAACGACCGTCTCGATCCAAGGATCGCGTTGCCGTAGATGGTTCGTCAATCGGAGGTCCGAGGCTCATGTTATGTCCAAAAGACCGAATCTGATTCGAAACGGGGGGTCCGGGTCCGGGTCGACCCGGCGCGGCGGCGCGGTGGCCGCGGCGGCCTGGCGCCGCACGGAGGCAGCGCGGGGGGAATCAATTCCCCCGCTTGTTTGGAAGGCGGAGCGGCTTTTTAACCTCGCCTGTTTGCAAAACTGCCCCCCCCCCCCCACGTGGGGGGCTTGATTGGGAGGAAACGGGGGGCAAAGCCCCCCGCTTGATTGAGAGGGGCGGAGCGGCATAGCCGCGCCCTTTGAAAAAAAAAAACGGCCCCACATGGGGGCCGGCTTGAAGACAAACCGGGGGGCTGCTGCCCCCCCCCCCTTTCATGGAAACTGCCCCCCTCATAATGAGGGGGGTTTTGTGAGCCGGCCGGGGGATTAATTTCCCCCGGTTTAATGCCATCCGGCCGGCCAGCTGGCCGACCGGTTTTCTCCAACGGGACCGGAAATTCCGGTCCCCTCTTCGGCTTCCGACGCCGGCGGCCCGGCCGCCGGTCTTCTCATTCCGCCGCGGCCCGGAACCGGCCGCGGTGTTCGTCGTCTGGCGCGGTGCGATGGCACCGTGCCCCTCCGCCGCGCCTTCGATTCCCCCTTGACGCGGCGCGACGGCGTCGCGTTCTTGATGGTTCTTCCACGACGCAGCGCGACGGCGCCGCGCAAAAGATTTAAGCGAATATTCGCGTGGTGCGACGACACCATGCCCCTTGATTCATCCGCAAAATAAACACCAAGAACGAAGGAGGGGGTTCGGCCGTGTTCATGCGGTCCGACCCCCTCACGTTAAACACAACATTAAATATACAAAAGCCATACGTTAGACTTGGTAGATCCACGATCAAGAATGAAATAATTAAACAATAAATCAACAACCCCTACCTTGGGTATAGGTTCGAGGATTCGTCAACGTCCGCGGAAGACAACGTCGCGGAGGTCGGGCATCGCGGTCGTCGTTCGTCAAATCCGTTGACGAAGAGATGCGTCCGATGTGATATGTCATTGGCGAAACTTCTTATGTCGACGAAGGGAATCCGAGGAGGAAGCGGCGTTCCCTCTCATTGACACGGAAGACGAAGAAGAGCAGAGCGGCGTTCTTCGTCGGAACTTGAGCATTCTTCGTCAAGTTGAGCGTTCTTCGTCAAGTTCGAAGGTTCTTCGTGTTCTTCTTCAGAGTTGAAGAAGAAGAAGAAAAACTCCCAAAAGCTCTCAAGATGACAAAACTATTAACCAAAATAAAATAAGACTCTATCTTATTTTATTAACACAACAACTCACTAGAATTTCAAGAGTTTAAAATTCAAAACACACACACAACTCACCTTATTTAAGTGTAAAGTTATAACTTAGGATATCATAACATATGTGGGAGTTGAGGGGGTTTTAGAGGATATGAAGAGGTGGGGTTCGTGTGGGCCCCACCACCCTCATAACCTCCCAAGGGAGGTTGGGTGGTTACCCAACTTCCAACAAGAGATAACACTTAGAGTAAAATAATAAAAATTGTAGTGTAATTACAAAGTAAACATCCACAATTTTTATTATCAACACTCGTATGAACGCAACTCCAGAACAGGAGTTCCTAAGCGTTTACCGGCGCTACGGTTCCATCAGGGCCCTCGGAATTCGATTCCGGGCACCGGTTCAAAAGTTAGTAATTCCCGCTCGTTCGTTCACTGAACGTACCCGAGCCAAACTTCGGAAATTGATTCTGGGCACTCCGGGCCTCGAAATCAGGTGTCATCTGAAAACGCGCTCTTGTAAAATTCTAAAGAAAATTAAGAAAAAATTTCCCTTGAATTTTACAGGTCTTTACAAAAATTTTATTTCAAATTGTGAAAATTAACCCATCTATATCTAGTCTGGATATATAAATACTTTTTTAGTAACAATAGGCACATAATAACATCGATTTAAAACAATGATAATTCTACCTGGCAACATGAGGTGGTAGTCCTTGATTGATATAATAGTAAGTTCTTCTCTATTGGTTACTCATTGATCTTCATCACCTCAGTCAATTTTTCTTAATCTACACGGTTCATATATTTTAATACATATGTGATCACCATATGATGTATCTAATACCAAATATTTATAAATAAATAAATTTCGCTGATTAAATAACACGCATAATTCTTCCCCTTTCTTATTTAGTTGGGTTCACTTTTACTTCTAGAGGCCCTTGTTGCCACATGCGAAAAAAAAACATCATCATTTTCCCCTTCATCCCCTTTTATTTTCTTCTTCTTGGAAGGGTATGAAGATGATTTAGTTTTAATTATCTATACTTTCCCATTACATTTTTCACTATAATAATAGATGGATTTTCTCACTTTATATCATTATCTACTTGGTGATGGAGGATAAGAATATCTAGCAAAGACGTCTCAAGTTTTATCATATTAAAATTAACCAAATAACATGAGAATATCTAAGGGATCGACTCTATAACGAGACAAGGGACCGATTCTTTGGATAGTTAAAACCATAGAACCTATAGGTGCTCAATGTAGCCAATGATATTGACCATCTGAGGCCCATATGAAGGACCCTCTCAGTGATTACTCAGAAAGAGAACCTTGGAAATCTCATACCAATCATTTCTATATATCTCATGGTAAATACCATAGAGGTGATCAAGAATTATATACACATCTATGGTTTTATGAGAATTTCGGATTTCACAAGACATAGATGAAAGCATCAAAAATTTAATGTAAACTGAATCATTTATATTAATTTTTTATACTATTAACTCTTCATCAATCTCTACTTGAGTAATTGGATCAAGCACTGGCGATTAAAAAATATAAGATTTTTGTTTTTAGTGTATAACAACTCAAAGGTGTCTAAACCACTCCTAGAAGTTACATATAGTGATGAGATTGCCTTTATTAGATATTTATCATTGGTATAGTGAGAATTTAATTTTATTATATAACTAAAAACAAATTAGTTGTGATTTTCTTGATTATCGATTTTTTTAGAAATAATTTAATCCCACTATTTATCAAGTCCCAATAATCCGCACCATTTGACTTTGAATGTCTAGTTTTGAGGAAATTATAGTGGAAGATATAAATATTCCCCTAATAATAACTCCAAAAAGGGTTGGTAAAGCTATATTTATAGTATTTAGATAGGAATTCCATTTCCATCTGTGGGCTTGGAACTCAATTATCTATTGAGTGGTCTCCCAAAACCTGAAATCCGAATGTGCATTTTCTGAAAAATTCCCCCAAAATTACACAATGTCTAGAAAGGGCTACTCGTTATGATGTAAAATGGTTTGATTAACACAAAATGTCATAAGAAATCCTCTTATAAAAATATGTTTCCCTACAAGGGTTGTTCAAGCACATAGTTCTATTGAGTTTTGATCATAATCATGTAATGGAAGGCTTAGACAGACGTAACATTATATCACGATATTTTATATTATTATGAAATTTGTCATCTTGTTTTATCCACTACATGTCATGTTAATATTAGGTGGATTATTACATAATTATTTAACCATTTCTAGATAAAACATTTACACATATTAAATTTTATTTAATTTTTTTTCATATCAATTAAATAATGTATATGATCACGGTCTTGCATTAATAAATATAATTTAATTAATTATATTGAAAATAATTAATTATTTAAATTACATTTTCATGATATTATCTAATGGTTTATTTAATAAGTGGAAATTTAATCAACCTATGAGCTATGTTAAATAACTTTTTATGTCACACATGGAATGAGATAAGACATTTCTTGTGTCCACATATATATCAATGAGTTGGAATCATTATGTTTATATCTTGAGCCATCCCCATGCACCTAGGTATTATCCATTTATTATAAATATTTATTACTCACATGGTGTTGAGGGAAACCAAAGTATTCATTAATGTAAATTACATAAATATCCTTTGACACAAATGTACTACATATATATTGTGGGAGGGATAACACTTCGTCCATATTTTAATTTAATTTTAAATAATTAAAAGACCACAAAATAAATTGAATTAAATAAATTATAACACATAAATAGGTCTTGTTCGGAATAATTTCTGGTCACAAATGCAAAAAATACCCAAAAGTAACATGTTTGCATTTATTTATTCATTCTTTTATTTTTCAAGACAAACATGATTGCATTAATTAATTAATTACCTTTAATATAAATTATAATATGATCTTATTTGGATATTCCCCCCATTTATGTATTTCATTGAAAATAAATAGAAGATCCAATAATGACATATTAATTACAGTTAATTAGTTGAGCATTTTGAATTTCTTAAAATTGAATATTAATTTTTCAAAAACTCAATAGTGTGCTAATCAATAAAATAAGGTTTTAATTATACCTTTTCAGATTTAATGTAATTGTAATTTTTTCCACTAATGGTAGACTACACCACATGTATATGCAGCTACATTCCATGAACCTCAGTTTCTAAATATCCAAGTCACATGCCTGGGGATTCGGTATGTTGACTTGGCTAGACTACAAGGTGTGTAATATCCAATAACACACCTTGTATATTATTTCCTTGTGCCAAGATGTCATGTTCAACAAGTTGTGTTCGAAAAATAATCTATGGTGATTAATTAATCAATGTATAACGATAGAATGTGGACAGGAATACAACGTGTGCTCTGACCGCACATTATGTAACCCATTTTATTCAGCCAATGATTGGTCACTTCCTGATGGCATCTCTAGAATTTCATTATTTTTTGTTAAACCATTAATAAAATGAAACACTGAATGAAAATGATTGATATATCTATAAAATGTCAATTCAAATTTGATTAACAAATGAATAATATGAATTAAATTATACCCATACTTTCACATTGACCAAAAATAAAATAAATAATTATAAATATAATTGTTGCCAATATAATACAACTTGTTGGTTCCAAACATAACCGAATCATGCAGTGGTAGGTGAAATATTAATATCTATTTAAACATGCTCTTCCCAAAACCAATAGTGAAGATATTGCACATAAAATATATATTTAATTGATATAATATCTAAATATATAAATAACTGGGATTTGGAACATTCTTTGTTGATGATTGTTGATCATCCAAAATCGCCCTTTCAGATTGATTTTGTTTTTATTATAAGGATCCCAGGGTAGAATCTCTATAGTGGGCGTCAATACATGGTTTAATAATCTTTCAGAAATTCCAAAAATTCTTGGAGTTATAGCGCAACGAATCGAGCATCTTTCACAATTCATTCTTGATCACTTGTTCTTCGGTCTTGAAAACATTAAATCATAGGATTATCATTGTTTTGAGGGGGAGATGAGGAGGAGTTGAGATAGAATTAATTTTGTGCAACAATTTTCAATATTTTAACATGGAATTGGTTTTAAATATATTACATAATAGATGTATAAATCTACTTACAGAGTTGGGATTTTAGTTAAAAAAATTTATTTCAAAACAACCATTAAATATAATGATAACCATTAATTAAATCCCATGCCACATAATAATAACTATGTTATTATTCTATGGTGTTCCAAATTGCAAAAAATGGATAAATAATATTTACCGACTCATAAATAATTATTTTATCACTAGACAATGTTTTGGTCCATTCTAAATCCTCTTGTATTTGATGAACACAAGAATAAATATTTTATTCATTAAATAAATATTTTATTTCCTAACAAGTAAAAAAATATTATATATTAAATAAAATAAATAAATATATTTTATTCAAAATAGAAAGAATAAATATTTATATAATAAAGGTGATAAAAACAAAAAAAAATTATTCCTCAATATTGAGAATAATATTTATTCCGTTAAATAATTTATTCGGGACCACCATAAAAACATACTATGTTACCCTCTAGGATTCATTCATATTGGAATTAGGTGTACTTGATTAAATAAAAGATTAATATATAGAAATATATAAATGAACTCAAGAGAAGGAACTTAATGTCAAAATGATGAAAACCACATACGAAAACTCACTGTGTAATAAAACCTCTTTGAACATAATATCACCAAGAAGGTTTAATGATATTTTCAATGACCTATATGCTTGATAAATCATTATTTTACTATCTGAAATAAACACATCATTACAACATAGAAATATAATTTTATGAGATGGTTTTATTTCAATCAAAGGTTTGATAAATCCACTTCCAAGATTATGGAATGTAAATATCCTTTCTTGAATTATCTATTAATTAAATGTCATTCATCATGCACCCAACATACCCTACCTCCTGCCAAAATATTTCATGGATGTTATTATCAGCAAATATAAGTTCACGATTCATTACATGAATTAATGATAGTCATAATATATAGGTAACATTACACACTCTAACATATAATAATATCAGATGAATCGAAAACATTCATAATTTATACTGGATGATCTATTCTCATAATCTCTCATATTACAGATTACCAAGTATGAACATCATGGTACGAATTATAATCTTCTTATGAGAACTCACACCTGACAGTATATATACTATGTGTACCATCTTAGTTTGTTATCCAACCACAAAAATATATTTAGAATATTTTTATATCATGTCAAAGTTCTCATCATTATGAGGAACTACTATGACTTTATCAATTAAACAAATACAATAAGACATTATTACATTAATATTATGAAGATCAATGAAAAAATATAATAATATGTTTAATTTAGTATTTAATACATAAAATATTAATGTAATAAAAGTAAAAAATTTTGGTTCAAGGACACCAACTTTAACACAAAAATGTTCTCATAAATATAAAATTCTCATGCAGCGAACACTCTTTGTGGAATATGATTCCATCCTATGTAAACTGATTTTTTTATATCAGTTACTCAAATGAAATCCACCACTTAATTATCTATTCTTTTAATGTTTTTTGATATGTAGTTAAAAAATCTTTATATTTTTTCCTCTATATTTTAAATTTATTTCCCATTCAGACTAAAAAAATTGGGAAATTTTCTCAATAAAAACATCCTTAATTGTTTACCATTATATGCCATAGAGATCATCTTTCTCTTTAGTATTATCAACTTAACATCACCATATATAAATTCACCTTCAAAATTATAAATGGATAGGGGTATCATTTTTTTTATAATCATTTCATGACATAAAATATAGTTTTTGTATCATGTATTCATCCTTTATCTACCATCTGGTCAAATGATATACTAAATGATGGGGGATATATCCACATAAAATGCTCCATAAAAGAAATTTTCCTTCCTAGAATATTATGTTCATCCTTAGCATGGAAACCACCACTATTAATCACCTAATTAAACTAATATACCATATAAATAACTATTTATGACTTATCCCCACCATATTGGGATATTGATTTGGAAGGATATATCCCTCTCAGTTCCTTCCCACTATAGCTTCCCTATTTCCTCTAGGGATAACCTTTCTATATGTAAATATTTTGGATGAGCTAAAAAAGTAATATAAAAATAATATAACATTTAAAATTTACCATAAGGAAAACTAATTAATTTTACCTAAACCTCTAATGTTATCTAAATTGACCATTGATACCAATTGTATGTCCCCAAACATCATCATTAATAATATTCCATTTTAGTATAAAAATTGTTTTTTTCACATTGAGAAAATATTATGGTTTAGATATTTTGATTATTAATCCATTTCTCATATATAAAAACTCAAATATTACAAATTAGAGGTGTACATTTCATCCTCTCATAAAGATAGATTTTTTATCCAAGATTCCATAACACAATGGATAAATCATGGACCAAGATAGTTTAGGGTAACCTATAGATTGTTCTTCACAACAGACCGAGACAACTTTGAAATTATATTCAATCATGGATAATTAACCTGCTTCCAAAACCACATGAAATTTATAACATTAGTGTTGATGTTGACCAGATTGAAATATTACATGAGTCCTACTGGGTTGATGATTTGTTTATTCATTTTCTCAGAGGGAAAAATTATTTTTTGGGGTGCCTACTGTAAGGGTAATGTTTTTATTGAAAAATGGATAAAATGGAATTGATTCATAAGGGGGATAGAAACTCTTTATTTTTTATGCAAACATTAAAGAGTGACACTGCCTCACCAGGCCAAGAATTATTTGTGAGGAGGGCCCCATTGTAACTAATAATAATGATGTTGTTTTCATTGTTTCTTTCCTCTTCAAATCCATTTTGGCTAAGCCGAAACGCTGTATGACTGGGGGATTCCCATGGGGTCAATATGATCTCTTTGAAGCCATCCCCTTGGTTGTTTTAGAGAATCCTTATAGGGACTTAATGATGGTTCCTAACGAATGTGAAATTCATGAGGCGGTTATGACCCATTTTCCAAAAAGCATTCCGGAACCTAGTAGATTCCCAATTTCATTTTTATTTGCTACCAAGGGTCTCGTTATTCTCTCTAGTAATAATGTGGTGCATGATGTTTTCTGTGGTAGAAACCTTCCTCATGTTTCAAGTGATACCACTTTGGTGCCTATTCATAAATGGAAATACCCTTAATCTCTGAAACACTATAGGAAAATCAGCCTTTAAAAATTTATGTATAAAATCATGGAAACATTCACTAATAGAAGAATTTTGATACACTTTCCTGGTTTTATTTTAGAGGAGGAACCTGCCTTCAGCAATGGAATAAACATCCTGGGTGATAGTAGTCTTGCTTAGGAAATATTGAGCGATTTAAATCAAAGTTCTTTTGAGTTGAACACTATTTTTAATCATGATAATAAAACATATATTCATCATATAGAATGGTATTTTATCATCAATGTTTATAGGATTATAGGATTTTCAAATATTTTTCTTATTCTGTTTCACTATTTTTATTCTCCGTGGATGTTTATAATTAGTATTCGGAATACCTACGGGTTCTTCAAGTCAGTTTGGGTGATTGAAAAAGGAGACCATATGTCTCCCACAATCATTATTACAATGATTAATTATTTTAGCATGTATATTAATAGTAATATTCATGGAGGGGTTATTTTTTCCTTATATATCTCAAATCACCTAAAATGCCTGTAACATCTCATGTATGCATATGAGACCATAAATTTTATTAATATAAGTATATTATATATCTATAAACTCAATAGAGTGATCAATGTTTATTTACATTGGAGTGGGTAGTCGGTTAACTAAGGAAAGAGTATCATATTTGTTTCTAACCAGTGTTTCTAATGGAGAACTAGACACATTGAAGAATCAATTTGCATTAACAGGAAGATCTTACCTATAGAAAATCTTTGTTTTCCCATATCAATATGCTGGACTCTACTATAAAACATTGGAAACGTTTTGAACAATATCACCAATCATATCCCGAAATGGAAATATCAATTCTTGTTCTTTTGAAGAATGTTGAAATTGAACAAAAGTGTTATTTCATTATCAATCATTCATGTTTTTATATTTTAGAGTTTCTGAAATCAGTTATTTTATATTTATAGTGGATTACATTTTCCATCTTATGGGATACACATCTTGAGAGGAAACATCATTAGGCCTCCTGGGGAGGACATGAAAGGTTAGTTAATAATGGATTAATTTTAAATCATATCATTTTTTAAACCATGGATGGGATTTGTGAAAAGGTCGCTTGGGAGTTCATGTATGGAAGTACCCTTTGGGGATGGTTTATGGGATGGAATTATGGAATCCTGGATCCTCTAAAAGGGGATGTCTTGAATCATTGGTTTTGACCAGGTCCATTCATTTATATGCTCAAGAAAAATGTGAGATGAATTGTTAGAGGGGATATATCAGCTTTAGGATTTGCAACTGGATTAGGACACCCCTTGGGTTCCCTTACCACTGCATCCCAAGTATCTCATTCAGCAAATCCCAAAGATACCCTATGCTCAGTAATGACATTCTAGAAAAAGAACAACAAGGATCCATTGACTCCATAAAGACATAAATGGACATGGATTATTTCTTGTTCACTAGTTTAAATTCTAGATCCTTCTCAGTTATGGACTATCTGAAACTGGATCACATTTATTTGGATCAGGAATGGTGTGGAATGAGATTGTGGTGTGAAAATATCCCCTCTAAAATCAACATCCTCATGTGGGGTATTAGGAACATCTTCCTTCCCAAATATTTAAACCTCAATAAATTATGAATACATCTCATTTACCATTGTAACTATTAAATCACTCCTATTACAAAATTAGAACATCATATCTTCTTCAAAATCTAGTGGAAAATGGTTGTGAACTAGACTAGGAAGCTTTAATGGAGTGGGTTCACAATATTTTTTGAGCTGTAATGTATTTTCTACCAAGTTCAATGGATTTTCTTTTAGAAGCATCAAATATAATTTGAGAGCCTTCATTTTTTTCTACTGATTGTTGGGTTTTATAGTCTACAAGGAACAATGCTCTATTTGGGGGCATTATAGGGATACAAATAGCTATTTCTTTCTGAACCAACTGATTTTTACCTGGTCTAATTCTCTCACTCCCATAATCGGATACATTCCCATACCAATGTTCCTATGATTTCTAGTTTCTCTCTATGTATCTTATGATGTATCCCCACTTGGCCACTAGATTCAATGTCACCCGCATGTTAGAGGGATAAAACTCAACACAGATGTCTCATAGGTTACGGCTGAGATACAAGGTGTAGGTCTCATTCAGGATAGTAAAGGATCAATTTTTATTGAATTCATGGCCTTATTTGGCTTGGTGCCTTGGAGACGGACACCCAGATTCTCCAGAAGTCTATCCTGGATACTGCCTCCACTCTGTGGTCCAAAGCATATCATGTCCGAAAAATAAAGAGGTTGATTAGTAGCGACATGGAGATTTCACACACATGGCATGACGAAAACAGGTCCACTGATTATCTTTCTTATCATGTTCCTCTTGATGACTCTTTCACTTGTTTTTCTAGCCTAGGTTCTCTTCCCTCTGAGGGGGCTGCAATCATTCTTGGGGACTCTCTCGGGCTACATTTTTGTAGGCCCCCATAGTTTTCTTGTTCTTCCAACCTAGGGTTCTTTTTAATAAATAAATGGATGTGTGTGTGAGAGAGACACACTATATGCTGAATTTAATTCACTTTTTACTATCATAACCATATGAACATAGAAAAAAATCAAGCTGTATTCGGTTGAAATTGAATACTTGCTTTTTTCGACTCTCTACATGGTAACATCTCTACTCCATAGACAATCACTTATTAGCTCTACAGGTGAAAAAATATGAATCCTAGAGGCACACTAATTTATCAAACATTTATGATGGATAAAAATGTGGCCTATTTCCTTGCTTTCCATGATTTTTCCTTGATTTCTGTTTCAATTGTATATTGTAGGGTCTCCTTCCCCTATGAAAGTGTAATTTTTTTACCAATGACTCTTTGGGTCTCGAATACTATAAAACCTCTTGATGTTCCGCCTCCATACTAACCTTGGATGGTAATTCTTGGACCTTCTACCCTATAAAATAAAAACATAGTGTTTGTTTGGGGAAATATCAACTCAATATCAACATTTTTCACAAAATAAAACTTTTTAAAATAAATAATTATTTCGTTTCATGATCAATCATTAGAATTTTCCACTTTATCACATAATTTTATATACTCTCTCTTAAATCCTATGAAATCATTTAAATTTTGGGATGAGAACAGAATAGTACTAAGGGGTATAAAATTAATGAAAACTGCCAGTTCATTAAAAACCATAAAACCCATGGAAAAAACATTTCTTGGAAGCATAATAATTTACACATAATGGTAAAAACCATTACATTAAAAAGATAATTTATTTTACCTTCATAAAAAAATTTAACCCCATAAAAACTAACTTGAATGAATAAATAATTCATGTGGGTACTTTGGTACATCATCACATAGAATCGTTCCATAACCCTTACAGATTGAAAAATGTATATCCAACATTTAAATTAATTTTATGGAGAATATAATCATTACACAATACATTATAGTACTATCTAATCACACTTATCATTTATAATATCCATGAACAACATCATGAATTAATATTTTAAAATATCATTATAAAAATTATGACATGGAAGAAAAAGTGTTTGATTGAAATAATTAAAAGATGATTTTTTACAAATAAAAACCAATAACCGCATAGGAAATAATTGAATAGTAAAACCCATAAAAGAATAAAATTAGAAACTTAATATCATGTGAATAGGTAAATTAATGATATTTAATTTCAAAGAGGTTTTATACACATTATATTAGAGAATAAAGGTGCATAACATAGATAAATTTTGTAGTGAAACGAAATTGAGGCGAAATTCATTTCCTTGTGTTCGATTCATGATGTGTGACATTTACCTTCATGAATAATAACCATATATTAATTATTTTCAATAATGAAAATATTTTTTAATTTTATTATTATTTTTATATAATGTATATCAATTTTATAAAAATTAATTAATTATTTATGTTCACATTGGACATTTTCATGATATTCGACACATTAGTCCAAAAAGACATTGGAATGAGATATATAGTCAAACCAGATATTAATATGTCATATATAGAATAATAATATAAATAGAATTATAATTTTTATACATTAATTATAATATTAAATCCATCCATTACATATGGATATGAATAAATAAATACATTACAATCCTGGAGATGGGATGTTGTATGTACGCACGAGACACATTTTCATTTTTCAATGATATTTACTAAGTATCGATAACTATTATTTTATATTTCAAAATTTATCATTGTATCATTAATATAATTTTAATAATTTCAATATACTAATATATATCATCCCTTTTATTTGTTAATAAAAAATAAATTAAATCTTTTCATGGAAGTGATTCTTCACATGTACACGTGAACAAAATTATCATTTTTTATGTGCATGGATTGGTAATAAACTAACTTATATAATATAATTAAATATTGATAAGAATTACATTATTATCATAAAAATACAATAATTACCTCATTATAACCATTCATGAGTGACAATGATCGAAAACAAATTATATCGGTTCACGAGGTGGTAGTCACCCGTACAAATGAACGATTAATTTATTTCACAATTAATAAAAGTGGAGATTGATATAGGTCATTAAAAAAACATATGACATATAAATATCTTTATGATTATTCATAAATTATTTTTTCTTGGTGGAAAAATATTTTAAGTATGTGGAAACATAAATAAAACAAAAATATTTGATTAAAAATGATACCTCTTCTTCAGAAAAAATCATATACCAAACAAATTTTCACCACAAAGGGTGGTGTTATAACTAAACATAGGGATCTTGATTGTGCGGATGGATTATATTATGGGATTTGGGAAAATATTTGTAGAACGAAATGGGGTTAAAACATTGAATAACAGATAAATTGATGAGTCCATTAATTGGAGAGGGGAATGGATCACTTGGAATTTCTCTAAATCATAAATTAGTATAAATTAATATTCATTTATAAATGGAGAAAATTGTTTTATATCACATATTGGATGAGGATGGGTGTAAATAGCCTCATTAGTTTTTTTGACATTATTAAGACAAATTTATTCCCATATCATTTATTTTTAACCCATATTTATCCACTTTAACTCTTATAGTGACAATATATATTGTTACACATTAAGGGTAAATATAGTTCCCATAAAAGGAGAAGTGAACCATAAATGGAACATAGATGAAATTATCTTACATATCCCAAAATTAGGGTAGAGTTTTATAAATATATAAATCTTATTCTATTTAATAATATATTATGTATTTCAATTTATCATTAATGTTAATTTAGAAATATTTACTATGACTTTTAGAGAATTCAAAAATATAAAATATCATTGATAAACTCTTTTAACACATAACTAACATGTATAATGAATATAATTTTTTTGGATGATATTAATTATCCCAAATTATATTTATTTTATTAATTTTAATATCATTTATTTGATATTTCCATTAATTAAACAATTACTATGTCATCACTATGAAAGCCTTGCCAGAAATTATTTATTCCATAAAAATTATAAATAAATATATATGATGTAGATAAATCCATTATATTTATAATTAAAATTTACAGTGGAATATATTTTCTGTATAAAAATATATTAAAAATCATATATTCCTGAAAATGATTATTATGACATCATTGACTTGTCATTAAAAGAATATTAGAAATGTAATAATCTCACCCCAAGGCTTCTAAAGGTTATCATTTCAGCCCAATTATGATTTTTAAATACTCACTCATGTAATTAAATTATAAAATGTGTTATGGTAATTTTATAATATATTAAATATTATTTTTACCCTTAATTCTCGGATATTCCCTTTACCATTTTATAAAAATTAAAAAGTTACTATTCATTATGACCAAAAATAAGAGAGAACAATTTGAATAATTTCAACCCATAGACTATACATATTCAATTAAATTTTAATTATTTTAAAGACATAATTTGGGGAGATTAATTTGAAATTAATCCCATATACACTATGAATGAAAGTGTTTTAAAAGTAAAAATGATCAAATGTTTGAAATTGCTTTTTATATCAAATTTCAATGTGAATTTTATTAAAATTCCAAAAATTGTACTGATTGATTTATTATTTAAATATTTATATATTAATGAAATTTTAATATTTATTAAACTATATATACAAATTATACAAAAACACAGTTTTCAATTAAAATGTAGTATTTTACAGAATTCATAAAAAAATGACATTTATAGGAAAAATAAATAAAATTCAAAAAAAAAAATTTAAAATTTAAAATTTTAAGATGAAGATTATTTTTTAAAATAAAATATTTAGTAGTTTAAAATTGTAGTTTCAAAACAAGTGCACCGTCAAATGGTTGTAAATGATTTTTTCAAAAGAATACAATTTTCAAGCATAAAACTGGATTTATTCTAATATCATTCCTTTCAAAACAACTGAATTAAAGAAGAACAATTTATTAATGAGTGTAAACTTATTAAATTTTTACATGTGTTGTTACACTTATTTTATTGGTTCAAGAGTTTCAGTCTTGCAGGATATAACTTGTTGTCAGCCAACAAATGGGTTACCCTTTTTATGAATCTTTACTAATATAATTCCTATAACATTAAAAATTTATAATAACCCATAATTAAGTCAAAATAAAAGATAATATAATCCATAATGGTTACCAATACATTTATAATTATGTCTACAAATGTTTCATTCAATCTTACATAAATATGTTTTTTACATAATCATATACTAGCCTAATAGATTTTTTTTTCAAAAATGTCTCCAAAAAATAATTATTCTAGATGAACTCCCATCACATAAAACCAAAAATGGGTGCTCAAGAAATTGAAAATATGATCAACATTGACTATAAAATCCAATTTTGTATATATAACTCTTTAGATAATATTATATTAGGTCATATATTCTTCAAAAAAGTAACATAGTACAAAGATTTTTTAGAGATTTTATTTCCAAAAAACCATTGAAAAAAATTCATCTACAACATATTTCTTGAATTTAATTACATAGATTATTCAATAATACTAAATTAATGATTTTTAGAAAGTAAAAATATTTTGTGACCTAGGACAGAACAACTAAAAAAGTGAATTGACGTAGATAATGACAAGGTTCTTCCCATTTAAGACAAAAAACAATAAATAGATCCATATGATAATATGTATTTCCATCCATAATACCATTCACTTTTTTCTAATGAATTCAATGATTTATTCAATTATTTTTTATAGAAGTTTTTTTCCCATTACATTGAGTCATTCTATCAAGTCTCTCCTTTTTATTTTATTACATGAAGGAAATTGAGCCATATATCCTCTCTAATCTCCACCACATTATCTATCAATGAAATATATTATTCTCTTCTTTGATGAGTCATATATTTGGTTATGTTATAGATTTTTAGTCATATATCATGATATATAATTAGACGCAATTACATTATATTTTACTGTACTCATCTTCATATTTTTCTGCTCATAATTAACACATTCTACATCATATTCCATGTTTATATGATTTCTTTGGGTTACAGTCCTTGTATAAATCCAAAATGAATTGGGTATGAAATGAAATTTGTAGTGGGAAACAAAATAATCAGTTATTGGATGTGAAAATCATGAATCCTTATTTTTAATCGAATGCATATTAGGTTTATCCAGGGGTATTAATTTTTATTATCTATTCAAATCGTTCAGTATTTTTCATAAAAAATAATGTGAATTAATCTAAGAATATCTCATGAGACTCTAAATACATGAAAATATTAAGTCCTTTTTTCAATTCACTAGGTGGTGATCAAGTCAAAGACTTTTGCACCTTTTTAGAGCTATCACCCCTACCTAAAATTTTCATGGTCCACATCCCCATGTAGTATTATGATTAAGAGGTATTAATAATAAACCACATAATATATTCCATACAAAAAAATCATGATGTTATCATATAATTTTAAATATCCTCAAAATTATTCATTGGTTTATATTACAAAATCTATGTTTCTAGAAATATATTTTCCAAGGTCTGTACTAAAATTTTTTTCATGAAAAAAATATAATGACCATGACACAAATAGTCTAGAGATTGTGATTACACAATTATATTTTTTCAAGATACATGTAATCAAAAACCAGCATACCAAAGAGTTTAATAGTATTCAAAAAATAGATATATACATGAAATTCAAATTAAATATAAAACCACTAAATGAAAATTAGATTTTTTTAAGAAAACCATCATTACCATTATTATATCCCGGTAGATAAATCATAATACATTTATTAGCATCATAGGTAAATGAAACATAAGAAGGGGGTTATCTCTAATGTCTTTTAAAGGAATGAATATAATGGAATAAATCATAAAAAATAATATATAATGAATATGGAATGGTAAATAACTGAAAAACCAAGAATTTTATAAATTACAAGAAAATTAGGAATAATATTATCAGAATATCTGATGATTAAAATAATTCATTATAAATATTCCAACAAGATTTAAATTTAAACATGGATATTCTGACTAATGAAATAATAACATACAATTTTATAACAAATCTCAGAATATGGGTATTCACAATTATAAGCATGAACACCATATCATCAAGGGATTCTTCTATGAAATATTATATAAATTAAAAAGTATGTGTAAAATACCCAATCCAGTTTATCTTATGAGGCATACTGATGCATTGAGGGGATATAAAATACCACACACACCAAATTATAAGACCAATTCATTCCTTGTATAAAATGGAAGAAACATAATAAATTCAAATATTCATTTTATAAAACGTGAAGACCAATGTTAATAATTTTCATAATTAGTAAACATAATAAACACTAGAATTTATAACTGAAAACTATCATATTATTATTGGTACATTCCCCAGTCAATAATCATAATCATAAATCATCTAGATTACTATGGATAATTGTTTCGAAAGTCTATACACCATTCAAAATTATCATAAAAAGACTAGATAAATAAGAATGATTGTATAATTAAAAAATATCTCTAGTGGATCATATAAAAAATATTGGATATTGACATTAATTAAGTGAAATAACATAAATATGTAATCAAAAACATTCATGAAGACTATTTGATTTTATTTTTGAAAAATAACATTTAAAAAATATACATTTCAAAAATAATAATATTTTTTTAAAAAAAACTTGAATACATGTAATTATTGCTTCGAAAGAGTGTTTGGTTACAATGGATGGTAATTCTGTGCATATCATATAATATAAATTAATGCTCCTATTACACTTGTATAAAAAAGGTAAAATATATTTCCATGGGAAAAATATAGGATGATCCCATTGAAACCATTATATAAAATGTAATTAATGAGTAATAATTACATTAATAAATGTTTTTTATTATTTTAAACAGTATTTAGAACATATTTTTATAAAACATGGATGTGGAAGAAAAAATATTTTTGATTGATGTGAGAAATAAAACATACTTTTGTTTAAAAAATCTCGATCATTCTATGGCCCCTAGCATGTAAAAATTTCATATTACTAGAAATGATCATGCATAAAAAGTAATAAAGAAATAGATTTATTTTAACATAAAAATATCTAACTATTACCCTAATGGATACTTAAGAAAAATTTTTTTCGAATAACAATGAGATCCTAAAATAAACATAATAACTTTGGTAACATTTGAATCATATTTCACATGTAATAAATTACTAAAACATTTAAATAAGATTATGTTATATATATATTCATATATAAAATATCATTGGGTCAATATAAAAAACAAAAAATGAAATAATTGTTAAATATGTCTTCTGTTTCATGAAAGTAAAAGTGATATAAGAAACCCCTAAACATGGTCCTATTTATTTATATCTTTTAAAAATATCATATATAATAAAAATATACAAAATCTAAAAATAATAATGAAAAATAATAATATATATCATACCTATTATGATTTTATTATAGTCATTTTTCACCCATTTATCAATAATTATTTGTTAAAATCACTATTTTGAAGAAAAAAACTTCTTTCTTTTTTCATTTATGTTTTAATATGTTAGTTTTGGTCCTTATAATTTCTTCATAATTATTTCATAAAAAATTTATAATGATGATATAATTATATTATATAATCATTGTGTAATTATTCCTAGTAGTCCATAAAATTTATAGATAGAATAATAAGTTACATTTTTAATGGGTACAATATGTCGTACCTACACATGAATGATGTATTCATTTTTTTGAAGGATGAAATTTTAAAAAGTTAATAAATATTTGAACCATATATAAAAAATATTATATCATACATATCCTATATAATCATATAATCTATCCTTATTACCAAACATGTCAAAATAAAATGGAAAATATTTCATATCGCTTCTTGGAGGTGGTACTCCACACTTAAAATATAAGAAACGTTATTGATTTATAATAGATTGAAAGGTAATAAGGTATAAATGATATTATTATTATATATTATTAAATATGTTATAAATATAATATAAATATATTTAACATGTCATTATATCCATCCATGAGAGGTGGTGAGGGGAACAAATTGCATCATTTCACAAGGCGATAGCCCACCAGACACATGATCGACAGTTTCATTTCCCATTTCATTGAATAGGATAATTATATAGTTCATCAAATTAACATAATAATATCTTATTATATGGTAAATATATGTGTTATTATTTTTTACATAGTCAATTTTGATTTTAAGGAGTTATATAAAGAAATAAAGTGAAAATTTATTATTAAGAACAATACCACCTCTTTAGAAAAATTATTTAGGTTTATAACTAAATCCTCCAAAAAATATTATTAAGGTAATAAAAGACTCTATGACATGGGGATGAATATAATGAATGGTTTTTTTATTGTTTTCAAATCATGGGGCATTGGATGTGTAAAGTGGAGATGATAGGGGGTTCAATTATAAAAATTGGTGGAAGGGGAAACAGGGAATGTTTTAAATGAATAAATGTTTCACACATTTTACAATATAAAACAGTCTCATAAATGTATCATTTTTTAACCATATTCATTATATGGTATATTTATTCAAATTAAAGGGTAATTTGATAACATTTTGTGTCATTTAAACCCTAATCTTCTTAGTTGAAGGCAATTTAAACCAGTTTCGACCTTAACCAAATCAATTAATGTTTACGATTTTTAATTTTAATAATTTATGAAATATAATTCATCCTATAATATATAAAATTAAGTATTCAAATTAGAAATATAGATCTAATTTAATAAATTATATTAATATTAATTTCAATATTTAGTAGAATGTTAAACCTATAGACCTAATGAGAAAATGGTTTTCCAAATGTAATATTTTCAAAATTATAAAAGTCTTTTATATCAAAACAAACCATATGGATGATTAAAAGGAATTAAATTCTATTAATTATAATATAATTGAAATAAGTTTACTTTTATTTAAAAAAAACTAATTGTTAAATTCTTTAAATAATAAAAAATGATTGAATGAAAATGAGGGTATTTAACAAATCAATAGAATAATATCTCTTAAAAAATTTTCAAAAAAAACTCTAAGATAATTTTGAAATTGTGGTTTAAAAAATTAATTTCATTTTTTTCAATTAATTGTTTTCAAATTGTTTGAAATTAATTTTTAAATAACTATTCAAATTTCAATGAAACATATTTAAAGGAAAATACTGACTTTAATCATAAAATTGTGTTTCTTTTTATCTAATTCGAAGAAAATAATTTAGAGGAATGATAAAATTTTTATTTATTAAATAATATTTAATGCTAATTAAAATTATTCACTAATATTTACTAATTTATTTTCTTAAGATAAAAACACAGTTCATGCATAAAATTTGTTTTCTAGAAAATTTATTTATTTTACATTCTTATGATTTTTATTTTAATTTCTAATCAATTGATCACTAATGTATTTATATTATAATAGTTTATGACATATTAGTTTCCTAATTGTTTCATTAATAATCAAAGTAAACATTTTAATGTAAATTTTAAAATTTTAATATGTTAAAATATTTTTTTGGGTCATTTATGCTCGATGTTTCATGTCTTAAACACTATTGAACATAAGGGTAATTTTTTTAAACAAAAAGGTGTTTCTTGTATCATGGTAATCAAAGAGTATAAATTTATTTAAAATAAATATTTCATAATTTTTTAGTATGTCACATAAATAATATGAATGATATCATAATTATTCATCATATTTTGTTTATAGAAATCCTCATAAGGAAGATAAGAAAAATGAATTAAATTACATCATGGGTGAAGTCATCCTCACCTATGGATGAGTGATGTTTTCATTCATCAATGGGTGGAATAAAAGGGAGGTATATAAAAAAATAACCTTTCAAAACCAAAATTTTCACTTAATATTCATTTTTATTAAATAAATAAATCATTATAACAATATAATTAAGGTGGTGTGGAAAAATTATATTGATTTCATCATAGATATGGTATCCCGCAAATACGAATGATCAATTCATTTATATTATATTCGTATTAAATTAAAAAGAAAATAGTTTCTCATTAAAATAATATCTTTTAAAAGTAAAAATAAATATTTACTTATACTAATGAGGTCGTCAATTATTCAGGGTATTATTGAATTTAAATAATCTTAAAATGATGGTATGGACATGTACCTCTTTATTTGATAAAATCCTTCTAAAAACACATTAAGGACTTTGGGATGGATATTTTTTGGAATCCTACGTTCTCTACCACATGTATAATAAATTTTATATGTAATTTAGGAATATATTGGTTAGAATATGGTTCTCACATTGTGATGATAAGTTGGAAGAAGAGGTTCCCATTTATTAGTGAGGTGAGTGACTTCCTTTTAAATATTAAAGTTATTTAAAATAATATAATGTCACTTTCCTAGGAATGTGGCACCAAATTGAAAACATTTAGAATATAATATTGACTGAGTAAAAGATTGACTCGAAAAGTCAATTATATAGTAGTTTTAATTATATTTGAACCCATATCTCTTAGTTTAGCCCCATAGTTAACGTTTTTAACCCTTACCAAGGTAACAATATTTATAAAAACGAAATTATTTTATTGGGAAAAAATTAATTTTTTTCACATCTAAATTTTTAATTATTATTTTATAATTATAAAATATTTTTAATGATTCAATTATTCCATTATGTGGAAATTAATTCTAATACATGTGCATTAAATGAATAAATAATAATACAAAAAAATTTATTTTTATGTGTTTAAATGACTTTAATGTTATTTTGGACATATATTCTTATATAATCATAATTCTGAAGAATTTATTGGATTATTATTAAACATATTATTTTTAATTATCCCTAAAAACCTTCCAAAACTAATAATAATCACTAAATCAACACATTAATGGTTTAGAACAAAAAAATAAATTTCATAAGAATAAAATAAAATACATTTAAAAATTTAAAATAATATTTTAAAATAGATTATTTTACTCTTAAATATATATTCTATAAATCTATTTATTTTGTATATATTTGTGAGATTATTCGATCATAATGATCCCATCTAAGTTATGGTAGTCATAAAAAATTTATTTTACATTATGAAACATAAAATCTATATTTTCAAAAAAATATTAAAAAATAATCCTATGTTACATTATACATTTTGAATTCAAAAATAAATTTTTTTTACCCCAAATTCATAAAATCCAAAATTCCTATTGAAATAAAATAGGTAATATACATAATATTATTATACAAAAACCGAAATTTTGATCTGTGCATATTGGACATTTTACATATAATAAATGATTTTTATAATTCTGTATCATTTATCTGACTCACTATATATTTCACTTTATACTATAAAAAATGTTTCATTAGTTTAATTTTTAAGGAATCGTAGGCTACAAAATAGATTAATTTTCTAAAGATAAATTTATTATAAAAGCCAAGGGTGTTACATTGTATGATCAACATTCTTTTATAAGTTTGTTCAAGTGTGTAATCACTATGAATTGGGAGTTCTACACTATTGTTCCTAATGTTATATGAATATAATTACTCTTGAAGGTTTGAATTAATTATTTTATTCATTTAAAAATAATTTTTTAATACACATAATAATTTATTGAAATATTTATGTTCACACCTATTTGTTCGTTGGGTGAGTTAAAAAACACATTCATTGTGATCTAGTGAGAATATATATTCACACCATTCATGATGACCCTCGTTGACATGAAATATTGTTAATTTCATTTTAGGTATATAGATTTATATATTTAAATCCAAATGATTTGGTTTTAGGGGTATGAACATCCTTAGGGTTGGTTGGGCCATTATATTCATTGGTGATTGGGGGCCAAATTTATTTGGATACAATATAATTGGAATATATAATTTTTTTTAAGGGTGTCATTTGGGTTATGTACTAATATATAGTACGGACATATATAGAATAATGCATTTAAGATGTGATTACATTTTTATTCTAAATTATTGTATATAAATCAGTAATGGTTGTGTTATATCTATGAATCATGTATTATAAAAAATATTCATGAAAAATTGAGATAAAATCAGTTCATCGCATACCATTATAAAAGACATTTAACAAAACATTCACCCGAGATATTTCTTGGCATGTGATGCTTGTCTTTATCTACAAATGATCAAATAATTCCATTGGGTTTTGTAACATCCAAATTCCACTATCATATTGTCATCTGAGTTTGGTTCATTATTAAATGATATTAAAGTAGATCCTTAGCCTATTTAAAATTATATATTTTTTAGATTGCATATGGGATTTGTGTAATTAAGGGGTACACCATGTGCACGTTTTTCTGATTTGTATATCATAGAAAACAATTTTAGCAGTGATGTGCATGTGTTTATTCTAGGTAATATATGCATATGTGAATTATTATATTCAATATCATGATATTAAATTAATGAATATTGGGTATAGGTATATATCTTAATTGGGAACTATTTTTAGTAATTGATCTTGCATCATGGATAAGCCTCTATAGCTTGGAATCATAACATACTAAGTTCTCTACCACCAATTTTTACATTACAGTATGAATGAATTGAATATTATTATTAACTAAATGATAAATAATTAATTCTTATTTATATATTGCTAATGACTATGATGTTATAGATCAAATATTTATTACTCTGGATATATTTATTTAATTTTTAATAATCCTAAATTAATAATTTTATCAATTTACAATTTAAATAAAATTATTTTAAATGGTTCTTGTTTATCTTATAATTGTTTACATATGAGAATATTAACTATTATGAACAGCACTATGTTTCTGAGACCATTTAAATTCTTTTTTATATTTTTTTATTCATATCATATTATTTACTTCTTAATTTGTTCAATTTTTGAGAATTTTATTTTTTTACTCTGTAATCTATTATATAGGCTTTGAGTTTTATTCTTTTAGACATATATTATTTAGTGTTATGTTTTCTAATAGAATATCAACAAATATTTAAAATATTTCATTCTCCCATGTGGATCTATGATTGATTAAAAAGAAAAAATTAATGGAAAATGGGAGTCTCAAAGTATGAAAATAATTTCATAAACTTATGCATTAAAAAGAAAGGGGGTTTAAAAGTGATGGATAATAGATATATCTTCTTTTTAAAATAAGTAAAATCTGGAATTATTTTTTTAAAATATTATTATTATATGAGGGGATTTAAAAAATATTTATATTTAGAGATAGTTTGATATATAATTTTTGAGTAATAAAATTAGTTTTTTGGATCAATCTAAAAATATAGATATAATGGATAAATTAGAAGTTGATATTCTACAATAAAATAGTAATAAAGGGTTATATTTTATGGTTTTAGGATTTTATAAATGAATTTAATTTGTGATTATAAAATGAAAATGTATCTTCTATAAAATTATCTATATTTGATATTGAAAAACTAATATTTACTAATTCAATAAAAATATGAAAATTAGGGAATATTTTTATGGTATGAATAGTCATAAGCTTCGGGTGTATTTTTAAAATTTATGTCATGCAGATTCAAGTATGTCTTTTCGGATTTTTTAATCTAAATTTTATGAAATTTAGCTGGTTATGTTGATAATGGAATCTATTATTTTAGAACATGGTGAATGTTATAGATTTTATTAGAGAATCATGATTAATATGTCTCATGTGTAATAAGATTTTTTTTTTTTATTTAGGACATTTATTTTGGGATATTCACATTAGAATCTTAATATGATCTTTGAGATGTGTATTTATTTATTTTTCTATTATTATCTATTGTGGGTATTTGGATATTATAGAATTTTATTTCAATATTTATTTAGTATTCTTTTATTAGATATTATTATTAAATTTAGCATATAAATAAGGGAATTAATTATTCCTAGATGGTTATAAGATGTAATGAGACATTGGGAAGAATTTATGTTCATATTTTTAAGGAAAAAATATAATGGCATGGTGCTTATAAATACCAATGACTAATTAGATTTACATAAAGGTGATATTGAATTTAATAATGAGAATATTGTTTATTAAACTATACGCCAATTTGAATTTTTTTTAAGTAGGATTAAGATTCTTTTTATAATTTTACTATTAATCAATGGTTTCTAATGTTTTTTAATTTTATGTCAGAAGCTTATTTTATTTTATTTATGCTTAATAGTAGTTTATGGTGTTTAGGTTGGCTAGTTGGTCGTATGACTTATATATTTTAACTACAAGATGAAATAGCTACATTGTGGGAGAAATTGTGTACCTAATTATGATATGTAAAGTGGGTGTGACCTATTGGTCCAGTAGAGTCTCATGAGTCCCTGTATGGATACCATGTTATTCTAGGTATACTTTCCTTTATGGAAATTTAAATTTGGAATTTTTTTCATAAAATATTGTTACATGCTTATGGATTCAGTAAAACATAACCTCTTTTCAACTGTCATTAGATCCCCCTAAAATCCCTATTGGCATAGTTATTCCCATCATTTCATTACATGATACATGTTAGATCAAAAGGTAGTTTCTTAATATGTAATTATAGGTCATACTTCTCTTCACATCAAAATTCCTTCTCTATTACCCATCATAAAGGTTTTTTATTTACACTTGTTGATGAAGTATTTTATTTATATGATTTTAAAAACCTAAGGTGAAATCCCATATAATCATAGGTATTTTTATTATATTCTATAGAGAAAGTAATATCAATTTTATTGTGGATAACTTATCACATTTTTTATATAAAGTGATCTGGGTTATTTTTGTCTTGGTTTTTATTAATTTTGATATAAAATTTGAATTTTATTTTTGGGTTTAGTTATAGATTTTTGTGGAAATAGATTATATTTATTATTTATTTTATCACAATATACTATATTTGGGTTTAGAGGTTCATTTAATGTAGTAATATTTAATTATTTTCATTTTTTTATTGATTCATAGTTTATGGTTTCAATGGTTTTTTGGTAGTAGTTGTGTTATGAAATTTTAGATAAATGGAATTTATAATCCTCGATTATTTTTTGGGAATGTATAATGAATCATATATGTGATTAAACTCTATGTATATGGATTAATGCCTCATTTTTTTTCAAAAATAATAATAATGTAAAATATATGTACATTGAGATGTCAGTTAATAAATTATCAATAATATTTTTGTAGATCATGTTACTCTTCAAAATGAGGTTTACAGGGAGCCTCATTATATTTTTTAGTTATTACTAGTTCCCAATAATATTGAATAAATTTTTCTTTTTAATGTATTATAATACATGTAAAACATTTATTCTTTTGATTAATTGGATTAGATATCAATTAAACTGTATTTCAAACCATTTTTCCTATCTTAGATTCAATTTCTTAATAATACAGATAATGATTAGTTAAACATTAATTGGTGTTTCTATTTAAAAATAATTTACTTCTATCTAATGTTTACTAAACATGTCACCTATTTTTTGTTGTTAGCATGATTATAGACTGTTTGGATCTCCCTTTTCTAATTTTAATTTCTTCATGAGTTTAAATGTTTTTGAATTAAAATGCGTCAGACATAAACATACACTTATATTATTTTATCATGATATATATCATGATATAACATCAATATACTTGATTCAAAATGTGTTATATGTCAATGATTCTAAACTAAACTTGTGTTAATGGATTGTATCAATGGGGTTGGATTTGTTAGACAAGCGAGATGGAATTTTATATGTTTTAACCTTTCTTGGTTTTCAATTTTTCATATGTGGCATGAATTTTTAATGTAACAAAAACATATAATTCAAAAAAATGCTACATGTAAACATTGCTTAAATGAAAAATTATCCATTTAAAAACTTATACACCTTTGAATCAGTTTTCCTTAGTAAAGTTCATCCCTTTTAAAATGTATTATGAAAACTCTCTTCTTTATTTATGTTCAAAAACAAAAAAATTGACTCACATTTTTATTCATGAATAAAGGGATTAATAATGGATTTGGAGTTAGAACTATTTATTTATATTTTGAATCTAATAGTATGTGTTTTATAAAACATATAAGAAAAACCTAATAACATTTTATTTAGATAAATTATATTTAACAATAGAGCTAAAAAATCCAATTTTAAACTAAAAATATGGACTCACATTAATGAATTTTTTATTCTCTAATAAAAATCATTCAATTCATTAATTGTATTTGGGGTATAGCTCAATGGTAAGCACCCCATAATCCTACATTAAAAATGGGGGTTCAAAACCCATGGGGAACAGGGTAATGTAGCAGTACTGTAGTGGTACTGTAGCAGTGGTGGTACTATTGATCGACGGGTACTGTAGCGGCGGTAGGGCACTGGAGCAGCGACATGTACTATAGCAGCCGGGTTACTATTCACAGAATGGGCTTTAGGCAAAAATTTTGGGCCTATGAAAAAATTTGGTCTTTTCTTTGCTTTAATAATTAATGGATTCTTCGACCCCAAGCTTTTAAAAAAATCATCCAATACTTTAATTATTTCTTCTGGGATATCCAAAATTGTAACCAATTTTTGTTCACGTTCTATGAATTACGCCCTGATTGGATTTATATTAGCATATGTGATTTTACTCATATTGTGATCCCTTCATTTAATAGTTCACTGAATTTTATTAGATGTAAACAAAAATTTGTTCCATGTTTGAAGGATTATATATATGATATCCTTATGAATACTACATGATAGTAAAACTGTGATTACTCATTTATATTAGTCAACATATTTATTACATTGGTAGCGATCATTTTTAAATCGTGATATAGATAATTTAAAATAAAAAACACATCCTTGTTTTCGTTGGAACCAAGGCTACTATTTGCTGAAAAAACAGCTTGGTTTGTGTTTATTGAAAATCATCTCATGGATGATTAGGGATATTGAAAGTAAAAGGGTCATACAGTTCATTCCAAAAGATGTTTTGATGGTAAAATAATTTCTTATTGTTTTCTAAATTTTATTTCCTTAAATCGAAAAATTAATATATGTTTTTATGGAAAAGGAAGTGGCACTCAAGATTTTAGTGGTTTAAGAAATATGCATGCAAGTTATGTTTTGGGATCAGAACCTCAAAATAAGGAAAAGGAAACAAGTCCACGAATGTTCGATGTCTTTAAATGAAAGAATAAGGGTTACAGGGATGATCATTGCACACCAAATATGATGTCAAAATAGAACATGTGCACTAAAAAAGAATATTATACACCATTGTAGTTATTGAATGCAAAAGGAAAATATTTCGTGGAAAAGTTAGATCATGCATTCCACTTCTTAAATCCTTATAAATAGGAAGCTTCCGCACTAAAGAAAAAAAATAAATTCCAACGAAGAATTTGAGCTCTATCGCAGGAAAGATTTTCCTGAAAAAGGTGAATCAAGAATGAAAAACCTAAGCATTCTCATGAAATTAAAATATTACACACCAAATAAAATATTCCGCATCAATGTTGGATCATGCACAAAAAGGAATATCTTGCGTGAAAATATATGATCTTGAACACACAAGGTAGGTGTTGCATTCAATTTTCAGTGTAAGATGATTTCATGTTCTGAATATCTAGTTCACTGGTTCAGTTCTTTCAAGTCCATCAATTCAAGACATCGATGCAAGTAGTGTCTCGTACAAAACAAATGCAAAGAGTTCAATGAAAATATATTGAAGTGACCATCATGTCAATAAAATGAGTTAGACTTCTCTCAAGGAAGTGTGTTTGGGGGAGTTGATTGATGTTATCCTAGGGATGTTGTGATAAATCCCTGAACTTTTGTAAAGGTAGTGTTCTTGGCATAGAGTGACTATGACTGAACTTTATAATACAGAAATTTGTAAATATAAGTTGATTTAGGTATGACCGACACACTATCAGTTTATTCCCCATGGATATAGTCCTTTGTGGTGAACCAAGTCAAATTGTTGTCTCATATCCTTACATTAATTTTACAGACATATTTAACAAGTTTCTACCAATTTTGTAACAATATCAACAACATTAAAAAAAAGTTGAGACCCAGATTCCCCCCTCCCCTCTCAGGGTGGTCCGGGTTCCTTCATTTTTTCCTATGTGTTTCCCTAAAATGTTAAAATACATTTTTTCTGGGTTCTATCCAGTTGTTTGTATACTCTATACACATGGATACATTATATATATATATATATATATAGTTAGTTCAACTTTATAAATATTTGAGTAACCACCCTTGTGAGGATGATATATATATTGTTCAACCCATTGAGGAAATGAGAAACCACTTAGGTTTATGTGATAAATATACAAAATATTATTACATATGAGTAGATGAGTGACCACTTGGGTGTGGATGAAAAAATATATAGACATTTCCTCACTATGAAGTTATGAGGGTACTCTTAGAGAGAATGGTAAAAGTTACACACACACACACCTAGTGGTATAAATATACATGTGTAAACACTATATCCAATGGGGGATAATATTTGAATTATATATATGATTCTTTTATTGGACCAAATTAGGTATTATAGGTATCTACCCTCCCATTGTTGGTTATTATATACTTTATTTATAACTAATATTTGAATTTCCTTATTGTTGAATGTTTCAATTAATTATTCTATCATAATAAATTTATTAATATTTTTTAAATATATATATATTTTCTAGTATAAACCCATTTATTCATTGTGTGAGGAGAGAAATAGTTAGCCACATACTACTAATTATTTATTCTCACACCCTACATGGAAGAATTTTTGGACACAAAATACAATTTATTGAATTTTTAGTGTAAAACATGGACATTTTTTGTCAGTTTTCCATGTTTTTTCTGGTCCTGAACATCCATATAGGAGGTTATGTTGTTTAATTCATTGAAACATATAGATTAGGTTTAGTTAGAGACATTATATTGGACTATCACCCATTCTATTACATTTTCATAGTGTATATTGGGTTATTTATTTACATTTCTTGAAGACATATGTACATTTTTTATTTATGCAATGAGGTTATTTCTCATTCCTCCTTATTAGATATTATTTCCGAAAATATGTTTTATATATTTGGAAAAATCTAGTATGGAGTCGATTTAGGCTTAACATGTGCTTAAATATGTTCATGGAATACCATTATTATATAGAACTATGAAATCATATTCCCAATTGAATTATAATCCCTTCACACAAGTTTTCATCCCTTACAGATTGAGGAACATCCGTAGGGTATGTGACATCATGTTTTGGATACTATTTAGGAATTTAGGTCAGTGTTCTCTCCTTAATCATTTTAGAGGTAAATAACCTTTGAATTTCCCCATTCCCCGTATAAATGTTTTATAAATTATAGACATGATTTTATTATTCCAAGTCATATTCATTAAAAATTTAAAAACCCTTTAATTACTCATCATATATAACCTTATTTTTGAGTTTTCTCATTTTGTTAATATTTATTTCTTTCTGGTAATTGATTTTTTATTTTGAAAATAATGAATTTCATTATCTCATATAATTTAATTATAATTTTTATCTCATTATGAAATAATTTAATAGAATCTCTATCTTCTATTGAGGAAAAATTGACATAAGTTTTGTTATAAAAAAATAATAAATAAATACTTAACCATGATGAATTACTTATACGTATATCCAGAACACCAATACAAATTACAATTTCATTGACTCAAGTGAAATAACTATTAGTTTTATCATCATCAACCAACTTCAAATTCTTTAACTGTTATCTCTAAATTTTGAATTTGAATTGGATTACATTAAGACATCGTTCATTAATATATTAAAATATTCCAATATTTAATTATAATTTATTAGTCTCTATACATATGTGAGTTTTTTTATATAATGTCATCATGATAACATTTTTTTCACCTCCATGATACTAAATATTCTTCTTATTACAATGATTCAGGCAATATTTTATATATATATATGAATAAAACAGGATATGATGCCTCATTCATTATGTTTTCTATTTTATCATCCTACGAGGGTTTCTGTTGGATTATTCTATCCTATTTATTATTTACTTCTAATAGTTCATTCATTCATCCTACTTACCAAATCCAATGCTTTTCAATTTTTAAATAAACCAATTTCAGGGAGGTTGAGTAAGAAATTAGAAAAAATCACCAATCACCCACACTCCCAAACCACCAAAAAAATATAAAAACCCAACCTAAATTCAAATTTCAATAACTACATAGCCATAAAAAATCGAGAGCCTAAGGGAAGCATCACACCTTGTGCCTCATTCCCACATGACCGATGTTGTTTTTTTAGGAATGCTTCCATACTCATAGTCATATAGAAGGTCAGTAAGGAAACAAATCATATGATACAAACCTCCAGAAACACGGGATCTCTATCACTAACACCCAAATTCAATTCCCATATAACATAGAGAATATTAAAAAAATCCACATAGACCTTAGAGAAAACATCTCCAACCCCTATAAAAACATCAATATTAATATATCACCACCAGATCATGTCACCATAATCTCTATATCAATGGAATACCACCAATATCAAACCACAACATAGAAACATCATCGAGACCCCCATAAATTTGTCAAAGGATGCAAGTGATAAACAACAAGAATTGATTTACTAGAGTAGTATATGAGATGCGCCTCCACCAAGTTGAACACTAGATACCCGATGCAAATACAATGATCAATGGAATCCATGAGAGATGAAGTATCCTAATAAAAATATGTAAATGAAATGATAAACCAATAAAACACCCCAACATAGCCTATCGAATGATCTATGCAACCACATTCATCCTATTTACGCTTCCATAGAGATGAGATATCACCAAGGCAACTGGTCACTATTTAAGAAGGAAAGATAGGCAGACACCTTTTTGGGCCTGATGGACTACACAAAAACATGAGGGAACCAATGAATATTCCACCAGAAATACCTATAATAGTAACTTCCATTATGCGATTTCATCCGAACAAGGAATGAAACATGAAAGATGATATAGTATGTTGTAGAAAAGGTTGAGAATCATCGCTAGAATTCATCTAGATAAATAAGAGTAGTCAATACGATAGATGAAATGATAATGGGAAGATACATTGAAGGATAAAAGACACACTAAAAAGAAAAAATCACTATGAGGAAGAAAAAATGATGAGCAATCTAGAGCCCGGCAATCATTGTGAAGAAAGAGAAGGTATCACCACTGATTATGATTGTGAGGAGAGAAAATGTAGTTGAGATAACATCGTAATTGAACATAGAGAAAATAATTCCATCCACTAAACTCTATAATTATATTATATTTAATTATTATTTCCACAATCCCATATCATCTAGCTGACCAATAAAAGAATAAAATGGAAATCATATTGAAATGACCCCTTGTTGTACGTATTTTAATGATTACGGAACATAAATTCTATCCCCATTCAGATGAATAGTTTTTTATTCTTTTAGTGATTCATAGATTTTTCTACATGAATATTATGCTTCCAACCTTTTATTGGATCCCCTTACTTTTTCCAATGATCCTATTCTCAGTTTATAACATTCTTCTCAGTAGCATTATTCAACCATTGATAATGACTTTTTCACTCTCCCTTGAGTACATCATGGTTATTGATTTCATGATTCGAACATTTTTTCCATTTTTTTCAATTCAAATTTTCCATTATTTTATTCAAATACCTTATAATGTCTGTATTTTTTCGAACATGTTGGAATCCACATTCTTTATGAATTTTTAGAGTTTTGTGGGTAGAGAAATCATGTTTTCAATCTCCAGAACATAATTTTTAGTTCCCCTTCAACAAAATACATTGATGTTAGATGGAAATAGAGGTTTAGAAAAATCCTCGATTGTTTAGATGGGTTTCAAGTGCGTTGGAGGCCCAATTTCCTAGGATTATTAGTGTTCTGGATGAGGTTCACTATTAGATTTAAATATGATACCCTTATGTGTAAACTATGTGTCATTTTTTCACTATTAATGTTTTGCAGAAACCATGCATGTGAGGGAACATGACTATGTATAACCTCATCAGTTTTTTAATGGGCTTTCTCACAATTTTTACATAGTAAGTGAAACCATTTAAAATCCACATGATTAGGGAAACCATGCACAAGCATCATGGTTAGTGATGGTTGGGATGTACACTTGCCCTATGAAATGCATGTGTCATAAATAATTAATCTATACATTTATGCTAACCATGTTGGCAATTGGCTCTTAAGTATCATGATACATATGGTTTCCACATAGTTTACAAAACATTTTTAGAAAATAGCGTGTCCATCTAAAAGGGTGAATTTACCAATTATATCCATCAAACCTAAATAAATTTCCACTATAGTTTATCCTACATGGTCAGGGAAAATATAGAAAGTCAAAGTTCACTTATATTCTTTTCTAATTGATTTTGATCCCCCTCCTACATCAAAACTCCATTTTGATAACCATCAATGGTGTTGTATCCACCTCGGTAAGGCTCTCCACTCCCTTGATTCATCTCTCCCTTAATCGTTCTCACATATTGGAAAATCTATTCGAGTCATTTTTATCTAAATTTAGGGTGTTCATAAAAAAAACTAATTTCATCCAAATCATCTGGAGTAAGAGGATAAGATAATATGGGCCTAATACTACAATGATGTGGTAGGAGTGAAAACTTGTATTTCATATTTGATGGGTGTTTTGGGGGTTCCATTTTTAGAATTCCATTATGTTGAATAATAATGTCCCTTGGAATTTAATGTTCTCTTTAAATTAAATGAAATGAACATTATAATATGAAAATGGGTAAACTTTCAGGAGGTTACAAATGTTTATGCTATATGAGGGGCTCAGACCTTGGGTTTTTTGGGTAAAACATTTTTTATATTTGTTTCCATTAAATTGAGTTTCTCAATTAAATTAAATTTAGTTGATTCAATTAAATTTAATTACTTTATATATATTAGAATTTCTACCAAGATCCATCATATAATGATGTTCATGGACTGAGTATTGATATAGAGATGGTTATATGTTTGATGTGATGTGATAATCATGACAGGATTTCCCAGAGGTATTTTGATAGTTTTAACCATCGGTTCGAAGAATCAGTCACTGGATGAGGTAGTTGAGCCATCATGTCATGGATGAGCCTCATGGGGTATGGGATTACATGGCCATTATATAGAGAGACATGGGCACATGGGTATGAGTTATCGAGCATGATGTGCCTTAGGTTCTAAATTGGAAATTTCTCTCACTCTTATTAACCAAAGTTCCTGTCGGAGTCATGTGGAAAGAATTTACCTCAGTTATAAAGTGGTTTTGACAAATCATGTTGTGTGAGGCCACAAATAATTGTGGAATAAGTAAATGGTTTTGTTTTTTCCCATAGAAATCAATAGGTATGGCGATGATTCATCAGATGGTAACACCGAGGATACCAATTGGGTTATGAATCTAGATGTGTTTCAGGATATTGGGAACAAACTATTCTCGAAGATGGACACCATTTCTTATTATGACATCATGATTTGAGCATTTTGTGGTTAGTATTTGAGGACATTAAATAATTTACCTTCATATACTAAGCATCAAGCTGATGGGATCTTTTGAGCAGGTGTCTAAGGGAATGGATTATATTTGATTGGGAGTGCCTTTGGAACATTAGATACATAGTAAAGGACTAATGTGTTCGGTTACATATGGAAGTGGAACATGAGGGATCATATATGGGTATTTGAGATCTAGGGATTCATTGGGGAATGTTCTAAGGATCCTCTCCACTATGACCTTCTTGAATTGGTCTAGGCATGTGATTGATTCCTAGAGGACATTGTGCCCCAGGGAAGCTTCTGTTTAAATTATACATGTTATTTTTCTTATTTATTATACATAAACAGTTGATTAGTAAACAATTTATGGTATTAACATATGGGTGGTACCCTTCTATGTCTTTTTCTCACATCCTACATGATCCCTTTAACATATATGTAAATTATATTTTTGAGTTCATATAAGGGTTGAGGATCTGGAGCAGGATCCTTGTGGTTGTATTGGCATGAATGGAAGGAAACAGACCCATGGTTCTTACCAAATTTTGGGTTCTATTTTTTTCCTTTTATATAATCATGTTATGTGTATGGATATAGTAATGGTTTCCCATTGGAGACCTTGTAATAAATATTTTGATGTGTTTCCTTTATTAAATACATGCATTATTTTAGAATTTACAAATGAAATATTTTCCATTTTTATATTATTTCACTCTTGTTGTTTAGTTATTCTTACACTATTTCTTGATATTGATTGCTCTTCTACCTTTGGAGGGTTACTAGTTCGATATATACTTCGACCATTAATATATCATCACCTAAGGGTGTAGTATCCCCACTATTAGTATTTTACAATCGCACTAATAGTTTGAAACCTTTGGTACGTGGGAAGAAATGCCTATGGAAAGTGGAACCTGGGCCGAAAGTAATGTTTAAGTAAGAAATTGAGTCGGTATACTACAACTGGTACCACGTCAGTTATCAGCTGGGAATTTTTAGTTTTCTTCGACTGGAATGTAATGATAAAATGTGATTTTAATTTCTACTGGTCATTCGATTTGGGTGATTATATAATGGATATTAATATATTTTCAGAAAAGTGTTTATAGATTGTGCTTTGTTTCCTGCATCCCCGACATGGGTAACGAACCATGTTAGATAAGGTGGGAAATGCTGATCTATTTTTTTAATTCTAATGTTGATTTTATAACCACATCAACTGTTTCACTTGGAATGCGAATTTCTACATGTTTTTATATGAGAACCATTTCCTAGTATGGAATGAAATGAGAATTGTAACTTTGTCCAAGTAAGCCATTGGGAATTTGTTATGAATGTTTATTATTGTGATAGGAACATGGTAGGATGTTTATATGTATATGAATGTTCTATTATATAAATTTCTTGTTGTATGTGATATAGGATTAGATATTATAAGATAAAGAAGGTACAATGACCCAAGGTGATGTTGGTCGCTAGGTTGGGTGATGTGGTCATAATTTTGAGGTGATGTGGTTCATTAAGAAGAGTGTCTCCTGGGGAATGCTTGAAACATGTATCTATTAAATTATTTCAGGTGGAAATAAGGCTAGGATATCATGACACACAGTTATGATAGAAGAGATTAGGGTTGTTATTTGATATTATATGTTATTACTTTCCCCATTTTCATGACATATGTATATGTTATCTATATTTTTTGAATGTGTATTGGTATTCAGAGTGCTTCCATTTGGATGGATTTGGATGGATTGGGATGGATAATAAGGTGGGTGGTTATAGGGTTCTAGTAGACATGCACAGTTTGAGACACATAAGGTTTAAACAGATCATGAGCCATAATTATAGGCTCAGGATCAGGCTCTAATGGTATTGGGGTAGCTTCTAAATTTGACAACCATTGGGTTATGTCCTGACAAACAGATCAGAGAGACCATGGTACATGTTATCCATGGTATTGATAGAGGTGTTAAAGGATATGAGCATTAAATTGAGTATTTGATTATGGAGATCCAGTAACAAAATTCACTACTATTTAAAAATGATGTTGGAAAAGAAGAAGCTGAGAATTGGATTGAATTGATATAAATGATCGTTAATAATATAGAGACACCTCAATTTTGGAGGGTGAAGATGGAAATGTGTATTCTCAACAAACTGGATAAGAGATAGTGGGACATGTAGGACGAAGTTGGTAGACATGAGGGACTAGCCTGTAAGGATTGCGAGGTCATGTTCCTTACACAATATTTCCTGTAGATGATCACGGAAGAAATAGATTGATTGTTTTTGAGCGTTCAGCTGGGTGAAATGTCCTTCATGTTCTATGCATAAATGTTCACCTAATTGTATTTATATTCAAATAGAATGGTGGGAAATGACACCACATGTGTGCTGTTTTTGGATGATCATATATGACACACCATTCAGGTGTAAGGGAGCATCATTTGGTGGGACTCATTCTCCGAGGTGGTGTACCATGCACTCATAGATGAGGGAAATTTGGAGAATAGTTCATACAAATTTTGGATGATTCCTTCAGGTGATTTTATGGTAAGAAACATCATATGTATGTAAGTGGGTATGCGATGTGTCTTAATAGGTAAATCCATCCAAGGACTCTTCCATACCAACTCAGAGGGAATCTTTGACAGTGTAATTCTAGTGAAGGTGGAAAGGACATGTCTAGACTCAGTGTGAGTGACCTCTAACGAAATTTTGGGAAGGTGGATAGACTAGAATCTCGGGAGGTTTAATAAGAAACCTTATAAAATAATAAATATTCACGTAAATGGGAAGTCATAATGTTCACATAGAGGTTGTGTAAAAGAATGTCGAATATAGAAGCAAGGTCAGTGGTCGGTGGATGGTGCATCACTATAAAGAGTTCAGGATTTAGGGAGTCAGGCTTTAGGCTAGGGGAATTTTGTGGGTCTTCCAGTGTCATAGTAGACTAGCGAGAAGATGATGGTCAGAGGTACATCATGACCATGACCCGATTTCTTCTTTTTGTTTTATTTTTTATTCGTCCTTTGATGTATGATTGTTTTACTGCACGAGGTGCACAAGATATATGTATTTATTAACCCAACTTAGGTTAATAGGCTGGAATACAGTGAAATGTGTTATATATATATATGAGGTGCATGACACTATTAAATATATATTAGCATCACTAGATGTGTGATTATTGAGGTGTGTTGGCATTAGGGCCTCTAGGAGATGTGGGTTTGTTAAGATTCATTGTAATCCAGGATTAACTATGATGCAGGAAATGAATCAGGTTAGAGGGACCAGGGTGTTTGAGTTTCTTTTGAGATGAGGGACTTTGTAGGTTCCATGTGAGAATTGGTCAAAATGCGAGCACCGATGTAGTGAAATATTCTGATGGGTGTCATGTATGACACGGGAGAACCTGGTGAGGTGAAGGAGTGGTGATGCATCACAGAAGTAATTGAGTCATGGTATGGCCGATGGACCATCAATATGATCTTAGTTTTAGGTTAAGATGTGAATAGGGTAGGTCACTCACAAGTTGGGGATCCCTCTTGAGGCATTTTTTCTATACACTTTTTGATCAGGGTAGTCCAGATTGATTTTTATTGGATTTTTATGTTTAGTACTATCTCTAGGATTTTTTAGAGCTTAGGGATGATCTATATTAAGGTGGGACGGTTGGAATGTACCATGGTTTTGGAGCACATTGAAATGCTCACCCATTTTTAATTTTGTGAGGTTTGTGATAGAACAACTACATTTTCAGTCATAAAAACATGATTGAAGGGCCTAGGAAACCCCTTAAAGGCTTAGAAAACCCCTTGGGTGTTCAGAAGGGCCTTTTTTAATTTAGAGGCCTGATGGACCAATTTTGGTAGAGTGTATACTATGAATCACAGTTAGATTTAATTGTGCTCCCCTCATTGAAAAACACCATTTTCACTAATTATGATTTATGGAATCTTGTGTGTGGAGGTACACAACAGTGCGTGAACCTATATAGTTTTTATAAATTTCATTAGCATAGTTTCACCATGGTTAGGGAAGCGTTGTGCAATATGGATGGCTTGAGTAAGTTTGGTAGTAACCTCTTACTGTAGGACACATGGTTCACACCTAGGTAGGCTATGTATTAGAGCTATCTCTGTGGGGGATTTATTACTAAGAAGTAGAATCCACACATTTCCCCATAGTTTTAAAAAATATTAGAGATAACTATGCAGACTCTTAAAAGGGTGATGTTACCTATTTTAACCTAACTCATTATATCAATTTTTTTCTCTCATTTCTCATATTTGGGTCACACCTAGCGAGGAGATGTTACCCCTTTACTCCTCCCTTTGATTTTGATTATCCTCCATTAACTGGGCATTGTTTTTTTCACCATTGGTGGCATTGGATCCATCTCAATAAGCTTGCCTTCTACCTTGAATCATTTTTCCTTTCTCTTTCCTCAAATACACCTATCTAAATTCAATTCAGAATCCCTATTTTTTGGGCATTCACATGAAATGATTATTTCTTCAAAATCCATCAGAGTTATAGGCTATGATTGGAAGTTTCTATGTTTACGACTACAAGGTTGGGGTATATAAGTTTCTATTAGATTTTTTGAGTGTTTTATAGATTTTACTTATATCACTCCATTGTGTTTAATGTGTGAGAACCAGGTAAGTTATTGATTTATTTTAATTAATTAAATTTAACCTTGTTAGATGAAAATGGGAATGCTTTCAGGAGACTACAAATGGTTGATCAATGTGAGGGGCCCAATCCTTGGGAATTTAGGTTGGGGTGTTTTTTATTTTTAAATTGATTTGTATCCTTTATATTTAGTTTCTAAATTTAGTTAAATTATTTTGATTGTATTAAAGTGAATTACATTATATATATATATATTTTAATTTATTATAAGATCTATGGGATCATGACATGCATAGCTTATGGATTGAGATGTTGATGGCTATCTGTTTGAGGAGATGTAATCATCATGACCGGATTAGACTGAGATATTTGGGTGGTGTTGACCATCAGTTGGGTGACTCATGCATCATTTGAGGTGGTTTGGCCAGTATGTTACATGAGAGGGTTTTGTGGTATGGGATGACAAGGACATCAGATTTAGTGATGTTTTCATAGGGACATTAGTTGTTGGGGTTGTTGTGGATTAGGATCTACAGTAGTGATGCTGCTCACATGTGTTGTTCAAGGCATTGTTTGGAGTTGTGTGTCCACAGGTTGAATCAGTTATGAGGTGGCTTCGACAACTCATGTTTGTAGAAGCCCATGATAGTTTCTAATTAGGTAAATTTAAGGGTTTTTTTAAAGAAATCCATGTTGATGTTTTGGATCCTTCAGATGAAAGCATTCGGGTTATTGTATGGGGGTGTGGTTCACCATAGTTGGTGCCATTGGGGTTAGACTATTTTAGAGGATGCATATCATCATTCATCAATAAATAATGTATTGATCCAATAGTGGATCTTATTGGGGTCTGATGTCGATGTAGCTCCAGATGTCAGGCTTCGAGCTGATAGGTGCTTTCTAGAAGGGGTATGGGGGACCTAATTGTATAAGATTGGGAGTGCCTTCGGAATGCCGAATACATGGTGATGTAATGAGGTGTCATTTGTCAATATGTAGGTAGAAATTAGGGGTTCATGATTGGATATATGACAGCATGGTATACCATTAGGCCATGGGCAAAGGATCCTCTTCACTATTGTATTACGACATTGGTCGAGGCATGTGATTACATCTTGGTGGATTTTGAGAATCGTAGAAGCTTTTGTTTACATTTGGGATGTAATTCTACTTACTTATCTCTATTACACACTTTCTTAGTCACAAATTTATGGTATGAACATGTGGGTGGTACAATATGGAGAGTCATTGTCACACCCTACACAGGCCCTTTGGGACAGGTGTAGTCTTTATGCTTTTTCATTCAAGTAAGGGTTCATGCTCTCAATATGGATCATAGTGGTTCATTTGGCATGTATAGAAAAAAAAGAAACCTGGGTTCGTCGCTCAGGAGTATTTCTATTTTTATTTCCTTTTTAACCATCTTGTTATGTATATGTATATACTGATGGTCGGCCATGGTTGACCCTTTACTGATTATTCTACTATATGGAATTTATTAAATGCATGTCCTATTTTAGAATCTATAAATTAAAAGTTTGTATTGTTTATATTTTTTAGAACTATTTTTTAGTTATTCGTCGATTATTTTCTGATAATGATTATGGTTATGCCTTTGGAGGGTTACTAGATCGAGTTTATATTTCTTTTCATCGGTTGTATATTATATAATATATATACTTGAAACATTAATTTATAATAACATGAGGGCATAGTCTCCGAACTATTACTCATTAGTAGACTCACTACTAGTCGGGTGCCTTTAGCATGTGGGTAGGCATGCCTATGGTCATTGGAACTCGGCCCAAAAGCAAAATATTGGTGGATAATTGGGTAGGGGAACTATAAATCCATGTTGATTGTTAACTAAAATATCCATCAAAATGAAATTTTAGCAGTTTGGTTTTTTTAAATTTAATGGTTGTAGGTTTTTGGTATTTATGTTTATGAGGTGTTGTAGTGATAGTTCAACTAACTTTTTTTATTTCAAAAAAACACCAGTTGAACTAGCATTTTTCTCCCCTATTCTCATTCCCCCACCACATTCCTCCATATATATAAATAAATAATTATATATTAATTATTTTAAATAATTATAAATAATTTAAATTTATATGTATTTTATAATTTAATTTATAAATATATTTATAAATAAGTATATATCTAAACATATGAAATTATTTATAATTAAATTTCTAAATATACATATAATTATGTAATTTTAAATATATATTTATTAATAAATATTTATGTAGTTATAAATAACCATTATTTAATTATATAATTTAATTATTAATTAAACCCTATATAAAATTATTTATATAAATGTATAAATTCATATTTAATTATTTACATAAATAAAAATTATTAAATTTTAAATTTAAATTTTTTTTATATTTATATAATTATAAAAAAAATTATATTTATATTTATATTTTTAAATAGACAATATATTTAAATAAATGAATTTACATAATTACAAATTTATATATTACTTAGATTTATAACTATATATAAATATATATATACAAATAAAATTAATATATAAAAGAATATAAATTTATATATATATATATATTATTAATAAACCTTTTTAAATATATATATATATATATTTTATTAAAATGATTTATATTTACATAAATTATCATTATTATATATATATATAACTTATTATTTATATTTAAAATATATTTTTATTTATATAAAAATTTATATTAAAAATAATCATAATTAAATATATATATATATACACATTAATAGTTAATAATTTTATTATTAATAATTTATTTAAAATAAACCATAATTGTTTATTTTATTAAGGTATATATATTTTTATATTATTAAGAATTCAGTATGGGTATATATATAACTATATATTTATATTTAAAATATCTAATAAGTAATATTATTAAAAATTTGTTATATTTTCAAATATACTTTAAATTTATATATATAAACACACACACACACACACACACATATATATATATATATATTTTAATTATATATATATGAAATAAATTATACTATATTATATATATGTATATAAAACTTATAAAATTTAAATATATTTAAAAAATAAAATTTTAATTATATATATATATATATCTAAAATTTTATTAAAAAAATAATACTAATAATTAATATATATATATATATATATTCAATGAGAAAACTTTTATTTAGATAGTATTTATACTCTATAATTTATACACTTTTCAATTCACATACATCAATCATAATAATGTCAAAAATATTGACTTTGAATGTATAGAAATTATAAACTATAAATACAACATATTTGAAATTTGTCATAGTAACTAAACATATAATAAATTATTGAAAAATAGAAATATATATTCATATAATTTTAATGAAAAATATTTTTAACGAAATAAATATTTATAAGTAAAAATATTATGTTACATGAAATCTTATAATATATATACCAAAACTAGAATCATACTAAAAATATAAACTGTTCAGAGTTTGTGGTTATGTTTGAAAAGTTCATTTCAATTTATTTTTCATTATTAAATTTTGAAGAATATTTTTATTTATCTAAAATAACAATTATGTATCTCAATAAAAAGTTTTCATAATATAAAAAAGTGATATTCAAATACATAAAAGTCGATGCCCATCAGTACCAAAAACCTACCAATAAATCTCACACCCACTCCACGTCTGAAGTCTCTATCACTCTGTTGTCCATGATATAGGTGAAATTTCCTCTTATTGTGGTTTTTAGGGTTACTCTTCATAGTGATTTTTAGAGGACTAGATGAAATCATGTGTGGAGGATGACCTAAAATCATATGTTGAACCATATTGCCACTGAGCTCCTAAAAATCATAGAAGATTGATATCAAAGATGAAATCATCGGTGAGAATGTGGTCCACCACAATATGTATTACCAAACCCAGATCGTAGTCTATTATAGTCAATAGAGACAACATATGTGTAACATAAGAATCTTCTAGCTATGCAGGAACCTCAGTCAGTGTGCAAGATCATCCATTTGTGGTGCAACAACATCTTCGGGAGCCTTTCTTAGGAGTCAATCTCATTGAATCTTCCCTTATTGATGTTCTTGTCTCTATATTTTTGTAACATCCCAATGTTTTCTAAAAATAAATTGAAAATGATTGAATTTTTTTTAAGGTATATATTTATAAGTATCCTTTAAACATAATTATTTTTCTTCTATGTTTTGAATTTCAAGAAACTGTCATCTACAATTGTGTTCATTATATTATTTAGAGTCTGATGAAACAAACTTGTTTTTTTTTGTGAATAGTAACATGCCCTTATGAATAGTAATATGAATAGTAATATGACCTCATGAATAGTAAATAATATTAGTATTTTATTTTTCCATGTCAATAGGATAATGGGATCTTAATTAATTTTCCAATGTCACATAAAACTAATTACACTTCAATATTGTTATTTTTTGAAATAACTGTGACCTTATTTAAAAATTAAATTAATAATATTTAGAAAATTATTTTCGAAAAATTGAGTTCATTTTTGAATTCTACACGTCGAAAAATGGATGGGGTAAATTTTTGGTATTTTTCTGAAACTCTTGAAGATTCAATGAATAGTGAAATACGATAAAATACCGTATAATCAATTTATCAGTAAAAATGCACTATTTATGACATCATAAGTGATGCAAGGCCACTTTCTTCGAACTCACTTGATAGTTTCACTATTTAAGGCCACTTGATTTGAGATTATTCATAGTCTTGATAAAAATATTATAATAATAATTAAAATAATCTAAAATATCTCCCCTCCTCCACTATAAATATCACCCTCACTCCCCTCTTACTCCCACACCTCCCAAGACTTTATGATCGTCTAATTTCTGACAAATTCCCTCACCAATCTTCTTTCCCACGTCCTAGAGCTGTTGGTCACACAAAATGACCAAAATCAAAGCCCTTAAGAAGGATCTCAAGGAGAAGAGATCAAGAGGTAAACATCCTCTTTCATTTTCATTCTTTTCTTCCATTTTATGTTATTCTCTTCCTTTACCAGTGTCTTTTGTTGGGATATTTCATTAAATATTTCCCCTTACTGTCCAAATTTTGTATGAATGATGAGATATTCCATTCCTCTCATCAATCTTGTTTTTATGAAATTTTAAGAGACGCCGTTAGGCTGCCGAATTTTCGTAAGAAATTTCTCATGTTTTCTTTATTTCATGATTCATTTCTATTCTTTCTTCACCCCCACTTATCCAAGAGACATGAAATATCCAGACTCATGTATATTATGGAAGTTTTCATGTTTATGGAAAGTTACAAATCATTATTCCTCTCCTCTCTCACTAATTTAAAGAATAAAAACATTGTCCGTGATGTGTCGAATTACCGACATCGTGGACGATGTAATTTCACTTTCCATTAATTTTTTCAAGTATGGTCATGAAACTATTTATATGGTTGAACCAGGTTATAATATATGTTTTATAACTCATATATGGTTTTGTAATTCTTTTGTACTCATGGTTCTAATTTATAAGACTAAATGAGGTTGTTATTATCAAAGAACCACTTAATTGATCTAAACGAACATAATTAATGTTTTAACTTATATGTCATTATCATATAAAGCATCAAAGTGATAAATGGTATAAATTATGGTACTGGAAATATTTAAATACTAATCAATTACAATTATGTATTTTCACTTCCAATGAACAAGAACGATTCAGCATGAACCGATCGTGAAAATCACAAAAGAACTCACCGAAAATAATGCAAGGAACAAAATACTACAATTAAGGGGTGAAATGAGGTTTTGAAATTACCCCATAAGATATTATAAACATGAACATATTTCTATAGAATATTAATAACACTCTTTTAACCATTATACATGAGTTTTAGACAATTTTGACGTAAGACAAGCCTAAGGTAAGGGAATACTTAACCCGATTTCCATTCTTTGGGTTAACTGTCTACTTTATTATTTATGTGCTATTTAAATTGTTTTTGTGATTGGTTCTGTTTATATTATGTTTCATTATGTGGGTTTACAGAGTATATACATATTCCATCCACTCTATTAATTCTCACATCAAGTATATGATGTTTATAAGGGACTTTTCTTCTAAAATCTTCTTTAAAATTCTGTTTTATAAAATTCAAAGGAAATGTTTTTATGCTATTGTTTATGTTGTATGATTATATTTTGGTTATTGGGAATTGTTTATGGGGAAGTGTGGGACCTATATTTCCTTCCAATGAATTGGGTATGAGTAAGTAGGAGGTCGGTCGTATGGTTACTCCAAGTGTAACTGTGAAGGCTACACAAAGTAAGGTAGTTGTGAGCGTTACAAATTTTAAGCTAGCCAAGATGGTTACAAGATTATGTAAGTAATTCCCCAAGATACCTCTATGATTATATTTATGTTTTTTTAGATCTTGTGTAAATATCATGTTACAAATAGTAAGTATTTATGGGTGGAAATCATGTCTTTTGAAAATGTTTTCATACGTCATGAGTTTTCATGGACTAATGTGATTTTTCATTCTTTTTCATACCTTACTGAGCTTTTGGGCTCATCCCAAGTTTTAAAATGATTTTTCATAGGTTAATGGATGAGTAATACAAGGAAGGAAGACATGTTAAATGTTGAAGAATTGTCAAGGAGTCTTGTTTTAGGTTTTAATGTTTTATATTATAAGGAAAATGGAATCTGATTTTATGGTCTCCACTATGTAAAATGTGTAATGTTATGAATGTTTTGTCTTAATTGTCTAAAGATCTAAACATGAAAAGATCCTCAATTTAAAAGGAAGTGTTTTCATGAATAAATTCAAGATTACGTATGTAATAAGTGCGGGTCTTTACAGTTGGTATCAGAGGATGGTTTAGATAAATTTAGGGGTTGAGGTGATGCTAATAGAATACCATAAATAATTTTCACTCTATGTTTAATTTGTTATAGCATTTAAAGATTACCATGTTTCTTTATATAAGAAATGTTTTTTCAGAATGGTTGTCCGCAGAAGGAACATGGATGCTGAAGTGGAGATGCACCGATAAAATGACATCCTTCCTGATCTACAGCCCGGAATGGTAGGGATTGGAACCGAGCAGTTTGTGACAGAAATGGCTCAGCTAACGCAGGCTATAAATGGTGGTGGCATCCATGCAAGAGAACCAATAGAGGTACCCCAACGGAACATTATTGTGGTGGAACATTTTATGAGACAACATCATCCTGCATTCAATGGATCTTCTGACCCAGTGGCAGTAGAAGGAAGGATTAAATCCCATGAAAAGATATTTGATGTTATGGGGTGTTTAGACAATCAAAAGGTAAGTCTTGCCATTTATCGTTTTGAAGGGGAAGCTGATCAGTGGTGTTCAATGGTAAGGAATATCAGGGGTAGAGAGGATTTTTATGCCTTAGTGTTGGATGAATTTAAAAGACTTTTTCTTGAAAAATATTTTCCTATGGTGATGCGACATAGAATGGAGAAGAAATTCCTTGAATTAAAACAAAAGTAGGAAGATTCAGTGGTTGTGTATAAAGAAAACTTCACCCGACTAGCGAGGTATGCTCCAAATCTTATTCTGGATATCAATAGAAAAATCAACCGCTTTTACTCAGGATTAAAGCCAAGGTATCGAAGGGCGTTGGCTTCCCATGAACACAAAAGTTATGAGAAACTTGTCCGATGTACTGAGAGGGTAGAGATGGAGTTTGTTGATGATCACATGCACTTCGGAAACAAAGAGAAGAAGATGTCTCGTTGGCAAGCAATGGGTAAGAATCAACCAAAGAAATTTGATGGTATGAAAATCCAGTTTCCAGTTTGTGAAAAGTGTGGCAAGAAGCACCCTGGGGAATGTCTTATAAAAATTGGGAAGTGTTTTAGATGTGGTAAGTTTGGACATATGTCCCGAGATTGCAATGAAAATTATCTAAAGACTAATCCTGATAAGAAAACTGTAAAGTGTTTTAAATGTGGTGAGATGGGTCACTATGCAAATGCCTGTCCAAAGAGGGATACAAATGATGCAAAGAAGCCAGACTACAAGCAGAACGGTGTAGTAAGATCCTTTGCGACTACGTCAGCTGGTGTTGGTCCATCCAATGAAGTAGTATCAGGTACTTTGTTTGTTCACTCAGATTTTGCTAAAGTTTTGTTTGATACGGGGTCTACACATTCCTTCATCTCTGAGAAATTTTCTTGCAGATTGGAAATATCACCTCAAAAAATGAGACCTAAACTTTTTGATAAAACACCAGGGGGAAATGTCATAGCAAAGAGGAATTATAAGAATATTTCTATTGTGGTATGTGGAAAGTCTTTACCAGCAAACCTTGTTGTTTTACCCTTATTCAATTTTGATGTTATTCTGGGGATGGACTGGATTTCTGATTATCATGCTAAGATTGACTGTAGAGCTAAAGAAGTTTTTTTTCAGAAATATTTTCCGTTTGTATAAAATAATGAACCCCTAACATTGGTAACATATTAGGAAGCTGAGAAACTACTGAAAGATGGAAGTGAAAGTTATCTTGCTCATATTGTTGAAAATAAGGGAACTATTCAAATTAATGATGTGCCAGTGGTAAATGAATACCTTGATGTTTTTTCTAAGGAGTTACCCAGTGTCATACCTGAACGAGAATTCAAATTCACAATTGATTTAGTTCTTGATGCTAAGCCAATTTTAAAACACCCATATCTTATGGCTCCAATAGAACTTCATGAATTGAAAAATCAGTTGCAGGATTTGCTTCTCAAAGGCTTCATTCGTCCCACTACTTCACAATGGAGAGCCCCTGTTTTTTTTGTTAAAACGAAAGATGGTTCCATGAGACATTGCATTGATTATAGAGCTTTGAATAACATCACTGTTAGAAACAAGTATCCTTTGCCTCATATTGATGACTTGTTTGATTAGATCCAGGGAGCTTAGTACTTTTCCAAGATTGACTTGAGATCCGAATACCATCAGATGAAGGTGAATGAGGATGAAATTCTGAAAACAGGCTTTCGTACTAGATATGGGAATTATGAATTTGTTGTTATGCCATTTGGGTTAACTAATTCACCAGCTGTATTCATGAATCTTATGAACAGAGTATTTCATGAGTTCTGGGATAAATTTGTGGTTGTATTTATTGATGACATTCTGCTTTTTTCTAAAAATAATGTGGAGCATGAAAAACATCTAAGGGTTGTTTTACAAACATTAAAAGAAAAGAATCTGTTTGGAAAATTCAGCAAGTGTGATTTTTGGTTGCAACAGATTTATTTTCTTGGGTACATTGTAAATAAGGATGAAATAACAGTTGATCCTGCCAAAACAAAAGTAGTTGATGAATGGCCAAGACCCACAAATGTTACAGAGATTCGTAGTTTTCTGGGCTTAGAAAGTTATTACTGACGGTTTGTTAAGAACTTTGCATGATTATCTAGCCCAATAACTAAGTTAACACAGAAAGGGGTTAAATTTGTTTGGATAGAGGAATGTGATGTTTGTTTTCAGGAACTAAAAAAGAGATTGGTGAATGATCCAGTTTTGGCCTTACCTTCCCAAAATGGTGGGTTTTTCATCTATAGTGATGCTTCTTTGAAGGGACTTGGTTGTGTTTTGATGCAGAATGATCAAGTAATTGCCTATGCATCGAGACAACTTAAACCCCATGAGATGAATTTTCCCACACATGATTTGGAATTGGCAGCTGTGGTTATTGCTTTGAAAATATGGAGGCATCATCTATAAGGAACCAAATTCCAAATATATACTAACCACAAAAGTCTTAAGTATATATTCACTTGGAAGGAATTAAACATGAGGCAGAGAAGATGGCTAGAACAGATAGAGGATTATGACTGCATGATCAATTACCGTCCTGGAAACACAAACAAAGTATAGGATGCCTTAGGTCGGAAAAATCATTCATCATTAACCATGCTACATTTGGAACATGATCCCTTGATTAAGGATTTGATAAATTTTGGCTTATTATTTGTTGGTACAGGGAATATATCTGTTTTGTTACAGGTTTCAGTGCAGTCTTCATTGTCAAACAGAATTATGAAAGCGTAGAGGGAAGACCGTGAGCTACAGAAAACGGTAGATTTGGTTAAAATGGGTAAGTATCCAGAATTTAATCTTGATAAAGATTGTGTTTTAAGATTTGGAAAAAGGTTCTGTGTGCCTTATGATTCCCAGCTGAAGAAAGAATTGTTGTGTGAAGCTCATAGTTCTCCATTTTCTGTTCATTATGAAAGTACTAAGATGTACAGAGACCTTCGAGAGTATTACTGGTGGAATGGGATGAAAAGAGATATTTCTGATTTTACAATGAAATGTTTGACATGTCAGCAGGTTAAAGCAGAGTGGTAGTTACCGAAGGGGATGCTTCAGCCTTTGCCAGTGCCAGAATGGATATGGGAGAATATATCCATGGATTTTGGGGTGGGACTACCAAAGACTTCTCGAGGTAACAATTTGATATGGGTTATTGTTGATCGACTAACAAAGTCTGTTCATTTTCTTTGTATTCGAGATACAATTACATTAGATCAGCTTTCTCGATTGTACCTCAAGGAGATTGTCAGGTTAAATGGAGTTCCTCTTCCCATTGTGTCTGACCGAGATCCCAGGTTCACTTCTAAATTTTGGAAGGGACTTCAGAAGTCTTTGGGCACAGAGTTGAATTTCAGTACATCTTTTCATCATTAATCAGATGGGCAGTCAGAACAAACGATTCAAACTTTGGAGGATATGCTTTGATCTTGTTCAATGGACTATCATGGAAGTTGGGATTAGCATCTTTCATTAGTTGAGTTTTATTATAATAACAGTTTCCATTCCAGTATTCAGATGACACCTTTTGAGGCCTTGTATGAAAAGTGGTGTCGGACACCTGCGTTTTGGGATGAAGTTAGTGAAAGAAAGTTGATGGGGCCAGAATTAGTAGAAGAAGTGGCTGAGAAAGTGAGGATGATCCAGCAACACATGAGGATAGATCAGAGCAGGCAGAAAAGTTATGCCGATAACAGAAGGAAAGACTTCTCTTTCGAGGTAGGTGACATGTTTTCCTTAAAATCACTCCTTGGAAAAGTGTGATGCGTTTCGGTAAGAAAGGGAAACTAAGTCCACGGTTCATCGGTCCTTTTGAAATCTTGGATAATGTTGGAACAGTTTCATACCACGTAGCTTTGCCTCCGAGCTTATTTCAGGTACACAATGTTTTTCATGTTTCGATGTTGAGAAAGTATGTTCCAGATTTAACACACGTCTTGAGGCCAGAAATAGTTCAGCTGGTAGAGAACCTTTAATATGAAGAAAAACAGGTTCAGATTCTTGATCGAAGAGAACAAGTATTGCGGAATAAGGTAATCCACCTGGTAAGGTTTTGTGGAGAAACCACATGGTTGAAGAAGCAACATGGGAGTCTGAAAATGCTTTGAGGGAAAAATAACCTCATTTGTTTAATAAGTAAATAAAAATTGCAAGGACGTAATTTGAAGAAGGTGGGGATAATGTAACATCCCAAGGTTTTCTAAAAATAAATTGAAAATGCTTGAAATTTTGTTCAAGGTATATATTTATAAGTATCCTTTAAACATAATTTTTTTTCTTCTATGTTTTGAATTTCAAGAAACTGTCATCTAAAATTGTGTTCAGTGTGTTATTTAGAGTCTGATGAAACAAACTTGTTTTTTTGGTGAATAGTAACATGCCCTTATGACTAGTAATATGAATAGTAATATGACCTCATGAATAGTAAATAATATTATTATTTTATTTTACCATGGCAATAGGATAATGGGATCTTAATTAATTTTCCAATGTCACATAAAACTAATTGCACTTTAATATTGTTATTTTTCGAATTAACTATGACCTTATTTAAAAATTAAATTAATAATATTTAGAAAATTATTTTTGAAAAATGGAGTTCATTTTTGAACTCTACACGTCAAAAACTGGTTGGGGTAAAATTTTGGTATTTTTCTGAATCTCAAGAATTTTCGGTGAATAGTGATATACGATAAAATACCGTATAATCAATTTATCAGTAAAAATGCACTATTTATGACATCATAAGTGATGCAAGTCCACTTGCTACGAACTCACTTGATATTTTAACTAATTAAGGCCATTTTATATTAGATTATTGATTGTCTTGATAAAAATATTATAATAATAATTAAAATAATCTAAAATACCTCCCCTCCTCCACTATAAATATTACCCTCACTCCCCTCTTCCTCCCACACCTCTCAAGCCTTGAGCATTGTCTAATTTCTACCATATTCCCTCCCCAATCTTCTTTCCCATGTCCTAGTGCTGCTGGTCTCACCAAAAGACCAAAATCAATGCCCTTAAGAAGGATCTCAAGGAGAATAGATCAAGAGGTAAACATCCTCTTTCATTTTCATTCTTTTCTTCCATTTTATGTTATTATCTTCCTTTACCATTGTCTTTTGTTGGGATATTTCATTAAATATTTCCCCTTACTGTCCAAATTTTGTATGAATGATGAGATATTCCATTCCTCTCATCAATCATCTTCTTTTTATGAAATTTTAAGAGACGCTGTTAGGCTGCCGAATTTTCGTAAGAAATTTCTCATGTTTTCTTTATTTCATGATTCCTTTCCCATCTTTATTCACCCCCTCTTATACAAGAGACATGAAATCTCCAGAATCATGTATATTTTGGATGTTTTCATGTTTATGGAAAATTACAAATAATTATTCCTCTCCTCTCTCACTTATTTAAGGAATAAAAACATTGTACGTGATGTGTCGAATTACCGACATCGTGGACGATGCAATTTCACTTTCCATTAATTCTTTCAAGTCTGGTCATGAAACCATTTATATGGTTGAAAAAGGTTATAATATATGTTTTATAACTCATATATGGTTCTGTAATTCTTTTGTACTCATGGTTCTAATTTATAAGACTAAATGATGTTGTTATTATCAAAGAACCACTTAAATTATCTAAACGAACATAATTAATGTTTTAACTTATACGTGATTATCATATAAAGAATCAAAGTGATAAATGGAATAAATTAGCATACTGGAAATATGTAAATACTACTCTATTCCAATTCAGGATTTTCACTTCCAATCAATAAGAATGATTCATCATGAACCGATCGTGAAAATCTCAAAAGAACTCACCGAAAATAATGCAAGGAACAAAATACTACAATTGTGGGGTGAAATGAGGTTTTGAAATGAACACATAAGATATTATAAACATGAACATGTTTCTGTAAAATACTAATAACAATCTTTTAACCATTATACAGGAGGTTTAGACAATTTTCAAGTAAGACAAGCCTAAGGTACGGGAATTCTTTACCCGATTTCCATTCTTTGGGTTAACTGTCTACTTTATTATTTATGTGCTATTCAAATTTTTTATGTGATGGGTTCTGTTTATATTATGTTTCATTATGTGTGTTTACAGAGAATATTCATATTCCATCCACTCTATTAAGTCTCACTTCAAGTATATGATGTTTATAAGGGACTTTTCTTCTAAAATCCTCTTTAAAATTCTGTTTTATAAGATTCAATGGAATTGTTTTTATGCTATTGTTTATGTTGTATGATTATGTTCTAGTTATTGGGAATTGTTTATGATGAAGGGTGGGACCTATATTTCCCTCCAATGCATTGGGTATGAGTAAGTTGGAGGTCGGCCGTATGGTTACTCAAAATGTATCAGTGATGGTTACACAAACTAAGGTAGCCGTGAGGGTTACAAATTTTATGGTAGCCAAGATGGTTACAAGATTATGTAAGTAATGCCCCAAGATACCACTATGATTATATTTATGTTTTTGTGGATCTTTTGTAAATATCATGTTACAAAAAGTAAGTATTTATGGGTGGAAACCATGTATTTTCAATAAAAATTCATACGTCAGGAGTATTCATGGACTAATGTGATTTTTCCTTCTTCTTCATACAGTACTGAGCTTTTGTGCTCATCCCAAGTTGTTAAATGATTTTTCACAGGTTGATGGATGAGTAATACAAGGATGGAAGACATTTTAAATGTTGAATAATTGTCAAGGAGTCTTGTTTTAAGTTTTAATGTTTTATATTCTGAGGAAAATGGAAACTGATTTTATGGTCTCCACTATGTACAATGTGTAATGTTATGAATGTTTTGTCTTAATTCTCTAAAGCTCTAAACATGAAAAGATCCTCAATGTAAAAGGAAGTGTTTTATTGAATAAATTCAATATTATGTATGTAATTACTGTGGTTCTTTATAATTTTGGTTGGAAGTGTAAGTGTTGGTGGATCATACAAAATAGTCATTTAAGGGGAATCATCATCCCCAGGAGCCTCAGCTAGAGCAAATGAATTAGGATATAACATTCCACCTTTTCATAGACCCAGTAGTGTATAAACTAGAGAGGATCTCTGAGAGACAATATATATGGGTTAACTATAACACACATAATAAATTCCTTATCATGAGGATATGTTATATGTGAAATATTTGCAATTAAGTCTTCTATGATGTTCATTTTCATGTGCATATATCAGCTCCCAGCATCATATGCCAACAACCGTTTATTCTTTATAATTTCAATATTATAATAATGTAATTTAATATTATCTCTATGAATATCTTCAAGATTCTCATCCATATGTTATTTTTTAGGCTCATATTCTTAAAAAATTACTAATCTGAACACATTTCACAATATCTTGGACAATGATTTTTGAATCAAAAAAGGATAGACATATTGATTATTATGATTCGTTACTTCGTGGACTCATCCATAAACTCTATTTCCACATTTCCAGGAACATTTCAAATAAATTATCAATGATTGGAATTGGGTGGTATCTAGAAAAGACATCAGACATTACTACCTCCTAGATTGCTCGATGGGGATCTGAAATAAGAAATATCCTTTATATTCCCATAACAAACTCTCATGGGAAGGCAAGAAACTAGCTCCTTATTGAGATGTTATCTATATCCCCAATTGAAAATACCAATGATGGAGGGGATTGATTACCATATTTTTTTACTGCAATAAATAATGTTCTAGTATACATTCCAAACAAAAACATTCCATCAATATATATAATCTTATTGCAATGTCTAAAAGCTTCAAAAACTAGTAAAAAATGTACAAAATAATATACCTGATAGAATCATCGACTCATCAATTTAGTTATGTTTTTTAGCATATTAAATATTATGTAACTGATTGATCACTAAATATTTCGGGCATAATTTATATAAATACTATGGTAAATCTTTATAAGGGTCATCCATGTCACTGTACACTTTCACATTATCCTTCAATCATTTAACCCATAACTTCTAGTAAGGTATTTGATACACAAAATGATGTTAGATTCTCTCCACCACCAGAAAAAATGAATAATCTTGATATACTCTTAACATTTCAACAATAATAGTTAATATAAGATCAGAATCTAAAGATGAGTTTTGCTGTCACAAGACTACGTTTACACATGGTTGTGGAGTAAATCTTGGGATATTCCAACTATGAAAAATGTTATCAATTGTTGCTTACAAATGCCTCTGACAGTTTGAATCATATTTTTTACCCCAAATACCAAAATAAATTTTCATTGAATCTTCTACAACATAACTATATTGTCTTTCAATGGGATAATATTTTATCACATTTTTCATTTCCCCTTTTCTCTCAAACTCTCTTCCAATATACAGAACACCTTCACATGAAACAAGATTTGTTCCACCAATAATTCATGTAAATTCATTACTATGTTTGATAACTTGCGAATTAAATTTTGTAAATTGATTTATGCCTTCGGTCGGCCATGAATAAAAATGTTTAGGATGTTTCAAAGTTTTTTGAACCTCACAAGAGTTTCAAAAACAATTTTTGGTATGATATACTTCTTTAACATTCTCACCATCATGTTGTTCTAAATTATCATGATCATAAATCATATTAAGTAGTCCATCTAGATTAAATGGAAGAATATCCATATAAACAGGAATACCTCCATAAGACATCACAACCTAAGGATATGAAACTTTGTCAAGAGGACATGATGGAAAAACAACCATTACTGGTGTATCTTCATAAGGTGTTATAATAGGAGGATATGAAACTATATCCTGATGTTGTGAGGGACCAACATCTAATGTCAATGGAACCTCCATTATAGATATAGTGACATAAAACTCCAATATTTGATTCTCAAGTTGATACTCAAATAAATGGATTATGTTTAAAAATCATCATCATCAGTTCCTGGATAAAACACATGACACAACCTCTCTTGATATTGATCATGATTGTATATCATGGAAATTATCACATGATTCTCCTTCATTTTTAACTTTTAGATGATTTTTTTCATTGAATAGATTCAAATTTGAACAACCTATAGTCATGACAACTTCTTATGACCATATAAAACAACTAAATCATTATTTAGCCTTAATTATTTGACTATTACAATAAATATATAAAACCATTTTTTTCTAAAATAATCAATCATTATTAATAAAATAAGATCAAAGAAACAATATATAAATATCAAAAAGATCGACATTATGATGAACTATCACACTTAGTATTTGAGGGGTATTTAATCTCACCATATTTATCACGATATTTGTTTTATGTATCCAGTATTTGAATAATTTATGATGGAATTCAATTACCTCCACCAAATCTGTATTTTCAAAACATATTGATGAGTTACAGTTTATAAAACCCACAAGTCTATGTTACGTACACAAAAATAATATTCAAACATATACATACATATCCAAATTCATAATATTCATGACGTGCATGAATACGTCATCTAAAAGGATATATTTATATGAGATTAGAAAACTGCACATGAGTAAGAATGGTTTGACTAATATCTTACCCCATTCACATTCCAAGACAAGGCATCCCTTCAGGTAATAATAAAATATAATTATAGTGTGTATACGAATTTTTTTATACTAACATAATTCCATTTGATGAAATAAAAATATATTCCAGACTAAGAGATAAGAGACTTGATTTACTAGGGACACATAGTCTATGATTGATGTCTCGAGAATTTATTATTAAATAAATTATGACATATTGATTACTCTGATACATTCCATCCTAGTGATAAGTAGGCAACAGAAGATGGATCTTTCATGGGATCCACATCCTTCGTGTGTTATTTATATACCGCACTTCAATATAATCTTTAATTATTACCTTCACAAATCTTATTATACATTCACAGAAATTATGGAAGTAGACACCATTGGTGGTGGCCTACTATGTTTCTCTCACATTTCTTTATGGGAACCATATTTGAACCCAGAAAGACATCATGGACACAAATAGGGACAAGGGAAATCACCATGTTTTTAATGCTTGATTTACTGTATCATGCATATAGGGGAGAATATGACCGAGTATTGGCTTGTGATACTATTTGGAGGTATTATGTCACAACCCCTCCCACCAATGATGCCACTCCTGAGATGGCAATGGTGAAAGGGAGATAATGACCCCCGAGTCCTGCCTCCAGTAGGCCCCGAAGTGGTGACTAGCACCAAGGGTATGAGTTTTTACAAATATGGGAGGCATTACCGTTTTTATTATTCAAGATAGGGAAATAATATGAGTCCAACACCAAAAGAAAATGTAACAAGTAAATTAAAATAAACCCAAAACCAAACCCATGTGCATGATTTATACAATACAGAAACAAAATTACAAGTACAAGAAAAGATCCAAAGTACTATACCAAAAAAGAAAGCAAAAACTCCAACCAATGAAACTCCAACGCCCAACTAGCATGGTCCCGCACAATCCCTAAAGTCCTCCGGAAAACCTAAAAGTAATCATAGGGTGAGCATACAAGTATTCTCAATTGGGAAACCTAAATCTATTGTGAATTGGTGGGGAGACATCTGAATGCCCCTTGAGAAAAAAAGGAACCAAAGCCTAGAAAGGAACCTATCAACCCATCATTACAAGACACACTCACCAAATATCGTAATTCAATAGAGTAGTATAGTAATATTATCAAAGTATGGGTACCCCGCACCACATTCCCACTAAATACTGCTCAAGCCATCATGCCTAATGCTCTGATGCTTCCCCCTCTTCCTGAGCATGTGCTGCAACTTGGCCATACGAAGCTCGAGCTAGTGTTGCATCCTAGCCATACGAAGCTCATAGTATCCCGCTGGCACTCAATCCCAGACCATCATAGTATCCCACCAGCACTCAAACCTCGGTCATCATAGTATCCTACTGGCACTCAATGCTTATCCATAACCACACCTCATCGTGAAGACACCTGGAATATATCACATCATCATCCCAAAGACTCTTGGCCAAAATCTATCTTAACATGCCTGAAAGATCTTGGGCTATAGAAACAGGAAGAGGGAGCACAGGGAAGAACAGTAACTAGCCATCCTTTAGGTGTTTGAGAATCTCACCCCCCCCCCTTCTCATGGGTGTTCGGCACGTACTGCTCAATATGAGTTGGGTGCATAATGAAACATAAAACATACAGATTTATATAATTATATCGACCACTCAGCTCATCCTAAGGCTACTACACAAAATATCTAAGCACATGCCTCGACACTACTACCTCGAAATTATGTACATAATAAATAGCCCCAAAGCCCATTAATATTTTCATGCTTCAAAGGTTTTAGTTTATCAGTTCCTTAACTACTGAGTAACTAACCACAACCAAACTAGATAAAATGTTCATAAAATATATCCCTACAAACCAAATATAATGTTTGGGAAAACACAAGCAACACAACACCATTTTCTTTTATCAGCCAAACAATTCCATTGATTTTCCATATTTAATCAACTACCATGTCCCAAAATTCATTAACCAACTCTTCAACTTTTTATTCAAATTCACAACTGATCCCTATAGCCTTTTGGCCAACCACTATAACCACAAACACATCGGAAAAATACCGGTACCACATCACCATCCCTTTTGATACCATTTACCACAGCTCTGCTACACATCACAACCAAATCATACACGCCAACCCCCAACCCAGCCAACCGCTGCCCTGCTACTCACAAGTTCCACAACAACCCACGAAACACCCCTTCACATAATTAAACTCCAACTGACTCCCACAAATTCATTCTTTCATTTAGTTTAACCTGGGTGATCATAAAAGGGTTCCAGGTATTCATTTAACCAACCAACATTACATGATTAACCAATATCAACATTCAATGAAATTCCATCCACAAAAAAATCCAGAAAAACATGGAAACATTTAATTGCGCAAGAAAAGGCCCCAACAACCGTGATTTTCAGTCGGCATATGCCTATTAAATTCATAACATAATCAAAGGATTATCATTGATGAAAATAAAATAAGAATATCAACAAAAATTTCCCCAAACCGATTATTTAACTGGTTATTATCTTTATTTACCCGTTCAACCATATCTCATGAAAACAAGAGGATACCCACCCAGCAAGATGCACAAAATTGAGAGAAATGAAGGTAAGATCCCCACCTCAATGGTTTTTTATTAAACCCCAAACAAATGAAGAAAGCCCAAGAAAGCCGAGTTGATTTTCCAAGAATCCCCCTTAAATCTCCTCTCCTAACACAACCAAGACCAAATATCATCATATTTGGCATCCACAAACATAGATCTACCCATAATAGGTGTAGATAAAATAAAACGATAGAGGAGGAGGAGTAGATCTATGCATATCTAACAACCAAACTAGAACGATCATATAACTCATGTAATCGGCTTCAATTTTCCATGAGAATCCTTCAGATCGCCTCATAAAATGCTTGAGAGAGGTTCTACTACCATCAGGGGTGGGTAATCAAGAGTTATTGATGCGTAAGAGCATAAACAAGAAAGTTAGATGCAAAACGGTCAATATCCACAATTTTATGATCTAGTTTAAGTGGATGTATGGTTAGTTCGCATGGTTTAACAAACTGTGTGATAACTGTGCGTTAGTTGCTGCTGCCTTAGCCACCATTCTCGCATGGTTTGGCCACATGGTTTAGAAAAACTGTGCACCATCCTTGCAGGAGCTAATGTCTCCAAAACCAACTACCCATGGTTTGGCCACATGGTTTAGACAAACCGTGAACCACCTGTGCAAAAGCTATTGCCCTTTAGATATCCTTAAATGTTCACCCAAGCGCACCCCCAAGACACTACTCCAATACAGAGGTATTTAGAAACATCAAATGTTCATGAAGATGTAACGTGATGTTACAGTTTACAACTATCTATAGTTGAAACTGATCATCAAAAAGGAAGATTTTGGAAAAAGCGTTGGGGATAAGTTATCATGACCTCCCAAAATGCCTCTAACGCCACATTTTTACAACGTAATGGACCAGAGAGGTCCGGGACATTACATCAGATACCTCTCAGAACAATCTCATCCTTGAGAATTAAAAACCAACCCATAAAGAGGGGAATGGTCCGAAAAACCACCCCGCTAGATACCTCTCAGGGCTCTCTTCATAACTGGAATCCAACCACTATCATAATTATATGAGTATGTGGAATTCCTTCCCCCATAATTTAGAATTTCTCATACACACACTGCCCCCCACACCGTACAAAATAATCAATATGCTGCCCCAACACATGGATTGGGGAATTCCTACTCCCATGTCAAGATACTATCCACTTTGGGCGGCACTGACTCACCCACATGGGTTTAATCGCATCCACATTAATGAATCTCGATTAGGAATTAGGTCCTCATCTCCCCACATGTTAGTATTATTCAAACACATTTAAAGGAAAGAGGGAGACAACATAGAAATATAAACTCATGAAAAACAAGGTCTAGGCACAAAACATGGGCGAAAATGAGTTCCAACAAAATAGTTTGATGCTCTAGAATTTAAACAAAACATAAATTAGAGCATTTAAGTATAACCGAAAAAAACTCCCTCAATATCTAGCCTTTCATGGGTTGCCGCTTCTATTGTGTGAAAATTTCTATGTCACAATCCTCTACCTCTCTGTTGATATCCACCTCCTCAACCACATCCTGAATGGGGCCCTTGAAGAACTCCATGTGGTTGGCCACCACATGCTCCATCTCCCCTTGGAGGGACAGGAGCCTGTTGCTGCTGGAAGGGCCAGGCAGGGAACTGCTGCTGGGGTTGGGGCTGAACCAGGCCAGTCCCTCCATACTGAGTCCGAAGAGTTAAAAATCTTCCAAGATACCAACAATTCCCACATGAAAAGCACATCGGTCCTTAGCCCATAGAAAACGGGCAGAAAACATGAGATTTGTATGGGACCTACTGAAGTCTACTCCCTGTCGGTCGAAACATGGAAGTTCCAATTGTTGGGGATCTACTGCTGACCGCCTCCATCTTGGATGAATTTGGGTGACTCCTCTCTCGTGGTGGACCTACATGCGAGTGCATCCTCTCAATTATCTATGCCTTCTATGTACTTTTAGGTACATTAGTAAGGTGAAATGGGTCACACGCGCATCGAATAGAGGGGTGAAGTGTCTCCTCTAAATGTCTGGCTCAGGAATCCTCATCCAGAAAGATATTCGGGGAAAAATGGAGGAAATCCTTGAACTTGACCTCTAGTTCCCACACTGAAATGATACCTTGTTAGAGAGACAACAACTCTTGCCTCTTCTCGTCCTTCCTCATTGAGGAAAGAAATTCCTCGCGGAACTACTTCTCGAAGTTGGACCATATAACTTTTGTCTCCTTCCCCTCCCCAAGGTAAAGCATCCTCCACTGACGCGCTACTCCTCATAGCTGGAATACTGCTAGAGGAACTTAGTACTATGATGGAGCCCTGATCACCAAAAAGGTGATCTCGATTTCCACCAACCAACTCATTGATTCCGTATCCGAAGTGCTGCCTTCATACTTCTTCATGCTCTGTTGCTGGAAAGCACGTAAATTGCACTGCCACAAGTCATCTTCATCCTCTCGTTCAATCCTTAGCTGATCAATCGTCTAAAACTGCTGGGCCTCGACTACCCAAGTCACCTGGGAATGATGTAAAGGTGCCAAAGCTGCACTGTAAACAAGGAATGCCTAAGCCCAAGTAGCAAGGAAATTTTTCAAGGTTTCATTTTACCATTTTATTTTGTTTTCATTCCTAGAACACCCAAATCCAATAAAACACAAATCCTGATGATGCATGTACCATTACTAGGGTCTCTACCCTATAATCAATGTAGTCTTACTTGGTTGTTCAGTAAGCTCAGAGTCCTTGCATCGGATCACGGGGGCCCCGAAAATCTCTTGTCCTTTCTGGTCTTCCCTGGCCAATGTCACGCACCAAGATCAGCCAACACTGTTGCCCTACTATACCATGCAAACCTCACTGTGCCTAACTCCAGACTTCATCATATCCCTCATCCATCACCTCTTATAACAATCTGTCATGACCCCCTCCCACCAAAGATGCCCCTCCTTAGGTAGCAATGGTGAAAGGGAGAAAATGACCCTGATTCCTACCTCTAGTAGGCCCTGGAGTGGAAAATAGCACCAAGGGTATGAGTTTTCAAAAATATGGGAGGAATTACCCTTTTTATTATTCATGATCGGAAAATAGGATGAGTCAAACACCAAAAGAAAATTGAATGAGTAAATGAAAATAAATCCAAAACCAAACCCATATGCATGTTTTATTTAATACTGAAACAATAGTACATGTACAAGAAAAGCTCCAAAGTACGATACCAAAAAGAAAGCAAAACCTGAAATCAATGAAACTCCAACGCCCAACTAGCAAGGTCATGTATGGTCCCTAAATTCTTCCTGAAAACCTGAATGTTAACGTAGGGTGAGAATACTTGTATACTCAATAGGGAATCCTAAAGCTCTTGTGCATAGGTGGGGAGACATCTTAATGCCCCGTGATAAAACAGATGGAACCAAAGATAGCAAGGAATCTATAAACCCAATATTACAAGACACACTCACCAAATATCGCAAGTCAACAGATTAGTATAGTAATATTATCAATGTATGGGTACCCTGCACCACCTTCCCACTAAAAGCTGTGAAAGCCCTCAGGACTAACAATCTGATGCTTCCCCCTCTTCCTAAGCTAGTGCCACAACCTGGCCATACGAAGCTTGAGCTAGTGCCGCAACCTGGCCATTCGAAGCTTATAGTATCCCGCCGGTACTCAATTCTCAACCATCATAGTATCTCGTCAGCACTCAATCCTTGGTAATCATAGTATCCCACTGGCACCCACTCCTCGGCCATAACCACATCTCATCCCGAAGACACCTGGGAACATATCACATCCTCATCCTGAAGACACTTGGGTAACATCTGTCATAACCTCCCCGAAGGATCTTGGGCTATAAAACTAAGAAGATGGAGCACAGGGAAGAACAGTAACCGGCTATCCTTTATATGTTTGAGAATATCAACCACCTGTCCCACGAGAGTTCATCACGTAGTCCTCAACATTGGTGGGGTTCATAAAGAAACATAAAATGTAAATATTTATATAATTATATCAACCACTCATCCCATTCTAAGTATTATACACAAAATATATGAACACATGCCTCAGTACTGCTACCTCGATGATTTGCAGACAATAAGCATCCCCAAATCCCATTATGATTTTCATGTTTTAACAGTTTTAGTTTATCAGTTCCTTTACTACTGAGAAACTAACAACAACCAAACCAGAACAAATGTTCGTAAAACATATTCCTGCCAACCACAAATTGTGTTCGGTAAAACACAACACCGCTTTATTTTATCAGAACAACAATTCCATTGATTTTCCGTATTTAATAAACTAAAATTTCCCACAATTCATAAGCTAAATCTTCCACTTTTTATTCATATACACAACCCATCCCTGCATCCCTGCTGCCAACCTCTATAACCACAAACACATCAGAAAAAAATACATGTACCACGTCATCATCCATTTTGATACCATTTACCACAACTCTGCTGCCCATCACTATCATATCATATACGCCAACCCACAACCTATCCAACCGTAGCCCTACTACTCACCTGTTCCACAACAACCCACGAAACACCCCTTCACATAATTAAACCCCAACCAACACCCACAAATTTATTCTTTCATTTAGTTTAACCGGGGTGATCATACAATGGTTCCAAGTATTCATTTAATCAACCAACGTTACATGATTAACCAATTTCCTCATCCTATGAAATTCCATTCACAAAAAAATCCATAAAAACATGGAAAAATTTTATTTCTCTTGAAGAGGACCCCACCAACCATGATTTTTAGTAGGCATAAGCCAAATCAATTCATAACGTAATCAAAGGATAATAATTGATGAAAATAAAACAACAATATCATGAAAAATTTCCCAAACATGTTCCTTAACCAATTATTATCGTTATTTACCTGTTCAACCATATCGCATGAAAATAGAAGGATACCCACCCCACATGATTCCAAGAGGAGAGAGCAGCGAAGGTAAGATTCCTACCTCAAAGGTTTTTGATGAAACCCCCAACAAACGATGAACGCCCAAGAAAGCTGGGTTGATTCTCCAAGAATTCTCCTTAGACCTGCTCTCCTGACATAACCAAGACCATATCTCATCATATTTGGAATCCACACACTTATATTTACCCATAACGAATGTATATCTAAGAAACTGAGAGAAGATGAGGAGTATATCTATATAGATCTAACAATAAAACAAGAATGATTGCATACCTCAAGTAACCGGCTTCGATTTTCCAAGAGAAACCTTTAGATCAGCTCAAAAAATGATTGGAAGAGGTTCTCCTACCTACAAGGGAGGGTAATACCATGTTATGGCCTCTTAGGAGCTTAAACAATCAAGTTAGAGGCAAAATGGTCAAGATCCACAATTTTAGGATCTAGTTTAAGTGGCTACATAGTTAGATCGCACGGTTTAACAAACCGTGCACTAACCATGCATTAAATACTGCCTTGGCACCCTTATCGCATGGTTTGGAAAAATTGTTTAGGAAAATTGTGCGCCTTCCCTGTGGGAGCTATTGCCTCTAAAAGCTAGTACGCAATGTTTAGCTGCACGGTTTAGACAAACCATGCACCGCCAGTGCAAAAGCTACTGCCCATTAGTTCTCTGTAAAATTTCACCCAAGCGCACCCCCAAGCCACTACTCAAAAATAGTGGTAGTTAGAAACATCAAAAGTACATGAAGACATAACGTGATGTTACCCTTTACAACTATCTACCATTGAAACAATTCATCAAAAAGGAGTATTTCGGAAAAGTGTTTGGGATAAGTTATCTTGACCTCCCGGAATGCCTCTAACACCCCATTTTTACAAGGTAATGGACCGGAGAGGTCCGGACCATTACATATTACATTGGTCAGTTTTTTTACTTTTTGGTATATATATGTATGCGTACATACTACATCTTTTTCAAATATATTTTTTATATATCATTTAATAATGATAACTTAGTATATGACATTTATGGATGTGATTACTTGGAAATTTATAAGATTACTGGTTGTTCTTCATCTACTCATATGTATCTTATGGTTCCACTATTGATTGATATTATTACACCATGGTGATACATGATGATCATGATGTAATTGTCTCCCCACTATTACATTTTAAATAAAATGTCCCTTATTTTTCTAAAATTATCATGAGTTCATTTGAAATAAAAACAACACAAAATAATAACACCATGATGATATAATGGTTTAATTTCAATGGGAAATTAGGACCATACATAAAATTTAGTTAAATTTTTATTTAATTTCTTCCTCTCTATATTTTTATTTCCCTCTTATTCTTCACAGTACATGTGGTCACTATGCGATATGCATCAAAAAACTGGTGAGTGAAAATCACAGTAAGAGGATAAATAAGAATAGTATAACATGTAATGGGAATAATAATAACATAAACATCATAATCATTATATGAATCATTAGATAATGACATGTAATGTGGAAATTCATAAAAATGAATCATCATGTCTTAGTGGTAAACTACTAGACATAGTTGTGAAAAAAATCCAGAATCATGTTCATGCATATTTCATATTTCTCATTAAATACATAACATTAACCAATTCAATTTAGTCTTATATAAATCCAGTTGAACCCATCACAACATTACATTTATGTTGCGCTATATAATTTTGGGCGCACCTGTAGCATCACTACATTTAATTTATCATGCTATCCCATGAGAACATATAACAATATTCAACAAAAAATAACCCATGGAATGGAATTGGTTTCATTAAATAAGAATAAATTCTTAAACATTGGGTTCCCTAATGAAATAGGGAATAAGATACTTGATATATGAATCATCAACAGTGAGTTAATCAGAAACCGTATTGAGAAGTAAAATGTATGTTTTTTTTGGAAGAAATGTTCTTTAGGGATACATTTTGTTTTTAATAAACTCATGTATAAAACATGTATATACCATAAAATGTAATAATATTATTATTATATTGTTATTACATAATAACCATATATGAAATTGGGTGAAAAGAGGTAAAACCCAAATAAAGAGTTTGGGGTTCGAGAATTATACATACCTTGTCTCTAAATGATTTCATCACATTATCATCCATCAAATTCACATTAGTTACATTAAATAACTATTAAAAAAATTATACATCAATGCGATTCATTATGATTTTATTATGTTCTTTTCTGGGACTTTGGATGAGTTATAAATATTAGTTTCTCTGTTCGGGAGCATTCATTTTCTTAGATTTCATGATCGGTTCACTTTCATTCATGAATGGAAGGTCACATAAAAATCAGATAAATTTCCTGAAGTATTATTATATATTATTAATGATATTAAGCAAGATTAAATTATCTTGTAAATTTTTTTGATATATAATGAGGATGAATAATTAATTAATGATGATTATCTTAAGTTATTATTTGGGGTTTTTGATCACAATGAACTAGTTTTTTATTATCATTTAGTATTATTTATAAATGTTAGTTTCAGAACCAAAATTAGGTTTAATATTCACATTAAAATCTGTTTTAAAACTATATATTGGTTTAATTAATATCCTATAAATTTTTATGGAAAATTTATGTGTATCACCGATGATTTCGGTAAATTGACACACCATAGGAGACAATTTCATTTTTATAGTAAAAGAGTGAGAGGATAGAGTTTAATGATGGATACTAAATTTGTGTGATATAATTCTATTTTTTAAGGTTATATTTTTAACATTACATTTGGATGAAGTGAGGTGAGAATAGAATAAGAAAAAAAATAAATTGATTGGAAATTAAAACAAAAAGGGAGATGAATTACCCCTTGATTTATCCTATTGAGATCCTGCTCAATCACATAGTCATTGTATTTTGATGAGACTAAGAGATCCTAGATGTGGTGGAGGGGATAGGGAAGATTATTAGGCCGAATTTTTGAATGGATAAAGCATGATATGTTTTTTAAGAAGAGGGTGTGAGGGGTGGTATTTATAGTGGAGGGGAAGGGTGTTTTCTCATTACTATATTAAATAGTTTACGGTTTTCACTCAATACTATGAATAGTTTAGGAATTATCTGTAAATATAATAAAATAATTAAGGATATTTTGAGATTTTGTTCTTATATCAGCCTTATATCATCTATTACTCCATATTTCTTTTATTTTTCTTTTATTCTAAATTATGGAATTATAATATTCATTGAGGTAAATATATTTCATAAAAATACCAAAAATTTAGCTTAATAATTTCTCAATATGTATAGTTCATAAATGAACTCCATTTTTTGACAAAAAGTTTATATATATGTATAATTTAATTTTTAATTAAAAACAACATTAACTTGGAAAATACCAGTTTCAAAATTACAATTGATTTTATAGAACATTAAAAAGTACTTAAAGTCTCATATAAATATATTAAAATCACAAGACATAATTAGATAAATTTATGAATATAAGTAATTAAAATACATTTTATTTTAAAATAAATAAATCAATAATAAAATTTTAATTAAATATTTATGAATTAAAAAAAAAACCAATGCCTAATTAATCATGTATAAAATATTTAATTACATAGAGTATGATATAATTTTATTATAACATAAATAATAAGATTCCTAAGTTTTATTTATACATTCATTGGTGATATTACAATTAATTTGACCAGTTTACTAATTATAAGGGTTATATTACTATTCCAAAGGCGAAGTTACTATTTCACCAGTATATATTCCTTAACCTCTAAAAATACCTCTTATTTCATTAATTCATCATTTATAAAGTATATATAACGTGATTAATGTAATTTTATGTGATGATACTATATAACATTATTATAAAAGTAATTTCATTAATAAAAGTGTTGTTTCATTACAATGAATGTGTAGTGCTATTCGGCATCCAATGGCATACAACGAGGTGCGCATAGGGACATGTGGCCAAATAAGTTTAATTAAATCATAGTTTACTAGGAGTGGGATGTTACAATCCTAGAGTGATATCATCTATCATTATTATTTTCCCTATTTGGGGTTCTCAATTTCTTCGTGACCAAATATACATGGGTGTTGATCCCCTAAATTTCACGTTAAACCAAATGGGGTTGTTTTTATACACAGTTTCATTTTCTGTAATCCTTATATGTTTATGGATCTCTTCATACATCCACTATGTACCTATTATAGAGTGACCCGAAGAGCATGATACCTTAGATGGACTCCATTAATTCTATTTGACTCTTCTACTGTGTTCTCATAGTGGAGTGTTAGATGTAATCATCGATTTAGAATTCTAAGATGGAATTATGGTTATGACCTTACATTGATAATTTTTTTCTACTACAAGTATATAAATATGTTCATAATATATATTCCATGTAAATATACCTATTATGAGCTAATGGTTATTCCTAATTCAATATAATTAGTAATTTTATGTTTTCCTAATATGTATTTTTATTAACATCATACATGGGATTTTCAATTACTTGTCTTATCATGTCCAAATGACTGACATCTTGACAGTGTTCTAGAGGTACCTAGACTATGAAATGGTTAGTAGGAAAACAAGACCAATATGTGTTCTGATTGTTTCATGGAATTAAATCCTCTATTATTTCAAAGGATGAAATTGTTTTTTATTTTTTATGGTGGGATGTTATTTAGTCTTATATTTCCAGTAAATATTTGAAGCACATTGGTAGTAGTATTTTGGTTTTATGCAAGAATTGTTATAAGTTGTTTATAATTTTATCATTTTATGGTCATAGAGATGTTATTGTGTATATAGGTATAATAGTCTATGTCATCTGATAAGATTACTAATCATTGGTTGCTAACCCATACCTTATTTGAGGTGGCCATGGGGTAGTCACAGCTTTGGACACATTTGTCTATCTCAGGACAGAGTTGTATTAAATCCCTATTTATTTTAACTTAGCACTTGTGTCTGTGATATTCGATTGGGTTTAAGGAAATAGTGTTAAGTGTATGGAGTTCGGATCTTAATCCAGGGACTGATGTATTGGGCCAGAAGGCAGAATTTTCATTATTTAGGACTTTGGACACCTACATTCCATTTATGTATATATAGTCACTAGTTTTGGTGAAAAAATTAGCATATGAATCATATAGGAATGGGAAATAGTTTCAATGTCCTTCAAGAGTTACCTAAAAAATATACTCATTAGAAATTGTACATCTTTTCTTATTTATGATTCATCTATGATGTTTTCCAACAACTTATCGACATAAAGATCATGATTATGATCACCTCATTAGAAAATATTTTATATAGGGACCTATTTAAGAGGTATTACATGTAGTTGGTGCACCATTCTTACAACCACCCATTGAGTAGAAAATGGTACCAATATTACTAGAAGACAAGGGGATCTGGCTGAGCGTGCATCATGAGTTTCTTCTATATCACCCCCTATGGATCCAAGGTGATCCAAATCATCAGACACATGTGAACTGTCTTGATAGAGTTATGTGAGTATATTTTCTATTTTACACACTGGTAGATCATTCAATGGTCATGAAAGCCAGCCTTCTTCAGAGATCTACAAGATTATGCGGTAGATTAAGGACATGGCCATCTAATGATCTGACTATTTCATGGGTAGAGATTGAGTTCCATATCAAATATAAGTTTTCTAAATCTATATTGAGGTATGTATACATTCTATAGATTCTACAACTTTATAAAGGTATTATTGCTATCTCTGAATATGAATCAAGGTTCAATATCTTCTCCTGGTATATGATTGATATATTGCATGATCAGATATTTTTTGTACAAACCTTTGGGAGTGGTCTAAAAAGTGAAATTCGAGAAATTATAACACCTCTCTGCATTCGATCATATATAGGGGTGTTGGATAATGCTTTTTTGGTTGAGAGAATCCAAGATGAGAAGTTGTAATCAGTTCGTGCTGTGAGTGGGAACACAAGAGAAATAACATTAGTGGTTGGGAGGTGATGATAGATACATAGAACTGGACATTTTATAAATTTAAATCGAAGAATCCATGATATAGGGCACACAATTCTTATTTAATAGGATCGATCTAGTCATCCTAGGGAGAGTTAGTGCTACTCTTGTGATGGCCAGGTATATATTACATGAGATTTCCCGGAGCAGCATGCGACTAATAGAGAAAAAATGGATGTGATACCTTGGTATAGGTAGTGGTAGGAGTATGTAGGTCCAAAGGGTTGAAGTGATAATAGATGAATTGGGAGCGAGTTAGTAAGTGTTCGATGTTATGAAATTTCACCACCACCTCCCCTAAGTGGTCTGTGACAAACTTTGGGAACTGGGGGACATGGGTGGGGGAGATACTAGAAGATGAGGATTCTGAACAAGAGGCTCCAATTATGATGAAATTTATTCTATATTTCTTATATTATTTATATTTATTATTTATAGACATGGTTTTGATACACTCCTTTCTTTATGGTAATCATGTTCGAGACATAGAGATTCTATTTTAGCTCTTTTCTTGACCCTTGACCTTGAAGAAACCTACTAGATGTGACTATATGATCACACACTTCTTCGGACGGTGTGAACTAACTATTTAAATTGATATTTTCTTATTTTATATCATTTTAGTAGTAGTGAGTAATTACTTCATCATCTGAGGTATTGACTGTTTATCTAGAGTACATTCCCAGATAAAATTTTCTAAATGGAGAGTGCATTGTTTCAAAAATGATGGGTCATGGTTTTCCATTATGGGTGAAAAGGAAACCTAGATGGAGTTTCATGGGAAATGACTATGAGGGTGTAATAAATAAATGTCCACTTATAATGAATTTATATTAATACTATTGGATGATATGAGTTTTCAATTTCCTGTAGTGGTGTTAGATTATGAGGACATCATTCTAGACGATGTTCTAGGATTAACTCCCCACCAAGGGATTAAATTCGACATTCATCTTGACCCCAATATATATTCTATATCTATAAATATATATTGTATGGATTTATTATATTTTTTCATGATGATAATGTAGTGGTAGGGCTTGTAGATACAAGGATTTATCAGGACCAATGTTTCACGATGGGCATTCTTGGTGTTGTTCACAGAGAAAGAGGATGTGAGATTGAGTTTGTGTGTGGATTACCATCACCTAAGAAAAGTGACTAAAATGAACTTGTATATATGAGAAAATATAAATGGAATCTTTATTAAGAAAATAAAATCATGATTTTCGTTGATGATTTACCTCAGATCAGGAAATCACAAGTTGCATGTACAAGATAAGGATATACCAAAAAAATGGTTTGATGTTTTTTTGGTCACTATATATTCTTGTGGATACCATTTAGAATAGAAAACGCCATAATAGGGTCCATGGGAGTCGTGAAATGTGTATTTCATTGTTTAATAGATTTATTTTTGATATTAATCATATATTATATACTATCATACTCAGTTTCTGAGGGGGAGCACATGAGACACTTTATGGTGGTCTTGGATATACATCTAAATAACCATCATTCTAAGAATCCCTCAAAGTAACAGTTATAGATTCAAGAGGATGAATTTATGGGACATTTAATCTTAATATATAGTGTGGTAGTAGACCCAATGATGGTTGAGAAATTGTAATATTGGGATCCACACAAGAGTGTGACTGAGGTACAGAGATGTCTTGTTTTAGAAGGACACAATTTGATATTTTCACTTGATTTATATAGTATTTCATATCCCATAACATCTTTTCTAGGAAAGAGGTAGAATTTCATGTGGACATAGTGGTGAAAACATTATTTTTTGGATATGAGTAAGAGATTATAAAGTTCCCCTATCTTAATATTATTATAGGAGGGTGTCCAGTACATATTGTTCTTTATTGCATCAGGGGCTTAGAAGGGTTGTGTCTAAAGATAAAGTAGGAAGGTATTTCCATTAGTTGATGTTAGATGTAGCCACATGAGATGATATATTCCTCCAATTATCTAAATCTTGAATTGGAAGTCTTAACTCTAATATATGGTGATACTTCTTTATGGTGAGGATATTATTGTCTACATTGTACAAATGGGTATCATGTATATCTTCTATTAGAAAGATAATAGCATGATATAGATATGGTTTCCATATTTTCTCTAGGATTATTAATTTCATATTTTCAATACTCTAGGGAAGGAGAATGTGGTATTAGATTCTCAAATAAGGAGATCTTATTTGAATCCAAGGAGTGAGGTGTCAGGGTAGTTGACCTTATAATGGTAATACATTATGAATGGAGATAGAGAATCATTCCAAAAGTCATTTGTTGTCATTATTTTTATTTTATTTTGAGTTGGGGATTCCCAATATGGGTATACTTATTGTGACAATCTACATATAGAGATATCCACTTGGCAAGATCATTATGCATTTTAAGAAGGTCGGGAGATTGTCAATATTTGTATAGGACATATGATGAAACAAATTATGATTAGATTATAGGTTGTATTAACGCTTCATAAATAACTATTACTGTTACACCATTATGTAGTAATGATATACTAGGACCTTTAAAAATAGTTTTGTTTTCTTTCAATAATGAGGTGTTTTGTAATGTTTTTATCTTGACGACATATTTTTCAGCAAGTGAAGTGTGTGCACCAATTTGTAGTATTATTAGATCAATCCCTTGAGGAGTTAGAGTGGAATTGGGATGAGATATCCATATAATAAGTGATAGTGTTTCTACATACATCTGGAGGACATTATTTCATCTACTTGATTGTAGACTGACTCAACATTTCATACCAATTTCAAGCTATTCGATAGAAGATTTTAGTAGAGAGCATGGAATCGCTATATGTACAAGAGATATTATGGATATATAGAATTCCATAGATGATAGTTTTAGAAAATGAATTTCACCTCACATATTTGTTATGGAAGGGACAATAGGCAGCCTTTGGGACTCAGTTACATTTGATTTGGGAATTATATCCCCATACTGATGGAAATATTTGAGGACCATTAATGTTTTGGACAACATTCTATGAGAGTTCATGTTGGATTTTGGTTATATTCAAAAGGATCACTCCCCATTAGTGGTGTTTTCATACAACAATAACTTCAATTCCACTATCTATAGTGAAATATTTGATACCTTATATGAGAGACCACAAAGGCCACCAATATGCTTGTATATCCCCTACAGATTCATTCATCATGGGCCCAAATCTTGTGATACCCACAATTGAGTTAGTTATGATCTTCAATGATAAGATAATTATTGCATCGGGCCATAAAAATTACAAAGATAACCAATGAAGGAGGCCTTTGGATTCCAATGTGGGATACAAATTTTCCCTAATGATATCACCTAAAAATTGGTTAAAAATATTTTTATGGGGTGGAAATATATTTCTAAGATTCACTATCCCCTTTCAGATACTATATTGATATGGTGTTGTGTCCAACCGCTTAACACTACTGTCGTAGTTGAACTAATTACATGACGTCTTGCATGTGTCATAGCTGGAGAGGTAGATGAATGACAAATAATATGTTATCAGCTGGTTCAAGATTGGCATAAAGGATATTTCTACATTTGGAGAGTACCTAGTAGTGACCAAATATTGATAAGATCATATACATCATGGGAAAAAAATTCCCCTAGTTCACGTCTAATGAATGCATGAGAATCTTCAAGATAGAAACTTGGCATAGGAGACACATATGTGTACTCAGTATCCAAATCTCATTGGATAGTATTTTATTTTTCTATTTCGGAATAATTTAATAATGTGAAATAAATTTATGACATATGATTTTTTTCACAAATTACATAATAATATTATATAGATTATTATCTATGTTTGGCCTCAATACAATGTGGGATTCAAAGGCCTGGTGATATTGGAATATATTTTTTAATTATTTCAAATATCATGGATTTGAAATTTTCTTGGAAATTTGCTATAAATATTAATCAAAGGATTGGAATATAAATTTTTGTTTGAAATTGGGTTTAGGGTGTGGATTTTACCCATAGTGTGAGATAATGTTTTATCCCATTGGGAATTATTATAAAATGGATTGGCGGGTGAATTAATAAAATAAATAAATAAAATTATTTATATATTTTGTTGAACAAGGGACATTGAATCTTCTATGAATATGTGGGTTTTAGGATAACAAATTATTTCCCTATTATCCTTGTAAAGTTAGATGATCGTGGGTGATAGGTTTATTTGCAGAAAACGTCATATCAGATCGACTCTAAGGAATGTTATGCCATCATAACTCAAGGACCTTGAAATTGATAAATATTCATGTTCATTATTTTGCGATGATTGGTCCATCTCCAGGTATGAAATTTTTTATGTGGATTTATCCACATTTTATTAAGATTATAATGAGAAAAAATCATCCAACTAAATAATTAATTTTTGGATCGAGTGTATTATCGGTATAGGTTAAATTTATCTAGGATTAGGGACTTATATTGTGGATATTAATATATACATTACTTCATCATTATAAGCAAAATTATTCTAGGATGACATGAACATTGGCCCAATCACATTCATCATGTTCATGTTTTATGAAATTCTTCTCCCATTCTTCTTATATTCATCATGTAAAATTCATTTTATCTTTGGTTGATCATTAAATAGTAATAGAGTGTTATTAAACCATTATTTATAAAAAAAATGAATATTTTGGGTATGAATGTGATCATGGTTGAATTTGTGTGGAACAACTCTTACTGATGATTGATTGTTGAGGGATCGAAGACCCCATGTTCGATTTTGGATAGGGTCTATGATGAGACAGAATGATGACTATTTTATGTGTGGTTGTATTGAATGTAATCCATATGATGATGATTAAAATACAAACATAGTTGAAGATCCATGTTCTTCAGTGAGTTAGGTGGTATTCCATGGGAATCGGAAGGCATGTCTGATGCCAATTGAGGAAATCTAGATTTTTTTGGAAAATTCTGATATAGATGATGAGTAGTTTTAAAACACATGACATGTATAGTAATCACTGTGGTGGATAATTTTTACATAGACAGTTATGGATCACACACCATGTTATCCATACAACATGATGTGTGACCCCTAGATGGCTACATAAACTTGTATAATGTGTTAATACCCATGATGATGGGTGGTGTTACACATTTTGTGGTCCATGACACGCATCATGTACAACATGGTATGCAACATGGTGTGTAGAGCCAGTACATGCTTATGATATAATGTGTCCCCACACATTGTGTTCGGTAGGATACATGATGTTTACTGGTATAGAGACATGGGCATCATCCATGTTATATTGGTTTAACTTTGTGCCAAAGGGATGTACCATGTACACATAGTATAAACCATGAACCCTTTAAAAGAAGGACTCGAACCCATTTTCTCATCATCTTAAACATGTTTTATTATTTTTCATTCTCTTGATTCATTACGTAAAGGTTTATACTGAAATCATATCTTGTTCTTTAGGTGGTGTTCCCATCAGAGGAACATCTATCTTAAATAGAGGTGTTGGAATCCTTCCATGATGCATGGTTTGATATTCCCTATCAGAATATTCTATCCATGATGGGATTCTCAAAATTTTCATGACCAACACTATGTGGGTGTCGATCAACTACATAGGGGGATAATATTGATTGGTTTTCTATTATACCCCATGTACTTTGGTGTAATCCCCTCCCATGTGTCGATATATTATGACTAATATTGTGTACCTATTATAGTGAGAACATATGAGAATAACATTTCAGATAGATTCCATCAGTGTAATCTGACTCATGGAGTGTGTTCTATCAGATGGATTTTATATAGAACCATTGAGTATGAATCCAAGGGTATAATTACATTTCTGACCCTAAATTGAGACAATGTGTCTAATTGAGTATATATTGATGTTCTCATTATATATTTCAATTAAATATACATGTAATGAAATTAATATTATTCTTGATTCTCAATGATGAATGTTTTCAGTGTGTCTTACGAGGTGTCATTATACTCATCCCTGCAAGAGATTTTACCGCATGTATCCTATATTATATAGATAGAAAATATTTTTGATGGATTCGTAGTGGGTCTGGTACCATCTTTATATGATTGAGCCAGATACACTAAAGTGTGTTTTGGTGGTTTTATTAAAATTAGTCCTTTAATAATTCATCGGTTGGATTAGGTTTTAGTTTTTTTTTGTGGTATTGAATTTGGAACATGTTTTCTAGAAATGTTTTGTCATAATCACATAGTGATATTTTAGTTATATAAAATCGTGGTGATCAATTGGTCTAAAATTCATTATTTTATAGGCTTTCGGATTTGTGTGTGTATGTGCATGTACAATAGACTAAAGCCTCCCATGTGTGTTATATTCCTACTCAGTACTTGTTTCTGGCCCCATGACTATTGGTGGCTAGATTCGGGTAGTTGGGTATGAGAAGTTATAGGTTTGAGCATTCTGAATCCATTAATATTGATGTATCACTACAAAATTTATTTTTTACTATTTCCTATCTATTTATAGGTACTAGCATATTATGTAACATTTGATGAATTACGCCCAATTATTAAAGGATTCAGTTGTCCCATGGATTCACCTTAGAGTGATAATTCCATAAAATATTTCTTTTTTTATCATCATTTAACAAAAAATATTGACGATCATTGAAATAATCATCTTTCATGAAAGGTATAATTTCTTATTTTGTTATAATTCAGGAATATTCCAATATAAAACCCCAATATTTCAAAATATATTTCTATTTATATTAATTAGAAGTGTTCGATAACATTCCTATTACGCAACATCATGATTAATGTTAAAAACAAATAAATTATAACAGTCTCTAAATTGATGGGATAAAATATAATTTAGAACATTATGAAATATATATATTTAAATTTTATACAAAATTAAAATTTTTTAATTCAGAATATATAATCACTCAATTTTTATTAATTTCTTTTTTTGTTCATAAAATAATATTCCTTAAAAAAGGTTTCCAAGAAATTTTATGTATGAATATTATAATTAATTTCATTCACATTAAAAAAAATTGTTAAAAATTACATATAATATTTGGATGTATCACATAAAATTTATCATATTGTGAATTTTTGATTATTTTAATAGTCGATTCCATGGTGAATAATGAAAGATAATAATTTTTATAAAATTTCAATTTCTTTTCCATAAATCATGAAATATAAAAGTAACCTAATTTTATTAATTTTAACATAATTTAACATGATCCCCCTTTAACTGAATATATTCATATTAATTAAAAATTAATCTATATAATAATTTAGTTTTGTATAAGTTCATTTTTTTGGTTTGTTTCCAAATAAATTTTAAAATATTTTTATGTGCATTATGTATTTTTATCATAAATAATTTAATAAATCAATATTATATAATCATGTAAACAAAAATTATATATCATTTATTCAATAAATGTTATTTTAATGTAATTTAATTTTTTTCATGTCACAAAATAATATTAAATGTAGTTTTAGATTTAAAACATAATATGCCTAAAAATTGTGTTTGTTGTGTTTTACATGATTATTTTTAAAAATAATTTTTCAAAACACAATAAATTTGGTCTTTTAAAATGTATTAAGTATTTTTAATAAGACAAGTTATTATAAAAAATAGTTTCAAAAAATGATTTTTTCAATATGAATGGTAATCATTATATTGATTTTCCATCTTTGTAAAAGAGGTCAAACTAGATTAAGATAATAGGGTGAAAAATTAAATTATTTTTAACACTTTAATTTATGATATTGGATGATTATTTTTTAGAAAATATATTTTTATGGAGTTAAATAAATAATTTGAAATTAATTTTTTGAAATTATTATCCCAATAATGAATTTTATAAAGATATGTTTCATTTTATTTAATTTTGAAACTATTTTTATGTAATTTCCTATAATGTATTGGTGTGAAAAGTCCATTAGTTTCTGTATTGTCTAAAATTTATAAAAAACATATATAATTTATTTTTAATAAAAAAACACCTCTAAATACTAACCATTGAAATGATTTTTAAGTTGAAGAGGTTTAACAAGGATATAAGGTGTCAAATGTTCACAGAAAATATCTAAATTTTATTGGTTGATTTAATTTAGAACCTAGGGCATATTATCAATAAAATAAGGTTGAGTTAGTTCCACTTGATGTGATTATGATATATATTGTTTAATATTGTAATTAATTCCATGTGTGTATTTTCTATCGTTTATAAAATAAAACCCTTTATCCTCCCTTATTCACAACATTTAAGACTTATCGGCCAAACGATATAATATATAACATATTAAAGATTCCATCCCACCTAATATATTGAACTTTGTTACCAAAATTCCACCCGATAGTGGCTTAAGGAATATCCCAAATGGGGCTCCTCAATGGGGTGGTATAACTCTTAACTGAGTACTTTCAATTTAATTTCTTTTTTTACCTCCTATAAATTTATATTATCCATTGTAGAGTAATAACATTATTATATTCATTATACCTAATTTTAATGCCTTTTATTGAATAACCCGTAACCATCTCCTTTCTATCTTATGAGAAAAGAAAACTTCACCCATGTTTTTGTGTGGACTTCCCGAGCGATGTATTTTTTTTGAATACAATTTGAAATTTAGGTTTATCATTATGTATTTAATTAATATATATTTTATCTACGGTAATATTATATTTCTATAATGTATAAATATTATTTAATTTTTATTCATTTCATCCATTGAAAATTGAATACACCACTCATGATTGTGTACAGACTATCATTTCTATGAAGTGATGTAGTTAGTTTTTCATCATGACTTTATTATAAAATTTATAAAACTGTATATAATTCCAAATATGATATTTATGTCACTGTTAATATTTTTTATATGATGTAATCATGATAAATATACTTGTTATAGAACATTTAAATTGACACATGCATATAAAATGAAATAGTTTTCATCAAAAATAATGATTTTAATAAAGACATATTATTAATAGGATGATAAGATGTAATAAGTAAATAATATATGTAATTATATGTATGAATATTTTTATATAATAGATTTATAATAAATATTCTTTTGATTGGATGTTTTAATTAATGTGAACCATGAAATTATATCAGGTATGGGTTTCTCATCTCAAATTACTATATGCGTGACATAATCCATATTCCCCACATATTTTTGTTATGTTATATAAATAATTCTCCTGAATTCATTTTATGAGTATTTTCATCATAATTGTGGGGATTTATAAATCCCTTAATTTGTCCCTTCCATGTTGGTTTGATTCATAGATTACCAAATGTGTAATAGTTTATTAATGAAAAATGTATAACTAGAAATATTTTACCGTATGTTATACACTTATCTCATTTTATGCAATGTACATATAGATAATTCAAAATTTTAACAAATCAATCTCTTTATTAAAAATATATTTTTTTGATTAGATTTTATCGTTTCATGGGGTTATGATTCAAAAGATACCAATGAGGTAAGAGGTTTATTTTTAAATATCACTTTAATATGGAATGTTTATATGGGAATTTACTTTATAAGAAACTATATGATAATTTTATAATAAAAACATAAATATATTTTCATCTTTTTATTCATGTTATTCTAATTTTAATGTAATATTTAATTCTCTTTTCTGCATAATTTATTTGGGAAATTGCTTTTAATAAAAACGTAATTTCATCTTTGGATAATAATCATTTTCTTACACATCCATGTTTTATTTAAAATTTTCCAAAAACAATTTAAATATTATAAAATGGATTGTTATAAATATTTTACACATTTATTAAATTAAATTATTTTTTTATAATAATCATCATATTTTTGTCTAAATGAGTTATTTTGATATTTTTTGAAAACTGTGAAATAAATTATTCTTTTAAAGTACTCAACATGGACGCAATTTATAAATTTTAAGACATATCACAACTATTATTTCCTTTTGAGGAATTTTCTATTTTATTTTTGGTCTTACCATTTTTAAAAGGATTTCCATAGAGGTTTTGAATAAATGTTGGTTTTGGGGCAGAACTAAGGAGCCTCATAGTTGGCGTATGATCAGTAAAATCCTTGTCCTAGCCCATTAAAAATGGTTCAACATGGATAGATAAAAATTCATGGCTTAAAATCCTATTGAATGGGTGTCTGGACATTATAAGATTTCCATATGACATGGATAGTGGCGCTATCTATGAAACATGACTAAGTGGATTGGCGTGTTCTCCCTCCATGTATATCGTGTAGATTTCAAGATCATTTATATATTCTACAAATCAAACTTTTATATTTATAATTTTAATACTCTAACACCCCTATCTCACCATATATTGACACTCCATCCCAAATAAAGTCTCCATATACTCCTCCCCTCCATTGGGATCTGAGTATTGTGGGAGTTAGCTTATGATATTTAAGAAAACATCTTGTAATATTATCCTCTCCCATTAACTTCCCTCATCCTCTTCCTTATTCACCATTGAGTTATATTTTATATATAAATGGGTGTTACCTATTTTAGTTTAAATATAACTTTTTTGGGATAATTTTTTTGGCTTTGGTGTAATATTTCTATTATATGGTCTCCTTCTAGTGAAAACATTGATATCAAACCCATTTCGAATGATTCCATGTTAAAAAACATGTGGTTTAATGTGATGACAATATTTGATGATTTTAATATGCTTGATTTGTTTTCAGAATGAGGTTTATTAATTCTTTTGATGGTATTAAAGGTGTTTTCATGTATTTTGGTGCGGGTTCAATGTTTTATGGTGATTTTACCAATATAAAAGAATGATTGTAATGTTTGATTTATATTATTTGGATTCTCATTGTAAAAGAAGGTATTTTAAATAATACATATATAAAAATTGAGATCATGGGAATTCTGGGTATTTATATAGTAGGAAAAGGTCTAGTATGTTATGAATATTGGTATGGTAAAGTCTCGATATTCTTATCAGGACTACATCAAAACACTATCTAAAGTTTCATTATGTGGTTTGATTATCTCAAGAAGGTGTCATACCATAATTTTTATGATTTGACCCCTGAGAGTTTGAGGATACTATAAGCCCACTAACACTAGTTACATAGAAATTTCAGATGGTTCTCCTACTGTGATTTTTGTTTCACCTTTTTTTCTCATTAATTTTTTCTTTTATATTAATTAATTTATATATTTAAATGTATTATTAATTTTAGAAAAAATAGCATGTTAATATATAATTTAATATAATCACATGGAATATTTTCACGGGTATCATACTTTGAATATTTTACCACACTCGACCTACACCACCAGGTTTATGTAGACCTTATTATATTTGAATCTAGGTGTTTCTATTCCCTAGCAGTTTAATTTTATATAAGTATTGGTGTTGTTGTCATGGGGATTTAAACCCTCATTTTTCATGGAGGATTGTTAGTCCAGTATGTTCTTCTCTCATTTTTTATTTTTTTTTGAATTTGGTTATAAATGTTAAAACTTAAATTGGTGATTTTATTTTTTTAATATTTTCAATTGTATTTGTATGTTTATTTTGATTTAATTTATTAAATTTTAATCTTGGGTACAATTGATCTTTTATGGATAAATAATCCCCAAAGGTGTTCCTTAATTCCCATGAAGTAGTTTCTAGCTCATGTTGAATTGGAATGCCCTTCGGGATATGCCACGGGGCCGGGAAGGTGTCGGGTTTGATGGAATATTGGACATATTTCTGAGAAAACTCTATCGTAGCTATGTTTTTCTATTTCTTTTTGTCATATTATTTAAGAGTGTCTTGATATACATGATCTATGACAGTCGAGACATCAGGATTCACAATACTAGTGGGTGTCTGGCTAAAGCACCACATGACAATCCTTTGGTCATAACGGTAAGTCATGGATTTTGTTTAAATCCTATTAGTTTTATGGTGTATAGGCTATAGAATGTGGAAATAAACTGAGTCGGGGTGGAGGGGTTTGGATTTTTATATTTTGTTTACTATGCATTTTTTCTTATTTATTGAAATTTTTGAATATTTTTCTTGATGAAATTTATCCATGTAATTTATTAATGATATATTTGGTATTTTTAATTGATATAACATAATGCCTCCCTAAGTAGATCCCATATAAAAATAGGATGATTTTGGAGAGAATTATACTTCATTAGTTGATCAAATATTGAAGGAAGTGGTGGTTTATGTTGTCTATGAATTGGATCATGGAGTGGGAGTTGGTTCTAATCAGAATAATGGAACCAAACTAGGACTAAAAAAGATAATGGTTCAAGAGTCCCTCAGACAAAACATAATTCCTTATAGGGTAGAATGGATCCATATGAAGAAGTAGATTGGAAAGAAAATATTGAGTGGATATTCTAGTTCTTCAAGACACCTGAAGCTGTCAAGGTAAAATGCACATTCTTCATATGGGAAGGACCCTATAGTAGGTGGTGTGACATAGTGGTTTTGGCTGGTAAATATTATTATATTGAATGGAATGATTTTAAATTTGTTTCCAACAAGAATTATTTACCTAATACCGTATCCCTCACCACATATTTAGGGATTCTGGATCTCTAACAGAGGGATGAGATCATATTGAAATATGCTAACTCATTTGCTGAACTAGATCATTTCACACATAAGTTAATTTCCAATGAGCATTTAAAAGATCAATGGCATGATATGGGTAGGCATCAGGATATCCAATATTATGTATATTAAATTAAATATATGACATTTATTGAGGTGGTACATTCATCCAAGATGGTGGAAATTAATTAGGATGGAAAATACTGAATTTTCGGGAAGACTCTTTAGTTGGTTAAGGAGGTAGTGGTATAAACAATAAGAAAATGATATGTGATGAGAAGAAGGTGAAGGGAGATGACATCCCTAGAATCCCATCCCAACAACCTTTGTTTGAAACCCAAAGTTGTGAGTCAGTTGTGTTCTACTAGTGTTGATGGTGTGGGATCATTAGGTTAGGGTGGCCATTTCCACTTTCAACCTTCAATCAGTGTGGGTGCTTAGGTCACATGAAGAGGATCTGTAAGAGTTGTTTTCTAACTCAGAGTGTTGTATTCTACTAAGGATAAATAGAAATGATAAATCAATATAGTGTACCCTAAGCTATGGGTTCTTAGTTTGTTGGGAATCGTGAAAATTATTGATCCTATTTTGGGATGATTCAGGTCAAGGTAGATCCACAAGTCAGTATTCAACCATATGAATGAGGTAAAATGATGAAAATTTATGTTGTGGGTTATGAAATAGTAGAATTTCAAGAAAGGCCAATAATGTTTCTAGGTATTTTTTTCATTTATTTACCCACACCCACTATTTTATTTGATACATGTTCTTCTAATTATGTTATTTATTACCATATTGTGGAACAGTAAAAATTACCAATTTTGTTTACTCCATTTCCATGGATTTTCTTGTGACATATGTCATGAATAGGGAACATGATTTCGAATTTTCATCATTTTCCATCAAAATATTAGGATTTGAACTTGAGTGGAAATATTGGGCCAGGTGATGGAACTTTTTTACATGTTTTTGGGCATGGTCAGGATGGTGTGTTTCAAGGATCACATCGATTGTTTTGTCTAGAGATGGTTTTATGGCATATGATGGTAGTACTTGGGCCTTTTGAGGTGAATTGTATCCCCAATCAGGGTGGGATGGAGATCCACTTTTATAGTTAGGAAAATATGTTTTCAATTTCTATTCTCTTACAATGTTGGATTATGATATAAGCTATGAGAATCAGCAACCCCTATGTTAGAATATTTTATAGATATGTTTCTAGAAGAAATTTCCTTGTTACTACAAGATATGGTTGTCAATTTATCCTTCAATTTGTAACCAGTATAACAATTGATATCTCTTAAGATGAATAATATATACCACAATAACATGAGGGAATTTAATATAAAACAGAAATACTTGTAATTCAATGGATTCATTCACCTAAGAATCACATTGTGGTCCACCACAGTTATGTTTAGTGAAATGGATAATAGATCCATCTAGTTTTATATTGATTATCAGGAGTTGAACTGGGTCATAATAAGGAATAAACATCCCTTTCCTCGCATTGGTGACCACTATTATTAGGTAAAGGGTAAAGGTAGTTTTCCTAGATTTACGTAAACTTTGAGTATCAATAGGTTTGGGATAGAGAAGAAGATGTTTCCAATATATCATTCAGAATCTGATATAGCCACTTTGACTATTACGTCATGCCTTTTTTGTTTAAAAATACTAGTGGTTATCATGGAAATTATAAATCCGGTGTTCATATATACGTCAGATTCTTTGTCATGGTGTTTGTGGATGAGATACTAGTATACTTTTCAATTTAGGAGGATAATGTTCACCACATTAAGATCATGATAGGAACTCATTAGGATCACCTCATTTATACTAATATCTCATAGTATATTTTATGGATAAAAAAGTAACGTTCTAAGGTGTAGTGGTCTGAAAACATGTGGTTTCACTAGAGAAATCAGAAATAAGAGAAATGATTCCATGGTATATACATCATAATGTCATCAAAATACAAATATTATAATTACTGGAAGGATATTACCTATGATTTTCAGGAATTTTTCTTGGCTCGCTTCACCCATTTCTGCACATACTCGGAAAGGGGTCAGGTTTTAATGGATCCCAAAATTGCTTGTGTCTTTTACGGATATATAGAGATGTTTTAATACAAATCCAAATTTGATTCAACCAAAATATACAAAGGAATACATGGACTACTGCATATGTTTAGGTACATTTCTTGGGTCTGTGTTGATGGAGAATGACCACGCATTGTCATATAGATATTTCCAACTCTGAAAACATAAATGGAAATTATTAAACCCATAAAATAAAGCTTCTATAAGAAATTAATGATTTTAAAAACATGGATCCACTATAGATTCGGGGAGAAATATTAATTTATTCAGATTATAAGTGATTGAATTAAATTTTCTCTAAGATAGATTAAAATATGATGTCGTTAGGATGGATTTATCATCAACATGGATTTGACAACGATATTTTCTATAACCGGGTAAAGGAAATGTTTTGGATGATTACCTAAGTAGTAAGATACCTGTGAAAACCCCAATCGAGTTAATTGAAGAGTGGAACCTGATGTGTATTTTTACTAAGGTGCACATATAAAGAAATGATCATAGTGGATGCAAATTCTTAGATAAAATCTAGTTGGCTCCATCTCTTCTGAAGCAGATTCCAGAAGTTCTACATAATGATGAATTTTGAAAATGTTATATGTATTTTATAAATAGTGGGGAGGATCCTAAATATTGGTAATTATATTATGATGGAATCCTTTTTAGGGGTCCTTTTATGTTTCCATTATCTTTTTAGAAGGTAGTGATGTAGGATAGTCACTAAACTCGTTGGGTTCTCCATCCTAAGACTACGAAGCTGTTTTAAAAATTAAAATTCTAGTTTTGGTTGCTAGTTTTGAGGTATGAAAATGATGAATTCATGTCCAGGTGCTATATGTGTAATATAATTATTTATGAGCAGCAGAGTCCCTTGGGTTTTCTTCAGACACTCCTCATTCCATAATAGAAGTGGAATGAGTTCTCCATGGACATTATCATTGGGATTCATCATAAGTCATGGGGAAGGAATTCCATTTGGCTAGTTATTAATCACAAGAAAAAACAACACATTTCATTCCAATGAGGGATTTGAGAATGGTGAATATGTTTTATAGTATATAATCTGGATATTTTAAATCTTCATATTTTTTCATTGGTATGAATTTCATATAGGGATTATAACTTTACCTCTATTTTTTAGGAAGGACTTTAATGGAATATGGGGTTACATGTCAAACCAAGTATGAAATACAATGTACAAATGGATGTCAAAGTTATTTGATGAATCTTATTTTAGAAGACATGATTCATGTGTGTATGATCAATTCTGAATGGTCTTTGGATAACCACATGGGCATAGAATAATTTTCATAACATAATTGTAAACAATTATCAATTAAAATGTCTCCCTTATAAGCACATTATGGTCATCCATGCTAGAAACCTATGTGATGGATGAAATTATGTATGGATTCATAGTTGGGAATGTGTATTTTGAAAGATACATAAGATAAATTTCAAGTCATAAAATGATAGTTGTTGACAGTGTGGAGTCATAATAAATTTGATGACAACCAGTGGAAAAAATCCTAGGAATTCTAAATGGGGGACCATGTCTTTATAACGGTGGAACATTACATAGGTCATCATCCTTATGGAAGGAAATTGAAACTAACAGCCCGGTATGTAAGACCTTTTTGATATTATTGAATGAATTAGAAAGATTACATATATATATTTGATTTACCATCCTAATTGGAAGATATCTATGACATGTTCCTTTTCATCAAATTGAAAATGTATAACCTACATCCATGTCATGTTCTGAATTTGGAGGAATTATATTTAAATTTTCATTTCTATATATTAGAGAAACCATTATAGATTGTGGATTTCCATGTGGTATTACATTGGGTAAAATCGATACCTTTTGTTTGGGTCTTTTTTTCCCGAAAATGATTAGCAATAAACAAGGGAATAAATGACTTGGGTGGAGTAGCAATAACATTATTTATTTTCTAATTCGATTTTATTTTTCCTTTATGGGGGAGTAATGTGATTATAATTTGGAGAATTAGAACATCCATGATATACTTTTGAGGAATTTTCTATATTATTTTTAGTCTTAAATTTTTTAATTGTCATTCTCCAGTGTTTTTGAGAAAATGTGTGTTTTTTGGGATAGATGGGAGGAGGTGAATAGTTGGTGGATGACTAGTAGTCATCGTGCCCTAGCCTAGTTAAAACCATTCACCTTGGTTATTGGAACTATCCACAGAACCCATCCTAGTGCACTAATGTGAATCCCTCTGAGAAACATCTGACCGAGATAGTATTACTATCAAGACCTCATGGTTAAGTGCATGTACATGAAAAATTTAAGGTAAACCATGTCACCTTATTTAATCATGAATAGAGGTGTTTCATGGATGGAACATGTTTTGGTAAACTACATAGCCAATATATGCAGCCATCCAAATCATTAAAATTCATAATATCCAACATTACCCTATCCAATTGTGATATCCTAATAGCCATGTTTATCCCCATTCAAACCTCCTAACTTTGGTTCATATTTATAATAACCCATACTTTAAAAACAAAGTTATTAATTCAGAAATAAAGATAACTTATTACAACATATAACAAAACCATGATAGGACCGTATATGTATATTGTCTTTAGAAACTAGGAAACATAAACAACTGGTAAAGCATCTACATTGTCTCCCGTTTATTTAATCACATCTAGAGTCCCTTTGGAAGATCCTACTTAATACCTTTCTTCCTAACCTGGTTAAAAGAAAACATACAAAATGGTGATCTCAAATGCTCAATATGGGTAAACAAAGGAAATATCATATTCATAAGAACGTAGCATTTTAAAATTCTTAACCTGCAAAAGAGATCATAATATAATAACATGGGATAAATCATAGTAGTGAAAATGTAATCCCAATAATCATAACATAAATCATGAAACAATGTTCCATACACACATTATCATAGTGAATCATTTCATAGTAGTCAAGACTCATTTCCATGACAATCCTAGTGGACAAAGTCCATTTCTGAATCCAGTTCACTCCTCGTTTCAGTCTTGTATCACTGAACCGGATTAACCTGCCATTCCATCCATGTCTATCTCATGAGATATAAATCTTTACCCAATGCATTGAAGGGAGATATAGGTCCCACCCATCTCATAATGAAACCATTCTTATATGTGCCACAAAATCATAAATCATAGTATAACCCATGTAATAAAAATGGGATTCTTAAACATCATGCCATCATAACATAATAAATAAAAGATATAAGAACATCATAAAATTTATTCCATCATAATATAATCAAATCAATGTAAAAATATAGATATAAACAAAACCCTATATTATATTAGATGGAAAATAATTTTGATAAAACACTTGAACTCCATTCTTGAGGAAAATATCCTTTCTACTTCAAAAACATTTTATCTTTCTTAACATGTCATACAATTTTAAATTAAAGAAGATGATTAAAAATAAACATGAAAACATGTAAAGGAAGCTTCATATAAATACTGTTCTATGAAATCATAAATATCCATTCATGCCGTATAAGTTAAAAAAATATTTTTCTCATATTTTGGCTGGAATAGTCAAAAAGTACCTCTTACTAAAAATGACAAAAGATTCCTTTCATATCTTTTTCTCACCAATGGGTAAAATTGGATTTCAAATAATATAGGAGGATATAAATAATATTACATATTAAGGAAACATGTATTTGGATGATAAATATTCCCCTATAAATTCTGAAGTATACACAATCTCGGAAAAAATGATATTGTGAGATTTTCCCTTACTTTAGGTACGATTTGCTTTGTACGTATCCAAAACTCTTGTATAATGATTTAAATAATGTCACTGACTTATTAAAACATCATATTCATCGTTATGATATCATATATGGTCATATTCTTATCTTCTTATTAGTAATATTTCATTGCTACTTGTTATTCGGGTGTTCATTGCTTTATGTTCTTATGCATGTTTTGTCGAATAAATTCTTATTCATCTTTTTAGGTTATAGATAACTCATTTGCAGAATGTTATTAGGGTAATATATAACATATTTATTCATTCAATTCATTTATATAATCATTATTCAATGAAGATCATGTATAATGACTCGCATCACATCATGGAGACGGTAGGCCATACGTACTCACGAGTGATGATATCGTTCCCATGATCATGGAATTGTATTGAACTGTATGTATAATATTTCAGAATAAATATAAATTTAAAATAATCATATATAGTTTTTCTTAACACCACTATACCCATCCAAGTAATGTGGTGGTGGAAAAAAGATTACACCAAGGCGTGGACACGGTATTCCGTACGTACACACGCGCGGTGATTTTGTTTTCCATAGGATGGATAGAAGGTGAAATATGGTTGTTTCTTATTTATAATAACATATCAGTATATGAGTGATACTGATGTTATTACTTCATAATAAAACATCTAATGAATAGGAAGTAGAAGAAGAAATAAATTTGAATGAATGGGTAACAGATATTACCTCTTCTTTGACACGCCTCTTTGAAACCTCCTATTAGGGCACTAATGGTGGTCTTTGAAGAAGACCAGAACCTCTAGAATATTATATGGGGAGTTGATAAGAGTAATGGGCAGGTTTTAGATGATCTTGAAGGCTCAATGTTGTGTAAAGAGGAGACGTAGGAGGTTCCCTTTTATAAGGGAGGAGAGGGGCACCTTAGGAAAGTGTGAGAATATTATTTTATTATAAACTTATCTGTAGTTTCAAAAGGTCCAAAAATCATTAAAGTTGAAGATAAGATGACTAATGGTCGAAATAAAATCATCCAATCAGAATTGGGAATGTTTTGGATAATATTTTAATCATTATAATCTTATTTATTTAAATCATTTATTAATGAGGTAATACTGTATCATTATTGTGTCATAAATAATTTAATTTATTTGATGTCTAAAAATTATAAACAAAATACCACCATGTAGGAAATATGTTTATCTTTACAATGAATATTTATAGTCGAAAGGATAATTTATATATTCCCTTATAAAAATTATTTACTAAAAGATTTTTGTTAATGTCAATTTTGTCTTTACTTTAAATTAATTAATCCAAATTGTCATTATCACTACAATGTGGCTCAACGGGGTCCCCAAATCAACCCAAGGATGACCATGGTCAGTAAATACTCATACAATAAGGTTAGGACAAGTGTTAAAGTAATTTTGAATTATTATAATATTCTTTTAACCTTGAATTACCCTATTTACCTTTAACTGTAGTACATAATAGTCAGAAGTTACTATTCACCAAAAATTCTTTTCATCTTATTGAATCAAATTTTACTTCATGATAAAAACCATTTATGTCTTAATTTTTAAATTCAATTCCCATAAGTGGAAAAATTTCATTTAAATGAAAGAGTCAGTTTTTTTAACTACCACTATGTGGTTTCACTATTATTCAAAAATTTCAGTTTTTCAAAAAAATTCAATAAATTCAGCCAAAGCTATATTTGATATTACGAATTCAAAAATGATTTGATTTTTTAAAAAATTCAAAACATAAATGTGTCATTAATTAATTTTAGAATTAATTCCCGTTATAAAAACAAATAGCATGTTTTTAAGAAACAATAACTATCCAATAACTATCAAAAGATCAACACTTGTTTATGTCCAATTTCAATGTGAAATTAATTCCAATGACCAACATATGATTAAATGGTAAAAATATATTCTAATTACACATTAAACCCAATTAAAAAGATAATTTTACCATATAAATTGTTGCGATGAAAAAAGTTGTTTTTAATTAAAATATTGCATGTTTTTACTATTCATTAAAATATGAAAGTTATCAAAATAATATGAAAAATTGATCCAAATTAAATATTTATATCCTGATTCCAAGGAAGAATTTTATTTTTTCAAATTGAACTTATAAACATTTCAAACACTAGGTTAAATTTGGGTGCTCCATCAAATGGTGGAAAAACTGCATTTGTTTAAAAATACTTATTTTAACTGAAAATTTTATTTTGTTCTCATACCATGTTCTAGAAGATATGTAAGATGAATAATAATGTTATAAAATTTAAAATTTATTTAATACTATTCATAACAGCTGGTCCATAAAAATATTATATCAATATATCTTTGTTCAGTAAAATCTGGTATTGTGTACTACACATGCTATCGAGGAAGGTCGCTATTGCGTGTAACACAAACCAACATAGTGGTGTGTGCAGTGAAATATTTCGCTAATGTTTCATATAACATAAGAAATAAAAAAATATACTTCACATAAAATTTCATGGGGTTAAATTCTACCCCCCTTAAAATGAATTTTGCCCTCGAAATTCTCCAATTCGTAACAAATAGATGAGGATACCTCTCCCTCATCGTATCCTCAAACTCCCATGTAGCTTCTTCTAATTGGTGGTTCCTCCATAAAACATTCACCAAGCAAGTGGTCTTATTCTGTAGAACTTTTTAGCTATGATCCAGAATCTCTATCGGCTGTTCTTTATATGAAAGATCTTGCTCTAGAGGTACAACTTATGATCTTAGTACATGTGAAGGATCGGGTATGTACTTTCTCAGGAGAGATACATGGAACACATTTTGGAAATGAGAGAGATTTCGTGGAAACACCAATCAGTAAGCTACCTTCTTTACATGATCCAGTATTTCGAAACGACCGATATACCTAGGGCTCGACTTTCCCTTGATTCCAAATCTCATTACACCCTTCCAAGGAGATATTCGTAAGAATACTTTATCTCCCACTTCATACTCTAGGTCTTTTCATCGGTTTTCGACATAAAATTATTGTCGACTCTGAGCTCCTCTTATGTGTTGTTGAATAGATCAAATATTTTTTCCATCTCATCAACAAGATCAGGTCCTAATATCTTTCTTTCCCCAACTTTAACCCAGCAATTTGGAGTCCTACATTTCTTTCCATAGAGAGCGTCATAAGGACCCATCTGAATACTGGAGTGATAGCTATTATTATAGAAAAATTCCACCAAAGGTAGGTGTTGATCCCAACGACCTTTGAAATCCATAGAGCAAGATATTAACATATATTATATAGTTTGAATTGTTCTCTCAGACTGACCATATGTCTGAGGATGATAAGAAGTGCTGAAACTCAACTCGGTATCTAAAGTATGCTGAAGACTTCGCCAGAACATCGAGGTAATCCTTAGATCTCGATCCGATATAATTGAAAGTGGTACTCTATCAAATCTTACCACTTCCTTCCCATATATCTTAGCAAGATGATCCCGAGATAAATCTTCTCTAATAGCAATGAAGTGTGCCAACTTTGTAAAATGATCAACTATAACCTAGATATCATTATTGCCTTTGGATGTTTTAGGAAATCCAGTGATAAAGTCTATAGTGATGTTTTACCGTTTCCATTCTGGTATGGGTAATGGTTGAAACATCCCCTTATACTTTTGTCTCTCAGCATTAACTTGCCAACAAACCAAGCATCGAGACACATATTAAGCAACATCTCTTTTCATGCCATCCCACCAGATGTACTCTTTCAGGTCCCTATACATATTCGTGCTTCCATGATGAATAGAGAATGAAGAACTACGATCCTCATCTAGTAACTCTTTATTTAATTCTAGGATGGGAGGCACACAAACCCGATTCTTGAACCTTATTATCCCATCACAATCAAGGTTTAATTTTGGAACATTTCTCACCTTCTTTTGTAACTCTACATATTCTTTTTGTTCCTTTTTAATCTTCACATGTATAAATGGTTGAAAATTCGTTTAAGAAATATAATATTTTCCCCTTCCATTATAATTACAATCTCGATCCTTTGTAAATCTATAAATATTGGATCTTTTGTGACCCTCATCATAGATAAGCTAGCATGGTCTTGTTGACTTAATGCGTCTACCACCTTGTTTTCATTCCCAGTGTTGTAATGAATTTAGAAGTCGTAATCCTTTATTAGCTCTAACAATCTTCTTTGGTGCATATTCATCTCCTTTTGTGTGAAAATATAATTTAAACATTTATGATCAGTATAAATATCACACCTTTCACCAAAATTATAATGCCTCCAACTCTTTAATGCAAAAATTTCGGCAGCTAACTCCAAATCCGGAGTTGGGTAAATTTTCTCATTGATTTTCAACTTTCGTGAGGAATAAGCTATCACCATATCATTTTGCATGAAAACACACCACAATCCCTTCATATATGTATCACTGTAGATCAAAAAAGTTTCTCCACAACAAGGCAGTGTGAGCACAGGTGCACTGGATAACCTCCTTTGCAAATCCTTGAAATTCTTTTCACACTCCTCCGTCCACATTAACATAAGTCCTTTTTTAGTCACCCTGGTGAGTGGATTAGATAATCGTGAAAAATCTCTCACAAAACGTCGATAATATCCAACCAAACCAAGAAAACATCGGATCTCAGTTACTATTGTTGGTCTCGACTATCTTTTGATAACCTCGGTTTTTATGGATCCACATATATCTCCTATTTTGAGATTATGTGACCCAAAAATGAAAATTTTTTAAGCCAAAATTCACACTTGGTAAATTTGTCATAAAGCTTCTCCTTTCATTGCATCTTAATATAATTCTCAAGTGATCTTAATGTTCTTCCTTGATCTTTGAATAGACATGAATATCGTCTATAAATACAACCACAAACTGATCAAGATGGTATCCAAAGACTCTTTTCATTAGATACATGATGATAGAAGGGGAATTATGAAGACCAAATGGCATCACTATAAATTCATAGTGTCCATACCTTGTACAAAAAGTTGTCTTTGGTATATCCTATTTTTTTGACCCTTAATTGATGATACACTGAACAAACATCAATCATGGAAAAGTATTGAGCTCCGTTTAGTTTTTCAAATAAGTCATCACTGCTTGGGAGAGGATATTTCTTCTTGATAGTGATCTTGTTAAGTTCTCAATAATAAATGCAGAGTCTCATTGATCCCTCTTTTTTCATAATAAACAGAACAGGTGCTCCCCAAGGTGATACACTAGGGTGTATGAATCCCTTATCAAGATTCCATTGGAGTTAATTCTTCAATTCCAACAACACAATTGGGGTCATTCTATAAGGTGTCTTTGAAAAGGGCATAACACTCAGTATGAGTTATATTGAAAACTCAACTTCACGATTTGGGGGAAGACCTGGAAATTATTTCTGATAGACATCATCAAACTCTCGTACAATGGGAATATTCTTAATCATGAGTTTCTCTCCAACCATTTGAGATAAATAACCTTCATTTATTGGAATTAAGACCCATAAGATGGAAGAAATTTCCACTGTAGGGTTATATTCATCCTTGCATCGATAGATGCTAGTAGATTGATCAGGAATAGTAAATGTTATTTTCTTTCTTTGGAAATTAATATTAGATCTGTATAAAGAAATCAAATCCATGCCAAGAATCATAACAAATTCCTCTATAGGAAGGATCACAAGATTTTCAAGAAGCACTTTCCCACAAACATCAATTGGAGAAGAATTATAAACTTTTGATGAAACTGTTGTGCCATTAGGAGTTGTAAAAAATGAATCAAAATCTATTTTTTGAGGTAGTGTGGGGATACCCTTAGAAAATTCTTCAGAAATAAAAAATTGGGTGGATACAGAATCAAATATAACATTTTCTACTTTAGAGTGGATGGTATGTGTACCTTTCACCACTTTTTTATCGTACTCCACAACGCCGATAGAAATTACATGTGACTTTCCTTTGCCTTTGGCCCTAATAGTTTTTTGGCGTCGATCATCATCAGTGACCCTTGGATTAGGGAATTGATTGGAATAATGCCCCATTTCCTTGCACTTGAAACATTGAAGTCTAGTAGGTGTATTCTGTGTATCCATTTCTTTTTTCGCATCATTAGACATCTTCTTCCCATTATTTTGACATTCAACTGCCCGATGACCTTCTTTTCCACACATAAAACATTTACTTGTCCCTTTAAGACAATTCCCACCATGTTTCATTCCACACATTTATCATAAGGGAAAACTCATCTTATTTTCATTATGGTCTTTAGATTCCCCATTTAATTCCATTTTCCTCTTCTTATCAAACCCATATGACTAATGGATTACTCCAATCTCCATCTCAACCTTAAGAGCACATAAAACAATTTCCTCATAGCTGTTGAAGTCCCATATGGCTAATGCCCTTCGAAAACTTGGTTTTAAGCCACTAAAGAATCAATCGATCTTACTCTCAGGTTGGATAATAATTCTGTAAGCATACCATGCAAGCCTTGTAAAATTTGCTTCCTAGGTACCAACAGATTATTCATCCTTTTTTTTTCAGTTCAAGAATCTTTTTCTTCAACTTTGTTCGAAGAATACGAGGGAAGTACTTATTGAAAAATAAGTTCTTAAACTCGTCCCATTACATGGAATAAATTTCATCTCATGTACTCATATTCTTAATAACATTTCACCGTTGATCAGCTTCACCTTTGAAATGATATTCTGCTAATATTAATTTATCAGGTTCAGAACATTGAAGAACTGAAAATATCTTTTTAATAGTACTGATCCATTATTCAGAAACTAATGGATCAGTAGATCCGCTGAGTGAGGGTGGATGCTACCTTTTGAAGGATTCAACAGAATGTTGCTCCTTCCTTTGCTCGTTTGGAAGTCCTCCATGATTCATAGCTTGAGAATTTTGTATGAGGATGGCTACAAGATTTTTCATTCTAGCTCCCATAACATTTGGTTTCTCAGGGGGACAATCATTACATTTCCCATCACATTCAACATTAAAATGGTTCCTTATGTTTCCAGCCATTGACTAAAACCAAGAAGCATAGTGTGAGAAAAACTAATAATAATAGGAAAAACACATAATCAAGAATAAAATTTTATACTTTAATTATTATAATAGGTTATTAATGTCCATTTCTAAAACACTAATACCGTGTTCTAGGTTTAGACATATCCTTAGAGTTCATATTAAGGCTTTCACATCCTATTTTCCAAAGGTTAACTATACAATTCCTCTGATACCAACTGTAACGACCCATACTTCACAAACATGGTTATTACTTTAGAATTGAAGAAAACTTATTACAACATATAACAAAACCGTGATAAGACCATATAGGTATATTGTCTATAAGAACTGGGAAACATAAACAACTGGTAATGCATCTGCATTGTCTCTCATTTATTTCATCATATCTAGAGTCCCTTTGGCATATCCTACTTAATACCTTTGTTCCTGACCTAGGGAAAAGAAAACATAAAAAATGGTGAGCTCAAATGCTCAGTAAGTGTTAAGAAATGAAATATCATTTTCATAAGCACATAGCATTTCAAAAATCATAACCTACAAAAGAGATCATAATATCATAACATGGGATAAATCATAGTAGTGAAAATGTAATACTAATAATCATAACATAAATCATGAAACTTTGTGGAATACATAAATAATCATAGAAAATCATTTCTTTGTAGTCAAAATTCATTTCCAAGACTATCCTAGCAGACAATTTCCATTTCTGAATAGAGTTCACTCCTTGTTTCAGTCCCGTATCACTAAACCCGATTAACCAGTTGTTCCACCCATGTCTATCTCATGAGATATAAATATTTACCTAATAAGTTGTAAGGAGATATATGTCCCACCCATCTCATAATGAAACCATTCTTATATGTGCCACAAAATCATAAATCATAGAATAACCCATGTAATAAAAATGGGATTCTTAAACATCATTCCATCATAACATAATAAATATAAGATAAAATAACATCATAAAATTTATTCCATCATAATATAATCATATAAATGTAAAAATAGGGATAGAAATAGAACCCTATGTTATATTAGATGAAAAATAATTATGATAAAACAGTTGAACTCCATTCTTGAGGAAAATATCCTTTCTACTTCAAAAACATTTTACATTTCTTAACATGTCATACAATTTTCAACTAAAAGAAGTTGATTAAAAATAAACATGAAAACTTGTAAAGTAAGCTTCATGGAAATAATATTCTATGAAATCATAAAAATTCATTCATGCTGTATAAGTTAAAAAAAATTCTTCCCATACATTGACCAGAAAAGTCAAAAAGTACGACATACTTAAAACGAAAAAAGATTCCTTTCACATATTTTTCTCACCAACAGGTAAAATTGGATTTAAAAAATTATAGGAGGATATAAATATTATTACATTTTTAGTAAACATGGATGTGGATGATAAATATTCCCCAGTAAATTCTGAAGTATAAACAATCTAGGATAAAAATGAGATTGGGAGATTTTCCCTTACCTTAGGTATGATTTGCTTTGTACGTATCCAAACATCATGTATAATAATTTAAATAATGTCATTTACTTATTACAGAATCATATTCATTGTTATTATAGCATATATGGTCATATTATTATCTTCTTATTAGTAATGTTTCATTCCTACTTGTATTTTAGGTGTTCATTGCTTTATGTTATTATGCATGTTTTGTCGAATAAATTCTTATTCATCTTTTTAGGTTATATATAACTCATTTACAGATTTGTATTAGTGTAATCTATATCATATTTATTAATTCAATTCATTTATATAATCATTTTTCAATGAAGATCATGTAGAATGACTCACATCACATCATGGAGACGGTAGGCCGTACGTACGCACGAGTGATGATATCATTCCAATGATCTTGGAATTGTATTGAAGTGTATGTATACTATTTCATAATAAATATCACTTTACAATAATCATATATAGTTATTCTTAAAACCATTATACCCATCCAAGTAATGTGTTGGTGGAAAACATATTACACCACGGCGTGGAGACGGTATTCCGTACGTACGCACGCGCGGTGATTTCATTTTCCGTAGGATGGATAGAAGGTGAGATATGGTTGTTTCATATTTATATTAACATATCAGTATATGAGTGATACTGATGATATTAATTCATAATAAAACAACTAAATAATAGGAAGTAGAATAAGAAATATATTTGAATGAATCGGTAACAGATATTTCCTCTTCTTTGACAAACCTCTTTGAAACCTCCTCTTAGGGCACTAATGGTGGTCTTTGAAGAAGACCAAGACCTCTAGAATATTAGTAGGGGAGTCTATAAGTGTAATGGGCAGGGTTTGGCTGATATAGAAGGCTCATAGTTATGTAGAGAGGAGACGGAGGAGGTTCCCTTTTATAAGGGAGGAGAGGGGCACCTCAGGAAAGTTTGAAAATATTATTTTATTATAAACTTATCTTCAGTTTCAAAAGGTCCAAAAATCATTAAAATTGAAGATAAGATGACTCATGGTCGAAATAAAATCATCCAATCATAATTGGACATGTTTTGGATAATATTTTAATCATTATAATCTTATTTATTTAAATCATTTGTTAATGAGGTAAATATTGCATCATTATTATTTCATAAATAATATAATTTATTTGATGTCTAAAAATTATAAATAAATACCAACATGTAGGAAATATTTTTATCTTTCGAATGAATATTAATAGTCTAAATGATAATTTATATATCGCCTTATAAAAATTAATTACTAAAATATTTTTGTTAATGTCAATTTTGTCTTTACATTAAATTAATTAATCCAAATTGTCATTATCACTACCATGTGGCTCAATGGGGTCCCAAAATCAACCCATGGATGCCCATGGACAGTAAATATTCATCCAATAAGGTTAGTACAAGTTTTAAGGTAATTTTTAATTATTATAATATTCTTTTAACCTTGAATTACAATATTTACATTTAACCATAGTAATTAGAAGTCAAAAGTTACTATTCACCAAAAATTATTTTCATCTTATTGAATCAAATTTTACTTCTTGATAACAACCATGTATGTCGTATTTTTGAAATTCAATTCCCAGAAGTGGTAAAATATCATTTAAAAGAAAGAGTCGGTTTTTTTAACTACCACTAAGTTGTTCCACTATTATTCAAAAATTGAAGTTTTTTCAAAAAAATACCAAAAATTTAGCCTAATCTATATTTTATATTCCGAATACAAAAATGATTTCATTTTTTAAAAATTAAAATCATATAATTGGCATTAATTAATTTTAGAATTAATTGTCGTTATCAAAACAAATAGAGTGTTTTTAAGAAACAATAACTATCCAATAACTATCAAAATGTCGACACTTTTTTATGTCCAATTTCAAAATGAAATTAATTCCAATGAACAAAATTGGATTAAATGGTAAAAATATATTCAAATTATACATTTAAACTAATTAAAAAGATAATCTATCCATATAAATTGTTGCGATGAAAAAGGTTTTTTTTAATTAAAATATAGCCCGTTTTTACTATTCATTAAAATATGAAAGTTATCAGAATAATATGAAAATTTTATCCAAATTAAATATTTATATCCTGATTCCAATAAAGAATTCGATTTTGTCAAATTTAACTTATAAACATGTCAAATAATATATTAATAGTGGGTTCTCCATCAAAAGGAGGCAAATATGTATTTTTTTAATATACTTATTTTACCTGGAAATTTTATCTTGTTCTCATACCATGTACTATACAACATGTAAGATTAATAATAATGTTATAAAATTAAAAATGTATTTAATACTATTCATAACATCTAGTCCATAATAATATTATATCAATATATCATTGTTTAGTGAAATTTGGTATTGCGTACTACACATGCTATCGAGGAAGGTCGTGATTGTGTGTAATGCAAGGCAAGCTAGTGTTGTGTACAGTGAAAGCTTAATTTGATATTTAGAATAAAGAAATACATAAAAAATATACTTCTCAAAATATATCAGGGTGTTACAATATTCCTCTAATCCTTTCATACCTTAGGATTCAATTTTTCGATGTTCTGCCGTAGGATATTGAAAAAAACATTAAAGAAGAATCTCCACTACCCACCAAATCCTTATTCTTTCTATCTTCCTCCATCAAATTATAGTTCTCTCTTCCACATCAAGGGTTCTTACCAATATCAGGTTCAATATGATTTATTTTTTATACATATTGTTTTTTGGCGTTCTCCTACCTCTATAGGTTCTCTTATTAGCGTGTCATGTGATTTCATACCGATTATGAGTGATTCTAAGTGAAACATTAATTTGTTCCATGAAGTTTCCTTACTTGAAGATTAAATTTTTGTTATTTAACATCCAAATGTGTTCTATAAAATTTCTCAGAGGTGATAATGTTTTTTCATGGGGTTTAGTGTGGGGTAAATGTTGGGTGATGATTTCACATTTCTAAAAATGTTATTTGTAATGTTTTGATTAAATTATTGAGACTGGGATTGTATAAGAAGAAATTTCACGTGATATAGGTATTGGAATAGTGAACTTTGGAATCCTGGGTATCTTGGTGGGTAGTAAATTTATAGTACGCTAGGAGAGTTAGAAGGGATGAGGTCCTGTCTCCATTTTTTGACAATGTCACAACACTGATAAAATATTCCTCATGGATATAGGTTGGATTAAATAAGAGAAAAAAATTTATGTCTATTATTTGGTCACCAAGGCTTTGAGGGTCCTAGGACACTGCTAACCATTGTTACATATATATTTCCCATGGTATTCATATTAGTCATTCTATTATTTCCTTTTTTAGAATTCATTTTATCCTTCATTTGAAATTATATTTAAAATTAAAATTTATTCTTTTTTTTATTAAAAACTATTAAGTCATTTTTCCATATAATATAATAACATAGAATGTTTTTGGTTATTTATTACTAGGATAGTTATCTCAAACCATAATTACACCATCATTGGTATATATGCCTTATTACGTTTTATTTAGCTAAGGGAATGGGTCCATGTGTTGTAGATATTGGTTTCATGTGCTTGTTGATTCTTGATGGAAAGGTTTTGTTGGTGAGGTCAAGGGGGATTTAACCCACATGTTTCAAGGGGGATGGTTATTCTAGTGTATTATACCACATTTTTTAGGAATTTTTTCTTTTGGTTAGAAATTTTAGATTATTCACTCATACTTGTAGTGCCTTCAATTTATAACTTGTATATAGATATTTGTTTTGATGTAATGAATTATATTTTTTATTTTCCAAAGTTGTTTTTATGGGATAAAATTTTCCCAAAGGTGTAACATGATGCCATTTAATTAGTTTCCAACCCATGGGGATTAATAATGTCCTTTGATTCATTCAATATGATAGATTAGAAGTCATATAGAATGGTACCCGATGCCAATTCATGAAAAAATACACTCAATATTTTGAATATTATAATACATGTTTCCTAGGTTATTTTCGATGGAGTTTTTTCACTAATAATTAAGAAATATATTGATTTTAAATATGTGATATTCAAATAAAATGGGTATTTTCCTAAATTTATATTATAAATTCTTCTAAATTGATTTTTCAAATTTCATAAAATTGTTTGATGCTAATTATGATTTTTTTGGATTTCATCCCATGATACAATTATTATTATATCTCTATATAATTTATGGTTATGACGGATATTTTTTATTTCCATAGATTATTATATGATGATATGATGCATTTTTATTATCTTGATGCACATATATGTATGATTTCATTATGTGATGGGTGGTTATGAAATTATATATCAATCAAATGGATTAGTTAGTGATGGATAACTCATGAGATAATACAAACTAGATTGTGGAGTGACCAAGATTTATTAAGGGAATAATTCCACTATGATATTCCTCAGAGTGAACATTGACAAATGATATTATGGAATTAAGAGTAAAAAAATCCAATATTATAGTCTTTAGATTGAACCTTATCAATAGTTATGATGTAATGGGGAGTGAACCCAACCCACTAAGATATTTTAGGCATTGTGTGACTAAAGAAATTAATTATTTTCTATATTTGTAAGACAAAAAAGTCTATCTTATGCTCATGATAGTTTTACAAGGCTTGTTATTAATTTGTAATGATTCCTCACACTTTTGTCTTATATATTTTACTAAAGAACCCAAATGTTGTGATCCATGGTTAATGATCTATGACTTATTATACATGATTATTAAGAGAAACGATAATTTTCAAATACCACAATTATTATCATATTCATGAATATGATAATATATTAATATCAGTTATGTTTTGTCTTGCATATAATACTATCCATATCTGTCACATTATTTCTTTCCCCATGTTATAAAGAAGGGATACATGTATGGTATATCAAATAACATTATAATGTTATGAGAATTTTATTAGAGGGATCTATGATATTTTATGAAAAAAAAAATTTATGTATATATTATCTATACACTCTTTTAATTTATATTTATATGGTATTTATTATTTTTGAACATATTTAATATTCATATAATAGGATGTAATGTTTATTAATGAATTTTTTGGTCCAATATAGTAAGTATCGTAAAAGATTATTATATATATTGATATTACACTGAAGGAAAATTTGTAAAAACCCTATGGAAATGTTCATTACAGGAAAACATCTGACCGATATGGTCATACAAAGAATGTGTATTTTTCTGAGAAAATACATGTTTATATACATTAAAGTGTATTCCACTATGTAACAGATAGATATAGGGGTAGTAACACAGAATAGATTGTAGGGGTTAATAAATCCTACTTTACTATAACACAATGATTGGGAATAATACTACTCGAATTCAATGACCCTCTAGGGGGATATATATGGGTTAATTTTTATTTTTATTATGATTCATTATTAATTAAATTAATATAGGATGACCATAGATAACCCAGGTTAATCCTAGGATGTCAAATATTAAAATGATGATATAATGATTTAGATATCTGATAAATTATTTTCTTTATTACATGATTTAAACCTATTATTTTTGTTTCCCACACTATTTTTTCTCTATGTATAAGTTAATGGGTTGTAATATTATTTTTCATGTTAATAGTTAATATGATGTAAAATGTATTGATTTTTTTTGGGAACTAATGAAATGATAGATGGAATTTGGAACCTTATGATTGTTCTTAATTAGTTATCTCCTTATATGACAAATAACCATGTGGTGGATAAGTTTATTAGCAGGAATAATAAGAGAAAAATATATTTTCATGGGAGATAAATTGATGGATACCATGTAGGAAACATTATTTAACTTCCAACTTTTTATGATGTGGGAAAAAGAATCCAAGGAAATATCTGAATGGAAATATAATATGTATTCATTGTAGAAAACAAAGAAAATAGTGTAAGTAATTGACATTGGAAAATGAAGAAATAAATCTAGGAAAATAAAATACAACCAGAGGTACTATATATAGTTCAATATTTTATATATTGGGTATTTGGTAATTAATTGTGTCACTTACCTAATCAATGGGGAAAATCATAGGCAAAGTATGTCCTATTTTATCATAATCTTTAAATTGGACTGATAAATGTTATTTTGTATTGGGATTCATGGATAATATTGTAGAAATAATTTAATTAGAGATTTAATATTTTTAATAATCATGAAACATCAAATTATTTTATATATTTTTTATAAGGATGGTATATATATTAAATAGTATTGATAAAATTGAAACGCGTTTTAGTGTAAAGGTGAAAGTTTTTCAAAACATATGATTGATATATATATTACCAAAAATTTGTTAACAATATGTTAATAATTATCATTTGGAATAAATAGATTATGTATGTTTATAAAGTAAATTGGGTTGTATTATTGATAATGGTATTGATTAAATTACTAATAAATTGATTTATGGGTCCTTTGGTGAAGTAATTTTTTTGTATTTATTGAATATAATTGTTAATATATGGTTTCTGAAAAATGATATTTTAAACTTTTGGAAGAATTAATTGTTTCCATGAGGTTTTATAGTGATTTATAATATTTTTGGAAAAGGATTAACACATTTTAATATAATTTGACATAATTATTTTCACATGTTTGGTGCATAACATTATAATAAACATTACATTGATTGGGGAGTAATTTTATTTTTATTTTGACGCTTTAGTGAAATTAATTCTCAATTTTTTGATTTTAAATATGTGTAGAAACATTATATATATGTTTTGATAATACATTTTTGAAGAGTGATTTATTTTAATATTTTGATGTTGATGTTATGGTTTTAGAGATTAATGTACTATTCCACCATATTAAGATATATACATAATGGATAACCTATACTAACCATTTTGGTTTTGGTAAATTTTTAGTGAATGAGGGATTGATTTTAAATATTTTCCATTTATAGTTAATTTTCTTGATTTAGGAATGAAAAATTCAAGATGAATATTCATTTACAAGAGTAACAGATGCAGTATAAATTGATCAAAGAACGAACAAAATGATGAAATTGTTCTTATGAAGTTGAATATAATTTAGTAATTAAATTATATCTTGTTCTCTATCATTATAATAATATAATTCCGAAACACTAAAACATGTTACTTGGAGTAAAAATATTATCCTATTAACTTATTTTTTGATGAGTTGATTGTCTTCTGTTTCAGCAAATGATTTCCAGTTTTGTGGTCATTAAATTTCTTATGAACATGTACTATATCTCTCCCAATTATTCCATGGATTTTATTTTTCTCCTCCATGTGGAAAATTTAACATCCCATAAATGTTCACCTTATATTTTAACTCAATGATGTGTTATTTCATATAGACTTTATTATTCTTACTTACCATTTTTAATGGATGTTTATTAACCCTTTTGTAAAATAATGGTTTTCAATATTGGTATTTTCAAAAATTGTTTCTTTTTTGACAGAGATAATATTTAAAGGTCACAATTAATTTAATGTGTATATAATGTAACACCAATGGAATTTATAATATATTTCTCATTAATTAAATTATATATATTCGATTGATTTATTGACACCGATCATTTATCTTAAAATGAACCAAAATATATTGTAACATAACCATTAAATTTATGGGTGTGAATATGACTAACCACAAGATGAAATATATATTTAAGTATTTAATTAGTGTAATTATATTTATTAATTAATAATATAAAAATACACAATTTTAATTAAAATCATATAATGTTTAAGATAAATGTTTTCTTATAAAATGGAATTTATGTCATTTCTTATGTGAATATTATAGTTTATACATACCACATCAAAAAGTTGTATTTGAAAGAATTTTTAGAATGTTGGAAATTAGAATATGAAATTTATCAGAGTTGTTTTTAGGATGACTTTAAAATCGTGATTTTTTATTAATAATGAAAAATAATTTTTTAACACTACTTTTCATTTCATTATTTGAAGTATATTAAAATTACAATAATTTATTGAATTTATTATTAATGTGATATATGTATAATTTAATTAGATATAATCTAATTAGTTATACAGTAATCAAAATTATACTTATATTCTATATATGTTAATTTATTGGGGTTAAATACATATTTTTTAAAAATAAATTTTAATATAGGAAATATGTTTTATAATAATAAATTTGAAAATAATTATTGATTAATTATGTTAATTAAACATGTATATAATATATTTTATAAAATTATGTTGCATTAATTTCATTGTTTTTACTAGTAATGGAAAAAATAATAACACTATTTTTATGAATAAAAAATTATTTTTTCTAATAGTGGGTTTCAATGTAATTTTCATTTTAATTTTTTAATAAATTTCATATAATTTGAGAAATTTAATCATCTCAAATGATTTAAATATTTATAATCAGAGTTATTATTTTATTGTAACATATTCAATATTATTGTTAGTCATTATGATTAGTAAAAGTGCAAAATATTTTTCACCTCAATAAAAGAGGTAAACCAAGTTAAAACATGGGGTGAAACATTAAAAAAATCTAGAACACAAAATTTTAATATTGAAAAATATTTTTTCAAAACAATATATATGTTTTAGGGGTTCAATAAATAGATTTATAAAATTATAGTGAAATTGGGTGAAAAATCATGACTTTTGGGAAGGTGTGTCACATTTATTCAAATTAAAAATGATTCTCGAGTATTTTTATTTAATTTAATTTATTTAATATTAAATTAGTTTTTTATTTATGAAAATTTGGAAAAATTATTTATTATTAAATCATAAATATACATGGAAACCAACTTATTAATTAATTTCAAGGCTATATAATTTTTAATCTTAATTTAGGTATTTTTTTAAAAAACTATTTTTAATGCGCCTTGTGTTCCTATATTAAATTTTATTTCTACCACCTATAAAAATAATAAATAATAAAATATATTCAAAATATTTAACAATAATTTCCATAGTTTTTTAAAATTCACCTTATGTTTTATGCCACATAATTAAGTAATCATGGAAATAGTTATGTTATCTTAATTAAGGTTAACATGGGTTCAAAGTATTGTAATTGAGAAATATAGATTAAATTTATCATAATCATGTCCTAATATGATTAATTGAGTAAATTTAAACCCTATAATGATGTATATTTTAATTTGTGGTCCCTATGTTCCACATATACCATTAAGATATATATATATTTATATATTATTTAATATTTTATGTAATTCAAATTTTTTTATTTTCCTCCCAAATAAAATAGAGTGTCATAGTATTATTTGTTCTCATAGTGTAATCCTTATTGATCATAACATACCCACTATAATACCTTAATAGATTAATTCCTCATTTTTGAGCTTTTTATATATATAAACATTTTTCCTTTTATGGATTATGTTATTAGCCAAATTATGATTCTCAATAATGATGCCTAAATCTTAACAGAGTAATGTCCATTTTATTTATTCTAATAATTTCAACAAATGTATGTTATACTTTTTAAAATATTAAATTATGTATCTTAAATAGAAATTATTTTTAATCTGGTGATGTAACGACCATTATCCATCGTCTTTCCAAACTATATAAACAATAAACATCCCTTGAGTGTACATGTGGACTACCACCTCCATAAAGTGATGCATTAAACATTTCAACACTAATTTCATATTTATGGTAATAAATATGGATTCATTGAATATATTTGATATTAGGATATTATTATAGTTTAATGAAAGAAAAATATTACATAATTTTCTTCCATTCAATCTATTAAAAAGTAGAAACATCGCTAGTGTGTATAGAATAATTTCTACTACCACAAAGTGATGTAATTAATTTTTAATAAACACATTATAAGAATATAATTATAATTCTACATAATTATTTAACATGATAATAATTACATTATTAAAATTATATAATGAATGGAACTATGATCATATTCATATTATGAGAACTATTAAATTAAGTGATTCATGAAAAATGAGAACATTGTCATAATGAAAAATGTTTTTAATAATGAAAATTTCATAAAAGTGATATAAAATGTTATAATTAAATATTATATAGATTTATAATTATTAATATGGGTATTTAATAGATTTATAAAAACTATATTTTTATTATTCATGATGTTTTAATACATAATGACCTAGACAAGACTTAAGATATGGGTTTCTCATCTCACTTTTAATACTGTGAGATGTATTCCTTATTCAACACTTCATTCATTTGTGTGGATTATATACATAACATCAATTTATAATAATTTTAATGTAATTTAAAATATTGTAATTTATACATTTATATATGGTACTATCTTTTATTAATTTTTTATTTATAGATTTCCAATGTTGTGAGGGTTTATCATGAGAAAGATTCTTCTTAAGATATATATTTTTATTTCAAACTTATATTATATTATAAGATTAATATAAAAACCCATTGAAATTTTTTGTAATGAATATCTTTATGAATATTATATTAAATATTTTGATTGAAAAGAAAAATCATTTATGGTTCTTACAATTCAAAATTTATCAAAGAAGTAAGAGATTTATGTTTCCATCTCATTTTAAACATGATTGACTTGAATTAATTTTCATTAAAGAGAATTATATAACCATAATCTTATAAAACATTTTCATTAATATATCTTTATATTTCACTTATGATTTTGGGGTAATAGAAACAATTATCTCACATTGATTCTTAAAATTACATGGAATTTTTCAGTTAAAACATTATTTTCTATTTGGTAATGAATCATTTCCTAACATTTAAATCTTTTTATTAAAATGTTTTTAAGAATTGTTTTAAAATTCTATAATTATATTTTGATGAAATTTTCACCCACAAAGAAATTTTGATAATTTTTTTTAAAAAAAATCATCTAGTAATTTTCCAAACGGGGTACATTTAAATTTTTACAGAAAATGTGAATTGAAAATTTGTTATAATATAATCAGGATGATTACAATTTTATAACTTCAAGAATAATAATTTTTTATAACCTATTTTACTTGTTTATATGGTTTTATCTTGAAAAAATTTCTTTAATATTTTTCACGTAATTTGAATTTAAATATGTGATTTTTAAAAAAAAATTATTTTCCTTAACAATTATCTCAGATATCATTTAATGGGGGTTTTATCTATAATAACATCATTTTCGAAAAAAATTTATTTAATGGGGACGTTATCCAATTAAAACAACCTTATTATTTTTATAGAAGGATTATGTAGAATCCACATTTAAAAGATACACTTAATTTATGAATTTTATATATTTAATGAGTTTGGTTGATGCTTGGAAGGGTTTAGAAATATTTTGGGGATTTTATAATAGTACATGGTTTGGTAATGGATAGTAGAAATTATGAAAATCTTATAATAAACCATTCAATGTGAAATAAGAGTCTCTAGGCAGGTCCACTGATAGACAAACTATTTGTTCATATTACATGGCCACCAAGGAGTAACCATGTAATGTGTAATACAGAGATAAAAAAGGTTGACACATTGATTTCCTACCCATGTCATCTAACTATTTTTCTATTTGAAAGGTGTGGGTTTAGAGTTATATAATTTCCCACAATTGGCGAACAGTTTCCCTAACTATGAGACTAACAGTGCACATGTAAAATATTAGATCCTAAAAGAATATATATCACTTTTTTAACATCTAAACCTTTTTTCACTATTTTCCCAAAAATTTGGGTTTTCATCCCCCACAAAAGGCTATAGAAACTCTTTATCTTTATCCAAAATTGATCTGATGGAAAATAAAACCGTGTTAAAACCTGATTCCCTTTATAAGATTTCACATGAAGTGGTTTTCTTTAGATATACATCTCTTCCCAATCATGGGTTCATAAATATTAATTTTTGGGAAAGATATATGATATTATATGCCAATTATAGTGATATTTTTCATGTGTTGGTGTTATTAAATGATATATAGGGTAGTGTTTTAGATATTCAACTAGGTTTAGTTGAAGAATTCAAATAGTTATTCGTTTTCATCATAATTCTTGAGGTAGGTGGATTCACTCTCCACTACTCTAGCTAGAGCTAGATGGACTGGTTTCAAATTTTATTTTTTCATAAAATTGATTTTAAAATTGTTATGAATTTCTCTATGGAAACTCCATTTAGTGGTGATTTTTGTAAATAAGGAAATTAGATGTTTTGTTGAAAAGTGAAGGTAAAAACTTGTTTTAAAATGGATATCTTGTTTTCATGAATGGAAGAGTGTTTTTAATAAAAATTAATTTTTATTTAAATGGTTTTGAAAATTTTGTGTTGGCATGTGGTTGGATTAATTTGTTATGTATGATTTCAATGGGATGTATATATTTCCTAAAGAACCACATTCAAAGGGATAGGTTACATATATTGAGATTCATCATAAATGGAATCCCCATGATTATGTGGTTGTGTGGTTGAGTGTGTGTGTTGTCATGTGAAAAATAATGTTTTTTTCAAAATAAATATGGAGAATTAGTTGAATGACTATTTTGGATTCTTTATTTAGGAATCGGTTTTGTTTTTGGAACACTATTTTTCTCTAGAATTTTTTAATATTCTGAAAATAGTTATTTCAATTGTTCTATATAATATTTTATAAAAATTTTCTCACATGTTCAATCCTTTTGGAATGAGTTTTGTGGTCATTTGGTGAAAACCTATTGAGTTTCATTACTCAGCCCATATTTGGCACATTTGTTCTTTTACATTTATTTTTTATTACGACATAATTAAATGTAAAGTATCACAAATCATTATTAGGGATCTATGATACTTGAGTATAGATGATGGAGTTGGAAGTTGGATCATGTTGGTAGTTTAAATCATGGTTTCATTAGGGTCCTTGAGTTTTTTAGCTTAGTCGTCCACTTTGTAGTTGATGTTGATATTGGTTTACACATGGTACTCTAAAATAGTAGGTTTGATTTGTTATACATTGAGTTTTCTTAAAATGCTATCATGCATCATATGGTGGTTTTTGTAATGGTATTTCTGGTTATAGTTGGTTTACTTTCAATGGAAAATCGGCACACAATTTATTAAATCACTCGACATTTATTTCCAACCTTTTTCATATTAATGATATCACCTAATTTCAAGTATAAATTTACCCTATAATTAAGCCAACAAGGAGGGGGATGGATGTTACACGTGGTACCAACTTGTTTTGTTCATGAATTACAAATGGTTTTAGTTTGTTTGATCCAAGTTCAACAGTTTTTTAGTCTTGGAGTTCAAATTAATCTTGGTATATTCTGTGTGTTAGGATGGTAAAATGTAATTGGATTATAAGGACTTGAAATGAAAAGTATTCAGTCACATATCTCATACTATTATGTTGAAATTCAAGTTACAATGGAGCAGGGTATAATAATTTTGTTGAAAAACAAATAGGATTTTTAATCTAATTATCATGAATTCTGACAATGACAAGAGAATTACATGCATTTTAGAAATGACGTCCCACTAAGAGTACATATTTCATTATGTGTATTGATTTATGACGTGGGAAAATTTTGTTGAATTTTTTTAAAAAAATTTATTTTTTTAAAATGTGAGATTTTAGAAAGGGTGTGGTTGTCGTATTTTAATAATGGACCAATTTTTTATTGTATATAGTAATTTTAAAAAAAATTATTTAAAAAGGAATGTGTTTATTTGTGGAAAGAAATGTTGAGATAGTTATGAAGTGTTATAATTTTAATTTTATAAGACTTCAGTTCATAGAGAGTGAAACATATTGATTTTTTTTGTGTTTTATGAAATGTAACCTGGTCGGTGTAGAAGAATCCAAATAGAGGAAGATGCTAAGAATTTTGTTTCACGTGAGGCATAAGTAAACAAAAAACGTGTTCAGAGTATAGTCTAGAATATGGATAGAGGTAATATGAGGAATAAACCAATACAATTGGATCATTCTATTCAGTTCTAGAAGTAAAATTCTCCCATCATTAGGCTTATTTACTAATAGAGAAGTCATATGTGTGGATGAATAGTATTCATCAAAATTCTAACATTATAGGTATATCAATAGAGTTTAATGTCATTTTTTTATGTACATGTTGGACATTATTTCACATCAGTGGTGGGATTTAGCATTTTAGGATAAATTACACCATAGCCATACATGGGACAATTTTGATGAATTGTTCAACAAACAATTATATCATCATATGTTCAGTATTGTAATAATTACATTCTGTTTTAGCTTGATGTAGGATAACCTAGTGGTGACTGAGTATGCGGTTATATTTATGAATTTATTTCACATTGACCTTAAAATTATTAAATTTCAGCCCCTAAAAGAACAAATTTATTAATCAGGGATGAGGAAAGAGATTTTTTCAAATAATGCCATGATTTAAATATCATATTATACAGTTATGGTAAATAAAAAGAAGGTGGAATAATGAGACATGTCTAGAGCTACTACTGGAGGGAGCAAGTTGGAATCTATATGAAATGGTGGGAACTCTAATTATTGGATAAAATAAGAGTCCCACCTATTGCCAAAGTTGTGGGATGTCTTAGAATAAGATGAAGGGACTAGTAAATAGTAATCCAAAACCTAATATAATGATAAAAGGTTTCCCATGTTTTTATTTGGATAGATTGAGATGATATTGTATAGAACTACCTATAGAATGTTTCAATTTCAATCAGATGGGGACTATTTACTGATATTGTCATACTTCTCCAATTTTAGTTGTTTCGGAAACCTCTCATATGTCGTAGACATCATATGATTCTATGGGGAGAGGGCAAAAGAATACCACTCATTAACATGACTGATATATCAATAATGATTCCTTAAAGACCATAACACCATAGGTAGTTCAATGTCATTCGGGAAATAATAGAAAACCTGTAGTGATTAAACAATTATATAGAGGTGACAAATTTAGTGTGGATGATCAATTTGGACAATTAATTGAAGAAGGTATAATTATTTTAAAATATATTATTATGAAATCTTATTTTCATCAATGTATATGATTAATTTATTCTTTATTGTGCTCTTGATTTTCTAGGTTGAAATGTTGAGATAATGCAATCTGTTTTGAAACTTCTAAATTTTCATAGTCAAATATAATTTCGATCCTTTTTGTGCGAATCAGGATCCATAGAAATTGATATAGTTGAGTTGATATGGGATAAATCTATTCTCTAAATGGATGTTTATGAAATAATAATGGGTATGGAGTGGTCCATAATGTTCAAGGCACACATTGACTATTATAACTGATGGGTTACTTTCCTGACTTATGATGGTCTTGAAAATATCTTTAATGGGGACACGAATTCAAAGGAGGGTGTGAAAATATTTTTATCATCAATGGTGAGAACGATATCTTTCCAATTTGAATCAATGAATTTGGAATCAATGGAATAAATTGAGAATTGTAGTTTTCCAGTGGTTGTTAGTCAATTCTATTATTCTTTTCCAAAAAATTTCTCTGGGATTATACCCACAAGAGAAGTGGAGTTTATGATTGATCTCCATTCAGGGACTAGACCTATTTATGTTCCATATTTATAGTTTTCAGAGATAGAATTATGGGAATTTAATGTTTAGTTAGAAGAGATGGAAAGAGAAGGGTTCAATCAGCTGAGCATGCCACTATAGGAAGCACTGATCTTGTTTAATGAAAAAGGTAGATAGAACTCTCTTGTTTTTTTATCATTATTTAAAACATGTTACGATAATGTATCTGTATCCACTTACATACATTCAATAGTAGGTTTAGATGGAGGATATTCAAAAAATAGCATTCTAGAGTTGTTGTGTCCATTAAAAGTACCTTGTAATGCCTTTTGAAATTAGGAATTAACAATATGTCTTTTTTTGGAATTGGTGAATCAGATATTTCAATGATATTTTGATTCTTTTATAACAGTGTTTGTGGATAACATATTTTTTAATTGAAGGACAATTGATGTGCATGATTACAACTTTCAAATAGTGTTATGGATATTTTAGGGTCATCGATTGTTCACTAACAATTAAAAGTGCAATTTTTGGTTACAAGATGTACTTTTATAGGGCTATAGGGTCTCTAAAAGAGGTGATTCTTTTGATCCAGATAAGATATAAGATTTTATTTATTGGAAACCAGCAAAGTTTGTCTCCAAGATATATTGTTTACATGGAATGGATGGTTATTACCGAAATTTAATATATTATTTCTCATTCCTAGAATCACCAATGATATCATAGACCAAAAATAATGTATCATTTCCATAAAATGATGAGTTTCAGATTAATTTTAAAGAGCATTGGGATATCCTTACATTATCACTAATAATTATTTTCCTAGAATCATGGCATGGGTATGTTGTGTATTTTGATTATTTACTATCTAGGTTGGGGTGTTTTTCATGTAGAGAGATCATGTTTTTTATTGGGGATAAATGTTTTTATGATTTATTGGAAAGGACTACCCAAAACATAATTTGGAGTCAAATTTTGTAGTCCATGATTTAAATACTTGGTTACATTAACTCTAGGGAGAGAAACTTATAGTGTTATGGATCCCAAAGGTCTGAAGCATACTTTATCAATAAGATATATAAATATAAGTCAAATAAGATGGATTTAGTATCTCCAAATGTGAAAATTTAATGTGACAAATACAATGGGTAATGAAAATTCATTGGTGGATATGTTAAGAATAAATTCATATGCTAAATTGGGAAAGGAATCATTTGATTAGAGGTAGTTGATGTCCACAATAGAATACATGCACATGGAATGAGATGATCAAGGTAATGCTGCAATATTCTTTCTAATTAATTTTGTTTCTTTTTGGATGAAATAGTTAAATAGAAACAAAAATATTTTTCATAATGTGTGTTTAAAAGTTCAAATCACAATGGTGGATAAAATATTTAAGTATGGAATCTTGAGGGAATTTTGTTTTTGTGGTTTCAAAATTGGAATGCCATGCATATGTGTTTTCAAGAAGAACTTCTTAATTCTCACCAACACTCAATATAGGTTGTTCATAATGGAAATCTAATGATATATAACGCATTTAACTAATTTTTTTTGTGGGTAAGTATGGAATGAAATGTATAAGAGTTTGCATCAAGATTATTATCTTGATACAATGGTAAGTTTGAACATCATAAACTATAAGTTATGTTGAAATCCTAAACTATTACTATTTGGAAGAGGGAATAAATATTTATGGATTTTGTAATAGGTCTCCCAATGGTTGTTTTGAAAGATGATTCCATACATGATATAGTGGGTTGATACATAAATTTGTCCCATTTTATCCCTATTCATAAATCTCATACGTGGGAGGATGTGTCTAAAATCTATATATGAGAAGTGTTAAAGAGGTATGAAGTAATAGTATCAATATTTTCAGACATAGATTTCAGATTTATTTCATGTATCTATAAATAATTATATAAATACCTTGGGACTCAGCTGACCATAAGTATGGGAAATCATCTTCAGATAAATGGTAAATCCAAAATTTTAATTCAAATGTTAGAAGTTGTGTTGTGGGTTTGTGTAATGGATTTGTGTGGATCATGGAAAGAGTATGTAACCTAACTAGAGTTCTTATGTAAAAATAAAACTAAGTCATCAATATATATGTATCTTTTTTAATCATTTTATGAGCATCCTTTTCATTCTCCACTATATTGGGTGTAAACTGTTGAGAATTCACTGGTTGGGCCGAACATTGTAAAGGAGACAATTGAGAAGATTCAGTTGATTAACAATTTGATTTAGTTGGCTTATAGATGTTAGAAATAATATTAGGATCATCTTTGATGGTTGTTGTCATTCTAGGTGAGTGATTATTTGTTCTTGAGAGTCTATACAAGGATTAGGAATCATTGTTTTTGATGTAGGGAATGTTATATCCTTGATAAATAGAAAATTTTGAGATACAGGAAACCATTGGAGAGTTGTAATATTAGTTGTAATTTACCCCATGGTTTAGTTTAGTGCATAATGTGTTTCATTTATTTCAGTTGAAAAAGTATCAGCCTGATCTTGACCATGTGATTTATTGGGATCATATTGATCTTTAGCCAAACGATTCATTGGTACATATTTCATTACTGATTTTGGGTAGAAAATAGATAGTCTTTCATGGTAAAAGAATTAATAGAGTTCAGTTTTAGTGGAAACAAGGTTATATTTTAAAAGATACATTATATTAGGATAAAGAATGTTTTTACCAATAGAACGAACTATATCAGGATAATGATGGTTTTATAGATTCTTGGGATGGAAATTCTTGTGGTGGGGAGAATGTAGAACCCAATGGTAAATGTAAGTTACTATTAATTTATGTATTTTGAGTATGTAAAGTGTTTAGGAAATGATTTTTTGGGGTTGATATCTTTTGTGTTATTTTTGGGATTTTATAAGAGTGCATGGTTTGAGCATGTTTATTAGAAACTGTGAATCTCATAAAGGAAACTGTTTATGTTGAATCATTGACTTTTGGGAAGAATTTGGATTAGGTAAATGGTTTATCTAAACTGTGTGGCCACCATGGAGTAACCAAGATAATTGTAAGGAGAAAATTTTGGTTGGGGAATTTTTTTCCTAATCACACTATCCAACCATGAGGCGGTGTTTAGAGACAAAAATATATTCATGGTTGGAGTAATTTTTTTATAACCTTTAGATTAGCTGTGTATAGATAATAAAACAATTCCTTAAAAAGTTGATATCATGCTTTTCCCCACAAAGAATCTCTTCTTTCACTATATTTCTTCATACCTTAGATTGATTCCTCCAAATGGTTGTAGAGACTCTCCCTTTTGATCCCAAATTGATCTGGAGGTAAATCCCAGTGCATTGAATCCCAATTACCTTGCTAAGTATTCATTATAATAGTGTTTCCTTATTTATATATTTTTTTATGTCTTTGATTCATAGAAATAGTTCTATATGTATAGATATAAGATAGTATATTCTAATCATGGTGAGATATAGATATTTTGATACTTGTAAATGATATCTATGAATTTTTTTATAAATTCAACCTGATGTTTTTGAATAATTTTTTTGTTCTTATTTTATATCCTAATTCATGAGGTAGTTTTCTTCAATATAAAATCATGTATTTATAATTATAAGGATTGAATTCATATTGTATGTTTTATTGAGATTGATTTTTAAATTTTCGTGAATTTCTTGAGTGAATCTCTCTGTGGTGACCTTTTATGTAATTTTACAAATTTTATGTTTTGGTGGAATCTTAAAGTAGTGACTTGACATTAAAATGATTATTTTAAAAAGGGTTTTATTTTTGATGAATGGAAATGGGTTTTTAATAAAGGGTTTGATTTTTCATGTTGTTGGCCAATTTGGATATGTGTGAGTTAAATGGGATGGATATTGGTCAAGAATTACAACCATAAAAGTACCAAGTTGTGGACATTATGCTCAAATATCAATAATAACCCCAAGGGTTTGTGGATTTGGGGATGAGTGTCTATGTTTTGATCTCTTATATATAATGGGTTATTTTAAATGATTATTTCGAATTTTTGAATGAATTTATTTTTTTATTTCTTGGAAATTTTTTTTATTCGAGGAAGAAAATTATTCTATGGAAATTGTTTTAAATTATAAAATAAGTTTCATTCAATTGTTTTATATAAATATTTTTATAGAACTTTTCTGATATAATCTATCCTAGAGGCGTGTGTATGGAATTCGTTTTTGGAAAACCTACTTTGTTTCATTATTCACCCATGTTTTAGATCCTTGATTCTATTGCATTTTTTGTTTATTGTGACATAGGTAATGTTTATTAATCAATCTTCTTTAGTGGTGATTCATGATCCGTTGTTTTGGATGATGGATTTGTAGCACAGTGATTGTTGGGATTCTAAATGATGGTGTCTTTAGAATCTTTGTTTTTTGTTTTCTAAGTATTCTTCTTGGTAGTTGGTGTTGATCTTGGCTTGTTCTTGGTAATATTATAAAATTTTTTTTATTTGTTATACATTGAGCCATATCACAAAAAAATCACACATCATATATTTATTTATATTATCATATATTTCATTATACTAGTTTTATTTTCAGGGGAAAATATTCCCCCAATTATATTGAATCCCATAGCATTTATTACCTTCTGTTGGCATCTTGGGGATATCGTCCTCAGCCTAGTTTCAATTCCACCATGACTCAAGAAAATGAGGAGGGGCAAGTTGTTATAATATATTATTGTAATAAAACCCCTTTTATTTTTATGTGTTTCCCTATGATGAAGTGATGAATGTTTTGTTTTATTTTTGAAAATATATATGTCATTCATTATGTGATGGGTGGGCCATGAAATTTTTCACCCTCTACTTCATTGGGTAATGAAGGATATATCATAGTATAAGAAGGAATGGAATTGGGAGTTAAAATAACTTACTAAGGGGCTTTATGAACTATGATAATCGTTGGAGTGATCCATAGACAAGGGTATATTGGAATGGGGAGTAGAACCCATCCACTCTAATAGACTTAGGAGTGAACATTGACGAATGATATGATAGAATGAATAGTGAACCTAGTAAATTATGATTACCATTGTAGTGATCCATGACCAAGAATATGATTTTATATGCTTATATATATTCCAAATACCTATTTTTTATTACTATGGTATGTTTTCATGGATCATGATTGATTATTAATGATAACACACTCTTATGTATTATGTATTTTGATTGGAAAAATTGTACTCCATGATTCATGATAATGATCTTTGACTGATTATGTATGATTATTACAAGTTATGAGCATTTTCTTATACACATATGGCTATCTTATCATTTCATATTATAATTTATTTATATATCTTATGTCTTCCATTAATAAGAATATAATCAAAACCATTCTTATGTTATCTCTCCCTTGTTTATGAAGATTGTTTTCATTATGGTATTTGAAATATGGGTATAATTTGAGAAGAACATTATGTGAGACATTGGAGATCATTCATGATATAAGTTGTTTACATATATAGTATCTAGGTTTACTAATCATTTTACATTTCTGGGATATATAATATTATTAGATGTAGTGAATATTCATATAAAAGTATGTAATATTTATGTATGAATTATGTGAGTCATTACAATAACAAATGAATATCATTTGATATTAAAATTATTAAATATAAAAATGTACATTAGAAACCTCAAACCCAGGAAATTATTTTTATTTAAAGAATAAAACTTGTATAAAAATTGAAGAACATGCAAATATCATTGTAATTTGTATGTTTTTGTATTCATTAATTTCTGTATGATGAATACGCCCTAGAAGATACCATCTGGTTCCTGTAATTAAATTTTATCCAATGGTTGATAGAATAACCTGAATTTCAGGTGTTACCCTTTTTGCATCCATGAAATTATATCATATAGCGAGTAAATTGAATAAAAATATGGACAAAGGATTTTATATTCTCAATAATAGGAAGTCTCTAGAATTGACAATACCCTAATATCTAGATTATATTAATAGATATTCTGAAACTATCTCATTTCATTAAATGACTAAAAACTAAATTTTTATTATAAGAAATGAATTCGTGTGAAAAACATCATATACGAGGCCCTAAAATGATAGTCTCCATGTCATAAAAATAAGTTGTTGTTAAGGTATTATATTTTATATTGTATTAACATTGATTTTCTATGTGATTCAATTATCTTTTTCTAATTCAGAAGTGTTTGAGGAGATTATGTTCTAAATATTCCAATGGTACGTACTGTGAACATTCCCTCCTAGGGGATAGGTTTTATTATTCATTTGTGTACATGGAAATCATAGGGATTTCACACTACATAATGGTGTAGAAAAGATTCATGATTTTGGGTTTTGTTAATTCATGTTGTAAAAGGGGATTTAATTACATGAAATATTTTAGAGAAGGTATTCATTAAACTAAACATGTGTTCACAACATTATTGGGTCTACCAAATTTCTAATTGAATAATGTTAAAATTTCTCCATCTAATATTGTAAAGGGTGTCCCCCCATTTATTCATCTGTCTTTAGTCAAGCTAAGTAACATGAAATGGTTTCTCCTCCTTCCTCATTTAGATATATTACCTCCTCCCTTAATTTTTAGTGGATTTATTCTAGTTTTCCCCATGATACTTTTTGAATTATATTTCATCCTCCATATTTCAATTGATTCCATTTCCTCCAAACCCATATAGGTATACCGGGTTCATATTTAAGGTTTTTGGTTGATTATTCATGTATGTTTTTTAGGGCCTTATTTAAGATCCCTCAAATTTATCACAACATATGGAGTAAAAGGTGATGGATTCCAACTTGATTGTTGTCGAATCAGGGTAGTTTTTTCTTCATTTTCATCAATTGATATTTCATTTGTAATAATATATTTATTAAATATATATTTTTAATGTTTTAACTATATGTGATCATCAACGATATATCTAAATATTTTTTGGAAAGGATTATCACCAATAATATATAATATTTTCAGGGGGATTTGGTTCCCCCATATATTTTTTAAAAACATTAATATGTTTATGAAATAACATTAATTTTAAATTCTCAATTTAATAGGGAATTACTGTCACTTTACCCCATTTTGAACAATAAATAGATTCATAAATTTATGTTTTGATCTTTTATTTGTTCTAATTAAAAATTTATTAAAACTTAAATTAAATAATTTTAAAATGAATTTTGATTAACTATTTTTATAATTTATTGCTGAATGTATTCTAATGTAATTACATTAAATAATATTTTCAACAAATATTTCAAATTAATAAAAATAACATGGCATCTAGAGTCTATTTTATTGATGTCATATTTTGATTTTGTTTTATTTTTTTTCAACTAATATTGGTTTGTCTGACCCTCATGAGCTCCATATTGATCATTGATCCATGAGAGAAGGATTTTTTATTAATGATATATGGATATTATTCCATGGGGAATCATTATTGTTATAATTAACATGAATTTTATCTGAAAGGAATTATTATCTCATAAGGGTGTAGAAGGTGAGACATGAATTACTAATTTCGATTTATAAGTGCATGTGAATTTTTGACCTAATATTAATTAAAATACATGGGGATACAATGAATTATAGTGAGGGATAATTGAATATTACTATATATTTATGGGTGGAAAAATAATATCCCTTATGATCTAGGAGATCATAGGATGCATGCAAATGATGAGGGTTGTTGAGAGAAACTAGTTCATTACAGACTTTGGAAAGCATTAACAAGTTAACTGATGATTTAAAATCAAGATTATATAGTGTCACCTCATGTTATGATTAATAATATTTCATATTTACTTAATGATTCCTATTATGAAAATTACCTAATTTTTTTCCCCTTATTTTATAAGCCCACAGAGAACCATTTCTTCCCTTTTATTACACTCTTCAAATTATGACATGGTTATATGGTGTTTTTATCTTAAAATTATTTCAAATGGTTGTTTCCATAAAATTATTTAGTTTTTTTTTCAAAGGGGATGTTTTTAAAATGACATTTAATGTAGTTTTAAATGGAAATATTCTAACAAAAAATAAAATAACAAAAAAATTTCTGTGCGGTTATTTTAATTTCAATGAAACGAATGAAAATATTGTAAAATATATCAATAATGATATAATATTATAAATAAAAATTTATACAAAAGAAAATATTATTTTATAATGAAATTAGAACTAGCCTAATTGAATTTGGAATTGGAAAAAAATCACAAATTGCATAGTGATATCCAACTAGGATTTGTTTTTCTCACACTCTGTATACACTATTTAGGCTATATATCAAATATGGTTTTCTTTTTGGTGTCATGGATTGATTATTTAATTTTTGTAAAATGGATAATTATAATATTCATAATTGTCGGACTAGGATTTTGTGTGTGACCAAGGGTGAAATGAAGATCGTGGATGTGTCTTGGGTGTATTTTTTCCTGATGTACGAGTATCAACTTAAAAAGGCCTTTTTTAGTTGGTAGTTATTATTCAATTATGTTATGTTTTTTATTAGTTTGTTGATATTTTAATGGTTGTTTATTTATTTATTTGTAATATACCCTAATATTAGTTTTTATACTAGATATGTTTGTTTTATAATTTGTCAAAATCATTTCAATTGACTATTTTCTGAGACCCTTTTACTAGTTTCCATCCTACAAATATCAAGAATGCACATCGGGTTTATCCACTACCTACTCAGGTTTATATTAGATTGAAGAACCAAGTCAGTTTTGGAAAAAATGGAATCGGAGAATTCCCTTTTCCTATTTGGTGTTTTTCAAGATAGAATGAATTATAGGAATATCACTTGTTCTAGATATAAATTTGTGATAGAGGGACTCATAAGATGTTACCCATTCATATCCTCATGTTTCCATAGGTTTTAGATATTTTACTCATTGTTTTAATTTTAATTTTATATATATTTGATTCATTTTGATATGTTGTGATGATGTTTTAACCCCAAATTAGTATATTAGTGATTTGGAGGTTTATATTTTGTTTCAAAGGTGAACATGGTGAGAGAAACATGGATGACCAGTTATCTCAAATGTATTAATGATATGTGTGGATCCCCTATAGATATTTTTCGAACTATCATGGATATTGTTACACATTTGAACCATGGTTTACATTCCCATGCATCCAAACCATGAAATGTAATATTTTCTCTTAATAATGGATATTTTTCTTCTATGGATTTTTAATATATTCAAAATTTTCTTCACAATCAGTTATACATTATGTAATGGAATTTTTATAGTGAATTATTGATATTGAGTGTTTTTCGACGTAAGTTTTTATTGGAATCATGGATTTTCCATTAGGGGTATTATTTAATTCATTTAGAAAACATTTTTTGAGATATATGTAGATATTTTACATGTTATTTTTATATAAACTCATTTTATAATGGTTGTTGTAGAATTATTTGTTTCTAATTAAAGGATGGTCGATAATTTTAAAAAAATGTATTGAAATTAAATGGTTTTTTCTTTTAAATAAGGACAAATGATTTCATGTGTGTGAAAATTTTATTTAATTGAATGTTTGTAATTCTTGAATGATATAATTTTAATATTAATGTTTTTAAATAATATTCTATTTATAGTTTTTCAAAATAATTCAATTTTAAAATAGTGTTTATTTTGATATTTTATAATGAAAAATTTCGTTGCGATTCATAGGATTTTTTGTTTCATATTTAATCATATAAAATATTTTGAACTTGATTTTGTTTTAAAACAATTGTTGGAAAATGATTTATCATGGGATAAATTATTATTAGATGATTCAATTTTTTGGATGATTTGGTTAGGAAAACTGGGTAATTTTTAATGTGTTTGATTGAATGAAGGCATTTATGTAGTTTTTTATTGATTATGAGAATATTTTTTTCCTAATTAGAAGAATGACTAGTGAGGATCATGTATCATTTTATCATCTAAATTCCACCCAAAATGGTATTTGTGAAATATGGGGTATTAATCTATTTTATGTTTCATCCTCTTAGATGATGACTCTACCCTGGCATGGTATAGATTGGTAGAGCCGAAATCGATAGGCCTACTTTTTTTATATTGATTATCTCAAATTGGTTTCATCTATTTTTTGGTGTTTGAGGATTCTTGTCGTAGTAGAAATATGGTCGGGGTTTTGCGTAGCAGACCACTTTTGTAATTGAATACACTAGTTTTTGTGTGTTGTTGTTTGTTTGGGAGGATTAATTTTTGATTTCTCTTAAATATTTATTATATTATATTTTGTTTATGGTAATTAGTTGTGGATTTACATGTGAGTGTTTTTTATATTATAAATGGTGTAAGGATTTTTGATATTGTACTTTTTAATTGTTTTGGGTTTCTTTCTCTTGAGGATTTCAGTGTTTTATTATACTATTTGATTTTTTGAGATCAGATTACTAATGGGATGTTATTTGGTGAATTTTGGGCTAGTACTAGTGAAAAAATGGATAAAAATTAAATTATATAAGTTGATACATTGATAGTGTAATCTATGGTTGATTCATTGTGGGATAATCCATGATTTATTTCATAGTTTACATTTAATGTATTGTGACCTGACATTTATACCCATTTTGATTATAGTTTTGGAATTCTTGGGATATGTTCCTCATGTGTTTTTTGGGGTATAACATTTGTTTTCTTGGAGGTGGATATTTTTTTTGGATGTTGAGGACCCTATAGGGATTTTCTAGGATCGAGAGTCTTTTATATTTTTTATATCAGGTTTGGTGAAATTGGGTTACATTTCTTAAATTATTTGAGATACATTCATGGGGATTATATTTTTCTGGTAGTTTATTCTAATATTTCCACACCATTTAGATAATTTTTAAATAGTGGGGATACCTATTCTCTATATCCATCCATATTTAACCATTGTTATGAAATTGTAGTTTCTTTTTTCGTTGAGAAAATCAGGTGTTCTATGAATTTAATTTAATGGTTCATGGAAATATTTCATGTTCATGTTTTCCATATTTAAAATCACTTATTATACTTTAACCCCCTAAAAAACCCAAGTGAATTTTTAGGACAATACCTTCATTTCTCATCTACATTTTCACGAAATTATATGGTTTAAAAGTTGCATGGTGGGGATATTTTTCAAACCCACATGTTTATCTTGTTGTATTATATTTTATTTTGGGTTACTATTGAGTTCTTCGGTGATTTGGTTTTTTTGGTATGGCCATACAATATATATGTATAAACCTTCACCAATTTTATGTGGGAACCATAAGAACATTCCCTGAATCATCACTCTAAATAGACCATTGTTCCCATAAATAGATTTTTATATTGTGGACCAAGATTTAGTTGAAATAATATTTTTTATTTTTTGAGATAGAAATTGAAAAAACTAAAAAAATCAATTTCATATGGATTTAAATAGTGGAGGAAAAGAGTGTCTTCTATTTAAAATTATACCCCTTCTAGAAGAATTTACTCGACTATAGAGAAATAAAAGTTTTGATCACATTGTGTTTCCTTAGAGTCCAGAATGTCTGAAACTGCATTAAATTCATGCAATGTATATGGAATATAGATGTCATTGTTATCTAATATATTTCACCTTTTAATGATATATTTAACTGACAAGGGGATGATATCTTTTCAAAGAAATGCGTCATGAATAGTCATGGAATAATTCTAGACTTCTCGACAGTTGTTGATCCCCGTTTTACATACACAAAATAGCATGACCAATGAATGAGATTTGTATTGGAGGGAGTCACCTCTTCTAATGTAAGTATAAAAGGCCAAAATAAGTGAACCGTGCATGTCCCTTATCACCCATCCACCATGAATAATATTGATATGGAATTACATATCATTGTCGAGTTATAATCCATGATGAGGATGTTTCCACCAATCCCCCCGCCCTTAAACTAGACAAGAGGCCATTTTGGGGTAGGAAGAAGAGATGAAGAGAGGATTGAGGTAGGGGATGACTTCAAGATAATTCTCAATCAACAAAAAACCAAACAATGGTTCTTGGTATTGAAACGGTCATATGTTCTGGTTATAGTTGTTTTCATAAGCCACATGACATTTACTAAGGACCAAATTCAATACATTCTCACCACAATAATAATAGATCTTTCCTTTATTTAAAGACCATAATTTTCCACACATTGAAACCATCATTGGCGGAAGGCCTTTTAAGTTACATCTTTCTCTGATCACATTTTGAATCTCCCAAACACATTCCACATCACTAAATCCAAATATATTTCCATAAAAAGGTGTCGAATTGTCAGAATCTTTGGTTCCCTACCAAAATGTCATCTAGAGTCCAGGTTGACACCCAAATTTTGAACATTCTCCTCTATTGGAAGGGCCATGTTCCTAGATCACTATACAAAAATGCTCAATTATTTTGGGATCTGTGTAAATCACAATGTGTCACCCTCTGCATCTTGTTCAGCTGGTTCAACTTATAATATATGAATGGAATTTGATGATAACATTCATGATGAGGAACTTTGGAAGAGACATTTATCCAAATAATTAATTAAAACAATACTATTAAATACATCATACTGATTCTATGAAAGTGTTGAATTAATGAATCTAGAGTGATAGATAGCCTCTCTAAACATGATGACCAGAGCTCTACAACTCAGAAAATTATGTTTCACCACTAACCCATTATCATATCAGTATTTGATGTCACCCTTAATGATAATCCATCAAGTGTGCTAGAGGGAGTTTATATAATAATGATGGATTTTTCTAATTGTCAAATGACTTTCTATGAGATCACAACATTCCTATATTTTTTCTGTAAGTTCCTGCCCCATAGGGACTTCCCCATGATTATCTCACATGAAATCCTTGCATTAAATCCCCTAATAGTCACATCTATGTTTTTTTAGATTGATACTAAAATTGGAAAATGGCCATGATGACCACTTCCATGACAACCAATGGTGTTTAACATCCATTTTTTCCTATATGAAAGAAAAAATCATACATTCCATTTTGGATATCATCATTTTTTTCACTTTTAGAAGGTTTAATTCATGCATGTGTAATGAAGAAAGGACACTGTTAATAAGGGTGATATGACTTCTGATGGAAAAAATCTTTTTCTTCTTGTTCAAGATGTAGCCCCTAATTGAGACATTTATCCAATCAAAGTGAGGGATGCATATATTTTTGGGAGGCACTAAGTTACCCTTAAACTCATTTTTAAAATATCCTCCCATCATTTATAGCCCTCCTTATATGGTCTTTATCCTTATGTCTGAGCCTTTTTTAGGTGTGAAATAATTAAATTTATTTCAATCTATAACTTTCCCATTCTAGGAAAATTAGTCCTCCAATGTTCCATTGATCTACTAGAATTATCTTCTATTATAATTTATGTGGACGATGGTGTAATCAACAAACATCAGGTTGGAGGTACCACATAAGAAATGCCTATTTCGATAAGTGAAAATTCTTCTTGATATGAGATGCAGTTTAATCTATTAGATCAACACATTCTGTGTAAAAATGAACTATTAAGGGGAAATAGGATCACATTTTCTTTGTCCCCAAACTTGGTTGAAGATGACTAATTGTTTACCCAATTATAAAATGAAAAGCCAAACCGAGATGAAATACCAAAAAAAGGTTTGTGACCCATTTGGATAACCCTATGTTGGATGGGACACATAAAAAGAAACCTCACTTGAACCTTTCAAAATACATATTAATATCCAACATGATAGAGACATTATTCCCAAAGGCGTTCTTGATAATCACATTGATGATCTATTTAGATAAGTCTATTCTTTGTGGGTCAAATGGCCTATATAGACCCGTGTTTTTCTTCAACAATCTATTTTAGAACAAAAGATACAATTCTCATTTTGGGGATGGTTAATTACACATTATACGATATTTTACACATAGTTTTTGGATAGTAAAGTAGTACGGATTGAGGTTATTTAAAATTGGATATCATAACTATTATTTTGGAACATGCAAACTGATGATGGGAACTACCATTGATAAAATCCTGTAGTTTTCTATTCATATACCTCTTCATTATATCTTAAGAGAGACATTATAAAGACTCTGGGATACCATCTAGACCTTAGGGAATTTCTACATGAGGATACCATAAAACATTGTGAACCTACATTCATCTGGGATAGCTTTATGTTTCTCATTATCCTACTCTATCACTCTAAAAATAATGGCATCAAATATATCAGCTGACTACTTAAGTAATCAACTAGAAACCGAGTATTTGGGGCTTACATGAATGATCAGAAGAGAGCATCATCTATAAAGTCAACCAAATACCAATCATTAGAAAAGGACTCATCCACCATACGAATGTTAGGCCTCATGGTTCGACAATTCAATTTTGTAAAATCATGAAAGAAACATGTGTTGTGTTCACCTTCGTGGAGCCACATGACCCTCAAACTCTATCGAGTTGTAGACTACTATTTCAAAAGAACATTATCCAAGAGAATTTTTTTGTCTCTTAGCTCACCAACAATGACTCATCCCATTAATTCTCAAGCCTCATCCTTAAATGATGAATGTCTAGTCTGATCAACTAAACATAGTAGCAATGGGGTGGGGGGTCCATGGACCATGAATAAATCATTACAACTATCTTCTTGAGTTTAGATTGAATAACGGTCCTTAGGAATCCTTGGAAAGGATTATCCAAATTCTCCCTAAATGAAACATAAATACCTGGTTCCTCCACCCATGCATGGGGAAATGGAAAATGTCTTCTCGAATTGTCCTGAATGAAACAATAATATGTAATTGAATAATGGATATAGAGGCTATGCAGATGATGGGTGATATTTTTGTCTGTAAAGGACTTAAAATCCACATCATTCACTTGAAACTGGTAAAGGGGACACCATGTTTTATGAGATCCTATAAGATTATTTTACCTTGTAAATAGATCTATGATAAACAAGAAATCTTTTTTCTAATAGCTAGCCATGAATTAAAAAAATTATGGATTCATCTCTGGGTAATGGCCTGCAACTTTGTTTATATTATGGAACCACCATGATGTTTAATTCACCTCCAGTCAACCATTTAGAGTAATCTAGGATATAGGGGTGAAGGTCGCAAAAATGACCCTCCCATGCATGGGCATCACATTTGGAATAGACAACCAAAAATAAATAAAAAAAAATCCCCACTGTTCTTTTTGTAGTCAGGAAATGATTGGAAGAGGAAATCAGGTCGATAATGACTAAGGTATTACAAATTATCCATATGTGGGAGTTACGAGGTTCCCATGTAAGAAAACAAGAACCCTAATGAGTATTCTATACACCTTGATTCAATATTAATTTTTCTTTTGTTCAAGTAAAATAATTATAGTGATGTGGTAATTATGATGTTTGATACAAATACAATCTGATTTAAATCAGAAACCTATGTTGAGGGATTTACAAACCAGAAAACATATAATTTCATTATTATCAATATCTCTTTATCTCTAGATCTTGTTCTCCATGATTTCATCCCCGCATTCATGGCCTGGTGCTCCCCTAAAATCCCATTTATAAATTGTTGTTAAAAGGGGGGTTTCAAATAGAATGAATTGTTTTTCCAAAAGTGTTATATTTTAAAATGATATTTTCGAATAAGTATTTTTTCCAAAATTTTACCAGTGAAATTATAAAATTGTTATGAGATTTAAATTTAATGAAACTATTTTGGTTTATGAAATTAAATGAAATTTTTTGTGTTAAACCATTAGAGGTTTTAAAAGAAATTGTGTGATTCATGAATTTATTAATTTCCTTTTGGTTTTTGGTTATTAAATGTTTTGTAAATGTTTTTAATGTATTTATTTTTAAATGTCTTTTTGAATATTAATTTCAAATGACTATAAATTACCTAAAATCCCATGTCTAATTTAGAAAATGATTATTTGGAACTATATTTTTCTCAAATAGTGTTGGTGGATGAGACCCTCATGAGGCAGTTTTTGGACTATGATTCCTTTAGAGAATATTATTTATTGATGTTATAAAGATCAAGGAACAATAGTAGTTATTATTATAATATGTAATATGATTGATATGGTTATATTAATATTTCTTATTGGGTTATCAGATGTGAGATGATATTTTTCGATTTTGATTTATTTTTGAATGATATTGATAGAATCACATTGATTCGTACATATATGGATCTTAAAAAGGATAGTGAGTGATTTGAGATTGTTAATATATATTACATATATAATATACTATATCCCCTAAGGTATTGGAAAACATAAGGGATGTACTAATATTGAGGATAGTTGAGATTAATTAGATTGTTATAAATTTTGGAAATCATTAGTTGTCCATATGTTTGTTGCATCCCGAAAATGTCTTCAGTTTCCACATGATATTTTTTAGATTTTATTATGATTTTTTTATGATTCTCTTTAGAGAACCTCCATATTTTATTACCTTTCTTATTAGTATAGATGCAGCGAATTATACCATTTTCATACACTCTTCCTTTGAGGACATAGTTCCATATTAACTTATTTCATTATTAATTCATATGGTAGTTTCATTAAAATATTTCACATGATTCTAAAAAAGTTAGTTTTATAATTTGGATGGGTAATTTATTTTAATTAAATATTTTTGTTAAAAATTAATAAACCAGAGATTTTTTATGTGACTTTTTTATTTAAAAAAATGTAAAGTATTTTATATATAATAATATATGTGACATTTGATTACAAACATCATTTAATGCAAATAGAAAAATAAATTTTATATTATTATAAACATTTATAAATGAATTTTATATTTTAAATACATTGCATTAATTCATTTGGGAGATCCTATATGAAATTATTTTACTCACACACAATATATATAATTTGATGTATGCAGTTGTGATACTTTTCATTCATGTTCCTCGTTATTGGTCTTATGGTTTGGAGTCTCGGTATTTCATATTTTTTCATAGTAATTGTGTAACATTATATTCACTCATTGTCCAATTTATTTTTAGTGTTGGTTGATGGAGGTTTTCTAAGGAGGCTTGGAGGAGTTTGGAGAAGTTCAGTTGAAAAAAGTTGCATGTAGGGGGATTGCATATTAAGAAACTCTATTACATGATGTGAAGTATTATTTTAAGGATTATACAAGATATTCCACAGTGAGAAACCTTTAAGAATATATATAATAAAATTAATAAATAGGTGGTGGGGTTTTTGTTGGAAGTCAAACATAGTTAAATATACGACATAAAATGAAATTACATGTCATGTAATAACCCACTACTGTAACATTTAAAATTTTTCTCCAACCACTTGGGTTATCAAGCCCTACATGTTCAGTGATTCAACATAGACCCTCGGAAACATATCTACCCCTATCTGACATCTTTAGAATTCTTTCATTATGTATTGATTCTTATCCTCTCCCCTTTGACCCATAATGATATGGATTTAATCTAAGGTGTGTTATTTCACATTTTTACAATTTCTAATGTGGTGGTAAATATATTCCTCTCATTATTCCTTCCATGACAATCAGAGTATTATTGAGTAGTCAATTTCTATGCGAATAACATTGAAACCCTTTTTTGGTTGGATTCCCCTTGTTTCTCCTGGTTTTGCATCATGAATATGGGTTTTTAATTATATTTCAATGTGAATTTTTATTGTGTCATCCGAATTGATGATATCAAACAGATTAATTGGAATATATTTGTTGATGGGGTTTGTTTGCATTATTTTACGACATTGATATTGTGTTGTGATCATGTGATTGGTCGGGGATGATGCTGTTCTGAAAATGGTGATCGCTAGTGGCTTTGTTTTCACACTATAAAATTATATAGTGCACCTTTTTTGGTTCATGTTGGACACTTATACATGAAATTCATTGATCCCATATATTATGCTAATGAATAGATTCCCCCATATCAAACTATTTATTTGATAACCCACGAATTAACAAGTTAAAAGAAAAATGGGATGCATTATTAAATCTATTATTTCTACTATGACTTGGCATATGTGGTGATGTGATAACATTTTTTGGTTTTATCTAGTTTGTGTTGTAGTATAGTTGTGAGAAAGATTTTATGATGTAGGATGTATTCAGTGGGGTAATTTATTCTCATGTTGAGATATTGATTTATTGTTGAATGGATGAAAAGCATGGTGTAATGAGGCTACATGAAGATGGTTGTTGTGTGATATGTTGTCGTATGTGATTTTGTGATGGGGTTTGGATCTTTTGGGTCGTGACTTGATTGGGATTAGTTTGAAGAATGATAGAAGCATTTGGTATAGATGATTATAAAAACAATTCCATGAGTAGCTTTCCTAAATCATACCCTTGTATCTAGTGACTGATATACCATGAATGGGTATTATATTTAGAATGAATGGGAATTTGTTTCATCGATATTCACCTTCTAATATGGATTTTTTGGGCTTTCTATTGTGTGTGGTGCATAATAGTTACTTGATAGTTATTGAATGGATAAATTAGTTGTTTAATAATGAATAGAAGTTGTTAAATGGAAATGTTTATAAATATGAATTGGTTATGGCATGTTTTGTGTTTCTGTGCATTTATATTTAGTAGCAAAAAGGATTTGGTGGTATTGGGTTGGTTTTTATGTTTAGAAATCATATGTTGGGTATGAGTGTTTACTGTCATATATATATATATATATGTACTTTTATTTCTCCATGTGATTTCAATATGCAACCCACCCCAGTTTAGCACTATATTTTCGAAACCACCATCATCGTGGGGGAGGGTACCTTTCCCGAACATCCCAGTGGTAGGGTAGAAGGCTGGCCACCTACTGTTCCCTTCTCCCACTTCTAGGAAGTGATAGCCCAAGATTTTTCAGACATGTTGTTGTTTGTGAGGCCCAGTTATGTGAGAGCTAGTTATTATTTTGTATTTTACTTCAGGATGTGGTGAGTTGTTCTTTCCTAGTTAAATTAGGGTTTGATTTTTGGGGGAATAGGTTTATGTGGGTAGGATATGATGTGGTATGTGGACTAAGTGTTTGCAGGAGGGATGTGGTTTGTTTTTTTCCCAGGTGTATGCAGGTGGGATGTGATGTGTTTTGTGGCCTATATTTCTAAGGGCGGGATGTGCTATTGTTATGAGCACCTTGAGTGCATTGGTGGGTTGTGATGTAATACTTTTATAAGAGTTAGAAGTGTGATGAAATTTGTCATCTGTTAATAGAGGCTAATTATAAAGAATGTGGTGTAGGGTAGCATATCATCGATGTGAATTGAATTACATTACATTGGTTGGGTTATTTAGTTATTGTTCCTCAGTGAGGTTGGTTTGGTTTTTATACATACTAGGTTCTATTTGGTTCTTTTTTCCCTCATATAAGAATTCGTATGCTTCTTCAAATGTGCATGGAAGAATTATGTTTTCCTACTGAGCATACATATATGCTCTCCCTGTTGGAACCAAGGCTGCTCATTGATAACAATGGAGGTTGTTTTTTGTTTTCTTTTATGAACATAGATGAATAAGGATATTGTTAAGAATAGTGTCATAAATTTGAGTATCAAAATATTATTGAAGTTGGTGTAGTTTCCTAATGTCTGGAAAATATTTTGGCCTAAAAAATCGGGATTTGATAGTGGTTCATAGCAACGTTATTCAGTGAAGCTGTGTGGAATGCTATGAAGGCATGTAGTACATGGTAAAGGTGTGAATTTCCCTGTGAAGGAATGTGGTGTGCATTAAAGTAGTGAAATATGAGATAAAGGAATGTGGTACATAGTACAGTGTACAGAACTGAAAATGGTTCATAATGACGGTACACGGTGAAGGGACACGTTAAGTGGAATGCTTCCCAAAACAGTTCATAGCGAAGGTAAACGGTGAAGAGATGTCATACAAGGGTGGAAATACATATGGTAGGTGGAAGGTTAATGGTATGTGACAAAAGTTCGTAGTTCAGAGGATTGCAGTACGTGGTGGAGGATAAAAATACCCAAATGGAGTTCAGGTTACAGTGAATATTGTCCCACATAAAAAATTTCGGTAAATCAAATTACTAATACCTACATATTTATGTTGCTATTTATGGAGTAGTAATCCCTTTTTTTAAGGGATGATATTGGAGATTAGAATTTAGGGAAGAAATCTGTTGATGTTTTAAGTGGTTCATGGAGTAGAAGACGGTACATGGAGCATATCATCCACGGAAGGAAAACAGTGTGCAGAATATAGTGTAGTTCATACAAGAAGGTCTCAAAGTATATGGTCGAGCAAGGAAATAATCAGAGAAGGACAGTTCATGGAGGATTTGGATGGTACCCCAAAATATCTAGAATTTACGCATAAACAACTATATTGTACATGGAAATAGCAGCGGTATGTGGAAACAACAGGGGTACACAAAAATAATTGCAGAATGCAGAACACATGAGGAAGCATAAAAATTGACCAAATATGATGTAAAATTTAATTTCCATATCATATAATTTTACAAGAAAAAAAATTACATCTATGGGTGATTACGAGACTTTAACAGAGCATGAATTTACAGTTTAAGATGCATGGACTAATTCTAAACCATTGATGTGACCTTCAAGTCGATAAAATGAGTGAGGATTCTTCCAACACAGTTTAGAAGGGGGGTTAAATGGAATTAGTTTTAGGGACATAGTGTGCTATCTATAAAACCTAGTAATGGCCATTCACCTGGCACCAAGTGACTATGATAAACTCTTATAACCCACTACTTGTGAAGATTAGCTGTTTTTGGTACAACTAGAACACATTCAGCATATGATCCTTGGATGTATCATTTAAAGGAGAACCATGTAAAATTTTTGTGTCATTAATGTGCAAGTGATTTTTTATTTTCTTCATATCATCTTCAGACAAGTTTAATATATTCTACTAACGTGGGAAAAATATCCACCTGTTTAATAGAAAAACCTGACACCTTGATTCTCCCCTCCAATCAAAGGGAGTTCTGGGGTCCTCACACCCAATATATGTAAAAATATTTTCATAATTTTCATAGTTGTAGTGTCACAGGTTTGATTTACTTTTCCTATTTATATGGATACACGAGTACGTGTAACAATTATATTGCAAAACATTCTGGTGGGTTTGTTTTTGGTTTTATTTAATAAATGTCTTACAGTTTTTTTCTGTTTTTTCCATCATATCTTCTACAATTTGTTAAAAAGGGTAATTCATATCATATTGTTACATTTGTATAATCATGGTTCAAGTCACCATCCTAGGTCCTACCAGAGGTAGGACTTGGGGGTCATTATCTCTTTTTATTCATTTCTATCCTACGAGGGGAATCATCTGTGGGAGGGGGTTATGAAGGAATGATATTAGATGTGATGGATGAGTGAAATGATGGATTTAGTGTTAGAATTTTTGGGGATTGCTGGTGTTAGTAGGGAAAAAATATCAGGTGATCATGGTGTGCGACATTGTCTTGGAAAGACTGACTAAGAAACCAGATTTTATGGCCCCCTTGTGAGTTGATGCAAGGGTTCTCAACCTACCTAACAACCATGTGAGTATACATCTTTTTCTTGGTAGAGAACCTAGGAATGGTATATGAATAATAATTTCTTGTGCTATTATTTTAATAGTTTTTTTATAGGAATATTGGATATAATAATAAGTGATTTATAATGAATTTTAAAAAAATATTCAATTCTACTCGGGCATGGGAAATATTTGTTTGCATTTCAACTATTGATCCTAGTCATCATATGTCTATGGCTTGGGTAGTTGAGGCTTAGTAAGATGATCTAGTTAATCTACGGAGGGTTGATTTAGTTGAGTATGATATCCAGTGGAAGTGGACATTGTGTGCATTCTAGCAGCAGGCTTTGGAAATGTACGTCGACAATATTTTGGACATTGAGATAGATAAATTGATAAAGGATCTTAAGATCTCCTTTAGTTTGATCTAATACACGACTGAGTAATGGGATCCTTTTGTAGTTATTCAGATGTAAAGATTCATGTGATAGTGGTTCACTTTATACTTGGGGAAGTGGAAAGAGGTTGAATTTTTATGGGTATATATCAAGAAATAGTTCTGAGTAGAATTCAGTCCATCGACCATGATTGATTAGAAGAGTAAGAAGATACTATCCTATCTGCAAGGGAGTAAGAAAGTGTGGGATATAGGGATCAAGTTCAAGTATATCCTTCTTTGTTTCCCATATATCTTTCTATATGAGGAGTCTCATGTGAGGTGTCTCGAGGAAGCTATCCATCATTCGATCCATTACGCGGTGACTCGTTTTACATTTCCAGCATACATGGAGGTTAAGAAAAATTATAGGTGATTGATAGGAGGCACTCACTATGGGGTATACCATGAGAGGAGATCTATGTGATTTCATTGAGTGTAAATGTTACTAAAAACCTTTATCAGGCACTATGACATTTGATGTTTTCACCAGTAGGGTGTATACCTCAACAATTCATTTTTAGAACATCAGTTCTCCATGCCCATCCTAGGGGATTAGGTCAGAGGTTTTTTACTCTGTGTTGTTCAAATCCATATTCATAATCATTGTCATGCATGTGTTTGAAGGTATTAGGGTGGAGGTGTACAAGTTTATCTTCTACCTCAGTATTTATTTCTAGTGATGCAGATTCAGCACCAGCGACAACAAACTGTTTCTCAATAGAGGGGAGATGATTAGGTTGAGGTTGACCATAGGATGTTCCTAATATGAAAAGGCCACAAACAAGGCCATTTCATGGAGACAGTCATTAGCAGAGTTGTATGGGTGCTTGGCGTGGTCTGTTACAGGTAGCGGAGGTGGCAGTTCTAGTAGGGATAGAGATCTTCAGGGGTACGATCAGTTTGTTTGGTACCATTTCATAGTTTAGTCTAATTGAGGAGACTCACACTCATTTGTTTCGCCCTCTCTATCCCATGCTTCAGAGATAGAAAAATATTTTCTTTACATTCCCATGGTTTTGAGTATGACATTAGGAGGCCATCATAGTAAGTTAGATTTGTTCTAGGTGTGTCGAAAAAATATGGGACCACATCAATTTCATAGGGATATTTTATTACTAAATATGCATTGATACTATGAAATTCTTGGTACTTTCTTATGGTATTTAATTCATTATTTTATCGACTGTTTCTGGAGGAGAGTCATGCTTTCATATATGGATGGCCAGAATACCATTTTCGCTGGAGAGTAGAGTTGTTAGATGTGTATTGGGCAAGTGGAACCCATTCTCTCCTTGATGGCTAATATTTCAGCGAAATCAATTGATGTTAGTAGGATGAAGGTTACCAGGATTGTTTGGAATTTACATATAGTATTACCTAAAGATATTTTGACATTACCCCCATCTACATGATGTCGAGTTTGGGATAGATGTGATGCCTGGTGGTCCTTTAATTTTGATGGCCCCTTATCCTACAACACCTTGTGAGCTGTGGGAGTTGAAAATTCAGTTAGATGTTCTGATGAATAATGGTTTTATCTGGACTAGTGTATCCTTGTGGTGTGCTCTGGGGTTTTTCTCCATGAATTAAGATAGTAGTCCGAGGCTATGTATAGACTAAAAGAGGTTTAATCAAGTAAAAGTAAGGAACCATTAACCTCTTCCAAAGATAGAATATATTTTTTGACCAGCTGAGCAGGGTGAATTTATTTTCCGTGAATGATATGTGGTCTGGATATGACTAGTTGGGAATGAGTGAGAGTAATATCCTAAAGACTACCTTTAGGTGTAGGTAAGGGCACATTGAGTTGGTTTTCATTTCATTCGGTGTTATGAATTCTCTAACTATGTTCCTGGGGTCATGGACTCTATGTTTCCTGAGTTCGCAGATCGGTTTAGCATCGTGTTCATCAATGAAATCATAATCGACTCAAAGATGAATGAGGATAATGGCGAGCATCCCAAAACAATCCTACAAGTTCTTCCATGCCACAAGATTTACGGAATGTTATCCAATTGAAAATTTTGGACATGATATGTTCATTTCCTTAGAAATGTGGTGTCTCAATAGGTTGTGGCAGGAGAACCATAGAATGTTCAAGCATTTGTTTCCTGAAAATTTCCCAAGTGCATTGCTTAATTTCATAGTTTTCTCTCTCTTGTAGGATATAATCATAGGATCATACACAATTTCATTCAAGTTTCTTCATTAATGACTGCTATAACAAAAAAGGACCATGCTTTTGTGTGTAGTGTTTTCTACAATCTATCATTTGGTAAGTTGAAGGGGAATTTTTTTAGTGATCTGGTGATCCCATGTCTCGATGATGTGGAGACGTTTGAGGTGTTTTGTGATTTTTTCATCTGGTTTCAGAATGTGTACTGATGTATGAGTGATTAGTCATTTCATTTTTGTCTATCCAGCAATTTCCCCATGAGAATAACTATTCCACCCATGATCTGGAGTTGGCAGGGGTAGTTTTCAAACTGTTTTGTGGTGGAATACATCATTGGGGAGTGTTTTGGGGTCTTCAAAGATCACAATGATTAATGTATATATTTTCCCAGTGAAATATGAAACTGCGACACTAGAGGTGGATATAGTTTCTTCATGACTATGATTTTGAAATATCCCACAACTTAGTAAAATTAATGTTAAGGATGATGTCTTAAGATGGAAGACATAAAAGGAGTTTGTTCCGGAATCAGAAGATGATTGGGGAGAAATGGATGAGACTGAGGTATTGTACATGGACACAGGAGTGGAAAATAATGGAGGATTTTTGTTTCATGTGATGGTGTGATATTCCCTTATTCATAATGTAGATAAGTCCCAGTTGGGATACTCAGAAGAAAAGGTGTTTCACTATCGTGTTGTCCATGGTGATGATCATAATGGATGGTCCAAGGATAGAAAGAAACATATGTTGTTTAGTAGGATATTGTTATTTCGGTGGTAATGCGTGATAGAGTCCTTTATCAGTTTCATATTTCACCTTTATAGGTACACCTAGGATTTAGTAATATGTACCATGGTATATGTATGTAGTTTTGGTGGCTGGGGTTGATATGGTTTGTGGCAGATTAGGTGGAAATGTGTTTTCCTTCCAACATGTAAAAGATAAGAACCATGTCCCCGATTGTTTGTTACAACCCCTATATGTTTTCAAGTGGAAGTAGGATGAAATCTCAATGGATGTATTCCCAGGGTTACATAGAGCTCAGAGTGGCTATGATTCTATCTTGGTAATAGTGGATCAATTGAAAGAATGGGATCAGTTCATACTGATCAAGGTGTCAGAGAAAGTGGATTCCTTGGTTGAGATTTATGTGGGTGAAGTGGTGTAGTTGCATGGAATTATGAGATCTATGATCTTGGATAGATATGTGAATTTACATCATGTGTCTATAGGGGATTTTAGTATGCTTTTGGAACCCAGCTTATGCCTCAACAGTAACATCCACATTTAGATAGATGGGAAGACAAGAAGGATTATCCAGACTTTGGAAGACATGCTGTGAGAGTGTATTCTCTTCTTCGGTGGATCTTAGGTAGAAAAAATTACATTGGTAGTGTTTTCTAATAACAAATGTTATCCCTCTTCATTTGTAATTAATTCATTTAAATCTTTTATATGAGAAACATTCATTCCCTATTTTGCTGGAAAGATGTTGGGGAGACATCTATTCTTTGTCCCAAATTATTGGAGATCATAACAGAGATGCTTCATCATGTTTGAGGGACTATGAAAGTTGCGTAGGGTTGGTAGATGTCTTATTTCTATCACATTAGGAGTCCCCTAGAGTTTGAGGTTTTGGACCACGTGTTTTGGAGGTTTCCCCTCAACTCGGGTAATGGAGCTTTAGAAGGTGGAGTAATATTTCTCAAAGGTTTGTTGGACAATTTGTGGTGTTGGACGAAGTTGGTGAGGTTTCATAACAGTTGGTTATTACACCACATTTTGAGAAAACCCATGAAGTCTTTAACATCTATAAGATTCATCAGTATCTTCATGATGACTCCCATGTTATTTACAAGGGATATTTTTATTTTTAGAATGATGTGACATTCATAGAGAAACTAGTAGATATACATGATCACTAAGAGATGGTGCTGTGTGGGAGGACCATTTCCTTGGTTTACGTATTTGGGATTCATGGTGGTTAGGAGGAGAGTAATTGGGAGTGATAAATTCATATATGTTCCTTATACCCAGAGTTTTTTTTGTGTTTTTCCTTTCTCTATTTAGTTTCAAACATGATTTTTAATCCAATATTTATAACATGAGTTGGTTTATCTTGGTTTTATAGGTGTGTGGTGTGGTATGTCAAAAATTCATGACATACGAAGAAGGGAGGACCCGATTCTGAATCAAGATGCTTTTGATATGATACAATTGAGGTGGTGTGGGTGTGTCATTGGCTAACTGAGAGGATAGTATCCTGACATAGGGGATGAAATTCCCAAATTCACGTGTTTAGGGGACTGGCGTTCGTCATCCATATTAGTTTTTTGATTGGGGGTTTCATAGGTTGAGACAATTGCATAGTGGTTTTTAGTAGTTTGTTTGTGAGAGAGGAGAATCTTGTATTTCTGGTGGTGAGGATGTGCACTATTTTGTGAATTTTTAGTGTGATGTGTTTGTCTCTTAATAATGTTTGATGTTTGAGGAGATCCTCGATAGGTATCTCAAAGGGTGATTATACATAGCCTTTTTCTATTGGGTTTGTTTTTGGATTCTACAGTGAATGAATCATTTGACTGGTACATGATGTAATTTTTAATGCCCTCATACTCAATTAAATTTCCTATTTTGGTTGTTAGAGGTGTTTAGTGGAGGTTCATAGGTTTTTGGGGAATTTAGGTTGAAAAAATATGGAATTAGGGGGATTACACATCATGCAATCCTATTACACAACATGAAGATTTGTTTCTAGGATTGTACATGCTTGTTCATAGTGCGCAAAGTTTTGGGGTCTAAAAAATGAAATATATTAAGTGACAACATGGGTTTTAGTGAATTTTGACCATATGAAATTACAGGATGTCAAATGGATTTATACATTGTGTAATTCCCTATTTTTTTAATGTTTTAAACTTTTTCCAATACACTTGAGTTATTAAACCATTCGACTACTTTGATACACCATCTTCCCTGGGCGACCCGACCACCCCCTCCAACATTATGTAGAATCCTTCATCATGGATCAATTATTAGCTTATCTACTTTGATATGTAGTGATCCAACATCAATATAAGGTTTTTGCATCCCCATTTCTAGAATTTATTTAATGTTGGTCCCTATTATCCTTCCATTATTCATTCCATGTGATAAGAATTGTATTTTCGTACTTCTAATGTATTCTTATTTTATTTTTTTGATGTGGAAGTGGTTCTTCTTTTCCATGTGGATGTAGATCATTACGATGAAGAAATCATAGGACCATTGCCTGATCCATTTTCATGAGAAAAACATTGACACACTTTTGAGGTTGGATTTATATTATTTTTTTCACATGTGTATGGGTTTTTTACGTATTTTTTCTTCTAAATTATGGTTTTGTTGGACTAATTGAAGATAAATAATCTGTTAATTGAAATCTATGGGACAGTTGGGTTTGTTAACATTCTATTACAACTATGATATAATGTTGTGATCTGGTAATTTTACTGGCTTGATTCCCCATGGAAAATGGTGTTTGTTGGTGGATTTTTATATACACTAGAAAAATTAAAAAATTCATGTTTTTTGGTTTCTATTGGACACATATACATCAAAATGATTAATACTTTTTATTCGGCTGGAAATGGGTGTTCTAGGATTACATTGTTTTTGTGATAAGGCATTAAATAAAAAGTGAAAGTAAATAAGAAATGTCTTATTAAATATGGAATTTTTTTATGACTTGGTACATGTTGTGATGAGATGTGATGTGTTCTTTTTCTTTAGTTTTCGTTGTAGCATGGGATTGAGCATTTTTTTTGTGCCATGGAATGTATTGGGGGGTTAATATAATATATATTTGATATATTTATTGATTGTGAAATGGATGATATGCATGGTATATCATGGATTCAGGAAGAAGGTTGTGATCTGATGTGTTTCCAGATGGGGTTGGGGGTTGGGGTTTTGTTCTATTGCTATGTAAATTGAGTGATATGAGTTTGAAGAATGATAGTAGCAGTTGAGATGGGATTCGCCCACCAAATTTCTCCACTAGTATCATGTATAATGCTAACCCTGTATCTAGAGATCAATATAAAATTATTGGGTGTTAAACATAGAGTAAATGGGAAATCCCATTAGGGATCTTCACCTTCTAATATGGTTTTGGTTGTGTTTCTTATTGTGTGTTGTTCATAGTTGTTTTCCAAATAGTGCTGGGATTGATAAATGAATTATTTAATAAATATTGGATGTTGATAAATGGAATTGGTAGGAAATGTGGATGCGTTTGTGTCATGTTGTGTGTTCTTGTACATTTAGTGGTATGAGTAAAAAGGTGGTGATTATTGTGGGTTCATTTTTATGTTTAGGAACCATAATATTGGATTGAGTTTTTGGTATCACATATGTATATTTACTTTTATTTTTCAATGTTATTTCTATAAACACCCCACCCACGTGGTGAACTATGTGACGGAAACTCTCGTTGTTACATAGGAGGGTGTCATTACCAAAAATTATGTGGGGGGGGGGGGGGGGGTTATGGTCATCCAACTCCTCATCCATGATACCACTTCTAGGAGGTGATTTACAAATATTCATTGGGATGTTTGTGGTTTGTGAGGCCCAGGTGTGTGTGGGAGAGTTTTTCATTTCCAGGTGTCTTTGGGATGTGATGAGTTTTTCTTTACCCGGTTTCATCGGGATGAGATTGTATATGCCACAGGTGCCTGCATGAGGGATGTTATGTGGTCTGTGTCCAGTGTGTCTACGGGTAGGATGTGGTATTGTTTTTCGGCCATGTGAATGATGGAATGATGTTATGTGGTTTCTGTTCTATGTGTCTATAAGATATATGTGATGTGTTTTTAGAGGCCCATGTGAGTATGGGAAGGTTGTGATGTTGTACTTTCATAGGTGGTCAGAGCAAGAGGTTGTTTTCCATTAGAAAAGATATTCTAATTAGTGGTAAATTTGTGTAGGGTAAACTATCATCGATGAACATTATATTTGGTTACACTACATGCATTATTGGATAGCATTCTCTAGTGAGGTTGGGATGGTTAGTATACTAGCTAGGTGCTATTTGGTTTTGTTGTTTTTTACAGAGGCATTAGTATCCGTCATTCACATGTTCATGAGAGAATTTTTTATACTGAGCATTCATGTATACTAACCATACAAATGTAAAACTGTTTTCAGGTTTCCCGGATGATTTCCTAGACCCTGATGAACAACAGTAGTTTATTCTAGGGTAGTTTTTGTTTCACTACATAGCTTTACATTTTTTATTTACAATTATACTTTTATACCTGTATCATTTATATCATAAAACATGCATGTGGGATGGTTTTTGGATTATATATATATATATATTGGGGTTTCTTTGTTTATTATACATCATATGTCCCTATCATGTCTAAAAAAGGTAAATGGCTCCCATATTGTGGGATCTATATAGCATTGGTGGTAGTTCCAACGGGGGACTACTAGAGGTGGGACGCCGGGTCATTATCTCGCTTTCATAATTGATAGAATAAAAGGGGCATATTTGGAGGGAGGGGTCATATTATATTGGCTTGGGATGCATTGATTGATAATAATTCATTTTTAGATCATGGTATTGTGTTCGACCAAAATATTTTTTTAATGATTATTTGATTCATCCTAACACAAATCTTATGCAGTTTTTATTATTATTTAGTTCTGTGGTGATAGGTATTTATATATTATTCAGTTTAGGGATGACTCTTGATTATTATTGTGTATAAAACGATTTATTTAATATATATATGAAGTGTTTTTTACATTCACTATGAAATCATTTCCATTAATTTTTAAGAGAATTTCACTAGTAGTAAGCCTAGTGTCATCAGGAACACACCTCATGTATGTCACGTACTGACATGGGGGTCATGTGGATCGATGCTTAAAGTTTCTTCATGAAAAGATAAGTACATCTTCAAACACTCCCATATAACATTCAGGTAGAGGGAGTCAATGAATGAGAATATATTGAGATCATTATAAAATTATCCATTCGATGCTTGAAAATCCACTACTCAATTCCCCTCATGAGTATGATAAATAGACACACAAAAATACTTCATCATATAATAATTTTAAATAAATTTTACATATTTTATAACTTGAGGTACCTGCAACCACTTTAATTTAAAATAGTAATATTGTCTTCGATTTAATATGTGACATGCAACACCATTATAAAATGACCTTCAAAATATATTATTTAATCTTGGAAAATTTAAAACTATCCATTTTACTAGAAGGAATGAATTTGATTAAAAAAATAGGAAATATCTTTAAATAACAAATCAAATATTAATTTATTGATAAAGTATTAATTAATGAGCTCTAAACTTGTATAATGATATTTTATTCCATATAAAATATCATTCATTCAAAAAACCCTTCTTTTATGAGATAATATTATAATTATCTTTTGGATAATTTAGAACTTTTGTTTGATAGAATTATCCAAATTTTGGAAGATATTATATTGATAATAAATTAGGTAGATTTCTTGGGATTTTTATAAAAATATTTATTTTCTGTGGAATAGTATAAATAATGATTTTCGGAAAAGGAGTCATTTATTTTTTGGAAATTAAAAAAAAGTATAATTATATTTTAATATTATTTTATGTAAAAAAATTATTATGTACTTTTTATTTCATTAAAATAATATCAATTTCATAATATTTATACTCTATTTTAATAAAAGTTCAATTTTAGGCTCTACAACACATTTTTATGCAAATTGCTTTTATATTCATAATCTTTCTCCATTTTAATTAATCAAAATAATATGTAATGTATATTAATTTATTATATATTTATATAATATATACTTATAAATATTATTTAATATATTTTAGTTATAATTTATTTCTAGGATGTTGTTATAAGATCATCTTAAAACTGAAAAATGTATATCTTCAAAAACCATTTTTTATACTCGTCTGTCAGATTAATTTTATATTAAATTCATTAAATTATATGAATTGAATAATATATAATTTCTTCTATATTTTAAATAAATATAATTAATATTATATAATAATGTCAGATTTATTTTTGGACATATTTAATAGTAAAATAATTAAAAATCAATTCCAACTATTATTGTTAAAACTAGTTTAACGGGAAGTTGAATCTAAATAGGTAAATGGAATGAAAATATTAAAAATTTCTTATAAGAAATTTTATTGGTTTTTATCATCCTTTTCTATCATTCAATAATTTTGGTCTCAATTTTTTATGCGTTTATCTGGATCATGTTTTCTTATTACTATTTTTTTCTATTTGCCAAAATAACACTCCTCCTACAATAGAAAATGGAACCCACTCTCCCATCACTTCTATTGTTTAAAAAAAACAACTTTTTCTTATTTTAAATCCCCAATTCATTCTTTAATTCCAACTAGATTTATCTGGGTCCATTAATATTAGAAATCCAACAGAGGCTGGATTTTGGTGCATTCCTAAAGAATAAATCTGAAAAATTTGTAACTATCTTGAAATAGAATTTTTATTTTATTTCTTCATTAAAAACATTGAAATATTATCAAAAAATGAATATATTGTAAAAAATTTATATACCATACTATGAGATTTAATATTTTATAGGTATAACCTATATGCATATCCTCTTCTATTAAATGGAAAATTATATCTTTTATCGTGTGTACTGCAGACCACTGCCTCACGAATCTATGTGACTCGTCGTCCATTAACACATCGCTAGGGTGAAAATAATAATGGATTTAATTATTATAGATTAAAATAATGATATAATTATAATAAATGAATTTTAATATCTGATAAATAGGTTATACATTTTATTCTACTAAAAATAAGATAGCATGGCTCATTTGTATAGCGGACTACCATATCATGAAGAGATGTGATACATTTTTTCCTTAATAATTACATGGAAGGTAATAAGGATAAATTTAATGATTCTATGTGATGTAAATGAAATAAAATTTATTATATCAACTAATATAACACCCAATTATTTCCCATTTCACCCATTCATAAATAACATCACTGCTCGTCTGTATGTACAACTTACCGTCTCCCCAAAGTAACGCTGTTCATTTTCCTGGTAGAAAATTGATGAATAGTTTTCAAACTGAATACAATGTTTAATGATTATATTTATAACATTATTATAAGTTGGGATATAGTAGATCTATAATTGATACTATCAAATCAAAACATTCATGACAAAATACACATGATAAATTAATGAAATTGACATCTAAAACAACAACAATGACAATATATTATTAATGAAAGGTTGGTAATATGATATAAGAGTAATATATATGATTATATTACCATTAATATATTTATATTATAAATTAATAAAATGATTAAACCCCTTATATAAAAGGTTAATGTGTGTTGAAACAAACATAAGTGTGAGGTAAGGGATTTTGTCTCGATATACTTTCATTGAAGATTATTTTAATGTTATGCAATAAATTTATTTATATTTGGAATAAAATTAAACTTTTATCTGTATTTTAATAAATACTTCATAATTAATAGTATTTTATGTTTTTATTTGACAAATTTCACTCAAATATAATTTACATGGAAATTATAAAGTGGTAAAGAATATCATGGGTGAATTTTTTATAAATGGGTTAAAACATTTCTTCAGTTTATTTAATATTATATGCTTATGTGTATAATTATATATTATTATAGTTTATTATATGTTCACTTGTATTATGTAACACCCAAATATTTCATAGTATGTTATTTTCTTTAATGTAATTCAACTGCTTGCATTACAGGCAACACCGGGTTTGAGTGCACCATGACAAACCAAAATACCCGTTCAAAAATAGGTTACGAATAGCATTAACAGAATTTTAAATTTTTTATACTCAATATAATTTTAGAATCCATATTATGTGTTTCTTAGATACAATAAAAGTACAAATTCATTTTTTTAGATAAAAGAAGTATTTTTTAAAAAATGTGATTTTACCACTTTTTAATAGAAAGCCCTTTTTCTAGAAACCAACATTTGACACTTTTATATATTCAATTTGATGAAATTAAATTATTAATTAGAATCTGGACATAAAAATTTATTTTTGATAAATTTTTGGTACTTTCCTGATAACTTTCACATTTTGATGAATACTGAAAAAAATAAACATTAATTGAAAACAACTTTTTAAATAAAAATAATATATAGTGTTAAATTAAGAATTTTAATGGTTTTGAAGTATAAATTGATTATATTTTTATCATTTATAAAATTCAGGTCATTATATGTAATTTTACTTTTAAATTTGACATAAAATGATGTAAATATTTTGATAGTTTTTACTTTTTAAAAACCCACATTTTTGTGTTGACAATGGGAATTAATTTTAAATTTATTAATGGATCTTCTATGTTTTTAATTTGGTAAAATAGAAATCATGTTTCAATTTGGAATATCAAAATTATCTTAAGGTGATTTTTTTTTATTTTTCTGGAATCATTCAAATTATAATGAATAGTGAAAACCACAACGTTGTTGTTTTAAACCAAAATTTTATTTAAAAAATTATTTACTTTTTTATTTTTAGTTAAAATAGTCACATAATACCTATATATGTTCAATTTAATTCATTGTAGTCATTTTATAAAATGTATAGATATATAAAATTTTATTAAACTAATTACCATCTTTTACCCACATTCTAGTAGCATTTGAAAATTTTCATAAAAAATAATTTTACTATTTCTATGAGTTGAATCTAAAAAATCCAAGAGACGTGGTTGACATAAGAATGTAAAATTTTGTTCAATAAGAAGAAAATAATTTTTTTTGAATAGTAACTTTTGACTTTTGTTTACCACGGGTTAAAGTAAATAGGGTGATAAAGGGTAATAATGGTATTATAATTATCCTAACACATGTCCTAACACTCTTAAATAAGTTTAATTCGACCAAGAAGAACCTTAAAGATAAAATAAGGTCATTTTTGGTCTACTTGGAATAGATTAGGACATTTATTATTATTTTATTTAAAGAAGAGTTAAAAGTGATAAATTCATGGTTTAATAACTAAATCATTTTTAATACATGGTTACACATAAGATAAATTTGAATATAAATATTCATTATGAATATAAAAATATTTTCTACATAATGCTATTATATTTATAATTTTTAGAAATTTATTAATTTAATTTATTTTTACCACAACGATGATGTAGTAATTACCTTATTAATTAAATATTAAAATAAATAATATTATAAATATCCAAATAAATTTAAATTTAGACTTATGGTGAATTAATATAATTTTATAGGATAATATGACATTTTAGGGTTTATTGAATAAATTTTATTTGAAGTCATAATGTTTTTATGGCATTTAAAAAAAATAATATACTAAATAGTGTCAAAATTGACATAATTGATTTTTAAAAAAAATACTATATTATTAATTGATATAATATTCCAAAAATTCTATGGTTCAGAAAAAAGACTTAGATAAGGTTATATATTTTAATAATGAACCACTTGTGGATCTCCTAGCTTGTTATAGTATGTTTATTAACCATATAATATAAAATTACAAAGAGACATGGTAAAAGTCAAACTATTTAACTAAGAGTTAAATCTAATAATTAAGGTTAATATGGTGACCTAAACCAGTATAAAACCTTTTTTTGAGATTTTTTAGACCCATACCCACCTTATCCTATAAATAAATAATTTTGGAGCCATTAGAAACCGAAAATAATTTTATTATAAAATAATATTTCAGGCTTTTCCTAAAGTGCCTCTCACCACTCTTACAAAAAGGAACATCACCTTCTCTCAAAATCACACATAAAAACCCATTTATCTCAGCCAAACCCTATGCAAATATTCTCTAAAATTCCCTCAAATAATTAAAGAGTCAATAATTTGATAATAGAGCCATCCTAAGGAGACCTTTTGATCAACTCAAAAGGAAACACTAGAGAATATATAATAATTTCACCACCCTCTTTCAAGTTATTTTCTTCTTCCACTTCCTTGTTCTTTCTTGGTTCCTTGAAAAAATAATAAATATAGTAACTTATAAATAAAATTGTGTTATTATAAATATGGTAAAACCATATTCATTATTCTATTCATCTTATAAATGAAAAAGTCTCCATACATGCATACGTACACCTTACCGTCTCCATGTCATGTTGGAGTTTTTTATTCAAACACTTCATTATATGGATGAGTATAATGATTTTTATAACTTATGTAAATAATAAATATATCATGTTAATTAATCATTATATATGATATACCATCCAATTACATACTATTTCACCATCATTATAATGATATTATCACTCGTGCGTACGTATGACCTACCGTCTCCAAGAATGCATTGAGATTAATTCTCCATCATAATAATTAAAGAATAATTTTAATTTTATGGATAAAAATAACCTTTAATAACTAAATATCATTATATATATGAATAAAATAAATCCTATTCATAAAAAAATGACTTACGTAACAAAACATATAAAGGAAAACAAATCTGTTTACAATAATATAATGATACTACTAAAATTTAATTTACAATGCAATATTAAAGGATAATATATGATATGATATTTATTTATTTAGTTCTTTTATAATTTAATAACAATTATTTAACCATTATAAATTAGGTTAAACTAACCTATACTAAGGGAAAGTACAAGGTAAGGGGTTTCTTATCTCACTTTTAATTCCGTGATATTTCCATTGTTCAACACTTATTAATTTTATATGGTGAATTGTGTAAAACAATTTGATATATATTATCATGATTATATTTATATTCATGGTACTATCTAATTAATTTGGTGGTCATTAAATTTTAGTCATACAAATCTATTTATTACAACGTGGTAAGGGGTTTTCATTTCACTTTTATTCTCATGAGACTCATGTTTTATTTGCCACTATTACCTTTTGTGTGGTGTATGTACTACCCATTATTGTATTATTTGTGTAATATAATTTAATTTATGGGTATTTACATCATCATTGTATGATCCTTCTTTCATGGGGTGTATGATTCGTATGTTACCAAATCGGTAAGGGAATTTCAAATTTCAATTTCCACTAATTTGGGATTACAGAAACATCATTGACTACATTACACCAAGATTGTGTGTGAAATAACTATTTATTTACTTATGTATTAATTTCCAATACCCTTTATGAGGATATAATTTTCATACACATAATCACTCCATTATTAAATACTCATTACATCGATATAAACTTGATATGAGTAATTTTATCCCAATTTCTATTCATTGAGTTAAATGTCCATGTCATTGGTGTTGTTTTTAAAAGAATATGTGTGAATTTCCTATGATTGATTTACAATTAATATTCCAACATATTGAGTGTATTTATATTAGTCACACATAATTATTTCATTGATTTATCCTTAACCTAAGGATATAGTCATTATGAAGGAATTTATCTCAACTTACATTCCATTAAGACTTCTTGGTTGTTAGGCGCCAATTTACATTTATTTATTGTATATACTATACATTGACATAGTATATCATGAATAGATTTATTCTCATTATAATATAAAGTTATTATTAACTCAATTATTTTTGTTTAAGTAGTTTTCATTTGGTTAGAAACTCTAACTGAAATATCATTTTAAATGATTGAAAATTTTATTCTTTTAAATCATTATCATTAATGTCCATGTTTTAAAAATGGTTTTAAGGTTTTCTATATATGAAAATCAATGTATTAAAATTTAAATTTATTTTAAATGTTTCAAGGTGGTGTGGGAAACATTTATCCAAAAATCTATTTTAAACCGCTTCTCGATAAATAGTGAGAATTTAAAATGTTTTCATGAATATGGATATTTGTCTCGAAACTTTTACTAATTTTTTTCAACTATGTCAAAATCCTTTACGAGATATTATTTTTGATCAAGGTTGATTTATTATGATAAAAATATTTCATACTGTAGTGAAGTTTTGTGATATGTTTTAATTTTGATGTGTTGATTTTATACCATTCATGGTTTATGGATAAAATATTGTCATTTTATATGCTTGTTTTAATACGAATGTTTATATTATTTTTAAAACTATTCATAAGAGGAATGAATTGGACTTAGTAAGTGATGGGTGGAGCCCGCTATAGCTCATAGATGCATCGGTAGGTCTCATGAGACCAACTGGTGTCTTTGCACAAGTCCTTGACAAAATCTTATTTTTCTTCTTGGCACAAGGCCTTGACTATATGCTATTAAATTCCAGAATTATTCATTACATCATTATGAAATTGGCTATTGATATTACCTGTTATTATTCAACTTGTAGAAAATCCATGTGAATAAGAAAATGGAATTATTTTATTTATCATTTCCATATTATGCTAACATTTATGTTTAAAAGGATTTTGTTCTAGTCTAATACATTACCATAAATGTTTATTCTTATTTATGATATTTTTTCTATATTGAAATCCTTACTAAGATCTTGAGATCACCCTGTTCTTTTGTTTTTTTTCTCATGACTCAAAGAAGTATATTAAGATTAACCTATAGGAATGGGCTAAGGGATATAAGAGTATTCCAGTGGGACACAATTTTGTTGTTTTTATTTCATGATGTAATATATAAATTATATTTGTATCTATTACTTCGAAGGCTACTAAACTGATCAGTTATTCGAGACATGATTCCTTGATTCCTGCCAATGTTATGTAATAATGCACTGATTATAGATAACTGGGGTCATGGAATTATAGTTCGTATCAGAGGATGTTTAATAAAAACCTTTAAAGAAATATTTATAAAAAACTCTAATTAGGAAACAATACCCTAAGATAGACGTTGAGGATTAGTATAGAAGAACATCCAAAAAATTTGGTATTGTAAATATTAGGTGTATTTTCAAAGAAATACATCCGTGTCTAGATACGAGTAGGTAAAGGCGGATCTGGCATAGATGTACCAAGGAATGAAAACTCCGATAAGGAGTTTCAGTCTTGACCCGGGGTATCTTGGTACACGACAACGGGTCTTGCTTCACTCTTTGTTATGACACTCCCTGGGGATATTCCTAGGATAATTCACATTTTCATTACAAACCGATTAGAAGGATTTTAATATAAGAGGAGAATAAAAAACCTTGGTTAATCCTAATGGGATTTAGATTGAAAATTATGATATATGATATTCCCGAAATGATTTTATGACTCACACTATGATTTCTTATTTTAGTCAATGGATGGATTACAAGGAAGTCATTGTAACACTGAACATGATGTAAAATGTGTGAAAGGTGGTGGAAATGAGTAACGCCATAAAATATTGATAGGTGTAAAAGATATCTTGTTCATTAAAAATAATATTTCCAAAATATGATCAACAACATATATATTAACCAACTCCTGGGATCAACAAAGAAGGAAAAGACGGTGACTGATAAGAGCTTCAGTAGTGGAGACCATGGAGAAAAGAAATCTCAATTTCCATCATGCATGAAATGTGAAAGGAGACACCTAAAAAGTATCTCAATAGAACAAATAAAATCTTTATGTGTGGGAAAGAATGACATAATGTAAATAATTGACGTCGAAAATGAAGAGTAATATGGAATAAAATAAAAAATGATCCCATGAATCCATTTATAGTAATTTTCTATAAATTTAGGGGACATGGGCATTACCCGATTGAATGACCTATTATATAGTATAACCTCAGGTTCATGGAATAACCTCTGTGGAAATAAATGGATGGTGAATTGTTTAAAAGTATTATCGCTCTTTGTTTATGGGATTACTTTGGAAGACCATTCTCTTGTAAGTGTAACACTTCTATTTATTATTTGAAAAAAAATCTATTTTATGAAGAATTATCTTTTATATTGTTGATATAGTTATAAATAACCATTTGGTTTTATTTTATCCTTGAATTTTAGGCAATTACAAGTTATTAAATTTTGGGATTAAAATGCTAGGTATGAGATAACATTTGTGGTGGAATTATGTTATGGCTATTTTGAAAAATTTACCTCATTTTTTGAATGTTATAAAATATAGTTTTTGAAAAAGGAAAACTCGTAGACCATTTGACAACACGTCGCGTCGGACAAATCTACAATAATTGAACCCGCAACCAGAGTGTTATTGGGATTTATCTCAAACCACTGGACTATGTGATGTCCCCTGATAGTGTGACTAATTATTTTTAGTAAAATGATTTTATTGATCAATAATAAGTTGAATTGGGATCTTATTTTGTATCAAATGGATATCCTTAGTAGAGGAAAATTATTTTTTGATTAAGTGATAAATGTTATTTTGGAAGATGTTCACTCTGTTGAGAACACTACATGCCTACGGAAAATAGAATACTATGAAATTTCATTTGAAGTGTAATGCTGTATTTTTATATATGATTTTATTGTAGATTTATATAAATTTGGTTTATCTAAGGAAATTATTAACCTTTAATAGAGAATATGTGATTAGGTTAATTACTTTTATGCATGTGACTTTAAAATTAGTCGATGTTATTTTGAGATAAAATTCAACATGGAAGATAGCGTAATAAAATTATTCTATGTTTTGGTTTTAAATAATAGATTGGATTATATTGAAGGATTTTATGGACAATTGTTTATTCAATGGTATTTATTAAACATTGGGTATTGTTGGATTAATTTTAGAAATTATGATTTGTATTTCTTTCACTAATGGATTAACCTTTTTGGGGATCATCTGGTCTTCTAATAACCATTTTGGTTTTGGTTAATCTCTAAAGAGAAGGTAAATATATAGTTTATCTTTTGTGGATTATGTGATTATCCAGAATTTTATTCTAGCACATCAGGTAGGACCAAATCATCTTGATTTCTCATTATTTTAAAAAAAGATGAGTTAGTGGTAGAAATTTATTAATGGATAAAACTCTCATTAAAAAGTTATTATATATCTTTATGTTCTTATTAAATCTCATAAATAAATTCCTCAACATTATGAAATGGAACTTAAAATAAAAAATGTTGTTTGTTTAGTTTTCCTAATGGGAAACAAATGACCATTTATCTCATCACATGTTTGTGGTTTTCTTATTGATAACATTTTCCTGGTCCTGTTTTCTATCACTCGCCATCAGAACATGACACTTATTTTATCTTCTATATCCATGTTTTCCTACATAAAATCCTAGTATGGGTTATCTTGGGATACCATTGTAATTCTCTTTCTTTACATTAAATAGGTTGTTTTAATAACTATTTTTCTGATGTGGGACTTTCAATAAAGATCCCAAGCCCAATTTTAAAATTTTGTGGAATTAATTTCCAAAAGGGGGAAGAATGTAACGCCCCAAGATTTTATTGTATGTTATTTTATTTAAAGTAATTAAATAGCTTCTGTTACCCATAACACCGAGTTCGAGCGGACCAAGACTTACCAAACTAACCGTTCAAAAAGCAGTTATAAAAAGTATTAATTGAATCTTAAATTTTATATACTTTATATAATTTTATTATCCAAATTATGTGTTTATTAGATATAATATAAGAACAAATACATTTTTTCAGATAAAAGAAGTATATTTCAAAAAAAATGCAATTTTACCACCTTTTAATGGAAAACCCATTATTTGAAAACCAATATTTGACACTTTTATATACTCAATTTAATGAAATTAAATTTTTCATTGAAATCAGGATATAAAAATTATTTTGGATAAATTTTTGGTACTTTTCTAATAACTTTTATATTTTGGTGAATACTAAAAAATACTAAATTTTAATTCAAAACAACCTGTTTAATCAAAATAATTTTTAGTGGTAAATTATGAATTTGAATTTTTTGGAAGTATAATTAGATTATATATTTATCATATAATAAAAATTAATTTATTATATGTAATTTTACATTCATATTTGACATAAACACATGTCAATCTTATGATAGTTTTTACTTTTTAAAAACCCACGTTTTGTTTTTGGAAATGGGAATTAATTTTAAATTAATTAATGAAACTTCTATTTTTTTAATTTAGTAAAGTTGATTTTATTTTTCAATTTGGAATATCAAAATTATCTTAGGGTGAATTTTTTTTATTTTTCTAAAAACATTTAATTTTTCATGAATAGTGAAAAACAATACCATATTGTTTACAAAAGACTTTTTATTTAAATAATTATTTATTTTATTTATATTAAGTAAAAATACATACATAATACTAATATATGATCAATTTAAATAATTGGATCATTTTATAATAAGTAGAGATATATAAAAAAATTGAACTTTTTACTGTCTTTTACCCACCTTCTAGGAGCAGTTGAAAAATTACATAAAACAAAATTTTACGGCTACTGTGAGTTGAATTTAAAAAATCCGAGAGACACAGTTAACACTAGTAAGAAGAATTTGGTTTAAAAAATGAAAAATAATTTTTGGCGAATAGTAAATTTTGACTTTTATTTTCCACGGTAAAAAAGTTAATAGGTAATAAAGGGTTAAAATGATATTATAATTACCCAAACACATGTCCTAATTCTATTTGATAAGTGTACTTCGACCAAAAAGAACATTATCAATAAAATATGATCCTTTTTGGTCCACTGGTATTAGATTTCGACAATTATTATTATTTTGTTTAAATAAGAGTTAAAAGTGTTGAATTCAATTTTTAATAACTAAAAAATTTGTAATATAGGGCTACACATAAGATAAATTCGACTATAAATATTCATTAAAAATATAAACAGATTTCCAACATAGTGGTATTTTATTTATATGTTTTAGACATTAAAAAATTTAATTTATTTAAAACACAATGATGATGTAGTAATTAATATATTAATGAAATATTAAAATAATTGATATTATAAATATGCAAATAAATGTAAATTGAGACTTCTGATTAATTCAAATAATTTTATAGGTTAATTTGACCTGTTATTGTTGATTAAATAAATTTTATTTAAAGTTTTAATGTTTTTTTGGCTTTCAACAAAATCAAATACTAAATAGTGTCAAAATTGACATAATTGAGTTTTTAAAACAAATATTATGTTATTAATTGATATAATATTCTTAAGAATCTAGGGATCAACCAAAGGGCATAGATATGGTTATATATATAAATAATTAACCTCTTTTGGTTTGATTGTTTTAATATAGTACATTTATTAACCATATATATAAAAATACAAAAAGATATGGTAAATGTCAAACTATTTAACAAATAGTTAAATCTAGAAGATAAGGTTAATATGGTGGCCTAAACCATTATAAAACCTATTTGTTGATAGCTTTTGACCCATCCCCCACATAGCCTCAAAATAAATTTTTTTGATCCATTATAATAGAAGAAGATTTTATTATAAAAAAAATTTAAATATTTTCCTAAAGTTCCCCTAACAACAACCTAGAGACATTACTTTGATCTGAAATCCAACCTATGGATCTCTTTTGATCAATACAAAAAGAAACACCCAAAGAAGAAATAATAATTTCACCAGCCTCTTTCAAGTTCTTTTATTATTCCACTTCCTCTTTATTTTTTGTTCCCTTAAAAAAATAATAAATCCAGTAACTTCTACATAATTTGATGTTATTATAAATATGGTGCAACCATATTTTTTATTCTATCCATCCAATAAAGTACAAAGTCACCATATGTGCGTATTTACGGCTTACCGTCTCCACGTTGTGGTGTAGTTTGTTATTCAAACACTTCATTATTTTGATGGGTATAATAATGAGTATAATTGATGTAAATAACAAATATAACATGTTAATTATTATGTATATTTGATATACCATCCAATTACATACTATATCACCATCAATATATGGATATTGTCCCTCATGCGTAAGAATGCCTTACCGTCTCCTTGAACATGATGAGATTAATTCCCCATCAAAATCATTCAAGAATAATTCTAATTTTATGAACAAAAATAATGTTTAAGAACTAAATATAATTATGGATATAAACCAAATAAATCATATACATAACAAACATTACTTACGTAACAAATCATATAAATAAAAACAAATCAGTTAACAACCAAATCAATGATACTACTGAAATGTCATTAACAAACCAATATTATAAGATCATATAAGAAATAATATTTATGTATATTGTTCTTATATAAATTAATAACAATTATTTCACTATTCTACAGGAGTTTAATCTACCCTATACTAATGAAATGTACAACGTAAGGGGTTTCTTATCGCACTTTTAATTCCTTGAGATTTCTATTGTTCACCACTTATTTGGTGCATATGGGATAGTGTGTACTACCATTTTATATATATTATCATGATTATATATATATTCATGGTATTTAGTGATTCTTTTGGTGGTTATTAACTTTTTTTCATATGACTCGATTGATTACAACGTGGTAAGGGGTTTTCATCTATCTTTTATTCCCGTGAGATTAATGTTATATATGCCACTATTACCTTTTGTGTGGTGTATGTTCTACCCATGACTGTATTTTTTGTGTAATATAATTTATGTTATGGTTATTTACATAATAATTGGATGATCCTACATTCATGGGGTGTATGTTTCATTTGTTACAAAATAGGTAAGGGAATTTCAAATTTTAAATTTCTACTCATTTAGTTTTACGCAAATTTCATTGATTACATTACTCTAAGATTATGTGTGAAATAACGATTTATTTACTTCTTTGGTAATTTAAACTTCCCTTTGTGTGGATATATTTTTGATACACATAATCTCTCCATCAATAAATTCTCAAGTCATCTATATAAACTTAATAACAGTAATTTTATCAAAATATATATTCATTGAGTTAAACAACCAGGTCAATAGTTTTGTTTTTACAAGAATATGTGTGAAGTCTTATGATTGATTTTCACTGAATATACAATCATATTGAGTGTAATTATATTTGTCACACATGATTATTTCATTGATTTATCCTTAACCTAAGTATGCAGTCTTTATAATGGAATTTATTTCAATTTACATTCAATTTAGAATTCTTTGTTATTGTGCACCAATTCAATTTTTATTTAGTGTATATACTATACATTGACATTGTATATCCTGAATCCTTTTATTGTCATGATATTATAATGTTTTCATTTCCTCAATTATTCTTATTTCAGAGTCTCTCATTTGGATGGGAAATCAAACTAAATTATCATTTTAGATGTTTTAAAAATTTAGTCTTCTAAATCTTTATCACTAATGTGCATTTTTTAAAAAAATTTAAGGTTTTATTTTTATAGAAATTAATGATTTAAAATTGAAATTCCTTTTAACTTTTATAAAGTGGTATGGGTAACTTTGATTTAAAAATCTATATTAAACATCTTCTTGATAAATTTTGAGACGTTTTAATGTTTTTATGAAATGGGATATTTCTCTCAATGATTTTTACTTATCATTTTCAACTCTGTAAACATCCTTTATAAGATATTATCCTTGATCAAGTTTGATTTATTATTTTACAAATCTTTCATATTTTATTGAAGTTTTTTTTGATATTTTTGATAGTGGATGTGTAAATATTATACCATTCATGGTTTATGGATAATGATTTGACATTTAGTATTCCAGTTTTAATATTATTGATTATGTTTTGTTTAAATATTTTCATATGTGGATTTCATTGGACATATTAATTGATGGGTGGAGCCCTATATAGCTCCTCAATGCAATTGTAGGTCTAATGAGACAAACTAGTATCTTGTCCCAATGCCTTGACAAAATATTATTTGTAGTCTTGGAACATGGCCTTTAATTTCTGGTTATGATGTCTGGCATTATGCATTCCATTATTATGAAATTGGATATTGATATTACATATGATTATTCGACTAGTATAATATCCATGTGAATAATAAATGGCCTTATTTGATATATCTTTTCCATATTATTTTGACATTTATGTTCAAAAGGCTTGTGTTCTAGTCTTATATTTTATTTTTCCAAGGATTCAAAGAAATATATTACCATTAACATAGAGGAATAGGATAATGGATATAAGAGTGTTAAAAGGGGACACAATTTTATTGTTTTTATTTCATGATGTATCATAAAATGTCTATATGTATCTAGTACTTCCAAGGCTACTAAACTGATCGGCCTTTTCAGACATTATTTTTTGTATCATTCCAATGTTTTGTAATAATGCACAGATTTTGGGTAATTGGGGTTGGGGCGTTACATTTTATCAATATTTTTATTTAATATTCATAATTGTTTTGTTCTCACTTCAATGTTATGATAAATGTTGGGTTAATTTATCTCTTATTATCTTGTGTATGACACGGGACATGTTATGCACCTATATTATTTTATGAGTTTTATCTACAACCACATTGATATTTTATATAATTAATATATTTATATTAATTGTATATACTGTTTCATTTTCTATTATTCATTTCATGGGTCTTACTATTAAAAATATACTAATGTGGTAAGATATTTATTTTTTAATCTCATTTTAGTCGGGATTGTTTCTCTAATAAATTAAATTATAGAAAATAAATAAATTATTTTCTATTAAAACCCATTCATTATAGTATACTCTGGATATTCATGAGATTTTCATTAAATAGTACCATTTTAATTTCTTTGGAACATAATACTATTGAAAATGTTTCTTAATAATATCCTAAATTATTTATCTCATCAATCAAAAATCCATTTATTAAAAACGATTATTTTCATAAAACATTTAATAACTATTTTTCAATGGTTGTGTATAGTCAATTTACCACAATACTTTTTTTTAATTTTTAAAAATGAATCCTTTTATCATTATCCAATGAAGGTACTTTTTATATTTCTTACAAAAATGATAATAGAATATATTTTTTGATATACTCACCATGAGTAGAAAATTCCTTTCGCAATGAACACTCATTTCATTGAAGCATCCTATAATACATTGAAAAAAATATTATTCACAAATTTTTTCCAAATATTTTTGTTAATTTCTGTTTTTGGAAATTAATTTTAGATATAAAATTCGTAATTTCCTCAATAATATTTTAAGGTACATTTTATGGTATACCTAACCATAAATAATAACAACCCCTTATTTTAAATATAATACATTATATATATGTTGTAATTATACTATATTTGTCCATTATCTGGATGGTTTACAATCAATTTGCTGATGGAAATTGTTAAAATTAATTTTTTAATATTTTTTTAATCATTATCTTCCGAATGAAATATTAATTTTTTTATGATAATTGGAAAATATATATTCCCTAAATATCCATATTATTTATCAAAAATATTATAATAAATTAAACTATATATCATTTCCACATTCAATGTTATTATTTTAATGTCGTATAATGTTTAGGGAAATATTGTTATTTCCTTTTTTTCAATAAAAAGTTTATTTTTAAGATATATTTTTCATGAATTAAATTTTTCATTCAATATATAAGGAATGAATAAGAAATACATTTGATGTTCACAACATCTAATTATATAGACCATTGATACATCAACAGTATTTTAAGGGGAATCAATATGCTAATATTAAATTGGATTTTACTAATATTTTCAATCATTTTTATAAATCATATTAAATGTATAGATATCATTATATCTGAGATTATGACATCCACTGTTAATAATATTATCTATAAAGAATTTATTTATTATTATATATGAGATTATCGTATTGATATTATCCCTAAATAAAATTTGTGCTGATGTTTTTGTTAACTGGAATGTATTTTCATTTATTTACATTTTCTATAATCATTATACATTTTCTAATCATGATATTTATGTTATTTATCAAATTTAATGTGTGTTTAGATATTTAAATTTAAATTTTTATTATTACATATTGATTTTGCATTATTTATTCATGATAGATTCCTCTTTATGTGACTCTTACATAGAATCTGTGCCCACAATTATTTTATTTCCCTCCCCTAGGATATATTTAAAGAATCTCATAATGATTTCATAGATGTATAATGTTTTGACTTTCACTGTGTTGTATTTTGTGTTTTATTATTTATTTAATGTCTCAAGTATGTATCTAATTTACCATAATTATTAATATCATTGGTCATTTGGAATATGATCACTTGTATACATCACTAATATAGTAATGTGACTAATATATCTTGGCTACTGAGGTTGGGGTCTATAAGGTTGGTATCATAGAATGTTTAATAGAAACCATGGGAATATGGTTTATTAAAACATGTATCAGGGAACATAACAGAAGTATAATAATTAAGTATAAGTATATAAGAACATTATAATGTTTTGGTATAGTATAGGTTATGAGGTTTTCCTTGAAATAAATCCATTTAAGGATTCAAAAATTGGATATGTATTTGGAAAATCAGTAACTAGGAGTAATAACTCAGAAAAGGTCTCATCGGGCATTGAATTTATCATCACCAAGTGCATGAAAATTGTCTTTACTGTAAACTCAGTTTCCCACTATTAGAGGATATTCATATGATAATTCACACTTTTATTAAAAACCATTATGATTAATTTGAATATATTATTATAATTAATGACCCTGGTAAAACCAAATGTGTCTTATATTTTAATATAGGTATCACAATTTATACATCCAAAAAACAATTATATGGTTTCTTCACTATGATAATTATTTCACACAATATAATATTATAATATATATTGTTGTTGGTAACAAGATGAATTATGTAAATGCTAAAATTGATGAGGGTTTATCATGATATTGGTTATTTTGGAAGAAATTCATGGAAATAAGACCCATTTTTTAGTATATGTTTTATTGAAAATAAAATGTAATAAACAATGCTATTACATATTTTTGGTAAAAGATTAATCTTAATGTTAATATTTAGTGTTTATGTTATCTTTGATTTTGAGAAAATAATGGGCTCTTATAATTTAAAATTTTTATATTAATTTTAATTATAATGATCTAGAAAATAACAACTCGCATGTCGGATGATGACCTGTCACATCCAGTAATGTCGTGGAATGAACCCACAACTGAATGGTAACCTAAATATATAACCTATCACTGAAATATGTGATTTTTTAGTTAGTTCGGAATCATTATTAATAATATAATTTTATGTTTGGGAAACAGATTATAGGATAAAATATTTTTAAAATTTTTATGTCTTGTATGAAAAAAAAGATATTTTGGAAAAATATTTATTTTTTTATGGTATATATATTACCATTATCAGTTAAATAATATATTAATTGGAATAAATACAAATTATTTTTTATATAAGTTTTTTAAAATTTATTATATCACATTTTAGATGAAATCAACCTATAATATTGATAAAATTGAGTTTAAATTGTATTTTGGGTTCTCTCTAACAAAATTGTTTTTAATGATGGATCAGTAAAACAATACTAAATAATATAACATATTTCATAGTGATTATTTAGAAAAAACCATGAACTATAAAATTTTCCTTAAAATAGTCACTTCATCCTCGCACTCCTCTAACTCTCGGACCTCCCTCACCCCCTCTTCTCCCAGCCCCCAAACCCTTTCACTACCACCAAAAATCAGGTATCTCATGATCCTATGATTCCCCATGCTTCCCCCCTCATCGACATTTTAGTATCTCTTGAGACCCTCAAGACATAACCAATGTTGTGGTTACAGACCCCAAGAGATCCTCAACCTTGTTATCTCATTTTTACAATAACGATTTAAAGTTATTTATTTTGGGTTTTTGGTTTTATTCATCTAGGTAAATTTCTTCTAACCACATCCACATTCACTATTCTCTCCTCACTCTTTTTTTATCTCAATGAGGTCCCAGTGATCTAATGATTAATTTTAACATGATTTTAAATTTCATTATTCTTATATTTTTTCCCTCGTGTTTTTTAGGGCCCTATATCCTAGGTATAGGTTGAGTGACACAAATGATTATAAAAAAGAGTGGTCTTATGGTAAGTATTATGTTTCACAATTCATTAAATTAAAATTATGATATTTTACTGGGTTTTATGAATTTATTACTACATTAATGAAATATTATCAAGTATAAAATATATTTTTGTGAAAGGACGGGTGTTATCGTATGAATGTTAGAAAATTAGAAAAAGAATATCGTTTATTTTTAATGTATTTTTTTTAAATCTATCCACGCCAAGTTGTAATTTAAATTCACATTTAGATATTTGATATTTTCTAATTAATTTTAAAGTTTGAGTATTGTATCCAAATTGTTTTTACAATTATTTATATGTATAAGGTTATTCATGGACATTAAAAATAAATTAATGTCACTAAAATGGTCATGAAATTTTATCATTGTTGTGTGTTGTTTTTAAAATCTATTCAACAACATATCATAATACAAGAAATATTAGCGATCCTCATCAGTTATATTCATTCTCCCTCCATTACTAATATTATTTACTTATTTTTATATTAATATCATAAATTATAAAATCTAATCTTATATTTACATCCATCTTTATTTACAATAATTGTAATGGAAACCAGAAAGTCAATGGTACATCAATGTCCTTATATATCAAGAGAGCCTAAATCTCTTACTTTTTATTTTTAATCAATACCACTATTACAATACAAAATTTAATATAACTAATATCATTTATGTATGTAAGTATATACATATTTTTAATAAAAATATATTTAATTTCTTATTCCCTTATTTTTTTTATTTGATTGTGTCATACTATGCCGCTAAATAATGATGAAAAATATTCTTGTGGTGTAGTACTGATCATGAGTTAAGAATATCTATTGTTCTGACCAGTATGGTGAGATCAGTAGGGGTTTTAGTTATGCAGAACCCCAGTGAGTGGGGGTTTGGTTTCTAACTAGGTTAACTCCAAATTTTGAAGGAACAATAGAGTAGTTGTCCTATGATGAAGAATGTGCATTTTAGAATTTTATTATCTTGTTTACTCTTACTATTTGATTGTTAATTATTAATAATCACTATAAATTTTAAATAATTATATATCGTAGCTTGAGTTCAGATGATCGACGTATGTCTTATTGAGTTGAATGATGGATATGGAAGAATGAAATATAAAGATTGAACATTTTGATTCATCTAAAATTAGATTACAGATAATATATATAATATTATATTTATTAGAAAATTTAATCATTTCACTTATTGGGGTTAATGTAACTATAATAGACAAAACATATTGAAAGTTACTAGATTAATTGGATCCTTGAGTTACGAGTGTATAATGTGATACTATTAGGATACTATAATCTTATATCATGGTTCACAATTTCAATGTAAAAAAATAATCATCAATCACATGAGTGTACATGGAAGGAAATATGAATAGATCATGATATAGTATAAAATGAATTGTAGTAAAGGTCCGAACAAGAACATAATCCATGAAACCAACCACCCACTAGACAGTTACCCAAACATACAGAACAAAATAAATCAATGTAAAATGCCTCTATTAGACATTGAAGTCGAACCCCTTCCAATATCAACACACCATCCGATCTATCGTGTCCAATCATGAAAAAATCAACTGTATCCTCATCCACAAACCTAAAATTACAATAAAAATATGAAATACAATTAGTTGTCAATATGAGTTAGTGGACCATTAATATATATCTTATATATCTAAGGGCTCAAAAAATGTTGAATTCTATTAAATAGGTGTCTATTTCCTTCAAATGCGATTCTATGTGAAAATATAGATTTCTCATTTGGTTTCCTGTGTGTGGTTTGAAAAATGATATGAAAATAACATTTGAAATGTTATTTTCAAATGGTGTGAACATGTCGTGTCTAATGAATATCTTTATTAAATCCTGATTGATATTTTATTAAAAAAATTACAATTTCAAATATATATTTTCTTTTTTATCTTTTGTTTTGTAGATTTTTTGACTATCCATTTAACTTCCTAAGTTTTGTTTCTTTTGCTTCCATTTATATATTTTATTAGGTAGTAATATATATGTATTTTAATTACTTTATAATAAATCATATGAACATTTTGACATTTATGGATTAAATATACATCACATTACCTAGGAACACACCTCTGTATGATAAGGGTTTGGAATAGTTTTTATATTTTACAATTTCTAACAGATCTGTTTATAGGAGAATAAGATTTATATGTCCAAAATGTAAATTTATAAGATATATGAATAGATATGAACTATATGATAAATTTATAATTACGTAATTTCATTCTCAATATTTATGTTGGGTTTGTCATGGAATATTGATCATTAATGAATGTTTGAGCATTGATGTTAATCGATATTTTGAAATACCAACATCATTGACAATGGATAATTAAATTCAAAACCTTATAAATGATGCATTCGGCATTAAAAGACAATAGCATAAACATAATAACATATCATAACAACCAGTTGATGGTTATAAAAAAACATCACACTTGATGTTTTTTTAACTATTGGACAACCATATAAAGAGTGTAACATATCAGTGGATCCTCCTCTTGATTCTATGGAGACTAATGTAATTGATGACCTCACTTAGTACAAAAATGTGTTTAATGGTTTAGTTGATGATGGAAATCAAGAGATAAATGGTGGATATTTGAAATATTCAGAACAGTATTATCAACTGAAGTTGTACCATATCAAATACATTTGTGTAGTTATAAATAATGTGGTGTCCAATATATTGTAGTTGTTTCATGATGGTTTTATTGAAGATATAATTCTTAATTATTATTATGATTTGAAAACATTTATTAAAAGGATCATTCTATATAATACAAAAATACTTGCTTGTCCAAATGATTTTATGATTTATTGGGGTAATTATTAACGAAAGAAGGATTGGAAAAGATATTATTCTTCTAGATAGAAGTTAGTGGGTGATGTTAGAATTCAGAATCCACATAATACTATAAAGAATAAGAAAATAAACACACATTTAACTGTTTGGAATTACATTCCATTAATAAAAATATTAGAATGATTATTTAGGTCACATAAATACATCGACCACATAAAGATGAATTATTTAGATAAATAGATAATGGTTTGATGCAAAATAAAATATATTTTAAATAATGGATGTAAGTTGATTCATTACATCAATGTATCTTATATGATAATAGGTAAATGTGATTTGGATTGGGTGTCGATGGATTGAACCCATTAGTGACATTGAACACAAATTATATCTTTTTGGTAGCTATTTTGATCTCTTATAATCTACCTATATGGATGTGTATGAAAAAAATAACATTTATTATTTTCATAAAAATCACTAGGAAAAATTATTTAGAAATTATATTAATAAATTATTACATTCTATAATTGAATAATTATAGGAGTTATATAGAAACGGTATTGAGACATTTGATTTATCATCTATCATAATGATCAAAATGAAAGCTTATTTAAAGTGGACCGTTAGGGACATCCCTTTACATTGGAATTAATCCAGTCAGAATACATACAAGTGATTTTATTTTATTGTTTGAAACACTGATTTTGGGGCTGAATGACTTACTCACTATAAAAAATGTTGCCCCTTGTGTCATCAATTATATATCGATTCATTTCATAGATTTTGGTTGAAAAAGTCAAAATTCAAAAGTTATACTAATCGTATACCCCCTCCAATGTTGTAGACATGTTCTAAAATATTTCCAAAACTCAGAAATGATGAAAAAAGATTTGGGATGGTGCATCACTTGAATTATGGTGGGAAATGTGATTGTAGTGCATAATCAAGTAAAATATGAATGCACAACGGATGAAAAAATGTATATTCTTCAATATTTCTTATTGGGAATTGAATCTATTGTAGGATAATCATGAGGTTATGCAAAATGAGAAGATTTGTTTTGAAAATTTGATCATCACATTGATCTGGATAGATGATAATGAAAATTACGCACTAGTCATTTCTATAATGAAAAATTAGGGATAATGATACATTCATATAATTTTTAAAACCTGTGAAAGTATATGTTGGGTATTAAAATAACATATCAATGTTTATTGACATAAATCATCATATGTTACATGGATTGAAATTTTATTATTCAAATATGTTGTTACAGCAGTTACCATAATTGGAATTGTGTAAATAAATACATGAAAGAGTTACTACTATTGTACTCTAATTTTTTGCAATCTTTATACAACTATGTGATACAACTCTATAACCAATTCATCATGACACACCATATAAGAGATTGTTATTGAAAATTTTTAAATGGATGTGATATTTCGTCCATCGTTTTTACTGTCTTGAAGCATTTAACTTTTTATTTTGCCAAAGAATATAAATTTGGAGGCCTTGTATATTGTCAATGGATTTATCCAATTGAGATGTACATTTTTATTATTATTTTATTCTTATGTAATAATTATACGATCTTCATTAAATACTCAATTATTTTTTATTTATTTTAATACAATAATATCTTGAGAATTTGTAATCATACATGAAAAAAAGCTCAAACTAAATAATCTATTTCTGAAGGATATTCATGTGATGAATATATTAAATTTTGTTCTAGATAGTTGGATTATTTTGATACAAGATTCAATCACTTAAGATGTGTTGAAAAAAAATAGAATCAATCTCAACTACATGAGAAATAAATTATCTTTCCTTCTATTGGATGATCAGTTTGGGGAGTTTGAATGCTACACTAATTAAAAATGAATTTTTATAGTCACATATACTTGTGGTCATGGATAATGAAATTAATATTAATTTATTTATGATATTGGGATAAAAGAAAACATATTAATGAGAATCTAAAAATGAAATAATAATGATATAACCTATTTTGTTCATAAATATCTTGTATAATGGTTTATACGACATGTATGTTTGTAAATATTTTAATTTACATGGATATTATGTTGAAACGTATTTTTTCTAAATCTGACAAATTATATTAAATTTCTATATCATGACTAGTGATACTCAAGAATATTTGACAAAAGATTTAATCATTATGGATTAAGGCCCTCTAAAATTGGATGGGTATTTCAAAAGTTACAATGTGAATGTATTTTAATTTTGTACACTCGATCTGGAAGAGGGATTCAAAACACAGAATATTGGTATATTTATGTTTTCCAATTATGGTTTATATAGAAAAATTTATAAAATTATCTAATTAAACTAACATAGGAAGTTTTTTTGTTGTTTTATTAAAATGATATTTGGTCGATATTATTAGGGGTGTTTAAAAAGATTCATTTTAATTTACATTTGTAAACTCATCTCACATGATTGCTTTCAGTGACTGTTAATTACATGATCCTTATATCTTATCATCACGTGACAAAATGGACTATTATGTGGAAGATTTCATAGAAGAAAGATGTAGTGTAGTTTTCAATGTATAATAATAAGACGTGTCAGATATGGACTATGGAGGGGAATATTTGACCACTAATATTGAATCTCATAAACATCATAAAGGGAACTTGTTTTCCCATCATGATATTGAGAATATTATTATTTTAGAAGTGGATAAAGTATATAAAGTAATGATGGAGTAGGAAAAATATATTATTTATATAAAAATTTATTATATGTTTAGTCATTAATTCATTTATAAACCACATATGTTACATCTACAGTCATTCATTGTCATAGATTTATAAATATTTCTTATTAGTATTGTACATTTGTTATCATTTCATAAAAAGTCTATTTTAATTTTTTGAAATATATGATATGAAGTTAATTTTATTTGACTACATGATAGTAATTCCATGTAGTGATCTTTTTAGTGATCATAGTACACTGTCATTAGACATTCCCTTGACCATACTGATAGATGATGATCAATCATTCTACACCCATATAGAATCTGAGAAAAAATCTTCATGCCCCTACCCCATCTCCCCCATCGTCCATTTTTTCATCTTTTGACACACCCTTCTCCAGTGTCCCATCTGTAGCTGAGAAATTACATCCTAATTCGATAGGCTCAGTAGTGGAGGAGTAGGTCAGCACTCCTTTTTCTTTGTGGGAATATTGGAGTGCGAAAAATATCAGTACAATATATAATTATAATAAACTTCTTTAACTTTTTTTATAATAGAAATTATTTTTTTATGAAATATGGAAATATTGATACTATAGTTAAAAATATTAACAATTTAAATATACGGTTTCTAAAAATATTGAATATTTTTGTCCCATTTTACTAATATGGTGTCATGATGGATGATGTCGTTGGATTATATCTCTAGATGTACGTTTTTTCCAGGAATATAAAAATTTAAAAATAGGGGGATCATATAAAAATAAAATATGTAAATGTTGTCATTGTGTGTAAATTATTTTTTGAATTATATGAGAAGATGATTGGATCTATCCATGATGTTATTTCGTCGATGGATGGTAATCATTAGGTAAATTAGAAAACATCAAAATCATTTAGTTCACAAACCATTTTTATTTTTATGTCTTTTTTAAATATAAATAACTAATTAATTTTCAACATGATTTTATTGGAGGTTCTGATAAAAAAATTTGAGACAGATATAAAGAGGGTGTCTAGAAAAATTCATTAGAATAGTGTATGGAGTAGTCAATATAGAACCCCAATCAATGTGGCCTTCACTATATCATTTTCATTTTTAGTTGTTGGGGAGATTTTTTAGAGAATTTTTCATTGGATTTCCCAAAATAATTTAGATAACTAATGTTATTAATGTGGTACATAATAAAACTATTGATGTGTTATATATGCATATCTTGATGTTTTGTAGTTGGATATTTAATTTTTTGGATGTAAAAAAATAAATATACTAGTTTTTGAAAATTTCTATACAACGACATATTAACGAAAAACCCTATATGAAAAATTATTGTTTATCATTGATTTATCCCACCACTTTTTACGATCAGTTTCTGTTTTGCAATGGGTGGCATTATCACTTTGTAAAAAATTCTAAAAGTATAGGTGTGGTTCAAATGGAAGATGTACATTAGTCATTTTTGGAAGAAAACACCCCCAAAAACATAAAATAAACATCTCTAAATAAACACTCTGCAATGGTTTCCATAAACAATAGCTAAATAGATATAATTTATGTGAGTTGAATATTAACAACAAATTTAGTAGTGGTTTTTAGAAGCTGTAACACAACCTTATAGTGTCAGTTTAAACCATCTCCCATTTTTGATTCTATTGTAGTGGTTCAATATTTTTTTGGAATAATCCAATATGATATTTTGTTTAATATTTTTTTGGGAAATGTATTGTTTTTTATATGATGGATTTATCATTTTTGTTACTTTCTTACCATATCATAACAATTTCAGTTTCAGTTAATATTCAAATGTAATATGAATAACATATTATTCTTTTATGAACTACAAGATCCATTAAAAGATAATTCTAGTTATTTTGGAATCAATATTTAACATTTTTATTCATTTCAAATACATATAATTGAATTGTAAATTGATAAAAATAAAACAATTGGATGAAATTGTTCTTTTGAAATAAAAATATATAAAGTGATAATATTTTTGAGTATTCAAAATGTTGATAATAAAAATAATCCCTCAACTCAAGGAAAATTATCTTGAATCAAAAATATTATAATATTACCTTGAAATATGATGAATCATTGGACTTTGAACCCATAAAAAAGTTTACTTATTTTTTATTGTTATCATTATTTTTATCACATAATTTATTAGGATCAATGACCCCCATCAGTCTAAATAATTATTTTCAATTTTTCTTCAATGTATATATTTTCTATTCCAACTATTTTTTCCTTCATTGAAGCCTGTTTATGTGTCATTCCAACTGAAAATTATAATACAATTTCCATATTTTAATCATTTTTTTAAACATTTTATGATGTTGGTTATCAATAATGAAACTTTCAAATATCAAAGCCTTGATTTAAGATTTCCAATTCATATTTATGCTTTCATTTTATTGATGGTGGGGATAATATAAAATCAAATTATTTTATATAATATTTAATTTTAATTAATTTAATCACTTTGATAACATATTTATATTTAATGTCAATATTACAAAAGAAAATCATTATGCTCAATAGTGTAAACAACATGCAACTCCAAGCATAAATGACATGAAAAATATATTATTTAAAAATGGATTTTATGAACCAGTAATTAAATTGGAGGGTATGAATATGATTAAACACATTATTAATGTCATATATAATATTTACCCAGAATAAATTTAATGATTAACTCATAATAAATAAGTAAAAATCTTATAAAAAAATATTCTATTCAACAAAGAATACATTTCATTTTGAAATTATTTCTATTTATATTTTTAGCAAATATGATAATTTAATTATTGGATCTTAGAAAATGATATTATAAAAAATTAAAATATTTTTAAAATTATTATATCTGGGACAAATTACAAAAAATGATTGATTTTTTAAAAAAATTAATTTTTTAATTGTCAAAAATAACGTTTTTTGCAAAGATCCTATTTATTTTTAAAAAAAATTAAAAAATTAATAAAAAATTTGTTATTAAAAAATGATATAAATATTAAATAATTAAATGTTATTTTAATTTTACTCAATTAATTATTTTTTAAAATCATTATACAATATTTCTTATTTATTTATTTGTAGGATTTAAAGAACATGTGTTTCTGAAAAGTGTTATAAGGTGCATAATGTTTATACATTCTAACTAATTAAAATAACCTCTAATGTAGAATGATTTAAAGTAAATATATATATTATATACATTTAAATGTGAATTTATATTTTTTAATTATATATACATTTTATATACTTATATTAAGATAATATTATTCTTTAAAAATGTATTTCATGAAAAACTCTATTTTTCAACGCATCGGTGTGATTAATTTTAAATTAAATTATTAAATTTATATAAATTAATTTGTAAAAAATAGATTAATTTTTTTTAAATAATTTTAATTAATATTATTCAATAATTTTAACTATATTTTTTCATAATGAATAGTAAAAAGCGTTAAACATTATTACAATAGTTAATTTTAAAACTGTTTTTCCAGGGGTGTTAAACTAAACACATAAATAGAATAAAATATTTAAAAAATTAATAAATTTAATGGTAGTGAAATTTCTTATATATATACCTCCCCCAATACATTATTTTCAAATTTTGGATGCCTTTTCTGTAGTGATACTTCTAATAATTTAATATTTTTTTGTATTTATAATAATTGTACTCCTTCTTCGTTATTAAAGGGAACCCCCAATATTATCCTTTACAGGCTTTAGAAAACTATTGGTTCAGAAAGTAACTACCCAATAAAATATTTTCAATTACCTACCAATATCATAGAGGACATTTGTTTATCAAACATCACTCCTATAAAGGATTCTTTTTGCGAAAACCCATAGTGGCCATCCAAATAAGAGGTAATAGTCTTATGTAATCATTTTATTATTTCATCTTCAAATTCATTAAAGTGTTATTAAATGATATTTATTATAATAAAAAATATATCCCACATATTTCTATGTTATTTTTTTAATTTAATAACATATATCTATCTCATATTACATCAAATGTGAAATAAAATCTTCAATCTGGTGTATGTCGGACTACCACCTAGTGAATCGATGTGAATCATTTTCCATCAACACCTCTGAAAGTATGAAATAATGTTTGATTTAATATATATATATATATATAATATTTATGAATAATTATACATATATAATATAAATATTACATATAACTAATTTCTTTTATTTCTATTTATAAAACAATAACACCGCTCTTGTGTACGATGGACTATCACCTCACAAAGTGATATTATTCATGGTTCACATAACATTTACATGGAAGTTAATAAAGATATAATTAATGTATATGTGTTCTATATATGAAAAAAATTGTTTCTATAAAATTAATATATCACCCAATTCTATACTCTCCATCCATTATGAATTGATATCTTTACCCATGTGTATATATGAATTACTATCATTGTGAATTGATACGATACGTTTTCCATGTACAACATTAAATAACGGTTTTCAAAATGAACCCAATGAGTAAATATGATATTTTAAACATTATTATCATTATGTATATGATGAAAATATATCTTACACACAAGAACAACAATTGTTTTGATAAAACATGCACGAGAAAACTATAAAATTAACACCCAAAATAATATTAGTTGGGTCGTGACATAGTGGTTAAGGGTACCATGAAATCTTGTATCAACTAGGTTTCATCCCCGACAGCCTCAAATGGTTGGGACATATTGGTTTTTTTGGAAGTGTTCTTGGGGATGATGGGTCAGAATCATCTTTTGGCATAAAATGTAGCCTGGAGGATCATCAGCTCCTACAATAGGAATCTATGGTTATGATGGTGTGTCAAGCGGGGGTGGTAGGGCTCAATATTGGATGCATCCACATGTGGTGCATTACACCATTATAGGCCATAGATGATGATGATTGTAATCTAATGGTGGGATATCTAAGATGACGACAGTGGTTTCGACGTCGCCAATTACAACCAGACGAACCATCAATTCATGGTTGGGCAATGAGTGATCGGTGACAGGGGTGCATCACACACGATGTCACAATGTAATGAACTATTGGTTAAAAATGATTCTGGGTATCTCCACATTGTTTTTCCATATAGTTTCAGTGTGTATGTCCAATATTTTTATGTCCAATAGATTATATGAATGCGATTATAGGACATATATCCTTAGGACTAGGCACCGTGCATATTTTTATAGAGAATGTCTATGTGTGAAACCATGAAAAGGTTTTTTATATTGATTAAAATATATAAATTATCTAATGGTGGAATTTTTTTGGATATCTAGTCCTTGGGGAATTTTTGGTGATGTAATAAGGCTATGTTCCTTATAGCATATGAGTAATGTAAGGGTTTCCCCCATCTTATTTTAAAGGGTAATATACATAAAAAATTAATATCCTTCGAACTTTATGGAACACCCAAAAAATAATAATAATAAAATATTTTGACGAACAGACGTTAAGATGATATAACAGGATCATATATGATGTAATAAAAATGAATACGATTATTGTATAATTTAAAAAAGAATTAAAAACATTATAAATGATGAGGATGATCATTTTACCAAAAAAGTTCGAGATAAGGGGTTTTTTTTTTCTGAAATTCGTTTAATTATAAAATTTTGTAATGATATGAACATATTATATTTATATAGGGTATATTTTTACCATTTTACACATAATAATATGATGAAAATGATCTTCCTAGTATTTTTTAAAATTTTATTATTACATATAAGGGGTTTTGACTTGAAAATTACTTGTTGGTAAAGTATTTCATAACATAGTTTCTTTTCATTAGGTTCTATTACTTATACATTTTCATGGATATTATAAAACTACGTGTGTTATTATTCCTGATTATATTATCTTTTGTTTCAATATGATTTATTTTTACTTACCTTTAATACTCATAATTGATTCATGATCACTTTAACACTACGATCATTGCGCATCCCAAATTGTCTTACTTGAGGAGTATGTCATGTTACCAACCAATCATATATTATGAAGAGTATCTATTACCACAATAAAATTTTGTATCTTGAATATATTAATATTAATGGTATTTAATGTATAATTTTATTTTATTCCATTTATAGGGATTAGGATTCATATGTGACTAAATTGTAATGATATTTATGTTTCAATGTCATTTTAATCAATTTTATTTATACCCAAATTTTCATTGTATTATATTATTTTGTCATTATATAATAAAACCAAATAATTATATTCTCCACTAAGTTTTCAGGATGTTTCCGAAAAAATTCTGACATTTTCCTCTCATTGGAAATTTAATTGATTGAGAACAGGTTTTTAAAAAAATATGTATTCATTTTCATTTTTGGGAGAAAATCATTTTCCACAAAATCAATGATATCTAAAAAGAATATATAAATATATTTATTTTATTTTTTAAATTCATTTTTACCAATAGTGGTCATTTTATAAATTTTTTAAATGAATCATATTGTTTCATTCCGAACAGGTTACTTTTGAATTTTATAAAAAAATGAGAAATGACAAATTGTTTTATCATTCACAACATGAAAACAAATTTGTATCATTACTAAAATTAATTTATATGAAGATTACATCACCAGGAAATGTGTTATTTTTTAATGATTTTTTTTCCAAATATTCAAGGAACATATATATTTTTAAAAGTGATTTTCAATGTGAAAATATTATTTTCTGAAAGAATATTCTAAATATATGTTTTTGGTATTTGTAATAATAAACAAAAAATACTATATATATTTACAAATAATCCAATATTGATATGTTTTAATTATGATATATAAATTATTTTTCTAGATAGTTTATTATTATTTTTATAGAGAAAAATATTGACAATATCTTTCAAAATTATGTTTTGTAAACATTTACTTTCCCTTGTAATAGTTTCTTTCTTATGACTACTAGAAAATAATATTCACTTAAATATTCATATTATTTAGTTTGGATATAATTATTAAATAATCTATATTTAATTTATAAACATATTATTTTAAATTGAATGTTATATAATTTATAGGGGAAATTCATAAGATGTTACCCAATATAGGATTATCTAAGAGAATGAAATTATTATCACTAAGATTTATCTTTTTATACTTATTTCATTAACCATCATTAATTTATGTTCCAAAAATTAAAATATAATAACATAAATAGATCCCATATACATAGATTCTAATATATTTTTGGAAAAATATTTTATGGATTTCATATCTATAAAATGGGACCCAAAACTGTCACTCTTGTGTATGTTAAACTTCCACCTCGGTAACTATTGTAATTTGGTTCCCATAACAGAGTATATAAATTATCCTAATTATTAAACTAATGAATATATATTATAATTATGAAAAATATTTATTATTTAAATATATTTTAAAATAAAATTCCTTACCATTTTATCCATTAATACATGATAACATTGCTTGGGTATATGTACAACCTACCATCTCCACAAAGAGATTAAATTATTTTTTCCTTTCCCAATTTTTTTGAATGCTAATTATAATGAATATAATGAATAAATATATCATTTATTGCATTAAATTAGTTGTATATATAGTGAAACTATATTCTAATAACAATAAATGGAATTTTTGTGACCAATAATCCTGATGAAATTAAGTAGTTGACACCTCAAAAATGGTAATAAAAATTGATTATTAGGGAATGAGTGAAAATATGTTATAAGAAAACCATGAATTTTATAATAAATATAAATTTTGCTTTTATGAAACTTGATTTCATAATTAAAACTCTCATACATGATGTTATATAACTATAAACTAATAACACCTGTGATGTAATGGATTTCATCTCAATTTTCCCCCAATTGAGACATATTTTGTACTATTCACCCATTAAGATTTATGCAGTTTATATTTTTTCCATTTATTTAATTTTAATGGTTAAAAATTTATTAATTATTATTAATATTTCAATAACTATTAACTCTTTCAAGGGGATACAATTTAAAAGTTATCAAAGTTGTAATGATTTATTTTAAAATCTCATTTTAATAGGGTTTCTTTTTTTCTCATGCAAGTAATCTTATAATCCATCCTTTATAAATTCTATATATTTGTATTAATATATATATATATTTATTTATTCATTGAGGTTCTATATTTTCCTCAAAATGATACACTCTTTTCCTATTGAATCAATATTATAAATGTTGAAAAGAAAATTTGATCATATTTCCCTTTTGATTAGATAATTTTTTCTCTCGTTTACATAGTTTTCGAAATTCGACTGAAATGTAATTTTAATTAAAAAATAATTTTTAATAAATAATTTTTAATTTATCATTAAATTTAAGAAAAATATGAAAGGAATATATCTAATTTTTTTGAAGGGTCATTTTAAAAATTCTTTATAAAATATAAAAAATGAATTTTTTTTCTTTCAAACATATATAAGATTCATATAATATCCCAATATCATACCCATTTTATAATGATATTCTTCTTAAACACATTTTCAATGGTTTTAAAATTATAAAACTTGGATTAAATCTTATTTTAATATTTTTATTCCATTTTCTCTAATATATAAAATATATTAATTCACTAAAAAACAAATATATATAATTAATTAATAGCCATATTTTTTCTCTTATTATTTTCCAAACATTAACATTATAATGAAGAATTAAATTTATCATGATCATATTTCATTGAAAATTTTATTTTTAATGAAAAGAACATTTTTTAATGAAATTATATTTTAAAATGATTAAATTCATTTTAAATCAATGTTGTTTTATAAAACACATGCACTAATTTTCTATAATTTGTGTAGTTATATGATATTATAGATTTAAAAATAATTTAATCATAATAATAGATAATAATATATTTTTTATAGTGACTATTAGGTTTTTTACATTAAGGGTTATCAGAAAATTCAATTAACACATTATGATGGAGCAATAGTCATGGCTAGTAGTTTTTGTAACAGCCTAAGAATTTATTAAAAATATTCTCTTTAATTTCATTAATGTCTTGTGTTGTACGCTACACCAAAAGGAGCTTGCACAACACGCATCCTTGACTTGCCTTGCTTTACACGCAATCGCAACCTTCCTCGATAGCGTGTGTAGTACGCAATACTGAGTTTCACGAAACAACGATATGCTATTAAAATATTATTAAAACTAACCGTTATGAATTGTAATAACCACTTTTTAAATTTTAGAAAATTTAGCTCTCAAAATGGACTTCATTTTTGGATTCAGAGTATCGAATTTAGCCTAAGGTGAAATTTTGGTACTTTTCGGATAACTTTCATATTCTGATGAATAGTGAAAATTACTAAATTATAATTAAAAACAACTTTTTTTAATCGAAATAATTAATAGTGATAAATTATTAATTTGGGTGGTTTTAAAGTATATTTAGAATATATTTTTACAATTTAATACAATGTTGGTCATTGGTTGTAATTTCACATTTAAACCAGACATAATCAAGTGTCAATCTTTTGATAGATATTGTTTCTTAAAAACACGCTATTTGTTTTAACAGCGGGATTTAATTATAAAATTAATTAATGAAACTTCTATGTCATGAATTTGGTAAAATAGACTTCATTTTTGAATTCGGAATATGAAATATAGCTTAGGATGAAATTTTGGCATTTTTCTGAAAACCTTCAATTTTTGATGAATAGTGAAACTACTAAGTGGTAGTTAAAAAACTGAATTTTTTCATAAAACTTTATTTTACCGCTTCTATGAATGGAATTTCAAAAATCCTAGAGACACGGTTGATGTTAGTAAGTAAAATGTGGTTCAATGAGATGAAAATAATTTTTGGTGAATAGTAACTTTTTACTTTTATTTACCACGGTTAAAAGTGAATAGGGTAATTAAGGGTAAGAATGATATAAATATTACCCAAACACATGTCCTAATTCTATTGGACAAGTGTATCTCAACCAAAAACAACCTTAAGTGTAAAATATTATCATTTAGGCCCACTTGGATTAGATTAGGACATTTATTATTATTTAATTCAAAGAAGAGTTAAAAGAGTTAAAATCAAAGTATATTTACTAAAACATTTTTAATATAGGGTTGTACATAAGATAAATTCGATTGTAAATATTCATTATAAAGATAAAAATATTTCCCACATGATGGTATTTTATTTTTAATTTTTAGACATCAAATAATTTAATTTATATATGACACAAAGATGATGCAGTAATTATCTTATTAATGAAATATTGAAATAATTGATGTTATAAACACCAAAATAAATGTAATTTGAGACTTTTTATGAATTCCACTAATTTTCTAGGTTAATATGATATATTAGTGTTGATCAAGTTGGTTCGAACATATAATTCTGTTATGACTTTCACAAAAAATCATATATCAAATAGTGTCAAAATTGACACAAAATAGTTTTTAAATCAAATATTATATTATTAAAAGTTATTTTATTCCTAAAAATATAAGGTTCGGCCAAATAACTTATATAAGGATATATATATTAATAATAAACAATTTGGGGTTCGTTTGGCATGTTATAGTAAGTGTATTAACCATATAGTGAAAGAAAACAAAAAGACACGGTAAAAGTTAAATTAATTAACTTAGAGTTAAATCTAATTGATAAGGTTAAAATAATACCCTAACCTTGTCTAAATATTATTGGTTGATATGCTTTCGACCCATCCCCACTTTAGCTTCGAAATAAGACCCTTTGGAACCATTATAAACCGATTTTGACATTAATATAAAATAATATTTTGAGGTATTCCTAAGGTGCCCCTCTCCTCCCTTATAAAAGGACACCTCCTCCCCCTCCTACACACACCAATTTGAGCACTCAAGCTCGGCCAACCCCTGCCATTTTCTCCTCTCCACTTCCCTAGAATAATCCTAGAGGTCCTGGTCTTCTTCAAAGACCAATCTTAGTTCCCTAAGTGGAGGATTCAAAGAGGCGTTCCAAAGAAGAGGTAATATCCATTACCGATCTTTTCAATTTCTTTCTTCTTCAACTTCTTCTTCTTTAGTTGTTTCATTATAAAGTAATAACATCAGTATTAATTACATAATGATATGTTATTATAAATATGAAACAACTCTAATTAACCTTCTATCCATCCTACGGAGAAAGGAAATCGCCGCGTGTGCGTACGTACGGAATACCGTCTCCACGACGCGATGAGATTCATTCTCAATGATTAACCATTCATGAATGATTATAAAGTATATATAATAAGTACTAATGAAATATATGACATAATAATGATACTGTATTTATGTATATTTATATTAATGTCATCTACTTAATTCCATTCAATTCAATAAGGAAACGAAAACAGCGTTCATGCGTACGTACTGACTACCGTCTTCATGAACGGTGTATTTCTTTGCATTTACTGATTTATTATATATGTGTATTATGAATATATATATATAAATCATGTTTTATATTCTTGAATTATGTAATAATGATCTAAGTAATCATATGAATAATTATAAGTTAAAAACACGAACGACAGATGAGACGATTTTACCCAAAACGCTACTTTAACATGAATTTACAAAAGAACGGGTAATATAAAGTCATAAGTGGACCATATATAATATAATAACAATGAATATGATTCTGGAATAAGTCAATAACATGATTTAAACCATTATACAGGAGCTTCGGACACGTACAAAGCAAATCGGACCTAAGGTAAGGGAAATATCACAATCTCACTTTTATCCGAGATTGTTTTTAATTTGGTAATTACTGGGGTGTATTTTATCATCCACATCCATGTTCTCTCAATATGTAATATTATTTCCATCCTTCTACAATAGTTTATATCCAATTTTACCCTTCGGTGAGTTTTTAGTAAAAGATACGAAAGGAATCTTTTGTCGTTTTTCGTACGAGATACTTTTTGACTTTTCCGACAAAAGTACGAGAAGAATGTTTTTTTTAACTTATACGGCATGAATGGATTTTTAAAACATTATTTCAAAGAAGAATCCTTTACAAGTTTTCAAGTTTATTTTTAATCAACTTCTTTTAGTTTAGAATTTTATGACATTTTAAGAAAAGAAAAGTGATTTTGAAGAAGAAAGGATATTTTCCTCAAGAATGGAGTCCAAGTGTTTTATCAAAATTATTTTCCATCTAAGATAATAAAGGGTTCTGTTTTTATCTCTTTAATTACATTGATTTGATTATGTTGTGAGGGAATTATTTTTATGAAGTCATTTGCCTTATATGATTTGTTTTATGATGTCATGATGTTTCAAGAATCCCATTTTTTTTACATGTGTTATGCGATGATGTATGATTTATGATTATGTGGCACACATAAGAAAGGATTCATTATAAGATGGGTGGGACCTATATCTCCCTCCAATGCATTGGGTAAAGATTTTATATCTCATGAGATAGACAGGGCTGGAACGGTAGGTTATACCGGTTCAGTGAAACAGGACTGAAACGAGGGTTACTCGATTCAGAAAGGGACTTTGTCCACTAAGATAGTCTTGGCAATGAGTCTTGACTAACAAGAAATGTTCTCTATGATTATGTGTGAATGCCACAAAGTTTCATGTTTTAAGTTATGATTATTGTGATTACATTCCACTGCCATGATTTACCCCATGTTATGAAATTATGATCTCTTTTGCAGGTTAAGATTTCCAAAAGTTATGTGCTTATGTATATGATGTGATTGATATTTCTTTTGTTTACCCTTACTGAGCATTTGAGCTCACCCTTTTATGTTTTCTTTTCCCCAGGATATAAAGAAAGGTTTTAGGTAAAAAAAGAAGAAGATCTTTATGGGAGATGTTGAAGATCTTTCACCACGATTAGAAGATTTTATTCCAAGTTTCCAAAGACACTAAACTATTACGATCCTTGTGTATGTGTTTTTGTTATGTACTAAGTATTCCGCAAAAGTAATGTAATGTCAATGTACGTCAAGATACGGGTCTCTACAGTATTATACCCTATAAAGTCCATTTATCAGATCATATAAGGCATATAACAACAATAATATTTTCAAATTTTGAATCCTTTGATTATATTCAACAACTAAATCATGATAGAAACCATTAATAGGTGAATATCAAACTCACAAAAACCAAGGCCCAAACAATGTTCAACAATCTAACCTAAAGAAATCTCATGATCACACACATATAAATTCGGGTTCACAACTATGACAAAGGGTTATGTTTCTTGAACAAAATAATATGAATTTATTTAATTTCATTCAATGAAATAATTATTAAAATGATTTTTTTTATTATTAATTTGAAAATTTATATATAATGATTAAGAATTTTTTTTATTTTGCTACAATGAAGACAAATTATATTATTAGGAAATATATCATTTTAATCAATAAACTATTTTAAGTTAATAAAAATAGTTTTAAAAATAAATTAATTTCAATAAAATATTATTAAAAATTATTATTAATTAAATATAAAGGATAATATAATTTTATTAAGTAATTTCTAAATTGATTAGAAAGCTGTTATTTTTAATGAAACTAGTTTGTTTTAAATAAATGGGGATTTTTGAAATAAAATTGCAAATCCTTATAATTAGATAATTATTTAACTAAAATTAAATGTATTCTTTAAATCATCACATCCAAATTTTACAATGGTGACATTTGCATAATTTTATATTACAGCCAAATAATATGGTAAAAATTTAATACAGTACAAATATATGGTATATATTCTGAAAACAAAATATCTAAAAGGTGGTAAATAAATAAAATAAAGGTTACATGAGAAAAAAATTTATACATACAATAAAACAATATATTTTTTATATTATTTTATTAATTTTATGAATCCATAATGCATTCTCCATACCGTATATATTATTTTATGGTTTTAAAAACAATTATTTATAATCATGGCTCTCATATACATCACTAATGGTAGTAGTTTAAATATTTTGGATCTTATAAATATTTAAAAATGAAAAAAATTTATTTTGAAGAAAGCATTGGAAAAAATGGAATGTTTTATGTTTTGATCATCTTTTCAAATAGAGTTTAAACCATGGTTTGAAAATTAAAAACGAATTACCCAACCTAACCCTGTAAATCCAACCTAATATCCCGTTATTCATTACTCTAAACCCTTTTATCAAGAATTTAGTCCACATTTACTTCATTATATCCATACTACTCATCCATCCAATTTCATTAGTTGCTTCTCCCAATCAATTTTAATCACCTATTCAAGGTATCGGTCCTCTCATTTCACACTTCATTCAATCATATTCATAAAATTATTACATTTCCAATTTTAAATGTTAAAATATGTTTGCATGAATAACTATTATATTACCTATGATTTCAATGGGACTATAGACCTCATTCACTGTAATTTAACCACTCTATGAATCTTTATTATATTCTGTCGGAATCATCCAATAATTTTACTTACTAAACAATTTTTTTGGATACCCATTCCTTTGTCCACTAAAATGTTTTCAACATGTTGTACATATAATTTCTTTATTTGGGATTTCAATTTATATAACCAAAACTCTAAAAATAATTTTGTTAATAGTGGAAGATTACATCCTTAGGTTTTATGATCTATCTGGAACACTTAATCATATACAAGATATGAAAGGAATGAATAGGAGTAAAATTACATACCCCACTAATGAATTGGGAAATGTTTCTTATCTCTTGAAATGGAATTTATGGTACATATGAGGTTATCTTAATCACAATATATTATAATTCATTGTTGGTTATCTTATATTTTTTTGGATGCCATGTTTTATGTTGTTACAAAAATCATATGATTCCTTGATTTTGTCATGTTATATAATGAATCAATGTTCTAGTTTATAGTTCTCAATGTAGATACCTGAAGCTTAACATACATGGAAATTACATTACTTTTGCAGAATACTTAATACATAACAAAAACAGACACACAAGGACTGTAATAGTTTAGTGTCTTTGGAAACTCCGAATATAAACTTCTAATCATGTTGAAAAATCTTCAAAAACTCCCATAACGATATTCCCCTTTTTGTTTCCTTAACTAAAATATTTCTTTATTTTTCTAGGGAAAAATAAAACATAAAAAGGGTGAGCTTAAATGCTCAGTAAGGGCAAACATATAGAACATAAAATGATCCATAATCATTTGAAAGCAAAAACTTGAACATGAAATTTAAACATCAAAATCTTGAGCAAAGACATAAATCGTGGAAGTACGTAAGGCATATATCGTAATGGAACATCAACCATGATAAAATATAATGGGAATAAATCATGTAATTGTGGAAACCATTCAGCACATGTTATGATTTGTATAGTAGCCAAGGCATTGCTACCAAGACCATCTTAGTGGACAAAGTCCCTTTCAGAATCGAGTTCACTCCTCGTTTCAGTCTTGTAACATTGAACCGGATTAAATTACCGTTCCAGCCATGTCTATCTCATGAGATATAAATCATTACCCAATGCATTGAAGGGAGATATAGGTCCCACCCATCTCATAATTAAATCATTCTTACTTGTTCCACAACATAAACATTAATCATTCATCATAAACCAAAGAATAAAAATGGGTTTCATAAACATCATCCCATCATAACAGAATCCATAAAAAAATGGATATCATATCATCATAAGAAAAGTGAAACCATATAAATCATAGAGACATTATACTTTAAATATACACATATGAAATAATTTCATATTAGATGGGAAATGGTTTTGATAAAACACTTGAAATGAAATTCTTGATGAAAATATCATTTCTTCTTCAAAATAAATTTTCTTATCACAAAATGTCATGCAATTTTAAAAGAAGGAGATTTTCTTGAAAATAGTCCTCAAATATTTTGGAGGAAGATTCATGAAAATAATGCTTTATGAAACCATAAAAATCTTTTCATTCCATATAAGTTAAAAAAACATTCTTCTAGTACTTTTGCCGGAAAAGTCAAAAAAGTACCTCGTAACGTAAACAAAAGAAAGATTCCTTTCATATAATGTAGTAAAATTCAAAAATGGGTAAAAAGGAAATTAAAAATACATGAAAACACATTTATAAAACATGGACATGGATGATATAAATAACCCCAGTAAATACTTACGAATAAGAAATCTCGGATAAAAATGAGATTCGCAAAATTATACCTTACCTTAGGTCCGATATGCTTCGTACGTATCCGAACCTACTGTATAATAATTTAAATAATGTTATTGACTTATTACATAATCATATTCATTGTTATTATATCATATATGGTTCAATCATGACTTTATAATAACCGTTCTTTTATAAATCCCATGTTAAAGCAGCGTTTTTGTTAAAATCGTTTCATTTATCGTACATGTTTCGACTTGTTGTTCTTGATATTATTATTACTTACATCATGATTAACATAATTATAGAATGTAAAACATGATTTATATATAATATATATTCATCATAAACATATATATTGTAGATTGATAAAAGAAATGAAATACACCGTTCATGGAGACGGTATGCCATACGTATGCATGAATGTTGTTTTCGTTTCCTTATTGAATAGAATGAAATTAAATAGATGACATACATATATATATATACATAAATCCAGTAGCATTATTATGTCATATATTTCATTATATATACTTTATAATCATTCTTGAATGGTTAATCATGGAAAATGTATCTCATCGCATTCATGGAGATGGTAGTCCGTACGTATGCACGAACGATGATATCATTCCCATGATCATGGAATTGTATTTTATTGTATTTATACTATTTCATAAAAAATATCACTTTAAAATAATCATATATAGTCATTATTTACACCATTATACCCATCCAAGTAAGGTGGTGGTGGAAAATAGATTACACCACGACGTGGAGATGGTATTCCGTACATACGCATGCTTGGTGATTTAATTTTGCTTTGGATGGATAGATGGTGAAATAGGGTTTTTTCATAATTACAATAACATATCACTATATGAGTGATTCTGATGTTATTACTTCATAATGAAACAACTAAAGAAGAAGTAGTATAAGATGAAATAATGTTGAAAGAATCGTTAACAGACATTACCTCTTTTTTGAAGCGCCTCTTTGAAACCTCCTCTTAGGGCACTAACATTGGTCTTTGAAGAAGACCAGGACCTCTAGGATGTTTCTATGGAAGTGGGTAAGTGAAATGGGCAGAGTTTGGCCGAGCGTCAAGGCTCAAACTGGTGTGAGGAAGAGAGGTAGGAGGTTCCCTTTTATAAGGGAGGAGAAGGGCACCTTTAGAACTATAAGAAATATTAGTTTATATTAAATCCAAAACCCACAAAAAAACATCCAAAAATGACTCAATTCGAATATTATATGATATAGGGTTGAAATATCATCAACCAATAATATTTAGACATGTAGGTAATTTATTTTAAACATTATCAACTTGATTTGTCCGTATTTAATCTATTAAAATTTATTTGTGGTAATAATATTCTAAATTTTAAATGGTTATAAATAATCACTTATGTGTTGTTAATTTTCCATAATTGGATAATTTATGAAATTTTAGACTATATAAATTTCAATTTATAATTTTTAAATATTTTTGAGATTTTTAAACAATTTAATAATATGTTATTTTTATAAAATAACAATAGTGTCAATTTTGACACTATTCATTTGTTTGAATTTAAATAAACAGTATATAGAATATATGTTCCAAATAAAAGCTTTAATAGATTTATAACATGTCATATTTATCTAAAAAATTAGTTTATAACATTAAATATTTCATATAATATTTATTTTTATTTTTTAAAAACCATTTATTTGGTATATCTCTTAATAAGATAATTAGTACAAAATATCTATATAATTATTTAATATACTTATTTGTTGCATAAAAATTAAAAATAAAATCATTTGATGAAAAAAAATATCAAATATTTTATAATAATAATTTTACTGGAATTTATCATCTTAAAATATCATCATTTAAATTGTTATATTTATTAAATTATGACGGTGAAAACTTTTGCATCTTTTAAAATAATATAATATAAGTGTCATAATCGATTTTATGAGGCTCCAAATGGTAAAATATTATACCATTGGATGATTATGGTTTACATTTACATGAATAATAAGTTTTTATCAGGATTTTGTGCATTTTATGGTCACCATTAGTTTAATAAAAACTATATTCTTGATTTTTCACTAGATAAACAATTTCTGCATCACTATTGTGTCACAATTAATGATAATTATTTAATCCCTGAAAAATTAAAAATAAATTCATATGATTTATATAATTGTATTATATTTCTTTAAACTATTCATGTTCGAATTTTCATTAAGTTTATCACTAAATTAAAATTATTATACTTATAAGATTTACGAAATTGACATGTTGTCACTTTCTTTGGTTTTAATAATAATTAAATTATTCTCATGGATAAAAGTCAATTAAATGGATCTAATCATACCCTTAGGTGATATGGGTATACGTTTAGTCATCCAATAGAATTTGTGCAGTTGTTATGGTAATTTTATAATATTATATTTACCCTTAATTACCCGATTTACCTTTAACTTTGGTAAATAAAATTTACCGTAGTTAATATTCTTAACGCCAAAAAAGAGTATCTTATTAACATAATTTAGACCCACTTATTCCAAATATGGAATCTATATTTCCAAATTAAATACACAAAAGTTGCATAAATTAAATTAAAATTAATCCCATTGTCGAAAGAAAACGGGTTTTTTGTTTAAAACATTGCAAAAGATTTAATTGATTTAACCTATGAATTAAATGTAAAATCAATGATAATGACATACATTATATGAAATGGTAAAAATATATTCTATTTATAAATTAAAACCATTAAATATTATAATTTAACCATATAAATTATAACGATGAAAAAAAATTTAATTAAAATATAGCGTGTGTTTCCTATTGATTAAAATATAAAAGTTATCAGAAAAATTTCAAAACTTTATCCAATGTAAATTTTTATATCCTAATTCAAAATAAGAATTTTATTTTGTAAAATTGAACTTATTAACATGTCAAAAACTAGATTTAAAGTGGGTGCACCATCAAAAGACGACAAAACTGCATTTTTTTTGAAAATACTTATTTTACCCGAATAATTTATTTTCTTCTTATACCGTGTTCTAGAAAATGTGTACGATGAATAATATTGTTATAAAATTAAAATTTTAGTTAATACTATAAATAATGTCTAGTTCATAATAATATTATAAAAATATATCACTGTTTAGTAAAACCAGGTATTGCGTACAACACACGCTATCGAGGAAGGTCGCGATTGCGTGTAATGCAATCCAAGTCAGGGTTGCGTATACTGGAAGCTAATATGGTGTTGCATATAGTGAAAGATAATCTTGGTGTAGCATAAAATAGAATACATCAATGAAATAAAAAATAATATTTTTCATAAAATCTCGGGGTGTTACATTCTACCCCCCTTAAAATGAATTTCTCCCTCGAAATTCATTGAAGTTATAAATGGTTTACTACTAGAATGTTTTAAATAAAACCCACATCATAAAATGGAATACCAACACTTAATTTTAAAAAGTGAAGTATGAAACATATTGGTTACCCAAAATTAACTCCTCACTAGGTTTCTGCGTAGGAGAACATAGGTGAAACTATGGATATGGAAGAAAAATCTAACCATCAAGTTCTGATGGAGAGTGGTAGAGGACATGGCTATGAAAAAGCCAACAATCACAAAGCCATAAATTTGTGATGATCTAAGGTAACATCTTATTCATCGGATATAAGAGCACTAGGACAACATTTTTTTGTTTTCAACATCATTTTCCTAAAGTTGAAAATTTTGAATTAGAAGAAATACTTTCGTCATTTTGCTACAATCTCACTGTTGTTTGTGATTTGAAAAATTTCAACTTTGTCTCTTAAAGAAATAAAGTTTAATTTGTTATTCGTGAAGTGTTAATAGGTCATGTGATAGAATTATGGGTCATTCCATCTGTTTGAAACAAAAGGTTAGAAAAAGTTATCAAATATACATAAGTCCATCTATGGTGAGGTTAATCATATACGATTCCAAAAATGAACTTACACTTCATATATCATACCGCTTAATAAAATAAAACTAATTTCTACTAACATCGGACATCGTATAGGCCAGTGGTAGGCAATAATGGCATGTCACACTTCGGTTGTGGGTTCGATTCCCACAGCACTATCCGACGTGATGGGATGTCGCATGTCCTATAGGTTGTCCTTTTTCTAAAACTACATTAATATAACATCCCATAAATAATATAAAAAAAATTATAGCCTTAAATAATACTAAATTATATCCATCATAATCCATTTCAAATCTTAAGGGTTATCCAAACTAATTCTTCCAAAGCTTATAGTATAAAGAAAACAATTACTAGAAATGTCATTTACCGAGCATGTGAATTCCTTCATTTGTCCCTGATATATCTTGTTGATCACATTCCAATCATGTGAATACCTTAATCATGTATTCTCTTGAAACATTAATTACCATAGAACCTTAGTGGAAACATGAATTCTGTCAAAAGTTAACTCTTTCGACATAAAAAAATCCCAAATAAAGAATATATACTCAAATAATGATATCACTTTTTCCATTTATCATCCATGAGCTCTTGAATACAATCAAACATCTCATTATCTTCTTATCCCTTCATTATGTGCATATCATCTAATTTCCAAAACTATCTGAATAACCTTCCATGGTTACCGGTACCATTCTACCTATACTTTCAAATACTTTAGGAAAAACAATAGTGTAACAATCCTTAGATGATTCTTTATTCCATAGTACCATTAACTATACAACATAACTCTTAATAAACATACAATCATTCCACTGCCTTCTTAAAATACTAACTGAGCTTCAACACTTCTTTCATCTCATATATCATTTTTAGTCTCCTCATCATCATCCACATAAATACTACCCATATGACCATGATGATTCTCTTCATGAGATTTTCCCTTAGGGCCTTGGTTTTCATAATTACCATAAATTCCACATTTAAAACAACTAATCACTGTTGATGTCGTAGCAATACCATTATCCTTGTCCATGCTATTAACTGAACATTTTCCTTTTAACTTACTGGCTTTGTGTCCTTCTTTTCCACACCCAAAGCATCTTCCAGTTCCTTTGAAACAATCTCCCTAATGCCTCTTCCCACATGATTTACATGAGGGAAATTGAAATTTCTTCCCTCTATGATCATCATGAAACTCCATCTTTCTCTTATTATCTGAGTCGGAAACTTACCAAAGTTGATATTATTGATAATATTATGAGATTGGTGATTAGGCATAATAACAATGTTTGGACTTCCAAATCCCGTTTCATTTTCTTTCTCATGAAAAATATCATTCCATTGTCCGTCATATCCTCCATTATCGTGAATCTTCAAATTTCCAGCCATTTTCTAAAACCCAAAAAGAATATTGTGCGAGGAACATAATCATACTAGGGAAAACAACATAGTAAAGGGAGAGTACCCTCAATATCTAACATCTTAGGTTAAATTATATGATCGTTACTATAGTTCTAGGACTATATCCAATACGTATTCTTATCCTTAGGGACATCCCTAAAAATACCTTAGAAATATCATTAGGGATCTCACTAATATTTTCGCATCCTCATTTCCAAAGGTTGACTAAACCTTTCCTCTGATACCAACTATAGAGACCCGAAGCTTGAAATAAATGGACATTACATTAATTTTTCAGAATACATAATATATAACAAAAAAAGACACACAAGGACCGTAATAGTTTAGTGTCTTTGGACACTCAGAATATAAACTTCTAATCATGTTGAAATAGCTTCAACAACTCCCATAACGATCTTCCCCTTTTTTTCCTTACCTAAAACCTTTCTTTATTTCCTGTGGAAAAATAAAACATAAAAAGGGTCATCTCAAATGCTCAGTAAGGGAAAACATAGAGAGCATAAAATGATCCATAAACATTTGAAAGAAAAAAACATGAATATGAAATTTAAACATCAAAATCTTGAGCAAAGTCATAAATCGTTGAAGTACGTATGGCATATATTGTAATGGAAAATAAACCATGATAAAATATAATGGGAATAAAACATGTAATTGTGGCAACCATTCAGAACATGTTATGATTTCCATAGTATCCAAGGCATTGCTGCCAAGACCATCTTAGTGGACAAAGTCCCTTTCTGAATCGAGTTCACTCCTCATTTCAGTCATGTAACGTTGAACATGATTAACTTACCATTCCAGCCATGTCTATCTCATGATAGATAAATCTTTACCCAATTCATTGGAGGGAGATATAGTTCCCACCCATCTCATAATTAAATCATTCTTACATGTGCCAAAACATAATCATTAATCATTAATCATAACCCATTGAATAAAAATGGGTTTCATAAACATCATACCATCATAACATAATCAATAAAAAATCGATATCATAACATCATAAGAAAATTGAAACCATATAAATCATAGAGAAATTATACATTAAACATACACATATGAAATAATTTCATATTAGATGGAAAATGTTTTTGATAAAACACATGAAATGAAATTCTTGAGGAAAATATCCTTTCTTCTTCAAAATCAATTTTATTTTCACAAAATGTCCTGAAATTTCAAAGAAGAGGATTTTCTTGAAAATAGTCATGAAATATTTTGGATTAAGATTCATGAAAATAAAGGTTTATAAAACTGTAAAAATCTTTTCATGCCGTATAAGATAAAAAACATTCCTCCCGTAATTTTTCCAGAAAAGAAAAAAATATACCTCGTAACGTAAACAAAAGAAATATTCCTTGCATAACATGGAGTGAAATTAAAAAATGGATAAAAAGGTCTTTAAACATACATTAAAACACTTTCATAAAACAAGGACATGGATGATATAAATAAACCCAGTAAATACATACGAATAAGCAATCTCAGATAAAAATGAGATTTGAAAAATTATCCCTTACCTTAGGTCCGATATGCTTCGTACGTATCTAAAACTCCTGTATAATTATTTAAATAATGTCATTGACTTATTACAAAATCATATTCATTTTTATGATATCATATATGGTTCAATTATGACTTTATAATACCCGTTCGTTTATAAATTCCCTGTTAAAGCAGTGTTTTGGGTAAAATCATTTCATTTATCGTATGTGTTTTGACTTTTTGTTCTTGATATTATTATTACTTATATCATGATTTCCATAATTCAAGAATGTAAATCATGATTTATATATAATATATATTCATCATATACTTATATATTATAGATCTATAAAAGAAATGAAATACACTGTTCATGGAGACGGTAGGTCGTACGTACGCATGAACGCTGTTTTCGTTTCATTATTGAATTGAATGAAATTAAATAGATGGCATACATATATAAATAAATAAATCCAGAAGAATTATTATGTTATATATTTCATTATTATTAATTATATATACTTTATAATCTTTTATTAATGGTTAATCATGGAAAATGAATCTCATCGCATTCGTAGAGATGATAGTCTATACGTACGCACGAACGATGATATCATTCCCATGATCATGGAATTGTATTGGATTGTATGTATACTATTTAAGAATCAATATCACTTTACAGTAATCATATATAGTCATTATTTACACGATTATACCCATCCAAGTAAGGTGGTGGTGGAAAATAGATTACACCATGGCGTGGAGACGGTATTCCGTATGTACGCACGTGCGGTGATTTCGTTTTATGTAGGATGGATAGATGGTGAAATAGGGTTATTTCATACTTATAATAACATATCAGTATATTATAGATACTGATGTTATTACTTTATAATGAAAAAAACAAAAGAAGAAGAAGTAGAAGAAGAAATAAAGTTGAAAGAATCAGTAACGGACATTACCTCTTCTTTGAAGCGCCTCTTTGAGACCTCCTCTTAGGGCACTAAAATTGGTCTTTGAAGAAGACCAGGACCTCTAGGATGCTTCTAGGGAAGTGGGGAAGTGAAATGGACAGAGTTTGGCTGAGCTTAAAGGTTCAAAATGGTGTGAGTAAGAGAGGGAGGAGGTTCCCTTTTATACGAGAGGAGAGGGGCACCTTTGGAAATATAATATATATTAGTTTATATTAAATCCCATCCCCACTTAAAAACCTCAAAAAATGACTCAATTCTTATATTAAGTGATATAGGGTTGAAATAGCATCAACCAATAAAATTAATACATGTAGGGAATTTATTTAAAACATTATCAACTCGATTTATCCTTATTCAATCTATTAAATTTTGTTTGTGGTAATAAAAATATAAATTTTAAATGGTTATAAATAATCACTTATGTATTGTTAATTTTACATAAATGGATACTTTATGACTTTTTATAATATATAAATTTCAATTTTTAATTTTTAATTATTGTTGTGATTTTTAAAAAATTTAATAATATGTTATTTTTATAAAAGAACAATAGTGTCAATTTTGACAATATTAATTTATTTGAATTTAAATAAACAATATAAAAGATATATGATCGAAATAAAATCTTTAATAGATTCATAACATGTCTTATTTATCTATAAAATTAGTGGATCACATTAAATAGTTCATATAATATTTATTTTAATATTTTTAAAACCATGTATTTGGTATATCTCTTAATAAGATAATTAGTACAAAAATATTGTATTATTATTTAATATACTTATTTGTTGTATAAAAATTAAAAATATAATCCTTTAATGAATATAAATATAATATACTTTTTAATAATAATTTTACTCTAATTTATCATCTTAAAATAACAACATTTAAGTTGTTATATTTTTTAAATTGTGAAGGTGACAACTTTGGAATCTTTTAAAATAAAATAATATAAGTGTCATAATAGCTTTTATAGGGATCCAAATGGTCTAATATTAGACCATTGGATGATTATGGTTTAAATTTACATGACCAATAAGTTTTTTTCAGGGTTTTGTGCATATTATAGTCATTATTAGTTTAATTAAAACTATATTCTTGATTTTCACTAGATAAACAATTTTTATATCACTATTGTGTCACAATTAATGATAATTATTTAATCCCTAAAAATTACAACTAAATTAATATGATGTAGATAATTGTATTATCTTTCTGGATACTATTCATGTTTAAAGTTTCATTAAGTTTATCACTAAATTAAAATTATTATTATTATAAGAATTAAGAAAGTGACATGTTGTCATTTTTTTTTGGTTTTAATAATAATTAAGTTATTTTCATGGAAAAAGTCCATTAACTGAATATAATCTGACACGTAGGTGATATGATTCGAATTTTAGTCATCCAATGTAATTTTTTCAGGTGTTACAATAATTTTATAGTATTATATTTACCCTTAATTACCCGATTTACCTTTAACTATGGTAAATAAAAGTTACCGTTGTTACTATTCATAATTCCCAAAAAATAAAAAGTAGCTTATTAAAATAATTTGGACCCACTTATTCCAAATATGGAATCTAGTTTTCCAAATTCAATACCCAAAATTTTCATAAATTAAATTAAAATTAATCCCATTGTCGAAAGAAAACGGGTTTTTGTTTAAAACATTGCAAAAAAATGAATTGATTTAACCTACGAATTCAATGTAAAATCAATGATAATGAAATACATTATATGAAAAGGTAAAAATATATTCTATTTATACTTTAAAACCACTAAATATTTTAATTTAACCTTATAAATTATTACGAGGAAAGAAGTTGTTTTTATTATAATATAGTGTGTTTTTCCTATTCATTAAAATATGAAAGTTATTCGAAAAATATCAAAACTTTTTCCAATTTAAATTTTATATCCTGATTCAAAATAAGAAGTTTATTTTGAAAAATTGAACTTATAAACATGTCAAAAAATAGATTTAAAGTGGGTGCGCCATCAAAAGGCGGCAAAACTGCATTTTTTGAAAAATACTTATTTTACCCGAAACATTTATTTTGTTCTTATACCATGTTCTAGAAAATGTGTAAGATGAATAATACTGTTATAAAATTCAAAATTTAGTTAATACTATTTATAACTGCTAGTTTATAATAATATTATAACAATAGATCGTTGTTTAGTAAAACCCAGTATTGCGTACAACACACACTATCGTGGATGGTCATGATTGCGTGTAATACAAGCCAAGTCAAGGTTGCGTATACTGCAAGCTAATACGGTGTTGCGTATAGTGCAAGATAATCATGGTGTAGCGTACAACAGAAGACATCGATGAAATTAAAAAGAATATTTTTCATAAAACCTCAGGGTGTTACAATTAACCATTTAGTGTTACTCTTACCTGATATTTAAATATACTAGTTACTTTTAACATGTTATTACATGATTATTTCTGTACAGGGATTTAATTTTCATAGTTTCTTATGTCGATCCCCACGTTATCCACTGACGTTGTAGAAGATCCCTATATTTTGAGGGATTGTTTAAGTGTTTTTAATTAATTATTTCGTAATCATGTTGTATTTTATTATTTCATTCACCTAATTTCCGCAAGAAATTATGCATATTGATTATCTAGGTTTTTATTGACTATACCATTATATAATAAATCCTAAAATACTTGGTATAGATGTTATGGGTTGTTATAGTTAGTATCAAAGAATATTATAGTTATTTCTATGGATTAAGTTTAAAAAATATAATGAAACCCATATGGATAAGACTAAACAAAAGAAAACATCCTTAAATTTTTTTAATGTATATTGAATGTGGTCTCTAAGAATGAATATCCATGTATGGATACTACAAGTGGATGTGGCTTGGGAAAAATTGTTAAAGGGACAATAACATCAAAATGGAAACATTATGTTTGGATCCATTTTCAAATGGTTTCTAAAAGTGTGTAATAATACATATGTAGTAAAAAAATCCCTATGGATATGCTTTGGTAAGTTCATGAGATCCTTTTTAACCATTATTATGGGAAAAAAATCTAGTAAGAAATTATATTAGTAGATAAATAATTTACAAATTAGATTGAAACCTAATACATCATTTTTTAATTTATACCTTGTATGAGATATCCATTCAATGTTCACGATTTCCTATTTATTAGATTAATTGTTTAAAATTATTCATTATTAATTTTTCGATCACATTTTTTCAATGGATGGATAAAGGAAAAATGAAGTCTACAACCAATGTGAGGGGTAACGTGATGACTATAAAAATGAGATTCTATACCCAATGGGAGGAGAAAATGGGAACCTGATCATAATAATTTATTACTTTACTATCTTTTTGAACCAAAATATAAACCAAAAGAAACTCCCAAATCCCCCTAAGAAAGATAATGATTCAATTGAGACCTTTATATAATAAAGGACTTAAACATTCAGTAGATCTTCTGATCCTTTAATCACAGAACAATGGAGCTACTTCATTATTGATATATTATACATCGTTAAATCTTTTGATATTTATATATTCATGATGCCTTATTTTCATATGGAATGAGAAGCTGGTCAGTGGTGGATATTGGCTGATAATATGTTTCATGATGAGGATACCAAAGCAATTGATTGGGATAAATTCTGGATAATGTTCTTGATAAATTATCTCTATATACTATGTGTCTTAAAAATTTATTGGGATTTCCTTAGTTTCATGTAAAAGTATGTTGGATCTATCAATGTGTAAGATGTTATATCATAATACATTCATGATATGCTTCCAAATTTTTCATTCACCTAAAAATTAATATTGAAAACTCATTATGTGGTCCAAATCAATGACTAAAAAATACCTTATCCATTGAATACATTTAAATATATGAGAATATTCTCTAATAATCCCACAAAATAAAAATGGATATCAGTGAATCAAATGTTTCTCGTGGAGATATAAAAAAGAAAATGGAATTTTATTCTGGTTTTATAATAGAAAAATATAATGGTGGAAATAATCTCAAATATGACACTTTTCAAATGTGAGGGAATAAACATCCCATCAATTTCTTGATCAGATGTAAAAATGATTTAGGTGTGAGATGGAAGGGTACCAAATTATAGATACCAACTATAGAAACCCATCAATGTAGTAGATGAATAGAATTACCAATTAATCCCTCAAACTATTTTCTAATATTTCAACTACAACAAACAATGTTTTTGTCTAAATAATTTCACTATGAAAAGGGTTGGTGAAAATAAATGATTCAATCAACCACTAAGGTCAAGAGATAAGGGGTAAATTAATTTTATCCCAACTACTAAGGTAGATCCTAAAAAATAAGTGGTGACATGTATTATAGTTATGAAATTTTTAATAGTGAATTAAATTTTTTATTATAATTCAACACATTCTTTCATATCATCTATGTTAGTAAAACTATTCCAAACCCCCCTAATGATAGGAAAGTGAGTTCTCAGTGAAGAATATTAATGGTTAAATTAATACATCCCCCGAATATAAATTATCCCCTATCAAAATGTTATGGATGAAATTGGTAGTCAATATTATGATACTAACTTTAACAGAATTCAATATTATTCGAGGTATGTATTGGATTTCCTTATACGGAGACAACATAAATTATCAGTAGAAGGAAATGACCATCCATATCACAAATCATCCTCTGATTAATTACATGTTCCAGGAGAAAGAAGAATCATCTTGGTGTTATTATATCAAGATTAAATATTATTCCCCTTTGATAAATTTTATGATTCTAAAATGATTAAGACATTATAAAATCTCATACATGAATACATAGTCATTATGAGATAATTCCTTGATGTTTTATCTTAATAATTGTCCTTTTTTTCTCCTAGTTGATCGGTTGAGTTCTTAGATGTTGTTATTCCCAAATAATTTATAATATCCAAGAATTTATACTTAATGGAAACTATTGAAATAGAATATATAAATAAGTAGATACAATAGAATCTATATAAAGAGTTATTATAACCTAGTGCTTTACAATTGGGTGTATATGTCCACTTCATCATGAAAAAGGATAGGTTAATGAACCTATGCATTTATTATCAAGAGATTCACATCGTCAAGATACATTAAAAGTGTCTTTTCCCATATACTGATGAATATTTTGACTAGTTACTTGGAGTATTTTACTTACCTATTTAATAACATCAGTAGGGTTAGTATCACATAAATTTGATGATGGGGGATATTCCCAATAATTAATTTTTTACAATGTACTGGGATTTTGAGTTTATAGTGAGTCCATTTGGTCTTAATATTACTCATGAAATATTCATGGTCATGATTAATTGAGTTTTTTGACATTACATAAATAAATTTAAGGTACTCATAATTAAAATATTCTTACATTTTAAAAAATCATGAAGTAACATGGGGAGAATTTGAATTCTATATTAAAGACAGTTCAAAAAGAAAATTTGTTTTTGATGTACTCTCAATTCAATTTCAAGATATAAATGATTACTTTTCTAAGGATTTTTATCCCCATTAAAGATATATCTATAGATCCTTCACAAATATGGCAATTATTGGATGCCCAAGACTAATATTTATAATAAAAATATTTAGTTTCCTTGGATTAGTTAGGTAAAATTATTTAATTTTGGGAAGCTTATCAAGATTTTCAATTCCACTAACCAAGATAACACAAAGAGAGTTTAGTTTTTCTATATTTATAAATATGAAGAGAATATAAAATAGATATATAAGTGGATAATCACTTCAAATGTACTAACATTAACCTCCTACTGAGAAGGATTTATGATATATACTGATGTATCTAAAAATTTTTTTGGTTGTGTACTCATGATAGTTTAAAATGATATATTATAGGTATCCCACCAATTGAAGATTAAATAGTTTATCAAACGAATTCATGGTCTACAATTGGAAACAATGTTATTCAAAATGAATATTGGGTGACATTAACCATTAAAATATTTGTGTGACACAAATAAACATTAAAAAATCTGAAATAATATATTCACATAAGAAAAGATTAATATTAATCAATGAAGGTGGTTAATTCTGATGAAGGATTATGATAGATTATTCAATTACTATACCTGGATGTTGAATGATATGGAAGACGCTCTGTGTAGAAAACATACAAAAACCATATCCATGAGGAGTATATAATGTGATCCAATCATTTTGGACATGAGAAGGATATATATAATATTAATAAAAGGTTAATCATCATATGTTGTTCAAATAAATTTTCAACCATCTATTATTAAAAGAATCAAAGAGTCCCAGAGAGATGACTTCGTGTAACAAAAAAGTAGATACAATTATAGAGTCTAATATTTTTAAATATTTAAATTTAAGGGTTGAAACAAGATTTTTTGTCCCATTAAACCCATGAGTAAATATGGAATGTTTATATGATTCACATAAATCATCCTTCTCTTTTAATATGGGAAGCAATATGATGTATAATAATTTTAATCATAAATTATGGTGGGATGAAATGAAGAGGGATATTGTAGAGTTTATATCTTAATAAATGGTACACCAACAGGTCAATGTATAATGAAACAATTATAAGGTTATGATTCAACCATTTCCTAAAATATTAATGAAATCAGAAAACATAACATTGGAATTCATTGTAGGTCTCATTAAGACACCTAATAAAAATATTTCCAACTAGGTAGTAGTCAGTTTCCTGGAAAAGATAGTGTCTATCATTTATATAAAGGAATATTTATCCCACAAAAAGTCTCCATGATAATAATAATAATATAAGTAGTAAATTTTCACAGAGTTCCAAAAATTATCTTATTTGATAGAGATACTAGGTTTACATTGATTTTTTTGATATTACTTGATTAATAATTTGATACATATCAATGCTTCAGGAATTTTTGTCACGCATAAATAGTTGTTCAGTATAAAAGAACTATTCAAACTATAGAAGATATAAAGAGATGAATTTCAATGTATTTCTAAGGATGTTGGGATCCAAACCATTCTGTAGTTCAGTTATCATATGAAAAATGTTTCCAATCAAGCATTCTATTATAACCTTACGAGGATATTTATGGGAATTGGTTTTTTGGATCCAAGAAGCATGGATGTTGTTTGGGAGTAGAATGTGATGGGTTTTGATCTTATTCAAGAGATGATAGAGAAGGTTAAAAAAATTTAATATCATATGAAATTCTCAAAATTAGACAAAAATATCATATATATATCTACTGATGGGAAAAAGAGAATAAGTTTAAGGATAAAGTAATCTTTCATATACCACAATAAACAGAATTCCTGAGGATTGGGAAGAATAGAAATATTAGTACTATATACTTTTTCCACAACAATATCCTTAACTGAATCATATCTGTATCCTATCGACTATCACTCCCGTCAAATATATCTCATGTAAATGATGTGTTCCATGTGTCCCTCCTGAAGTTGTACATAATAGATTCCCCACATGTACTGAATCAATAGGGGGTATCATTATAGATTGAGAATTCATATGAGTAACAACCTATGAAGATATTTTATCATAGAGACAACATTCAATAGAAAATCCAACTAACATGGTAAAAGTGTTTTTCTAGGAACACATGTTTGAAGACACAACTTGGGAACTAGAATATGTGAGTAAAAAGTACCCAAATAAATTTTATTATGTAAAACAAAAATTTTATGTGAAAATTGTTATGGTGGTGAATGTAATAAACCAAACATTTATATATGGAAGTCCACTTTTGAATGAATAATTTCAAATTATTAATTTAATTATAGAATTTATGTGGAGTACTTTTTCTATAGATTATAATTATATGACCTTTCAGATTTAAAATACCATTAGTAATCAAAAAATTGATAATGTAGCCACTGTGAAATGACTATTAAAATTGGTATATTAACGGTTAGGAAAAAGTGAAATTAACAAAAAAACAAGTACTGATGGTCTTGACCAGTATGATCATTCTCCACGTAACCCATTTATTATAGATTATGAGGTAGAAATCATCATTGGGTTTTTCTCTTGACCAATACCATGATGAGATTCGATAACAAAAGTATAAGTAAAACCATTTTTCATAGAAGATAAATGTCTTTTACATCACGACCCAAATTATGTTAATTATACCACCACAATAAAATCATACCACTTTACCCGTTATCATTAGGGCCTAGATTGGTGTAATAATGTGATATTTATCTAGAACTCAATAGTATGAATTTTTATATTTTATTTAAATAAAAAATGTTTATATTTATTCATATTTATGTTAGTTTTAAAATTATTGTATAATAAGTTTGATAAAAATTATTTTTGGAGATGATGAAACAAAAATTTCATTTTTTATATATAAGTTATCTAAATTGTAAAACAATATTATATAAATTAAAAAATTTATGAAATAAATGATATTTTAAAAAACATTATTAAAAAAAATTATTTATTAAATATAAATGATAATATATTTCTACGAAGTCAAAAGTAAATTCTATTAGGATGAAAAAAAATATTATAAAATTTTGTATATTTTTTAAACGTTAATTTTTAATTAAAATAAAAAATTCATATATTTTGTTAATTAATTTGATAAAATAATTTTTTTATATAATCGTCTAGAAACTATCCAATAATTAATTTTTATAATTTTCAGTGAATGTCTAATTTTTCTGTCCAAACTAAATATGGTAAAAATATATACTATTTATAATGACATTAGAAAATAACAACACTATTTTAATAATTAATAAAAAATTATTGGAATTAATTTTAACATTTTAATTTTTTTGTTGATGTTATATTATTAAATTTATATACCCTTAATAAATCCTTCAAAAAAATATTTTTTATGGTTTCAAAATGAACTATGTACAATCCTAATACACTTCCACATCACTAAGGGTACTATTTAGATGAGTTCAGCTCATAGAATTATAATATAATTAAAACCACTACACATTGGAAAAGACCATTGGAAAAAGACCTGATTATTTTTGTTGTTTTGATGAGTTTATAAAATAGAGTCAAAAACACATGTTAATAAATTAATAATGAATTATCCTTTATTTTTCTATAAAACCCACCCAATATCCCATTACGCTTCACTTAAAACAATTTGAGTACTAATTTATTCAATAATTTACTATATATATATATCATAAGGATTCCCCAATATTTTATGAAGATCCATTCTATCTTTAGGATGATCCTTGTCAAGGAAAGGGATCCTCTCCTTCCACTATATATTCATGAACCTTCTATAAATTATTCCATTTTTAAAAAAAAAATTGGAATATTTTTCCATTCATCCCTACTACTCTAATTATGACTTCTCAATAATAATAAGACCCTTTCAATCTCATTAATCCATTTTATGAATCTTTTTATACAATCATTATGCTACTTAAATTATCTTGCAATATTCAATTCTAAAATTTTTATATATTGTATACCAATTTCTATTTACACTCCAACGTAATAACCTTGTTATACATAACCTTTTTTATTATCGATTTCCATGTATATTCCCCATATTCCATAACTCAGGGTGTTATAATTGATGAAATTAGTCTTAATGTTTTATAATCTATATGGAAATATGATATGTGTACATGATATGAATGTCTTGGGTGGACCCTAAAAATATATAGCTCTATAATGAATTGGTTAATGTGTTTATTTCATGATCTCATATATATGATTCAAGGGATGTGATCCTAAGAATACTATTTTATGATTTCTTGGTGTTTATCCTTGACTTATATTTATGTATTCATGTTTTATGTTGTTTCAACATTCATATTTTCCCTTTATGTTATCAAGTTATATCTTGTATTATTGTTTAATATTTTGATTCTTGCACATTTTATTTCCCTTAGACATTCATATTTACATACATGAATTACATTCAACATGATATTATTTATTAATCTATTACCCGGATATATAGCTCAACTCTTTCTTATACACATCCTGAGTTCATCCTATATAATTTTAGAAGACCCAAGAAATACATGTCAATGATTTTCTGTTTTTAATTATTGAGTCTTACTAATGTTTCATTTTATTATTTCGTGTACCTAGTTTCACTAATAAATTAGTCCTAAACATTGTATTGGTTTATATTAAGTGTACCATTATGTAATAAATCATGATATTAATTTGATAATATTTATGGATGTTGATGAAATTTCTCTTAAATATCCATATAAATTATAAAATTGATATAATTATTTCTTTAAACATATACAATTAAAACATAAAATCCATACCATGGTTTTTTTGATAGAATAGGGAAATCATGATATTTCATATCCTTTACTCATTACAGATATTTATTAATAAGGTAAAAAATTTATGAATTTAATTTTTGTTTTAATATACAAAGAATGAATTTGACATGTAGTGATAAGTGATTCATGGAATTATATAGATGATGGATACATCGACATGTCTTATGAAAAAACCCCTTTGGATAAACTGATTTAATAATTATTTATATTCCTACACATTTGTTAATTAAGTCATATTTAATATTAATATATTCCATTGTACATAACCCTTGCCGATCATTTTAAGTCACCATTATTTGGATTCATTTTAATTCCCCATGATGTGAATAAGGAATCACATAATCAATACTAGTATAAATTGTATTATTTAAGTTACATTTTTAAATATTATTTACAATATAATAAGGGAACCATGTTTTTATGTGGTTCTTAATTACTACTAAACTCATATTTCATTGGTGATCTAATTCATTTTAAAATATACTAATTTAATAATGTAATCACAACATCTAGGTTCTTGGAGTTAGTGTTGTTACATATTAGATAAGACATTTTATCCTCTAGTGAGATGGGCCATGTTTTGGATAATTAAGAGAATCATTATTTTAATAATTTATTTGAATGTACATGAATGTACATTCTTGGAGTTGTAACAACTACCTCTTAAGTTCTATCAACCTAGAAAATTTATAATCTCAATCCAACCTATTATAAAAGAACTCTACACTAAATCTTGAAGGTAAATAACTTCCCAAATTAGTTGTGTTAGGAAGAGAAATTCAACCATTCCGACCATGATGTTCTAATTGAACAGTACATTTTTTCTATCCCAGAAATCCATCCCTCTTACTCAGAATATGGTTGTAATATACATTGGTGTAATGTATTGAGCCAGCGTCCACACAACAGTGCACCAGTTCAGAACACTACATGACCTTAAGCATGCCTTCTCTTAAGCCAAAGGATGCTGACTAGCATAGAGGGTCTAATATTGATCATCGAGAGAAAATACCCTCTTTATCAAAGTAATACACTTGGGGATAATAAATAAGAATTAACCAATAATAAAACATAATCATAAAAATACCATTATCAAAATATTACTATTAATGGGAATACAATATAAAAGCTGAATAATAGATATTCCGTGATAGAGTATGTTCCAAGTGTCAAGATGAAAAAAAAATTAAATAATCTAACAACTACCATGTGGGTCCTGAACCACACCTATTTCCTCAACCATGATTCATCCCAAATCATAAATCTAAAATAAAACCATTTCATATAAATTATCATGAAAACATGAAATCTATTGGGGTGTGGATCAAGAATCCTAATTATTGTGTGATTAAGACATAGTAATCCACCACTAATGGTCTCTAAAAAACTGGTATATATTAGTGTATGTAGTTTCATAGAGAATATTATACAAGAAATAAAGTAAATAGTTTCATTTATTATAGAATGTTTAATTTAACCACATAAACAATTGATTTCTCCATGACACCTAAACCACAATACATTCTTTTCCTCGGTACAGAGTTAGAAAAATAACACATATTCAATTCATTAGTAATTATAAAAATCGGATGTCTTTATATATGTCATTTCAAATTATATGATACGTAATTGGAACTATAGTCTAATTCAATCATTTTGGGCGTAAAACATAATGTCGAGCACCACTTCAGTATTTGGTGTATCAGTCCCTATCTCATACCTCATGAATATTTGGTGCATAATTCCATTTACCAAACAATTTACATGAATGTGTGGGGTCCTATAACGTCATGGATATATCCTTGTGGGTTTTTTTAGTTTCTACCAAGTTATACAATCAATCACATATAGATATCTTGGTAATATATGGTATCCAACACTCGTATATCAATAAATCACATATGGGTATTTGGAGCATCAGTCCATGTCAAAAACTCATATGTCAATCAAACACATTTGTCACATGTATCACATATAACATATGTACCATCAAATCACATTATATAATTAAATAATTAATTGATCAAATTTAAAAATTTCATGACCACAACATAACATTAATTAATTAATTAATTAATTAATCACATCAACAACATTTAATTAATTTTACAATTAATTGGTCACATCATTTACATTAAATAATTAAACAATTAATTAATCACACGAATCAATTCCAAATCAAAAATATATACCAAAATTAATTCACCAATTAATTAATCATAGTAATTCAATAAATTAATTCAAAACGTAATTAATCACATAAATTTTGTTAATTAACTAAAAAAATTTATTAATCTAAATAAAAAATAAATATTCCAATATTTAATTTAATAATTAATTATTGTCAAATCACAAAAAAATCCACATTGGGATAATTAATTAAAAAATTAATAATTCATGATTTATAACCCCTTATTTATTTAATTATCCCAATTAATTATGTGTATTATGTAAAAAAATCCTAAACAAAAACTACGAATTTTCCAATTAGATACACATTAATGAAATCAAGACAATGGTTTTAGAATTTAGACCACCTACCTCAAAAATGATGAATAAGACTCTTTGAAAAATATCCACAATAGAGATCAGTAACCTTAATCAAGTCAATGGTTGGTATCTTGATTCAAATCCTAGATAAAAGATCAAATAATATAAATTATATTAAACATATACCTTTATATAAATATAATATGGTATAACATTCCATCGAAGGATTGTACAAGAATGTGAGATAGATAGAAAACCATTTGAGATAAGATTAACTTATCAAAAGAGTCCTATATCATTAATCCGAGCATTGAATAACCATTATCTGAGGTTGATAGGGATTGGAATCTGTCCAAGAGCCTTAAAAATGAGAGAAAACTATTTGGTCCATGTTAGGGTTGATTTTAGGTTAACTTTGGGGTTTCAAGAATTTTAAATATAATGTTCAATTTAATTAAAAAATTGTCCATGATTTTTTGTATTGGGAATCAACATTTTCCAAACCATGATCTATAACCATAAACCACTACTATGGGGTTCACAATTTCTCCTAAAGGGATTCCTAGTTAGATAATCTATGCATCGATTGTGTGAATCCCCTCCTTTTCAGTTAACATGGTTTGATGGGATGGGGTGCCCAGTTTTGGAAAACCATGTCTCATTCATGAACAGCCTCTCCTACTTCCGAATTTCTCATATTTTTTCCCAAACACATCCATGTAAAAACCCTAAAATGATTTACTCAAAATAAAAAATAATAATTTTTAATTGGATTGACAAATCTCCAGAAATGGCCAGGATCATACAATATCCCCTCCTTCTAAGAGCTCATTCTCGAGTTATACAACCAAGTGTAAATAATATTACATGTAATACAAATTATTCCATTGATCCCTCGTATCTAATTTTCTCTCATATATTCCTTAATGAACATGATCGTGTTTCTACAATACATGAACAAGAATAATTTCCATTCCCCATTACACTTTTTTGCACTAATACATCACATGTATCAGATGATCCCCAAAGGAAGCATCAGTTTGAAGCTCAACATCATCTACATTGATCAATGGAGAAGTTTTAGGGTGATTCCAATTAATGGTTCATGCATCAAAAACACCTTGCATAACATTGTATCTCTATGGGGGGGCCAATAGGTACCCCAAAGGACCAGTTATACCACAATCTTAAATGGTCCTATAAACATAGATTCTAGCTTTCATTTCTGTTATATTATGTAGTTACCCAACCAAGGATACACCTAAATAAATACATGATCACATTATATAAACTCTAGGGGCATCACCAAATATCAACATATTACTTTTCTCAACACTGATTCATAGCTATATGCTTTTGAATCATCTACACCTTATTAGATGTCACATGTATGAGACCCCACCCCATCAACTGTGATTTACCCCCATCAATCTATAATAGATTTAATATTCATGACCTACCATAAAGAGCCTCATATGGTTCCATATGAATATTTTCTAGATAATTATTTTTATAGGAAAACTCCACCAAAGGAAGGTGCTTCTCCGAAGACCCACAATAGTCTAGGACAGAATCCTGAAGAATATCATCATGTTAATGTATAGTAAATTATGACAGCCCATATGTTTATGGATAGAAATTCATACTCCATTTTTTGGGTCGGTTTTGAAACGCCCAATGGTTCAATATCTGACGACGTGTGGACCTGATTTCCAAAGACAGGCGTTCACGGGGCGATGTGTCTGGTGAAGCTTAGGAACTCACATTGGTCGAGAGGATGGAAGTTGGGCTCATTGAACCCTTTTGGGGGAAAATTATTGCCTTCTCTGGGACTCTCTTATTGATTTAAGACAAATTTATATGTTTGTGAATCTTTGGTTTTTACCCAACCATAGTATCCACAGATTACTCCCGGCTGGCAATGGTTAGCTCGACGTAGGGATTCACAACCATTTACGCCTGAGGTTTACCATCCCTCATTCGATTAATGACCCCGAGGAGTCGGGAATCATTGAGGCCGTACTAGGAGTGTCGTGGTAAATCGATGTGAAGATAGTCAGATCGACCGGTTATTGAGATGGAACATCGGGGAGGCCTCCTACATACCCTACTTAGGAGACAGGGATCAAAGTCTACGTATTTTGAATCAGGGTGTTGGAGAACCAACGTGAAGGTGGACCCAAGGGTTCGATGGTGATCGGGCTTGAACCTTGAGGAGGCTTCCTACGTACCATGCCTTAACATGGATCAAAGTCCTCGTAGTTCGCACATGCTTGGGGATTACACTCTAAGGAGGCCCATGGTGTGGATTGGGGCTTACACTCTAAGGAGTCCCATAAGAGGATGTCATGGTTGATGCTTACTATAAGCCCACGCGAGTCATGCTCGTTGTGAGAAATAAGAGGCATCATGGACCAGACGATCATGTTGTGAAAGGTGCATCCGTGGGAAGTGGAGTGGGGCTTATGCATAGGGTGGCCCATAAGGTCGAGGCTTACTCCGAGAAGGATGCCCATTGTGACAAAGTGAAATGGGAGAGGTAAAAAGTTTCTCTTGTGCCCGCCACCTCCCTTGTTCCCGGGGGAAGTAACGAAGTGCATGGGGGATTCTTTTTGATGGGTATTTTACTACCCCCGGAAGAAGGGATAATTATCCTGACCTCAATGAGTGGAGGGGCAGAAAGGGGGCTCCCGAGCACAGACTCCACATTACCGTGGGAAAGTGAACCCAAGAATGCTTTGTAAATCCGCTCAGGGGTCGGAGCAACCCCTTCACACATGCTTACCATGGGTATGTGAACTCAAAATGGCAGGCTGATGCACATGAAGGTTACATCAAACAAGCCTGGTGGCTCTGGTGGAGGCCTCATCTCGGGGCCGATGAATGGTCCAATGAGGGGGTTGCGGAGGATCAGGTTAGATTGTGCGGATTTAATCTGGCTCGGGTAACAAGATCTCAGAAGGATTCAGAGGGCCACACCAGGGTGTGGCTGGTGGCACCCTTTGCGTAGAAGGTTTCTACGTGGCTGGAGAATCCATCTGCAAACCAGGGTGGTCCACGGACTGATGGGCATTCTGTGAAATAGGGTGGTTCAAAGAACAGTGAGCATCACCCAAACCAAGGTGGTTCGCAGCATTGGGATCGATCCACCTACCATGTTGGTATGTGAAGGGTTCCATGCATGTAGTGGCGACCAAGGGTGGCGCCGGTCATAGTTTCATCGATCGGGGCTTCGCCCGCGTAAGAGGGTGCTACGCGGTGCAACGGATTGGAAAAGAGGAATAAGCTCCATGGTCCGTGGGGAGTGCATCAACGGAGGGGCCATGGTCGGCGGTCTTAGTTTCTTTGTTATTTTATGTTCGTGGTTCACCAAGTTATCATGAATTTTCGGTTCCTTAATAGTTCTCTTCCATCTTCATACCTACTTTGGTTTGCGGACTGGAACTTTATGGTTTGCGAAATCCTAAGCTCCTTCCTTCGAAATCCTGCCACCTGAATCTGATCGGTCTCCTTCTGTCTCTAAATCCCCCTTCTTCTCTTCCCCTCAGTATCCTTTTATAGAGTGGGTAAAATGATGTATCTATGTTCTTGAGACACCATTTGTGAAGGCCCACGACCGAAAACACGATTCTCGGATGACCCGGTAAATTCGTAACTCGCGGGGGGCATCGATCACATCTCCCCCATGAACCAAACGATCTCGGGGACTACTTCACGACGGTCAAGGTCTCCACCGCCATTCCAAGAAGGACATCAGATGTCGACCAGATTGGTTGAGGTGGTCCGCAGCTGGAGTAGTTCGTGATGGTGAACCGGTTCAGCGCCTATCCTGCTTTGCCCGCGGAGGATCTTTACCTCCATTCCGTGAACAAAAATAGTCCGCGGAGGGGATGCTTCACGGAACCAGCCACATGGCATCATCATTTGGGCCGGTCAGAAGACCGGTTCGCCTTTGTGAATCCTTTTAATTTTCTCCATTCTTCCCTCAAATTCCTTAGGGGAATTGCGTAGAATATCCTTTGCGGATTTTTCAGGACCCTACAAATGACCCCCATCAGAATGGGGTTCGATCGGAACGAAGAGGACACCATTCTGATATAGAGTGGTCCTGTAACATTGATGGTTTTCAGTAGATGGGTGGACCCATTAGGGGACCACAACTATAAATAAGGGTGGTGGGCTTACTTTACCTTTTTCTGGATTCTTCACAAAACCGGAGCCCTCTTGCTTTTTCATCTCCACGTGCTCATTCCATCGAGAAACACCTCGTCAGCAAACCAGATGCTATTTCCACCAACCATTCCTCTTTCATGGTCGCCTTCACTCGTGGACCAATATCCATCCATAAACTAATACTTTTAATTAATTAAAAAGTAAGTCACGACGGGTCCTGAAGAAATTCACTTCACGGTTTCGATGCTTTGCGGACTAAGGTCCTGTTGACTATTAAAAAGTTTCTATGTCCTCCGAACATAATTATTTATATCTAGGATTAAGATCCCACAGAGCAACCTGGTTTGTGGTTTTTTCTGGCCAACGTCTCGCAGTCCAGCATACCGAAAACCCCTTTATGAGGCCTGCTCACAGAGGCTTCTCAATTCATTTTCCATTCTTTAGATATTTTTATCCATATTTTATTACTCCGGACTAACCATTTACCTGATTTCTTAATAATGTAGGGTGAAAACGTGTGTCCTCCCAGCCATGCACCCAGGCCTACCGCAGAGCCTCTCCCAACTGGTTCAGGAAGACGTCGGGCTATGATTTGTAGAGCGGGAAACATCAAAGAGGACCCTAGTTAGTCCATCATTCTTGACGATGGTGTCTTAAAGGACATACTCTCTCCTAGGATCCTGGGTTATCCATGATCAAATTGGATTCCACTTTACGGCTTTGGTCTTCAGGACAATGTCCTTATCCCCCTTCTTTCTTAGGTCTTATGTCTCCTTTCTTGAAAGTGCTACCAAAGTGAGTTTAGGCGAACCTTACCCCATTGGGGGAGATAACCTCTAATTCAAATATGATATAATCATTCATTTTTAGAGGCTCTATTTGGACCCAAAGTGATCAGTACATTCAAGACTACTCTCAAAAATCCATCTTCAAGAATTATCCCTCCATAATCAACCTTACTCAGGTGGATCCAGACGCGGGGTGGATTCCTAAGTGGGATCTTCGGTATGGTGGGATTTTCTAGAACTACTGGGCCTAGGCCTTTTGGGTCCGTCATCATTGTCGAAATCTCCCGATCCACTGGAAGCAGTCAATTTGTACTCCGTAGTATGCCCCCCCCCAGTTTTCTATCTACCCACTATCTTTGATCCTTCCTGACCTGCTCAGTCACTGGTGTTCAAGCACTAATACTTTTCACCTTTCACATGGCGAAGTTGGCATTAGTCTGTGGGATATCTATCAATTGGGAGGGCTCCCAATTATTTGTGCTATGTACGAAGAGCTTCTTCCCACTCCTGGTGTGTGGGATGATGTCGAATAAGTACCTTTGTTGGAGAGGGATCTGCTAGTTATGGCGGAGCAATCATTGAGCCAGGACTTGCGTTCCCGCTCTCTAATTCCCTATATCACCTGAAAATGGTTATTTATGAACATCAATGGTCATGTTTTTAAGATCAAGCGCCCTAGGAATCATCCCTCTAAAAAGTCGTGAACTATCCCAGGTTCCTGTTGGGTGGTTCTGGAGGTGGGTGACTACCTTTCATAGAGTTATGATGTGTTCCCTGGTGGGCCGCCTATGCTCAGGCTAGCAGGTCTGTTTGCTATGTTTCTGAGCGGGTGGCTATTCTCTTCTCAGGATATCAACCTGGGCATCATATCTTGCACCTTGATGATGGCAATTCAGTTGGAAGAGGGCCCCCCAATGAACTTAGCCATGCCCAGTTGGCCCGTATTTATGAACTGTTGAGTCACATGCAGGAGGGAGGGTCACCCTGTCGTCTAAGTTTTCCGTTTCAATTTTTATATGGCTTGATCACGGATCATTGTCGCTATTATGAATATCGTCATAACAAGGTCATCCCACTTCCTACTTTCCAGCCTACCCTGCTTGATATAGCTGGGGTTCTCCTAAAATCCTTCATTTATGATGAAATTATCGTGCTCCTGAGTGATTTCTCCTAGTTTTCTTTCACTCCCTACCCCACTCCTTCTGGCATCATGGTTGACATCCACAGGGGGAGCCTAGAGGATTGTTCTTTCATGATTTCGCTACGGGACTATTTTTTGGCTGCGTGGATTGACGGTGTTTCTCTGTGAAAGCTCTAAGCCCGACACAGTTTTTCCTGCAAGTTTGGGTGTATTCAAATCCATGTTTCCCTTCCTCCTCCTCAATCTTGAGGAACGAACCCAGCCACTCTCCCTCAAGGGTGGCTTATTCTGTTGCGGCAGGGATCAGATACAAGCATTATCTTTCCTATTATGGGAGAGACTGCCAGCCTTTCCTTGGAGTACATGAGGATATAGGTAAAACATTACCCTAATGGTATCCTGGGGAAGGTTGTCCAATAGATTCTTAAATCAAGAGTCACTGTAGTTGTTGTGCCTACCGCACCTTCCTCATCGCCTATGAGGGAGAACCGATTGATGACTCATCGGTCAAAGCGACTCAGGGGATTATTCTCTCCCATCCCCTCCGCGGATGATGTTCAGACGGACCCAACCATCTTGGATGTGGATGAGGATGACCCTGTGGATTTGGTTCCTAGAAAGACAATTCTTGATGTTTTGTCGGCCGATACCAGACATAGGACCTTGATTCCCAAGAATGAACTGGTGTCAGAAGCTTTAGGCCTTCCAGCCTCGGAACCATCGTCTAGCGCGCACGTGCCTATGCTAGTCGCAGTTCCAGACTTCATTCCTATGCCGTCTAGTGAGGAATCCAACGAACATCGAGTCATGGCAGACCACCGAGCAGTGCACAGGTGGGCCTGGCCCTAGATTTGTGAGATTGTCACCAAAACACTTCTGGCTGAAATGGAAACTAAAACTGAAGCTCTCTGACAAATTTTCATGGGTTTTGGGTCGAGTGGCTTTGACAATCAGTAGTTTCCTTTTCTCGCTTTCTATGTTGTCATTGCACATGAGGAAGTTTCTACAGGTGAGCGCAGGCTTACTCATGTCACTTCCTCTCATTGCGGGACCCAATCCCTAGAGGGATCCATGATAAAGCTCCATCAGCTAATAGCACTAGAGGCAAGATCTCGAGATCAGGCGGTCTTCCTATCTTCCGAGTTACATAAGTGTAAAGAACAGGTAGCGATTCTGGTGGATCAATTATCAACTATGACTGGTTGCCTTGAATCCATCAGGAAAGGGATCAACGGTCTCCAAACAACAGTGGAGAATACTCGTTCCGTGGCGGATTTTGAGGCCTGGGAGAAGGCCATGCGGGATCATAATTGCAACAACCTCCGCCGCACAATCGCTGATCTTGTGTAGAGGGCGAGCCAGGCCCCATTGTGACTGTCAGATCCATTCTTGTGCATTCCCCCTCTTTTTTCATTGTGAGTGAGAGGACCCAGCTTGTGGACACCCTCCCTTTAGTCTGAATGGAACGCAATATATGTCAATCTTCTTTTGCCATAAATTTTGAACAATTATTTCTTAAATAATAACTCACTAATTCTGAATTTCTCATAATTCATGAAAATGATAAAAGATGAAAATGATCTATGATTTTTTCCCAAACCATGTGATCCAGCGAGCGTAGTTTGACTATTGTTAGGGTTTTGTAGAGAAACCCAAAAAACATTTTTTCTTTTCTTTTAATGCCCTAATTTTTCCTGGGCCCATTTAGTGTGGACCCAGCGGCTATGGCCCGAATTTTGCTTTGGTCACCCTTTTTGGGTTTTCAGCCTAACAGGCTCTGTGCCTATTTTTGTGAGTGGTTTAAATTCCTTCCATCAAGACTATCATTAATGATGTTTTAGGTCGAACAACATTGACCAATTATGGTGGGGCGAGGGCCCTAATGAGGTTTGGTTGATTAAAAGACATCTCAATGCCCTTCAGACGCATGTGTAGGGAACATGTTTTGATTTGAATGACATGCAGGGCATGTCTCAAGGCATGGGAGTCACATTGGCTTGCAGAGGTGGGAAGAGCATTGCCTAAGAAAATATTTCCTTTGGTAGACAGGCCAGGGGGGATCAATATGCAGAGCTGCTAAGGGCATGGTATTCATAGTCTTGCAAAGGTGTCCTTATGTCAATGAATCTTCATTTCTGATGGAAAAAGGACTTCATGGAATTATAGCTTACACAAACCACCATGGGTGGCATGGAGAATTATGAAAACCACCGGGGGTGGCTTGGAAGTGATATGTGACGTCTGAAAGGTTTTGAGAGCATCTGTATGAATTTGGAGTGCAGAAAGCAAGGTTACTATCCTATGCATTTTTCTAGCATAAGGTACAGTTGCAGCTAGGTTTAGTTTAACGTCATGTACCTTGGAATTTATCTAGAATGGAACGGCTTCTCCTAGACCATGTTAATCTCATCTGAGACGTTCCACCATCTTCAGGATGGGTTGTGAAAGAGGATGGTAAACTATATCTCAGAGGGTTTCCAAATCTCGTAAAAAAAGAGAGAATTTAACTGAACACAAGGGCTCAGGGGCCAAGAGGCGTATAGAGAGAAGCATTGCCTGAGAAAATCATGCCTTTGGTAGAAGGGCCAGGGGCTATCAATATGCAGATCCACTGAGGGCATGGTATGCATAGTTCTGTAAAGGTGTCATTGGGTCAATGATTGTATTCTTCTGATACCCGAGAAACTTCAGGGATGTTGAGATTAGGAACCCCCTAGGGTCGCTTATGAGAATTCAGATTTTTATGAGTACATAATATGGTTTATGAGGAGAGGACGCCTGGATACAGGTGTCACGACTCGTCCCAGTGGGGACCGAGCCACAACTCCCCAAGCCTATCTCTAATAGGCCAGGGGATGGTGACTAGCACTGAGATGGCATGCTACTAACATGGGAGGCATTGCCTATAAAACTGTACAAACGCACACACATCTCCAAGACAAAAAAGCTGAAAAGTAAAACTACTAATAAAAAAGGAAAGATGCATACATACACTAAATCCCAACCGACAGAGTACGACAGGAATGTAAAGTACAACAAGTGTAAACCCCTGGGCGAAAAGTACAAGCCCAACAAAAGAAAGTCTATAACATATTCCATCCTGTAAGAAATGGTGTTAGGAATATAGTCTGTAGCCGTAGGAACACACCTCTGCATGTCTGATCTCACTAAGTACCATCCGGTCTTGGTCTGCCTAGAATCCTGTCAAAGGCTAGCTCTTCGGCACAAGACATGACATGTGCGGGCAAAGCCCTTGCAGGGGTGAGTATAAAAATACCCAGTAGGACACCCCGAAACCAAAATGGAAATACATCAAGGGAAATACCACAAAGGAAATATACAGTTAGATCCAAACAGTATATGTCTACATAATATTTAACATGAATATCCAGATATACTCATAAACAATCGACTATCAAAAAACCACCACTATGATCCCGCTTTAATATTCCACTAAGCACGTAATAAAGATAACACAATCATAGGTATTAAGAGAGAGATACGAAGTACTTGTTTTAAGAGAACACACTCCAAAAGTATTTGAGAACATGATGCTCAGATGAGGATCACAACCAATTTCCATGGGGTGATTCCAACAACTCAGCCTAAGCTAATCCTCTAAGTAGAGGATCAGTGCTTTGTTAATGTTAGTCACGTCGATACCAAGAACTCTACCTAGGGTTCCAGGAGTGAATATGATATCTGGCTCTATGTCTCGCATAGGGGATGCCAACAACTCTATTCATGAAGTCTTTCTGAAGGGATCATACTCCTAAATGTAGTAAATGACACGGGGAACCTTCAGGAGAACAACCAAGGGAATGAACCCTAAGGAATCTAACCCAAGTCACAGAAGGCAACTGGCTCAGGCCATGAAGAATTGGTTATAGGGCATGTAGTATGGTTACACACCGTGTTCCTTGACCCTGGGTACTGCCTGTGTAAACGGCCCATGTCATCCATTCAAGCAGAGAAAAACTCAACTACACTGTGTGTAGAAAAGTACACGCCATGTTTTTGACTCCATGTACTTCCTGTGTCATTCGTCTTGTCGGACAGAATGTAACTACACTATGTGTTGAATAACCACACTATATGTCCGAGCACATGGGGCTCGCCCTGTGTATGCTGGCCATGTTCCCGTACACGGTCTCTGTCCATGTCTGTGTCGCCTGCCCGTGTACTAGTACATGGGGTATCTCGTGTATCTGGCCGTGTCTTGCCGGGGAGGGTTATACACGTCGTGATCCTTGGACATGTACCCAACCCATGTCCGTGTACTCCCATAGTACACGCCAGGTAAATAAACCGATGAACACACAACGTGTAGCCCATTCTACATGTCGTGTAGTCGGGATTTTTCCAGAAACTCCCTCTTCTTCCTCTCGCTTCGGCTGATCTTCCAGATCCGTGATCATTCTTTCGTTCATCCATAAACTCTAGGGGTTGGTTCATTTCGTTATACGAACACAACAATGGGTGTTTTCGGTCCTTAAAATGGATCATAAAACTTGAACGATCCATCTGAAGAAAAACTCTCGAAAACATATAACTCTCCATCCGCTCTGAATTGTCCACCAAAACCACCATTGCACCACCATGACATTGCTTCTGGGTTGGATCCACAATATCATATCGTCGCATCGCAGAACGGATGTGCAATGATCTATTGTTCATCACCCTGCGAAGAACGCGAAGAACATGAAGAAGAGAAATGGGAGAAATCCAATGAAAGAAGATTGAGGAATGAACCTCTTCCTTCATTCGTCAAGGCGTTGATCCACTCCCGTTAATAGGATTAAATGGAGTAGAAAAAGATCAACAACAAAAGATCAACATGGATTTAATCTCCCAGAATACCTGCAAAATCCCATCCTACAAGAATGATCGATCCGTGGACTAAAATGTTAAAGGATTTTCCCATGTTCTTCGTAGAAATCAAGAATAAGGAAGAAATCACAAATTAAACATCCTACCTAGATCTGCGGCATTCGTTGGTGAAGATCCAGTCACAACATTATCGTCACCGGCAAAGCTCGTCAAGAACATCGTTCCTGCGTTGGGAGGTTTTCTCCATAGCCTTCATAGCCTCCAGGGGAAATTATGTTTAAGGAAATTGTAACCCTGATACCCTGTGAAATATCCATATAAAAGATAATATATTTCGCTGTAACAAGGATTTTAATAAAATATTTTAATTAAATACTTTATTATGATTGCATCAAAAAACCAGATTTCACCACCGACCTACACTGGATGATGGTAAGTCTCTACTAAGGTAAAATCACTATTCTGAATGCAACGGTGCCCTCAGATTTCTGATCCACACCCCTGTTCGGTAGTTATTCAACTTTTTCAGGAAAACCGCATGAGCGCATTATTTAATTAATAAATTAAATTCAAACATTTGTTCTGGGCTCACCAAGCCTCGGAACATCATGCCGTCTCAGAGCCCGGTCTCAAATTAATTCCCATATAATATTAAAATAATACATGGAAAAAATACAGGACATTACATCAAACCCACCTTAGGGATTTTACGTCCCCATGAAGCCAAAAAAAGGCTACTCAAAAATATGTTGGTACTGCACGTGAATCTGAACCTCTCGCTCCCACATGCTCTCCTGGAGATTCTCGTCCTGCCATCGGACACACACTAGGGGAATAGATCACCCCTGAAGTATCTTCTCCTGACTATCCTAGATCTCCCCTGGGTACTCAGTAAAGGTCGCTCCATCATCGATGTCCATCTCGCCCTAGTTGATTACGTGAGATGGATCATGCACGTACCTCCGCAGCTGCGATGCATGGAAGATGTTATGTACCTGGTCCTTCTGAGGAGGTAGATCCAAGCGATACACCCCCTCGTCAACTCTACGCAGAATTTGAAAAGGGCCGATGAACTTCAAGGATAGCTTTCCACCTCGGACAAATCTCTGTAATCCCCATCGAGGTGAGACCCGATGGAACACATGGTCTCCCTCCTCAAACTCCAAAATCCTCTGCCTCCTATCGACATAAGACTTTTTCCAACATGGTGTAGTATTCTTCTACTCTTGGATGACGTGCACCTTCTCTATATTATCTCTCACCATCTTTGGGCCCATGAGTACTGACTCTCCTAGGTCAGTACAGCAATGTGGTGACCTAAAAGGTCACCCGTACAAAGCCTCAAATGGTTCCATACCAATAGTGGAATGATAACTATTGATAAAAGAAAATTCCTCCAGTGGTAGGGGATCCTCCCCGGTACGATTGAAGTCAAGTATGATAGCTCATAGCATATCCTCCATGACCTGGATAGTCCGCTCCGTCTGACCATCAGTATGAGGATGAAACATTGTGCTCAAGCATAACTGAGTCCCAAAAGCTTCCTGCAATCCCTTCCACAACCGGGATGTGAAACGAGCATCACGATCTAAGAAGATCGTGGATGGCACTCCATGAGGTCGAACTATCTCATGCATGTAGAGGCGATCCAAGCTCTCTACTAAACACTACTTCCGTATGGCAAGGAAGTGGGCAGACTAAGTGAGTCGATCAAAGATCACCCAGATGGCATCATGTCCCCTGGACGTACGTGGTAGACCCGTCACGAAGTCAATGGATATCTTTTCCCACTTCCACTCCGGAACCTCAAGGGGATGAGTCAAGCCTGCTAGTACCTGGTGCTAAGAACTGACGTCGTAGGTCCTGATACATCTTTTCCATGCCTTGATTCACTACCAACGGGGATGTATGGAACTCCATTAGAACCTCCTCCCACAACGTCACTGGTACTACTGTACGCCCTCTGAAAAGAACAACATGCTCCCCACCTTCTGAATATCCATCAGCCGCAACACCTGTGGATATCTGAGTAGTAGAGTCTCACAGCTAGCATCCTCGTATAGTGCTTCCCCAACTCGCTATAAGAGTGGAAGGGGTAACAACTATAGATTAAAGGTAGTCTGTCTCATCTCCATCCATGAAGGATAACTATAAGGATGCCAACTGCCTCATCGCCTCATCCAGCAACTACGAACTGGATTTCTTAATGAGAGAATCTTCCAATACATTCCCCTTCCTAAGAGTATAAACGAACTCAAAGTTGTAATCCTGGAGGAAGTCAAGCCACCACGTCTGCCTCAAATTTAGATCTTTCTGAGAAAATATTTCTCTGAGACTCTTGTGATTAGAGTCGATGATAAACCAATTTCCCATCCGGAAGTGCCACCACATCTTCAATGCAAATACTACCGCTGCCAGCTCAAGATCATGGGCCGCATTGTTTTCTCATGTGACCTCAACTAAAGAGATCCATAGGCAATCACAACATTCCATTGAATTAAGACACAACCAATCCTAGTTCCTGATGCATCGCAGAACACTACGTACTCGACACCCTCCACTGGTAATCTCATGATTGGGGTGCTCATCAGACTCTGTCTCAACTGCTGTAAATCTTGTGGGCATCTTTTGGTCCACACAAAAGGCTGCCCCATTTGAGTCAATGTTGTCATGGGTGCTGAAATCCGGGAGAAATCAAGAATAAATCTCCAATAGTAGCCTGGCAACCCAAGGAAACTATGCACCTCCATCACGCTCTGGGGTGGCTCCCATGCTAGAACTGCCTCCACCTTGGCTGGGTCCACTGTTACACCATCTGCTGAGATAACGTGTCCTAGAAATTGGACCTTCTATATCCAGAACTGACACTTCGAGAGTTTCCCATAAAACTAGTGATCTCGGAGTGTGTCCAAAACCATCCTTAGGTGTCTCGCGTCCTCCTCCTCGAACACAAAGTACATAAGGATATCATCGATGAAGACCACTACAAACCGAACTAGATAGTGCTGAAAGATCCGGTTCATGGGTCCCATGAATACTGTGAGGGAGTTCATCAAAACTAAGGGCATCACGACGTACTCATAGTGACCGTACTGGCATCTAAAAGTTGTCTTCTGTATATCCTCATCCCGTAACTGCAAATGGTGATAGCCTGATCGTAGATCAACATTCGAGCACCATCGTGCCCCTCTCAACTAGTCGAATAAGTCATTGATCCTCGGTAGTGGATACCGGTTCCTCACGGTCACCTGATTCAAGAGCCGGTAATCCACACATAGTCTCAATCTCCCGTCTCCCTTTTTGGAAAACAGTACAGGGGCCACCCAGGGTGAAATGCTGGGTCTCACAATGACCTTCTTCTGCCAGTCTTCTAGCTGCACCCTCAGCTCATGAAGCTCTGCAGGAGCCATCCGATATGTTGATGCTGATATCTGTGTCATCCTGGGTTTCTAATCAATGCAGAAATCTATCTCCCGACAGCTTGGTAGTCTGGGGACATCCTCCGGAAAGACGTCCTTGTACTCAGCCACTACTACTGGAAACTAGAAACTCGTAACATTTGCTGCGCCAAGGGCTAGGCCAGCCAACTGATTGAATATCGGTAGCACCTTCCTACGTATGAGTCCATCATGTGCTTCCTGGGACTCTCTTTCACCGAAAAAAGAGAACCTTGTTCCATCACTGTGGACACACCGCACCCCTCGCCTAAAACAGTCAATCAGGGCATGAACTTTGGATAGCCAATCCATACCGATAATTATATCGCAAGGCCTCAATGCTACCACCAAGAGGTTTCAACTGAAACTCTCGTCTCCAAGGGTCAGGTCACACTGTCTGCAAAGGTGTGTGATCTCTGATCTTCTCTAGTCGGTGTTTCTAAGAGTAAGGGTCGAGTCAACAGCTCAATAGGAATCTCAAGGTCTCGAACAAGATAAGTAGTCAGAAAGGAATTACTATCACCTGTGTCTATCATTACGGAAACCAAAGTAGAAAAGACACAGATTATACCTCTAACCATTCCAGGAGTACCTGGCTCATAAGCCTCTGCCAGCTGCAGCTGTCCCTATCTCTGTCCACCAGCTCCCCGAGCCTAGGGTGGACCTCCTGGGGGTGCTGGTGGTAAAAGGTAAAAACATTGACCACCTCCATCTGCTCTCCCATCTCCACTACCACGTCTTCCGCCCCGCAGATCTTTCTGCTCCACACATTGACTCTACCTCGGTGGTCCATCCACTGCTCCCGTGTCAGTATTACAGCGGGTCGGACAATCTCGAGTTAGATGTCGCCTTCCATCACATGAGTAGCATCACCTCTCTCGAGGCTAGCGGGATGCGCCCTGCGAACCCTGTACGAAAGATCCTCTATCTTGGGATCTCCTCTAAAAACTTCTCCCACATCTGGGTCCCTGACGTCGGCTCCCTGTTGTGAGGGTCTCTGCTCTAGATCACTCGCTACTGACAACTGTCGGTTGTCTCTGCTCTTCCAAGAAGCTCTCGACCACCAAATCCCACTCGAGAACCCTAGAATAAGTGGGAATGCTCATAGGGATGATGCTAGCTTGGATATCTCTTCACAAGCCCCACTCAAAAGTCCAAGATCTGAAGTACAAATCTCTGACCTTTTTATTGAGTATCGCGAGAGGTCGATAAACCTCGATAAATAGTCAGCCACCGTCATGGTTCCCTGATGGAGCTTAAGAAGATCATGTTTACGTACTGTTCTCAGTGTAACCGTTGAAAACTCCTCTCTGAAGAGATTCTCAAACACTGACCATGCAAGAGTCGCCTTGTCATGAGTCTGGATAACCAAAATCCACCATCGTCTTTCCATGCCTTGTAGAAGGCTTGCTGCTAGGATCACCATCTGGTCTGCTGGTGTCTTGACAAAATGGAAGACTCTGGTCACTACATCTAGCCATTCCTCTGATGCCTGAGGGTCAGGCTCACCTCGAAATCTGAGGATTCTCTATCTCGGAATCTCATAGAGTGCGCTTAGCCTGCGCTCCTCTTCCACTGGTACTGCAGGAAGTAAACACTACTCCACAGGTGTTTGGATAACTGTCACACAAACTGATGGTAAAACTGGGGAATCCGGTCCCTATATCGAAGTTTCATCACTAAGGGGGTCATCCTCTTGATCGGGCTTCTAGATCCTAGTGGGTGCACATCGCAGAGGCATCCTGTAAGGAAACAAGATGTATCTCAGTCAGTGAGTATATCGGGAGAGCTGACTCAAGAAGGACATTGAAACCAAAACCCATTCCTATATGATGCATGTACTATTATTTCCCTTGCAACTAGAGTTCTCGTGTTCCGAGTCAAAAAGAAAGTTATCAGTGGGTGTATGGATACGTCGACCACCAAGACCAACACTGGGGTCCCTGGCCTGAATGCCAAACTCGAAACGCTTAACACTATTTCCCCAAACCAAAACACAGACTCTCAGTCCTAAGGTAGAACCAACCACCTCTGATAACACTCTATCACGACCCGTCCTAGTGGCGCCCGAGCCGCAACTCCCCAAGCCCACCTCCAATAGGCCATGGGATGGTGAGTAGCACTGAGTAGGCATGCTACTAACATGGGAGGCATTACCTATAAACCTATACACATGCACAAAAATATCCAAGCCTACAAAGCTGAAATGTAAAAACTACAAAAAATAAAATATGCATGCATACACTAAATCCCAACCAACAAAGTATGACAGGAATGTAATGTATAACAAGTGTAAAACCATGGGCCAAAAGTACAATCCCATCAAAATAAAGTCTGTAACAAATTCTAACCTATAAGGAAAGGTGCTGGGACTAAATTTTGTAACCGTAGGAACACACCTCGGCCTATCTGATCTCACTGAGTACCGTCTGATCCTAGTCCGCCTAGAATCCTATCAAATGATTTCTCATCTGCACAGGACATGACACATGCTGGCAAAGCCCTTGTAGGGGTGAGTATAAAAAATCTCAGTTGGACACCCCAAAACCACATAGGATATACAACAATAGAAATACCACAAAGGAAAGATATAGTCAGCTCCACACAGTATATGTCTACAGAACATATAATAAGAATTTCCAGATATACTCATATACGATCGACTATCAGGAAACCACCACTAAGATCCAGCTCGAAGATTCCACTAAGCACGTAACAAGGAGAACACACTACTAGGTCTGAAGAGAGAGATACGAAGTACACATTCTGGGAGAACACACTCCACATGTACTTGAGAACATGATTCTCATATGAGGATCACAACCAATCTCCATGGGGTGATTCTAACTACTCATTCTATGCTAATCCACTAAGTAGAGGATCATCGCCCGGGTAAAGCTGGTCACGTCGATACCAAGAACTCTACCTAGGGTTCCATGAATGAATAGAGGATCCAGATCTATGTCTCACAAAAGGGATTCCAAAAACTCTATTCAGAAAGTCCTACTAAAGGTATCATACTTTTGTATGTAGGAAATGATACCAGGAACCTTTAGGAGAAAGACTAAGGGAACAAACCCTAAGGAAACTATCCAAAGTCAAAGAAGCAGCTGACTCAAGCCATGATGAACTGGTTACACGACGTGTATTATGGTTACACGCCGTGTTCCTTGACCCCGACTAATGCTCATGTAAATGGCCCGTGTCATCCATTCAAGCTGTGTAAAACTCCACTACACAACATGTAGAAAAGTACACACTGTGTTCCTGACTCCGGGTACTGCCCATGTCATTTGTCTTGTTGGATAGAATGTAACTACATGATGTGTTGAATAATCACACGCCATGTCTGACCACCTGGGGCTTTCCCCATGAATATTGGCCATGTGCCCGTACATGGTCTCTCTCTGTGTCCGTGTTACATGCCCGTGTACCAGTACATGGGGTATCCCATGTATCTCGTCGGGTCTAGCCAGGGAGGGGTATACACGCCGTGTTCCATGGCCTTATACCCAACCTGTGTCTGTGTACTCCCGGACTACACGCCAGGTAAATCCGCCATTGAACACACGCTCTGTAGCCCAAACTACAGGGCATGTAGTCAGGATTTTTACAGAAACGTCCTCTTCTGCCTCACGCTTTGGCCGATCTTCTGGATCCGCGATCTTTCGCCGGTTTGTCCAGATAGTCCAAGGGTTGGTTCGTTTCATTATAAGAACACCGGAAAGGGTGTTTTTAGTCCTTAAAAAGGATCATAAAACTTGAACGATCCATCCGAAGAAAAACTTCTGAAAACTCATTTCTCTCCATCCTCTACGAATCTTCCACCGAAACCGCTGTCGCTCCTCCGTGACATTGCTCTGGGGATGGATCCACAATCTCGGATCATTGTGTTGATGAACGGATGCACAACGATCTGTTGTTTATCGCCCCATGAACAAGGAGAAAACAGTGAAGGAGAGAAAGGGGAGAAATCCAATTAAACAAGTTTGAGGAACGAACCTCTGCCGTCATTCATCACGGAGTTGATCGGCTCCCGTTAATATGATTAAACAAAGTAGAAAAAGATCAACAACAAAAGATCAACGTGGATTTAATCTCCCAGAATCCCCGCAAAATCTCATCCCATAAGAACGATCAATCATCGGACTAATCTGTTCGTGGATTGGCCCGTGTTCATCGTAGAAATCAAGAACGGGGAAGAAATCACAAATTAATCATCTTACCTAGATCCACGACGTTTGTTGTTGAAGATCTAGTCATCGTGTCGTCGTCGCTGGTGAAGCTCGTCAAGAACACCGTCGCCGCGTTGGGAGGTCTTATCTAGAGCCTCCAGAGCCTCCAGGGGAATTTCGGGTTATGGAAATTGTAACCCTAATCCGCTGTAAAATCTTCATTTAAAAGATAAGATATTTCGCTGTAACAAGGATTTAAATAAAATATTTTATTACGATTGCGTCCCAAAACCAGATTTCACCACCGACCTGCGCTGACCGATGTTAGGCCTCCCCTAAGGTAAAATCGATGTTCCGAATGCATTGTTGCCCTCATATATATAATCTGAGCACCCATTCAGGATTTATTCCACATTTTCCGGAAAACTGCATGTGTGCATTATTTAATTACTAAATTAAATTCAAACATTTGTTTTGGGCTCACTGGGCCTCAGAACTGCACTCCATCTCAGAGCTCGGTCTCGAATTAATTCCTATATAATATTAAAATTATACATGGAAAAAATATAGGTAATTACAATGGGGGAAGTGTCTAGGATAAATAACCTGAGAATGGGTGAAGTCATTCCCTCTCACGCTGGTGTGAGATGATGGTTCGTGCAGGTCTGACCCGTACACTGAAGGACATGGAAATCCCATCGTTCCTTACTGAACTGATGATAGGTTTGGCCATGTAGTTTAACATCATGCCGTAAGGACGGCTTCCATGCAGTTTAACTTCATGCGGTATGGGCAGGGAGAATTTTTATAGGGTGTTGTGCAGTTTTATGTCATGCAGTAAGGATGAGGAGTATTTTTAAACCAGTGAATATGCTCGTGGTTATAGGCATTTAACTGGATGTTTAATGCTCATTCTTTGTAGCTTTATGTCAAGAGGCCATGATGACCCATGCAGCTTAACATCATACGGTAAGGATATAGTCATAAAGGCCTCTCTTGATTAGGATGTAATTGGGCTTGAGCATCTCGGCATGTCCCAGATGTGGAGAGGGGTAGATTGGTGTAAATTGCAGTTCTGGGGATTCTTGGATTAGGAGAAATGATATGGGGGACTTGAGGCCGGTAAGTGTATGGGGCTAGGAAGAGTGTCACATGTGGAAATCATGACTTTGGTAGATAGGCCAGGGGATATCAATATGCATAGTCGCTGAGGGAATGGTATGCATAGTCAATAAAAGGTGTCCATAAGTGGATAGATTTCAACTTCCGATGGCCATGAATGGTTGGGAGGGTCCATAATTTTCCGGGGCACGAAGTCTGTCATTTGTTAAGAAAATGTCTGGACATGTCAGGCATACTTGGCCCTGGTTGCTGTTAAAGCTTAGATATCTCCTTGCGCAGATTTATCATGTCCGTGCAGGTGTACCTTCACTCCATGCAGTTTAAAGTCGTGCGGTAAGGATGAAGTAATCTTATTTTAGTGGTCATAGAGCTTGGACCAATAGGTAACTATTGCTGCAATCACTCGTAGGATAACTGACTTATCATGTTCTGATATACTCTAAACAGGGTGTGGGATGAAAGTTGTAAACAGAAACTCTGAGGTTTCTAGGATCAGGAGATGAGTTGTGGGGGCTCTGAGGCCGGTAAACATATGGAGCTAGGAAGATTGTCGCCCAAAGAAATCTTGCCTTTGGTAGATGGGCCAGGAGATATCAATATGCAGTGCCGCTAAGGGCATGGTATGGATAGTCATGAAAAGGTGTCACTGGGTCGATAAATTTCCACTTCCGATGGCCATGAATGATTATGATAATCAGATATTACTCGCAGTACAGAGTTTGGCAAGTGGGGATAATGGTGTCTGAGCATACAAGAAACAACATCACTACAATTGTTTGTTGAGTAAAAGTATCATAGTCCTCGCATGATGTTCTTATATATAGGTCTTCATGTAAACCACATGGGGATACATAGGCTAACCTTGTAGGGATACCCTGACGACGTTTGGATCTGAAAAGGGGATGAACTTGTAAACCACTACGCCATTAATTTCTGGATCAGGAGGTATGTTATGTGGGATCTGTGGCTGGTAAGCAGACATAGCATGGAAGAGTGTCGCCTATGGAAATATTTTCATTGGTTGATGGGCCAGGGGCTATCAATATGCAGAGCCGATGATGGAATGGTATGCATAGTCATGCAAAGGTATCCACGGGTCAATAAAATTCCACTTCCGATGGCCAGGAGTGGTTATGAAGATCCATAATTGTCTGGGCCATGGAGTTTGATGTATGGGGAGGATGCATCCAAATTCTCAAGGAGTATTTCCATCTTGTTTAACCATATATCTTAGGTAGTTTACGATGAAATCCGTGTATTTTAACATCGTGTGGTGAGGATGCGGTCCATGTAGTTTAATGTCATTCTGTGAGGATGAAAAATACACCTCGTTCAAGTCTAGTCCGTACATGGGGGGAAAAGAGAATTTTTATTATTATCCATGTAGTTTAACGTCGTGTGGTAAGGACGCAAAAATACACCATGTGTATGTCTGGTCTATACACAGGGGGAAAATGGAATTTTTTTTATCCACATAGTTTAACGTCATGCAGTAAGGACGCAAAAATACACCCCGTGTAGATCTGGTCCATACATGGGGGGAAAAGGTAATTTTTTTATTATCCATGCAGTTTAGTGTCGTGTGGTAAGGACGCAAAAATACACCCCGTGAAGGTCTGTCCCATACACGGGGGAAAGGGAGCATTCTTAAATCTTATTATCCGTGCATTTTAATGTCGTGTGGTAAGGACGGGGACTAAACCCCATGCATAGATGGTCCGTACACGGGGGGAAGAGAGCATTTTCAACTTTTATTTGAGGTGGTTGGGCCATGGTGTGGAAATATAGCATCACTATGTATCCTACAAGTGTATGAATCAAGCCTCACATAGTTCTCTACTATATACACCCTGTGCAGGTTTGTTCCATACACGGGGGAAGGGGCATTTTGAACTTTTATCTATGCGTGGCTAGGCCAGGATGGGGAACCCTGGCGTCACTACGTATCCTGCGAGGGAAGGAATCAAGCTGCACACTGTTCTCTGTAATCTGTGCAGTTTAACGTCGTGTGGTAAGGACGTGAAATACACCCTATGCAGGTCTGGTCCATTCACAGGGAGAGGTAATATTTATATATATCCTTCTTCTTCTTTGTTTTTTTAGAGGTGGCATGTCCATGATGGAGGGGGTTGGGGGTTCCTGGCATCGCTACGTATCCTATGAGGGCAGGAATCAAGTCGTACGTAGTTCTCTAAAATCCGTGTTGTTTATCGTCGTGCGGTAAGGACGAGGAATACATCCCGTGTAGGTCTAGTCCGTACAAAAGGGATAGAGGGAATTTTTAACTTTAATTCGAGGGTGGCTGGGCCAAGAAGGGAAACCCTGGTGTCAATACGTATCCTGTGAGGGAAGGAATCAAGCCATACATAGTTCTCTAAAATCTGTGCAGTTTAATGTAATGCAGTAAGGACGCAAAATACACCCCATGTAGTTATGGTCCATTCATGTGGGAAATGACATTTTTAAACCTTATTGGGGATGGCTGGGCCAGGATTGGGGACCCTAAAATCACTACGTATCCCGCAAATTAAAGAAATCAAGCCATATGTAGTTCTTTGAAATCCGTGCAGTTTAACGTCGTGCGATAAGGATGAAATACTCTTAGTCTAAGGTCATGAAGTTTGGACCGCTGGTTTCATGGAAGTTTAGCGTCCTAGATCTCAGACGATAACTTCTTTTAGTTATGTCGGTGTGGATGAAATACTCTAAGTTTAAGGTCATGGAGTTTGGACCGTTGTGTTCTTGGTTTAAAGTCCTGCAGCTCAGACGATAATTTCTTTTAGTTATGCCAGTGCAGACGAAATAATTTTAGTTTAAGGTCCTGGGGTTTAGACCATTGGGTTCTTGGGTGTTTAACGTCATGTAGCTCGGACGATGAAAGGATATATAGGTTACTATGAAAAATACTACTTCTGGAACCTCGCATGTGTAGGAGATGTACTGAATTTCCCATCCATGGAGGTCATGGAATATGCTCCGTTGGAGTAGAACTTCTGTATAACGTATGGTACCTCCCAATTGGGCTCCAGATTCGAAGTTTTCCTTCTAGGTATCATTGGGGTCTGGAGGACCAACACTAATTCTCCTTCCAAGAAATACCGAAGACGAACCTTTTTATTGAATGCTCGTGCAATCCGGTTCTAGTAGACTTCTAAATGGAGAAAAGTGTGCAGTCGCTTATCATCAAGTTGTTCCAACTCACCTAGTCACTTTTATGATTTCTCATCGTAGGATAATTGATCACAGATAGAAACATGGAGTGAGAGAGGTTGGAGTTCATTGGGTAGGACCGCCTCTGTGTCGTATACTAGTGAGTACGGTGTAGCCCGAGTAGCGGTGCGGATTGTGGTTTGATAAGCCCACAATGTATGGATAAGTTTATCTAGCCATGACTTCTTGTCTTTTTCTACCATTTTCTGCAGAATTTTTGGACATGGTCTTGTTGAAATCCTCTATCTATCCGTTAGCCACTACATGGTAGCGGGATGAGTGGTTAGCCTTGATACCATATTCTTTATATAGTTTCTCCAGTTCAGCAGAGAAGAATTTGGTGCCATTATTTGTCAGTATGGTATAATGGACACCAAATCTAGGGATGATATTGGTTTTCACAAAGCTGGCATCGTTTCTTTCCCCGACTTCCTTAAGTGGTACAACATCCACCCATTTAGGAAATAAGTCGGTTTCCGTGAGGATATTCATTAGTTGTTTGGCTGTGGCGGGAGGATATGGTCCCATGACATCAATTCCACAAACATAAAATAGCTAGGAGTACATGTCCTGATGAATTAACTGTGGGGGTTGGTGTATGAATTTGCCATGAATTTGGAATGAATGGAATTTTTTGGTAAAGTGCTCGCAATCTTGTGCCATTGTGGGCCAATAGTACCCAATCCTTCGGACCTGATGGAAAAGCATGGACCCATGATAATGTTACCCACATACTCTGGCATGCACTTTAGTCATAATGGTAGCTGTTTCCTCTCCATCAATTAATTTGAGGAGGACTTTGTCGAGGCCTTGTTTGTAGAGGACCTCTTGTTGACCCGCACAGCCGTATAGGACAAAACTGATTTCCCTTCTCAGTAGTTTTTCTCGTTCAGCCCTGCCCGATGGATGTTCTCTCTATTGAAGTTAGTTTGAAATGGGGGTCATCCAACCGGTGGCGGGAGCCCATGGCTCAGGGACATGACTGATTTTGTGGATCTCCTCCATCTTGTTTTGGAAAAATGGAAAGACCATTCGGCGGTAAGCAATACTAATTAATTTTTCATCATGGTCTGGGTCAGCCAGGGTTATTTCCGTGTTGGCTAATGCATCGGCCTGGGAATTATGAGACCGAGGAATATATGTTAATGTGGGTTCTCTAGATAATTCATCCATTAACCCTTAGACATGGTCAAATAGGGGAATCCACTCCTCCTTTCTGATAGAATAGTCACCATTGACTTTCTTGATGACTAGTTCTAAATCACCTTTGTCCTTACGGTGCTATAATTGTTCTTGGAGTGCGAGCTCCAGACCTGAAATGAGGGATTGATATTCCGCTTCATTATTTGTACATCCCTCTATCAAGAGGGAGGAATATGGAAAGACTGCCTTTTTCAGGGACATGAGTATTATCCCCAATCCCACCTTGTTAAATTTGGCATCTTCCATCCTCTTCCCGGTTGGGCTTCGTGATACGCCGTCGAAGTACATTCCCCATGTTGGGAGCTCCTCTTAAACCGTGAAGATGTTTCCATCAGGCAGCTCAGCGTCCGGTAAGGCGGTCCATATTGAAGGGTGCTCCACTAGAAAATCTGCTAATGCCTAGCCTTTGATGGACTTTTGAGGCAAAAACCGGATGTCAAACTGTTGCAGGATGACTGCCCATCGGGATAGGCACCCAGTCAGTATTGGGCGACTAAGGATGTACATTAGCGGGTTATTATGTGAGACCAAGTGGACTTCATGATGATGCAGATAATGTCACAACTTTTGAACTGCGAATACTGATGCTAAAAAACTCTTCTTGATGTTTGAGTATCAAGTATCAGCATCGATCATAGTTCGGCTGAGGTAATAGAGGTTGTTTTCACTGCCGACGTCGTTCTATTGTGCGATGAAGGATCCCAGTGACCGCTCTAGGGCTTTCACGTATAGGATGAGAGGTCTTCCTTCGAATAGTGGCATGACCACCGGTGGGATTAAAAGGTACCTCTTTAGGCTGTCAAACGCCTCTTGGAAGTTATCTTTCCATTGGTACGTGATTCAATTCTTTATTAACCTGGTAAAGGGAAAACATTTTCCTGAGAGGTTGGCTATGAACCGCCTGATATAGGCTAAGTGCCCTTGATATGCTCTCAACTCAGTGAGGTTGCGAGGAGGTGGCAGGCCAAGGATAACCTTTGTCTTTTCAAGCTCTACATTGATGTCGCGATGGAATACAACGAAGCCAAGTAATTTCCCTGTGGTAAACCTGAAGGCGCATTTCAAGGGGTTCATCTTCACGCTATGCTGTCGGAGTTTGTTGAAGATGGTCTAAAGTTTTGACAGGTGATCTGAGCGCTTTGTTGATTTGACCACCAAGTCATATACTTAACATTTGAAGAATTTTCCCAAGAATGGCTTAAATATACAATGCTTGGCGCGTTGATATGTGGCACCAGTGTTCTTGATACCAAAGGGCATAACCATGTAGAAGAATACTCCTTGGGGGGCCTTGAATGCAGTGGGTTCTTCATCTTTTCAGGCCATCTTGATTTTATTATACCTAGAATAACCATCCATGAAGGAAGGAGCCTCATACCCAATCGTTTCATCGATTAATAACTCGGTAATCGGGACCGGGAAGTTATCTTTTGGGAAATGCCAATTGAGGTCTCTGAAGTCAATGCAGACATGGATTTGTCGGTTCTTTTTCTTGACGGGACGATGTTGGCCAACCAGATGTGGTAATGGACCTCCCGAATGAAGCCTGCTTTAATAATCTTATCAAATTCAGCCTCTATTTTGGTAGCATGTGAGGGATGTGTCCTTCTGGCGGCTTGTTTATAGTCCCGGTGGTCTTCTGGAAGAACCAGGTGATGTGTTGCCACTTCGAGATAGAGTCCCGACATTTATGTGTAATTCCAGCAAAAGAAATCCTGATGTGGATTTATGAAATAAGTATATACCTTGTGTTCCTCGGGGGGCATGGCTGCACTAATGAGAGTAGGCCTCGAATCTTCCTCGGAACCCAGGTTTATTTCCCTGAGTTCGTCCATAGTGGTGGAGAAACTTCCACAAATGTGGGATGTTCATCCCTATGATCTTTTTTCTCTTCTTCTCCAAAATCATCATCTTCTTGATCCGATGGGGGGAGAGTTTTCAGCACAAGTTCTTTGGTGTTTGAGGGCGAGGTGTCGTGGGCATCCCTGCTCGAGTATTCATCCCCAGAATGTGGGTTGGAAGATGTTCACGCATTGTAACGCTCGGCTGTTATTGATGAAGTCATGGAGACATCTGAGTGAGTGTCCGAACATGAATCCCTACTCTCAATATGGTTGATCGGCAGTACGTAGTCCCTGCCAAGCTGCTTGAGGGGGTCGTCCAGAACCACTTCCAGACCATTTCGAGTGGGGATCCAGTCAAAACTATCGGCCAAACGCTTCTTCTTCTTTTGCTCATAAAATCCATAGTCAATGTAATGCAACTTGAAGAGCTTGAAAGGGACCTTGCTGGTATGAAGTCTCCCGCATTTCCCATTGACATTGTACTTAATACAGTAGTGGTAGGATGAAGGAACGACCATGTGCTTATGGAGACACGACCTTCCCAACAGGGCATTGAATGCTGTGTTCTTCCAGACCACCAGGAATTCTGAGTAAGCCACGATGTTTCCAAAATGGTTCTTTAGCTTAATTTTTCCCATCATCTTCTGCTCTCTCTTGTCATAACCCAACAAAGTGTTCGCTGAGGGGATTAGGTCACCCTCACTACAGCCCAACTTACGGAGTGTCCATAGGGGAAGGAGGATAACTCCAAAACCATTTTCAATGAAACATTTGCGGATCTCAACATCATCTAGCATGCAAGACACATATAATGGATTGATGTGTCTTTCCATGATGGAATCTTCATCCTGATCGGTGAAGGAAATCACCATGTTACATTCAGTCGGGCCAGTCTCCGTCTGGTAAATTTTGGCGATAGCTACCTCAGCTTGAAACTCCTGGGGGCTGATCAAGGCTTCAATAAGTGCCTCCCTCAGGTCGGCTGACACACTCCGGGCATAGAGGATGTACAACATGGCTGGTACTAATGCTTGATGCTTAAGTATGTCATACTTTTTCTCCAATGGCTGACGCTTTTCTGCTGGCGGGATTTTTCTAGAAGGCGACTTGGGAGCTGGAGTGCGTGACGAGGAGGGACCGGTCATGGGGTCTGGTGTCGATGATGTTCCCCCATTCTGGGGACTCGTTCTGACCGGTCTGTTTGTTCCCCCCATGTGGTTAAGCACTTGTTCCTCCTCTGATGGGTATCGCAGAATAATGTGGCAAGGGTGGCTACTTGTGGAGGTGGGGTGATATTCTTTCTATTGTTCTGTTTGATGAAGAGCCCTCCCACGGGTTTCTGCGATATTGATGGCTTGGGCCAAGGTCCAACCATAGGGTTAGTTTCGGCCATGACTGCGCCTCCCTTGGTATCCCCTGCCTCTGTGATTTCTCATCCCGACTCTTGATGTCTGGAGCTTGGGATCATATCCATAACCTTTGTTAGGGGATGATATGTAACACCCCAAGCTTCCACTGTACGTTTCCCTTCGAATAATGCAATAGCGTGTGTTGTACGCAACCTCGAGCTCTAACACACACCACAACTAATTAAACTAGTCGTTGTGAATAGTAATACCTACTTTTTGAAATTTTATAAATTTTATTTATCAAAATGGACTTCATTTTTGGATTCGAAATATTGAAATTAGCCTTTGTTGAATTTTTGGTATTTTTCTGAGAACTTCTAAATTTTTATGAATAGTAAAAAATACTTGAAAACAAATTTTTTAATCAAAATAATTTATAGTGATAAATTATAATATTTAGTGGTTTTAATGTATAATTATAATATATTTTTACCATTTTATCCAATGGTGGTCATTAGAATTAATTTAACATTGAAATTGGACTTAAACAATTGCCAAACTTTTGATATAAATTGTTTCTTAAAAACACGCTACTTGTTTTAACAGCGGGAATTAATTATAAAATTATTTAATATAACTTATATGTTTGGAATTTTTTAAAATAGACATCAGTTTTGAATTCGGAATATCAATTATAGCTTAGGGTGAAATTTTGGCCTTATTCTGAAAAACGTCAATTTTTGATGAATAGTGAAACCACTAAGTGGTTGTTAAAAACTGATTTTTCGTTAAAATGAAATATTACCACTTCTGTGATTTGATTTTCAAAAATCCGACATACATGGCTGTCATTAAGAAGTAAAATTTGGTTCAATGAGATTAAAATAATTTTTTGGTGAATAGTAACTTTTAAGTTCTTAATCGCGATTAGAGGTAATTAGTGTAGTTTAAGGTACAAATAATGTTTTAATAATATGAGATGAGTATGACACTTGTCCTACTCCTATTGGACGAGTCATGGACGACCAAGACAACCCATGGGTCAACTTGGGGATCCCATGGAGCCACTTTAGTTGGAAAATGACATTAATATATATTTATTTAATGTTAAAATTAAATTGACACAAACATGAGTTATTTTACTAAAACAGTTTTTAAGTGGGGTTACACAAGTCCAAATTTTGACTATAAATATTTATTAGAAAGCTAAAAAGATTTCATACATCATAGTATTTTTTATATAATTTTTAGACATTAAATAAATTAAATTATTTATGACATCATTATGATGCAGCGATGACCTCATTATTTAACGATTTAAATAAAATGAGAAGATAATGCAAAATCCAAGGCTTACACTTGTCCAAAGCCTATTGGATGAGGCGATTTAGAATCCTTATCACCTTATCCTTGAATTATATAAGTTTGGGACCTTTATAATCCGAAAAGCATTGTGAAATAATGTAACATTTCAATCTTTCCAAAAGTGCCCCTCCTCTCCTCTTATAAAAGGCCCCCACCTCTACCACCTTATTCACACATCCAAGCCTTTTGGTTCGGCCAAACCCTGCCCAAATACTCTCCCAACTTCTCTCCCTTCATCATAGAAGCTTTACTTTAGTCAGAAAGCCATCCTATGGAGTCCTTTTGATCAAATCAAAAGGAAGAACCCGAAGAAGAGGTAACATTTTCATCACCCTCTTTCAAGTTTCTTTCTTCTTCCACTCCCTCTTTGTTTATTATTTCAATTCTAAAATTATAACTCCAGTATCTTCTATATACTGTGATGTTATTATAAATATGTAACAACCATATTCAGTATTCTACCCATCATTTGAATGACATGTCACCATAGGTGCGTACGTACGGCTTACCGTCTCCACATCGTGGTGTAATTTTTATTCAATATATTATTATTTAGATGGGTATAATAATGATATGTAATTCATGTAAATAATAAATCTAACATGATAATTATTCTGTATATATGATATACTATCCAATTATATATTATTTTAATATCAAAATAATGATATTGTCGCTCGTGCGTACGTACGGACTACCGTCTCCACGAACGCGATGAGATTCATTCTCCGTCGTATCCATTCAAGTATAATTATCATTTGATGATTTAAAAATAATGTTTAAGGACATGATATCATTCTGGATATGAATAAGATACAACCTATCCATGAAAAACATGACTTACGTAACAAAACATATAAAAGAAAACGAGTATGTTAACACCCGAAACAACGATAAATCTAAGATATTGTTAACAAAGCAATGTTAAAAGATCATATATGATATCATATGAATGTATATGATTCATTTATAATTTAATAACAATTATTTCACCATTATACAGGAGGTTAACCTACCCCAACCAAGGAAAAGTAAAAGGTAAGGGTTTACTTCACAACCTCTTCATTATCCATGGTTGTTTATACATAATTATCTACTGGGACCTCGTTATCATCCACATCCATGTTTCTTAAAAATGTCTTTCAAAACATTTTTACTATTTAATGGAAAATGGGTTAAAGTAATTTATACCCTTATACGTTTTTGAAAGGAATCTTACCTTCATTTTCCTAACAATGTACTTTATGACCTTTTTGACAAATTTAAGGTAAGAATGTTTTTTTTACTTATACAGCGGGTGCGGCTATTTTCCGCCATTATAACTTAGTTGAAGCTTCCCTAACAAGCTTATAAGTATATTTTCAAAGTAAATGTATTATTTTATAATTATGGTACTTTTAAATGATTTCAAACAGGATAGATATTTCTCTCAAATAGCTTTGATTTCATCCATGTCAACATCCTTTGATGGGTTTTAAGTTTAATTGAAATTGATTTATGATAAAAAACTTCCATTGAACATTTTGTGAAATATTTGACTGTGGATGTGTTATTTTATACCATCCATAGTTTATGGAGAAATTGTTGACATTTCGTATGCTAGTTTTAATACGAATATTTATGTTATGTTTAAACCTATTCATATGAGGAATGTATTGGACTTAATATGTGATGGGTGGAGCCTGCTATAGCTCCTCGATGCATCTGTAGGTCTCATGAGACAACTAGATGTGGAATTGGCCAAGGCCCTTTCCCAATTTGATTTATGGTTTTGGCCGAGGCCTTAATCATTTTAGACGTCTTGGCCGAGGCCTTGACAAAATGTTTCAGAATGTCTGGCATTATACATTCCCTCATTATGAAAGTGGTTATTGATATTTCATGTGATTATTCATCTAGTAGAATATCCATGTGAGTAAGTAATGGCATTATTTTATTTTACTCTTGCCATATTATGCTGAAGTTCAAATTCAATAAGGCTTTTGTTTTAGTTATACATTGCCTTAAATGCTTATGTTTTCTTATAAAAGCTTCCGCAATATTGTTATCCTTACTGAGCATCTGAGCTCACCCCTTTCAATGTTTAAATATTTTCCAGGATGTGAAGAAGTGTATTATGACTGACTTGCAAGAATAGTCAGTGAAGATATGAGTGTGGACTATGAAGACCATGTTATTGTAGTTTGTTTAATTTTGATGTAATGAAAGACTTATGAATGTATCTAGTGTTTCCAAGGCTACTAAACTAATCGGTCTTTCGAGACTTGATCTTTTGTGATCATGCCAATGTTACGAAGTAATGTACCGACTCTGGGTAGCTGGGGTCGGGGCATTACAGTTGGTATCAGAGGCAGTTTAGTACTAACTTTGGAAGCTAGATTTAGATAAACTCTGATTAGAGAACATATCCCGAAGATAGACCTTGAGGATTAGTATAGAATAACTTCCTAGAATTTTGGTATTGTAGAGATGTTGTGAGTTTTCCGAGCAATACATCCCTGTCTGGATACGAGCAGGTAGAGGCGGCTCTGGCACAGATGTACCTAGGGGTAAAACCCGAAAACACCGCTTTGAGCTAGACTCGAACGGGAACTGGTGCATGACAACGGGCCTTGCTGCACTCTTGGTTACGACACTCCCGGGGGATATGCTTTGGATAATTCCCATTTTCTTTACAAACCACTATGAAGGGTTATGAGTATATACTTCCTCAAAGAAAACATTTTTATAATTATGGATTATATCCATAATTAGTTCAATTTATGTTAAGTGTTTTACAAGTATGGAATTATGTATTTTGATTCATGAACTAATCTAGTTTATATCATTATTTAGAAATGGCACCTAGTGGATGGAATGGAAACCGTATCAATGCACGCACTCCGTGTAGGGATTGCCCTCCTGCTCAGGATAATTATGATGGAGCTAGTGATACAACTGGTGCTGATCAGCTTCTCACCGTACTGGGACAACTCACGCAGGTTATGAATAACAACCTTACTCGTATGGAGCACCCTGATCTGCAACATGGAGGATCAATGCTAGACCGTTTCATGAGGAAACAACCGCCAACCTTCAATGGGAGTACAAATCCTATAGTAGCTGAGCAATGGATAAATTCCTTAGAGAAAATATTCCATGCCTTGGGGAGTAGTGAAAGGGAGAATGTTGTCATGGCAGTTTACCGCCTCACTGGAGATGCCGATCAATGGTGGTCACTAATTCAAAACACAAAGGAAGATGATGAATTAACAAACATGGAATGGCAGGAGTTCAAAGATCTGTTCTTAGAAAAATACTTTCCTCGAGACCATCGAGCGGATATGGAATGGCAACTTCTGAGTCTGAGGCAGAAGGAGGATGAGAATGTCGCAAAGTATGAGGCTATCTTTACAAGGTTAGCAAGGTATGCTGCAGATTACATACGTAACCCAAGAAGTAAGACTGATCATTTCTTTGATGGGTTGAAACCATTTTTCCGTCGAGCTTTAGTATCACAAACCTTCTCTTCATACGAAGGTATTGTCTCGTGCGCTATCATGACGGAAAAGGAATTCTCTAAGTCTTATGACTTTAAATCAAAGCAAGATAAGAAGAGATCCGCTGAAAACTCTGGGAAAGGAAATAAGGAAACAGGGAAGAAGGGTAGAAATGAATTTCCACCCTGTGATAATTGTGGTAGGAAGCACCCTGGTGCCTGTCTAAAAGGAAAAGGAGTATGTTACAAGTGTGGTGAAAAAGGCCACCAAGCTCATGAATGCAAGGCAAAGAAAGCGGCTGTCAACATGGGATGTTATAATTGTAGAGAGAAGGGACATTATGCAAATGAATGTCCTAAGCGTCAGGGGAACTTACCTTAGAAGAGGCCAAGGGATCAAGGCCAGGCTTATGCTATCACTACTGCTGAGGTGGAAGCTCCGAAAGACATGGTGGCAGGTAATTTAATGGTTTCCTAAAGTTTAGAAAATGCATTATTTGATTCTGGATCATCGCATTGTTTCATATCTTCCCAGTTTGCTAAGAAAATTAGATATTTCCAATTTGATTTAACAAGGGAGTTGTCAGTCAAAACCCCTAAGGGAAGTATTGTTGCAACAAAGTTTGGTCGATTAGTTCCCATTAGAGCACCTAAATGTTCTTTACCTGCTGATCTCATCGTCATACCCATGATTGAATTTGATATAATCCTTGGTATGGATTGGCTTTCGGACCATGATGAAAAAATTTATTGTAAGAGGAAAGAGGTTACGATTCTTGATGATGATGATAAGGAACACCTTATCTTTAGAGAAGAATCGTCGCCACATTATTCTTATCTAGATACACCCCCAGTAGCTCAACTAAATTCAATATTTGGGGAGGAAGAGAAGGAAATTACTAAGGATGAGGAAAGTAATATTCAAATAGAGGATGTACCTATTGTGAGAGAATATGTTGATGTGTTTCCGGAAGATTTACCTGGACATCCTCCAGAATGAGAAGTTGAGTTTTCCATTGATTTAATTCCTGGATCAAGGCCCATATCGAAGACCCCTTATAGAATGGCCACTATGGAATTAGTATAACTAAAGAAACAACTAGAGGAATTGAGTAATAAGGGATTTATTCGCCCTAGTGTTTCTTCTTGGGGAGCCCATGTTCTTTTTGTTAAGAAGAAAGATGGATCTATGAGGTTGTGCATTGATTATAAGGAGATCAATGCTATGACAATAAAGAATAAGTATCCCCTACCTCGCATTGATGATTTGTTTGACCAACTGCCTGGAGCTCAATACTTTTCAAAGATTGACCTTCGGTCTGGATACCATCAGTTGTGTGTGAAGAAGGAAGACGTTCCAAAGACATCATTTTGAACAAGGTACGGGCATTACGAGTTTACAGTAATGCCTTTTGGATTGACTAATGCACCCTCTGTTTTCATGGATCTAATGAATAGAGTTTTCAAGGAATATCTTGATGACTTTGTAGTGGTATTTATTGATGATATCTTGGTATACTCCAAAAGCCACGAAGATCATAAAAATCACTTACGCATTATCCCAAAGACTCTTAGAAGACATGAATTATATGGGAAATTTAGCAAGTGTGAATTCTGGCTTCATGAGATTTCTTTTCTTGGCCATATTGTCTCTAAGTATGGAATTTCCGTTGATCCTTCTAAAACCAAGGCAATCCAAGAATGGCCAGCACCGACAAGTATAACTGAGGTACACAGTTTTATTAGTTTAGTAGGTTATTATCGACGTTTCGTCCAGAATTTTTCCAGATTGGCTAACCCATTGACAAAGCTCACACGTAAAGGGATTAAATTTGTCTGGAAAAAAGAGTGTGAAGAATGTTTTAAAGAATTAAAGAGAAGATTAGTCAATTCCCCTGTATTGACTCTACCATCGGGGAATGATGAGTTTGTTAATTATAATTATGCATCGAAGAAAGGACTCGGTTGTGTCCTTATGCAGAATGATAAGGTCATTGCCTATGCATCACGACAGCTAAAAATTCATGAGCAAAACTATCCTACTCATGATCTTGAGTTAGCAGCTGTGAACTTTTCTTTAAAGATATGGAGACATTACCTCTATGGTAAAAAATGTGAGATTTATACTGATCACAAGAGTTTGAAGTATATTTTCACAAAAAAAGAACTCAACATGAGGCAAAGGTGATGGCTTGAACTACTCAAGGATTATGATTGCACGATACATTACCACCCGGGGAAGGAAAACAAGGTGGCAGATGTTTTGAGTAGAAAAGACCATGGAGTTTTGAATGTGATGAGAATTGAAAGGGATCCAATTTTCTTGGATCTAGTGAAGATGGACATGGGAATAACTAGGGAAGGTGAAACATCAATGCTTTTTCAAATGGTTGCCAAACCATCATTACTAGAAAGGATTAAGAGTTCTCAGACCAATGATGAAGAATTTCAGAAGAAGATTAAAGTTGTGAATGATGGAAGATTGAGAGACTTTGTGTACAAGGATGGAATTTTGAAATTCGGGAAGAGACTTTGTGTTCCCGATATACCTGATCTAAAAAGGGAATTGCTGGATGATGCTCATAGTTCCAACTTCTCTATACTTCCTGGGAGCACCAAAATGTATAGAGATTTGAAGGAACATTTTTGGTGGGACAATATGAAGAGGGAGATTGCTGATTTTGTGTCGAGGTGTATGGTTTGTCAACAAGTGAAAGCTGGAAGGCAACATCCTGGTGGAGTATTGCAACCTCTTCCCATACCTGAGTGGAAATGGGATAATATTACGATGGACTTTGTCATGGGACTACCAAAGACTCCTAGAAGGAATGATGCAATATGGGTCATTGTTGATCGACTTACTATGTCAGCACATTTTCTGGCTATACAGGAGGATATACCACTTGAACGTCTAGCAAGACTATATATTAATGAAGTTTTAAGACTTCATGGAGTACCCCTATCGATTGTTTCTGATCGTGATCCTCGTTTTACTTCAAGATTCTGGAAAAGTCTTCAAAAGGCCTTGGATACTGAACTTCGTTTGAGCACTGCCTATCACCCTCAAACAGATGGACAATCAGAACGGACTATTCAAACCTTAGAAGACATGTTGAGATCATGCTCTCTTGACTTTCAGGGTATGTGGGATCAATATTTACCACTGGTAGAATTTTCCTATAACAATAGCTTCCATTCGAGTATTCAGATGGCACCATATGAAGCGTTATACGGAAAGAGATGTCGTACACCCACCTGTTGGGATGACGTTGGTGAAAGAAAACTTGTAGGCCCAGAACTGGTGGAGGAAACGGTGGAAAAGGTGAAAGTAATCCAAAATCACATCAAAGCAGCTCAAAGTAGGCAGAAGAGCTATGCCGATATTCGAAGGAAGGATTTGGAATTTCAAGTCGGTGATCATGTTTTCCTGAAGGTATCTCCATGGAAGGGAGTCATACGTTTTGGTAAGAAAGGTAAATTGAGTCCCAGGTACATCGGACCTTTCGAAATTCTAGAACGAATTGGGGCTGTAGCTTACCGTTTGGCAATGCCGCCAAGTCTCTCCAAAGTTCACGATGTGTTCCACTTATCTCTGTTGAGGAAATACGTGCCTGACCCAACGCATGTACTCACCTATGAAGAATTAGAACTGGAACCCGATCTTTCCTATTGTGAAGAGCCCGTCAGGATTCTTGATGTGAGGGAACAGGTGCTGAGAAACCGGACGACTCGTCTGGTGAAGGTTTTGTGGAGAAATCATAAAATGGAAGAGGCAACGTGGGAACTTGAGGAATTTATGATGAAAAACCACCCGAGTCTTATTATGCAGTAATACCCTAGAAATTGCGAGGACGCAATTATTTGAAGTAGGGAAGAATGTAACACCCCATGCTTCCACTGTACGTTTCCCTTCGAATAATGCAATAGCGTGTGTTGTACGCAACCTCGAGCTCTAACACACACCACAACTAATTAAACTAGCCGTTGTGAATAGTAATACCTACTTTTTGAAATTTTATAAATTTTATTTATCAAAATGGACTTCATTTTTGGTTTCGGAATATTGGAATTAGCCTATGTTGAATTTTTGGTATTTTTCTGAGAACTTCTAAATTTTTATGAATAGTGAAAAATACTTGAAAACAACTTTTTAAATCAAAATAATTTATAGTGATAAATTATAATATTTAGTGGTTTTAATGTATAATTAGAATATATTTTTACCATTTTATCCAATGGTGGTCATTAGAATAATTTTAACATTGAAATTGGACATAAACAATTGCCAAACTTTTGATATAAATTGTTTCTTAAAAACACGCTACTTGTTGTAACAGCGGGAATTAATTATAAAATTAATTAATATAACTTATATGTTTGGAATTTTGTAAAATAGACATCATTTTTGAATTCGGAATATCAATTATAGCTTAGGGTGAAATTTTGGCCTTATTCTGAAAAACTTCAATTTTTGATGAATAGTGAAACCACTAAGTGGTTGTTAAAAACTGATTTTTCGTTAAAATGAAATATTACCACTTCTGTGATTTGATTTTCAAAAATCCGACATACATGGTTGTCATTAAGAAGTAAAATGTGGTTCAATGAGATAAAAATAATTTTTTGGTGAATAGTAACTTTTAAGTTCTTCATCGCGATTAGAGGTAATTAGTGTAGTTTAAGGTACAAATAATGTTTTAATAATATGAGATGAGTATGAAACTTGTCCTAATCCTATTGGATGAGTCATGGCCGACCAAGACAACCCATGGGTCAACTTGGGGACCCCATGGAGCCACTTTAGTTGGAAAATTACATTAATATATATTTATTTAATGTTAAAATTAAATTGACACAAACATGAGTTATTTTACTAAAACAGTTTTTAAGTGTGGTTACACAAGTCCAAATTTTGACTATAAATATTCATTAGAAAGATAAAAAGATTTCATACATCATAGTATTTTTTTATAATTTTTAGACATTAAATAAATTAAATTATTTATGACATCATTATGATGAAGCGATGACCTCATTATTTAACGATTTAAATAAAATGAGAAGATAATGCAAAATCCAAGGCTTACACTTGTCCAAAGCCTATTGGATGAGGAGATTTAGAAACCTTATCACATTATCCTCGAATTATATAAGTGTGGGACCTTTAGAATCCGAAATGCATTGTGAAATAATTTAACATTTCAATCTTTCCAAAAGTGCCCCTCCTCTCCTCTTATAAAAGGCTCCCACCTCTACCACCTTATTCACACATCCAAGCCTTTTGGTTCGGCCAACCCCTGCCCAAATACTCTCCCAACTTCTCTCCCTTCATCCTAGAAGCATTACTTTAGTCGGAAAGCCATCCTAAGGAGTCCTTTTGATCAAATCAAAAGGAAGAACCCGAAGAAGAGGTAACATTTTCATCACCCTCTTTCAAGTTTCTTTCTTCTTCCACTCCCTCTTTGTTTATTATTTCAATTCTAAAATTATAACTCCAGTATCTTCTATATACTGTGATGTTATTATAAATATGGAACAACCATATTCAGTATTCTACCCATCATTTGAATGACATGTCACCATACGTGCGTACGTACGGCTTACCGTCTCCACGTCGTGGTGTAATTGTTATTCAATATATTATTATTTAGATGGGTATAATAATGATATGTAATTCATGTAAATAATAAATATAACATGATAATGATTCTGTATATATGATATACTATCCAATTATATATTATTTTAATATCAAAATAATGATATTGTCGCTCGTGCGTACGTACGGACTACCGTCTCCACGAAGGCGATGAGATTCATTCTCCGTCGTATCCATTCAAGTATAATTATCATTTGATGATTTAAAAATAAAGTTTAAGGACATGATATCATTCTGGATATGAATAAGATACAACCTATCCATGAAAAACATGACTTACGTAACAAAACATATAAAAGAAAATGAGTAAGTTAACACCCGAAACAACGATAAATCTAAGATATTGTTAACAAAGCAATGTTAAAAGATCATATATGATATCATATGAATGTATATGATTCTTTTATAATTTAATAACAATTATTTCACCATTATACTGGAGGTTATTCTACCCCAACCAAGGAAAAGTACAAGGTAAGGGTTTACTTCACAACCTCTTCATTATCCAAGGTTTTTTATACATAATTATCTACTGGGACCTCATTATCATCCACATCCATGTTTCTTAAAAATGTCTTTCAAAAAAAATTTACTATTAAATGGAAAATGGGTTAAAGTCATTTATACCCTTATACGTTTTTGAAAGGAATCTTACCTTCGTTTTCCTAACAATGTACTTTTTGATCTTTTTGACAAATTTAAGGTAAGAATGTTTTTTTTACTTATACGGCGGGTGCGGCTATTTTCTGCCATTATAACTTCGTTGAAGCTTCCCTAACAAGCTTATAAGAATATTTTTAATGTAAATGTATTATTTTATAATTATGGTACTTTTAAATGATTTCAAAAAGGAGAGATATTTCTCTCAAATAGCTTTGATTTCATCCATGTCAACATCCTTTGATGGGTTTTAAGTTTAATTGAAATTGATTTATGATAAAAAACTTCCATTGAACATTTTGTGAAATATTTGACTGTGGATGTGTTATTTTATACCATCCATAGTTTATGGAGAAATTGTTGACATTTCGTATGCTAGTTTTAATACGAATATTTATGTTATGTTTAAAACTATTCATATGAGGAATGTATTGGACTTAATATGTGACGGGTGGAGCCCGCTATAGCTCCTCGATGCATCGGTAGGTCTCATGAGACAACTAGACGTGGAATTGGTCGAGGCCCTTTCCCAATTTGATTTATGGTTTTGGCCGAGGCCTTAATCATTTTAGACGTCTTGGTCGAGGCTTTGACACAATGTTTCAGAATGTCTGGCATTATACATTCCCTCATTATGAAAGTGGTTATTGATATTTCATGTGATTATTCATCTAGTAGAATATCCATGTGAGTAAGTAATGGAATTATTTTATTTTACTCTTTCCATATTATGCTGAAGTTCAAGTTCAATAAGGCTTTTGTTTTAGTTATACATTGCCTTAAATGCTTATGTTTTCTTATAAAAGCTTTCGCAATATTTTTATCCTTACTAAGCATCTGAGCTCACCCCTTTCAATGTTTAAATATTTTTCTGGATGTGAAGAAGTGTATTATGACTGACTTGCAAGAATAGTCAGTGAAGATATGAGTGTGGACTATGAAGACCATGTTATTGTAGTTTGTTTAATTTTGATGTAATGAAAGACTTATGAATGTATCTAGTGTTTCCAAGGCTACTAAACTAATCGGTCTTTCGAGACTTGATCTTTTGTGATCATGCCAATGTTACGAAGTAATGCACCGACTCTGGGTAGCTGGGGTTGGGGCGTTACATGATAACATGAGATGCATGATGTTGATGGAACTAAAGGATGGATCCTCATCCTATGACAGTTCAATCTAGTCGGTTTTCCCTGATGGTGCCTTTTGGTGGGTCGGTGCCCATGGCGGAAAAGTAGAGGGCATGATATCTGAGATCTTCGGTGCTATTTTTGGCCTCATCACTGGCTCCTCCTCTTGCTCTTGTCTCCTCCTTTGATTACGCCTAGACGACCAGCTCGTAGAGGGTTGTGAGGCTGATACTGTCAATTGTACGACATCAGGGGTTGTTGGCGGCAACACTGGCTGCCGTAGCTAAGCTCGATGTATGCCATGGGCTCAGTTGATAGTCTTCTGAGTCATCCAATTATCAAATTTCTGCCCCTTTTTTCTAGTGACGTTTTACCACCCCTCCCCTTTGTCGGTGTCAGTGGTAGAAATATATGTCACATGTTCTGGGGGTGGTCCCATCTTGACTTGCTCAGAGTCTACCATCCATTGTAGGAGGTCATTGAAGACGAAGCATTCCCAAATATTGTGTCTCAACATTCGATGATAGGGTCAGTAATCTAGCCTATCATTGTAGCCTACATCTTCAGGTGTCCTTGGCTCTGGGTGGTGGATCATGTTGAAATTCATGGCGGTGATGAAATAGCCGTGGACTTGGTCCAGTCGGAATGAGTATACTTTATGCCTTTGTTTCTCAAACTGGTTCTGCTTTTCCCCTTTCTGATTGTCCTGCCTATGCAGAGGTGGCCATCGATATACAGGGGGACCTTGATGATTTGATGGAGGCCTAAGAGGTGGAGTAGTCATGGAGTACCCCTATCGATTGTTTCTGATCGTGATCCTCGTTTTACTTCAAGATTCTGGAAAAGTCTTCAAAAGGCCTTGGATACTGAACTTCGTTTGAGCACTGCCTATCACCCTCAAACAGATGGACAATCAGAACGGACTATTCAAACCTTAGAAGACATGTTGAGATCATGCTCTCTTGACTTTCAGGGTATGTGGGATCAATATTTACCACTGGTAGAATTTTCCTATAACAATAGCTTCCATTCGAGTATTCAGATGGCACCATATGAAGCGTTATACGGAAAGAGATGTCGTACACCCACCTGTTGGGATGACGTTGGTGAAAGAAAACTTGTAGGCCCAGAACTGGTGGAGGAAACGGTGGAAAAGGTGAAAGTAATCCAAAATCACATCAAAGCAGCTCAAAGTAGGCAGAAGAGCTATGCCGATATTCGAAGGAAGGATTTGGAATTTCAAGTCGGTGATCATGTTTTCCTGAAGGTATCTCCATGGAAGGGAGTCATACGTTTTGGTAAGAAAGGTAAATTGAGTCCCAGGTACATCGGACCTTTCGAAATTCTAGAACGAATTGGGGCTGTAGCTTACCGTTTGGCAATGCCGCCAAGTCTCTCCAAAGTTCACGATGTGTTCCACTTATCTCTGTTGAGGAAATACGTTCCTGACCCAACGCATGTACTCACCTATGAAGAATTAGAACTGGAACCCGATCTTTCCTATTGTGAAGAGCCCGTCAGGATTCTTGATGTGAGGGAACAGGTGCTGAGAAACCGGACGACTCGTCTGGTGAAGGATTTGTGGAGAAATCATAAAATGGAAGAGGCAACGTGGGAACTTGAGGAATTTATGATGAAAAACCACCCGAGTCTTATTATGCAGTAATACCCTAGAAATTGCGAGGACGCAATTATTTGAAGTAGGGAAGAATGTAACACCCCATGCTTCCACTGTACGTTTCCCTTCGAATAATGCAATAGCGTGTGTTGTACGCAACCTCGAGCTCTAACACACACCACAACTAATTAAACTAGCCGTTGTGAATAGTAATACCTACTTTTTGAAATTTTATAAATTTTATTTATCAAAATGGACTTCATTTTTGGTTTCGGAATATTGGAATTAGCCTATGTTGAATTTTTGGTATTTTTCTGAGAACTTCTAAATTTTTATGAATAGTGAAAAATACTTGAAAACAACTTTTTAAATCAAAAAAATTTATAGTGATAAATTATAATATTTAGTGGTTTTAATGTATAATTAGAATATATTTTTACCATTTTATCCAATGGTGGTCATTAGAATAATTTTAACATTGAAATTGGACATAAACAATTGCCAAACTTTTGATATAAATTGTTTCTTAAAAACACGCTACTTGTTGTAACAGCGGGAATTAATTATAAAATTAATTAATATAACTTATATGTTTGGAATTTTGTAAAATAGACATCATTTTTGAATTCGGAATATCAATTATAGCTTAGGGTGAAATTTTGGCCTTATTCTGAAAAACTTCAATTTTTGATGAATAGTGAAACCACTAAGTGGTTGTTAAAAACTGATTTTTCGTTAAAATGAAATATTACCACTTCTGTGATTTGATTTTCAAAAATCCGACATACATGGTTGTCATTAAGAAGTAAAATGTGGTTCAATGAGATAAAAATAATTTTTTGGTGAATAGTAACTTTTAAGTTCTTAATCGCGATTAGAGGTAATTAGTGTAGTTTAAGGTACAAATAATGTTTTAATAATATGAGATGAGTATGAAACTTGTCCTAATCCTATTGGATGAGTCATGGCCGACCAAGACAACCCATGGGTCAACTTGGGGACCCCATGGAGCCACTTTAGTTGGAAAATTACATTAATATATATTTATTTAATGTTAAAATTAAATTGACACAAACATGAGTTATTTTACTAAAACAGTTTTTAAGTGGGGTTACACAAGTCCAAATTTTGACTATAAATATTCATTAGAAAGATAAAAAGATTTCATACATCATAGTATTTTTTTATAATTTTTAGACATTAAATAAATTAAATTATTTATGACATCATTATGATGAAGCGATGACCTCATTATTTAACGATTTAAATAAAATGAGAAGATAATGCAAAATCCAAGGCTTACACTTGTCCAAAGCCTATTGGATGAGGAGATTTAGAAACCTTATCACATTATCCTCGAATTATATAAGTGTGGGACCTTTAGAATCCGAAAAGCATTGTGAAATAATTTAACATTTCAATCTTTCCAAAAGTGCCCCTCCTCTCCTCTTATAAAAGGCCCCCACCTCTACCACCTTATTCACACATCCAAGCCTTTTGGTTCGGCCAACCCCTGCCCAAATACTCTCCCAACTTCTCTCCCTTCATCCTAGAAGCATTACTTTAGTCAGAAAGCCATCCTAAGGAGTCCTTTTGATCAAATCAAAAGGAAGAACCCGAAGAAGAGGTAACATTTTCATCACCCTCTTTCAAGTTTCTTTCTTCTTCCACTCCCTCTTTGTTTATTATTTCAATTCTAAAATTATAACTCCAGTATCTTCTATATACTGTGATGTTATTATAAATATGGAACAACCATATTCAGTATTCTACCCATCATTTGAATGACATGTCACCATACGTGCGTACGTACGGCTTACCGTCTCCACGTCGTGGTGTAATTGTTATTCAATATATTATTATTTAGATGGGTATAATAATGATATGTAATTCATGTAAATAATAAATATAACATGATAATGATTCTGTATATATGATATACTATCCAATTATATATTATTTTAATATCAAAATAATGATATTGTCGCTCGTGCGTACGTACGGACTACCGTCTCCACGAAGGCGATGAGATTCATTCTCCGTCGTATCCATTCAAGTATAATTATCATTTGATGATTTAAAAATAAAGTTTAAGGACATGATATCATTCTGGATATGAATAAGATACAACCTATCCATGAAAAACATGACTTACGTAACAAAACATATAAAAGAAAACGAGTAAGTTAACACCCGAAACAACGATAAATCTAAGATATTGTTTACAAAGCAATGTTAAAAGATCATATATGATATCATATGAATGTATATGATTCTTTTATAATTTAATAACAATTATTTCACCATTATACTGGAGGTTATTCTACCCCAACCAAGGAAAAGTACAAGGTAAGGGTTTACTTCACAACCTCTTCATTATCCAAGGTTTTTTATACATAATTATCTACTGGGACCTCATTATCATCCACATCCATGTTTCTTAAAAATGTCTTTCAAAAAAATTTTACTATTAAATGGAAAATGGGTTAAAGTCATTTATACCCTTATACGTTTTTGAAAGGAATCTTACCTTCGTTTTCCTAACAATGTACTTTTTGATCTTTTTGACAAATTTAAGGTAAGAATGTTTTTTTTACTTATACGGCGGGTGCGGCTATTTTCTGCCATTATAACTTCGTTGAAGCTTCCCTAACAAGCTTATAAGAATATTTTTAATGTAAATGTATTATTTTATAATTATGGTACTTTTAAATGATTTCAAAAAGGAGAGATATTTCTCTCAAATAGCTTTGATTTCATCCATGTCAACATCCTTTGATGGGTTTTAAGTTTAATTGAAATTGATTTATGATAAAAAACTTCCATTGAACATTTTGTGAAATATTTGACTGTGGATGTGTTATTTTATACCATCCATAGTTTATGGAGAAATTGTTGACATTTCGTATGCTAGTTTTAATACGAATATTTATGTTATGTTTAAAACTATTCATATGAGGAATGTATTGGACTTAATATGTGACGGGTGGAGCCCGCTATAGCTCCTCGATGCATCGGTAGGTCTCATGAGACAACTAGACGTGGAATTGGTCGAGGCCCTTTCCCAATTTGATTTATGGTTTTGGCCGAGGCCTTAATCATTTTAGACGTCTTGGCCGAGGCTTTGACACAATGTTTCAGAATGTCTGGCATTATACATTCCCTCATTATGAAAGTGGTTATTGATATTTCATGTGATTATTCATCTAGTAGAATATCAATGTGAGTAAGTAATGGAATTATTTTATTTTACTCTTTCCATATTATGCTGAAGTTCAAGTTCAATAAGGCTTTTGTTTTAGTTATACATTGCCTTAAATGCTTATGTTTTCTTATAAAAGCTTTCGCAATATTTTTATCCTTACTAAGCATCTGAGCTCACCCCTTTCAATGTTTAAATATTTTTCTGGATGTGAAGAAGTGTATTATGACTGACTTGCAAGAATAGTCAGTGAAGATATGAGTGTGGACTATGAAGACCATGTTATTGTAGTTTGTTTAATTTTGATGTAATGAAAGACTTATGAATGTATCTAGTGTTTCCAAGGCTACTAAACTAATCGGTCTTTCGAGACTTGATCTTTTGTGATCATGCCAATGTTACGAAGTAATGCACCGACTCTGGGTAGCTGGGGTTGGGGCGTTACATGATAACATGAGATGCATGATGTTGATGGAACTAAAGGATGGATCCTCATCCTATGACAGTTCAATCTAGTCGGTTTTCCCTGATGGTGCCTTTTGGTGGGTCGGTGCCCATGGCGGAAAAGTAGAGGGCATGATATCTGAGATCTTCGGTGCTATTTTTGGCCTCATCACTGGCTGCTCCTCTTGCTCTTGTCTCCTCCTTTGATTACGCCTAGACGACCAGCTCGTAGAGGGTTGTGAGGCTGATACTGTCAATTGTACGACATCAGGGGTTGTTGGCGGCAACACTGGCTGCCGTAGCTAAGCTCGATGTATGCCATGGGCTCAGTTGATAGTCTTCTGAGTCATCCAATTATCAAATTTCTGCCCCTTTTTTCTAGTGACGTTTTACCACCCCTCCCCTTTGTCGGTGTCAGTGGTAGAAATATATGTCACATGTTCTGGGGGTGGTCCCATCTTGACTTGCTCAGAGTCTACCATCCATTGTAGGAGGTCATTGAAGACGAAGCATTCCCAAATATTGTGTCTCAACATTCGATGATAGGGTCAGTAATCTAGCCTATCATTGTAGCCTACATCTTCAGGTGTCCTTGGCTCTGGGTGGTGGATCATGTTGCAATTCATGGCGGTGATGAAATAGCCGTGGACTTGGTCCAGTCGGAATGAGTATACTTTATGCCTTTGTTTCTCAAAACTGGTTCTGCTTTTCCCCTTTCTGATTGTCCTACCTATGCAGAGGTGGCCATCGATATACAGGGGGACCTTGATGATTTGATGGAGGCCTAAGAGGTGGAGTAGTCATAGGGGCTAGGTTGATCATGACAGAGGATGCTTCATTTCGGGATGCTCTCTTTGTGGGAGCCTACGAGGCTATTCAGGAATTGTAATTGGTCCACTATAGGGAGTCCTCAATTCTTTAGGCAATGGCTGAGAAATGGCAAAATCCAGTGGTGCAATCCACTAGTATGAGCAGTGTCCACATCTCATCTCATGGATTATCGATACATATGGTGAGAAGCTCATCTTGAGGCATTGGCCTATTCAGAGAGTAGGTCAAACCTTTCCATCTAGCGATGAAATCTGAGACCCTCTCGTTCTCCCTCTTCTTGCAGTTCATGAGGTCACTGACTGTTGTATTAGGAAACGTTGAGATGAAGTGAAATAGGACCTGATGCCGATGGTCTTCCAATCATTTTATTGACTGGGCTGGTAGACTTGTATACCAGATAAAGGCGGATCCTGGTAAGGTCCATATGAAGCATCTGAGTTTCACTACTTCTTGTTGTTCCAGAGTCCCCATCTTAGGGCCACAATAAGATGCATAGTGCATTAGATGCTGTTCTAGATCACCTAATCCATTGAAGACAGGGAATACAGGGATCCCAAAATTGGGTGGAGGGGGTGTGTTGGTCACCCAATCTGGGTAGGGCTTCTGCTCTGGATGTATCGGAGCGTGTTGAACTTCCATTGCTTCCAATCGAGCCGTTAGTGCTTCGATGGTGATGTCGTGTCCCTGGTTTACATCCTGTTGGGCCCGGTCCTGGGAGGGTGTAGCCCTAGGCGTTTCTTGAGGATATAGCTCGGTTGGCACCTATGGTGCATGTGCCATTTGTGACACCTTCAGAGGGTTCTGACATATTTTCTCCAGCTTCTACCTCAGTGAAGGTAAGTACTGCTATTCATCCTGATATAAATTTAGATAGTTGGATGGGTCGGGCGCCTCATTGGGCAGGAGCCCCGATTGTGCTTTGTTTGCTGGGGAAAACCTGGGTCTTTGAGGTGCACTTACTGGGAGTGCATGATGTGGATGATCGTGGGATGCGCTTTCTATAAGATGGTTCCTCTACAGTATCTCGACATTAAGTTACCTCAATTCCTTCATTTACTCATCCTGTTGAGCGAACCTCTCTTCGAGCATGAGTGGAAAAAAAATTCAAGATGAGGGGACAAATTAAGGGTAACTAGTCCTTTGTTCATATCCTTGTTGGAATCTCACTGGGTATGTGGAGGAAGGTTAGCTGAAGGGGCTGCCATGTTTAAGGCAGGCCTCTGGTTCCGGGTGTGCACACCTGGTGGTTTGTTGTGGGTTGCAGCCTAACTGGAACCATCATCTCCCAATCCATCATGATTTGCGTCATATTTGGTGTCACCCATGGGGTTAACCTCTATGACGTTGATAGATGCATATCGTGGGGTGGGGAAGATGTCATCATCCAAATTTAAATAGGATATCCAGTGTCTGTTACTGGCCTTACCTTTCATGTGCCGGGATCACCTTCAGACTTCTTGATGAAGGATGACGTGGAGTGTTCTTTGATGTGCCCTTACAGTATGCCTCCCTCTTAAAGGGGATGTTGATTCAAATGACGTGATAGAACTATAACCTCCTCTTCTAACTATCCTCCCTAGATGAGAGAATACTGACTCTCGGGGGGGGGGAGGTTTTCTTGAGGGTGTAATAATTCCCCCATCCCTGAGGGCTGGGGTTGGCTTCGTTCCCTGTACGATGGGTCTCTTCTCATTTCTATTGGTCTTGTGGGGGAATTTGTTGCCCAAAATGCCCCCATCCCTGCAGGCTGGGGTTGACCCTGGATTGTGGTGGTGGCTGCGGACATCGCTACCTGCCCGATCTTGTGTTCCCCCATTCGAGGGTGAAGTGGGTTTGGTGTCGAGTTATTTTGTGAATCAATAACTCCTGGGGAGGCAGGAAATGATTTCTGATTGTCATGTCTTAGGTGAGAGGCTCGTTGTATGCTCTCGGTGGCCTGATTCAGGAGTTCTTGAATGGCTTGTTACCGTCGGGCCTGACGCTTCTGGGATGTACTAAAGGCCTAACTATGCTGGGTGTGTTGCCTATCATGAACAGGGAGACCACTCGGTTGTCATCTTGACATGATGACATTGCAAGAAACCATGCCTAAAGGGTTCTTCTGGGTGGGGAACAGAGTGAAATGAAAAGCTCCATGTTCCCCCCATCCCCTGCTCTGGACTCCTGTCGGAGCGTCACTGATGAGGCGGTGCAGTGCACAGAGGAAATCTATTTCCATGTTTCTGTTACACTTCTCAAGTCGGTGTTGTCGTGCCGAAGGATGATCTTAGTGGTTAATGTGACGCAAGTGGTCTCATATCATCTTGACGTGGACTACATACCCATCGTAGGGCAGGAAGCTTGATTTCTGCCAGCGGAGGGTTGTCCATATATTGTAGCGGATGTCATGCACACATTCTTTGGACAATTCTCTGGGTATGTTGAATTGAGAGATGTTCATGGGACAAAACAGAACTTGTATATCATAACTGGCCAATCGTTTCCTCAATTGCAACATGTCAGCATACTCCTACGCTAGTGACTCATCTACCTGGTCAGCCCAACTAAGACGCTCTCTGATAGTGTGGTCGAAGGTAGTGGGACTGGTTGGTACTGAATCGTCATGTGGGCAATTCCGACGTGGTTCAAAAGATGAACGTGGCCCCAGAACGTCTCCCCGATTGAAGAATGGTGTCATTGGTGACTAATTGGGAGTCTGACATGCTTGATCCCGTCCTTCTTAGTGCCTCGGCATACGACGGTTTTTCAATGCTTCATTTGGAAGGGGGAGGACCTTCCTGTCGATATGATATGTCATTGCGGGGAGGACCTTCGCAATGGTGACAGTAATGGTGAGGACTACCATTAATTCTTGATGTCTCACTACATAGAGGACTTTTGTAGTGCATACCTTGTGGAGGACCTTCATGGAATGTTGCAGCAAGGGGAGGACCTTCTGGATTCATAGCGTTGTTACGGGGAGGGCCTTCACAATAACTTCCATCATGGTGAGGATGACCATCATGGTTTAACATTTGATGTGTATCCAAGGGAGGACCATTAAGAAACACCACGACAAGGGGAAGAACATCCTGTTACTTGGGGTCACTATGTGAAGGACCTTCTCAAGGGTGGTCGTGGTGTTGAGGACTACCATCACAGCTGCTGTAATGGCGAGGACTACCATTACAGCTGCTTCAATGACGAGGAATACCATTACAGCCATCGTAGGGAGAATATCTGCTGGGTACACCTTAGGGAGGCCCTTCAGAATGTACCACAATGAGGGGAGGTCCTTCTCATTTCTTGACATCTCTACGGGGAGGACCTCCATTATCATGGTGGCAAGTACTACCACCGTGATCTGATGCCCAACTACCCTGAGTGTCATTGTAGCGTAATGCCTGGGGAGGACCTTCAGGGCAGGACACGCCAAGGGGAGGGCCTTCTTGTAGAGATTAGACGTCACTACGGGGAGGGCCTCCAAGGTTGCGGAAATGATAGCGAGGACTACTATCATAATCTGTGGTCTCACTGCATGGAGGGTGTTTGCAGCCTATACCCTGGGGAGGACCTTCATGGTGGACCGAAGCAAGTGGAGTGCCTTCTTGCTGCTCGACCTTCTTGTCACGTGGAGGGTTTCCATGACTGTCATCAAAAGAGGAGCTCTCATGATCGATCATTATATTCCCACGGGGGAGGCCCCCATGGGTACTCTGGGGAGGACCTTCAGATCAGCTGGTCGCGAAAATGTGGGGAGGACCTTTGCAACTACTACTGCCACTCCCATAACATGGTAATGGGTGGGAAGGGTTCCTAGCCTTCGATATATGTTTTTTGCCGTTGGAATCCCCAGCTTCCAGTAGAGCAGATTCATGAACCCGCTATTTTTTTCCGAGCTTCCTTCGGCGTGTTTGGGGCTCTGTCTTGCGGGCAGCGAGGACCATCTACTGTTGAAAACGGCCTTCACCTTTGGGTCCCTGTCTAATTGGGTCTCGTGATGCTGATGGGATATGCCGACAAACATCTAGTCATTTATCATGGATATTTGTCTACCCTGGAGCATCCACCATGATGGACAGGTGTCCCCCTATTGGAAAGAGTGAAGCATCTTGATCTGGTTGCCCTTGCGTCGCAGAATATAGCCGGAGACCTTCCTGGGTGGAAGCAGGGATGCAGATCTACTCAGAGGCAGCTATATCATCTCTTAGATGAGTCGCCTCAATTAGGGAGATGGGCTCACAGGCCCGAGTCCTTGCTGTTTCTGCTGATGAAATTACATTCTGGCAAGTCTGCAAGATATGATCTAGGATCAATAATTGTTCCTCCATCATTTCTAGGATTTTCAGAGAGACATATTTGGCTGGAATGGGTATAAAGGCCCATTTCGGTATCAGAGTATGAATATCCTGCTCTTTTCCTCAAGTAGTCAGTGGGTAATAACGATTCTCCTGTGTCAGGGTAGGTTAACGAATCATACCCTAGGCCGGGATATGCTAGTTTATCACTCTGTTTGCCAGCACATCAGGATAGCGAGCTTTACATGCATCTGCAGGGAGCTGGCCCTGTATATGTTGATTTCCCAATGTATCGAGTTAGTGGCCTTTGTTGGCATGGAGACATGCCTTCCTATTAATTGATGCCATATCTGGATGGTGGGAATTGTTGACTTCCACCATATTAGGATGGTAGGTGTCAAGAGGATCCACTAGGATCTGGCCCTACAGACGTCCAGTCACCACCACATCAGTTTGGTGGGCTTCACGACCTTGGGTATGGAGAGGTTCATACCGGGTATGTGCCTTCATGTGTGAGCGACGGGCTTGATGGAGCTCAGTAGGGATGCGCGCCTGCTCATATGACGTTGCCAAGTCTGGATAGCAGGCTTTGGAGAAGCGAACATGTGTATGTTCCTATTTGTGATATGTATCTGTGACTTGGTAGCTGAGCTCCTCCTCAGGGACAAGTGTGATGACCAGTTCCCAGTTGTACATTTACCACCCTCTTCGGGTGGTCTGAGGGGCCAGAGCTCGGGAAGCGTGGGCCTGGATCCTCAGTGCTACATCCTCCTGATCATGAGGATGTTGTGTCGTGGCGTAACCATGATGACGTCTTCTGGCAGGGGCCTTGGAGTGGAACCCCCATTCAGGGGGGATGATGTCCTTAACATCAACCTCATCCACCTCCCTATGATATGGGAGGTACGCGTTGTCATGTTCTGAGGATAGACACCCGGAATGGTTGGAGACAACAACAGGGGTTGTCTGGATTTCCCTCTACGACCACTGTTGTGCAGGTGACCGGCGATTCCTGGAGGATTGGAGGGTGTGCATGGCCGGCTCCACTGTCAGGAGAGTACCGTTCATGTGGTACTCTCAGATTAACGCATCTAATACCTAGTGTTGAGGAAGCTGGGTAGGTGACGGGGTCTTCTTTTGGTGAGGAAGTCATGTCATTGCGTAGTTGGAAGCATGTTCATGTGAGTTCCTTCGGGATGCCATTGGATCAAAGGGAGTGTTGTGTGGTACGTGTAGATCATTTTAACAAGTACAAACATCAAACCCGTCAAAGCATCATCTCATGATCCCTTGCATAATTAATGACCTTTCTTGGCCCTCCTTGTGAGTACAAGGGGGCACATAGTGGGATTAGGTTAATTCCATTAGGCTTGGTTAATGATTCACATCGGGTTCAACATTTTTGTTTCTGGTCGATTTCGAAACGCCCAACGGTGCTATATCCAACAATGCGTGGACCTTCATTCCAAATGTAGGAGTTCACTAGGCAATTTTTCCGGTGATGATTAAGAACTCACATTGGTCGAGAGGATGGGATGTCGGGCTCATCGCACCCTTTTGTGGGGAAATTATTGCATGTTCTGGGGCTCTCTTATAGATTTAAGACATATTCATATTTTCGTGAATCTTTGCTTTGTACCAAAGCCTTGTATCCATGGATTACTCCTGGTTGGCAATGGGCAGCTGGACACAGGGGTTCAGAATCATTTACGCCTAAGGTATACCATCCCTATTTGGATAAATGACCCTGAGGAGTCAGGACTTATTTAAGAGGTACTAGGAGTGGTGCGGTGAACAGATGTGAAGATAGTCCGATCGACCGGTTGTTGAGCTTGATCCTCAAGGAGGCCTCTTATGTACCCTACTTAGGAGATGTGGATCAAATTCAACATTGTTCAAATTGGGGTGTCAGAGAACCAATGTGAAGGTGGACCCAGGGGTCCTATGGTTGTCAGTCTTGAACCTTAGGGAGGCTTCCTATGTACCATGCCTTAACATGGATCAATTTCCTCGTAGTTCACATAGGCTTGGGGCTTACACTCTGAGGAGGCCCATGGTGCGGATTGGGGGTTACACTCTGAGGAGGCCCATAAGAGGATGTCATGGTCTATGGTTACTCTAAGTCCATGTGAGTCATGTACGATGTGAGAAACAAGAGGCAGCAGGGACCATATGATCACGTCGTGAATGGTGCGTCTGTGGGAAGTCGAGTGGGGCATACACATAGGGTGGCCCATAAGGTGGGGGCTTACTCCGAGAAGGATGCCTATGGAGACAAAGCACAATGGGGGAGGTAAAGAGGTCCTCCTGTGCTTGTCACCCCCCTTGTTCCTGGGGGAATTACCGAAGTGGATGGGGGCTTCCTTCTGATGAGTATTTTACTACCCCCTGAAGAAGGGAGAAGTATCTCTACATCAACGAGTAGAGGGGCAAAAAGAGGACTCCCGAGCTCAGACTCCACATTACCTTGGGAATGTGAACTCAAGAATGCTTCGGAAATCTACTCAAGGGTCAGAGAAACCCCTTCACCCCTACTTACCATGGGTATGTGAACTCAAAATGGCACGTTGATGCGCCTAAAGGATACATCACACGGCTCTGGTGGCTCCGGTGGAGGCCTCGGCTCAATGCCGATGAATGGTCCAATGAGGGGGTTGTGGAGGATCAGGTCATATTGGGAAGATTTTATCAAGCTCAGGGAACGAAAACTCATAAGGATTCGGTAGGCCACACCAGGGTATGGGTGGTGGCGCCCTTCGCGTATGAAGGTGCTACATGGCTTGAGAAGCCATACGCGAACCAGGGTGGTCCGCGGAATGATGGGAATTCCGCGAACAAGGGTCATTCACGGAACAGTGAGAATCCCTTGAACCAAGGGGGTTCGCGGCTTCGAGATCGATCTGCATACCAGGGTCATTCGGGGAGGGTTCCATGTGAGTATCGATGGCCAAGGATGGCGCCGGTAAGGGGTTTTTCGGTCGGGGATTCTCCCGCATAGGAGGGTGCTACGTGGTGTGGTGGATCGAAAAAGAGGCATACGCTCCCTGGTCTGTGGGGAGTGCATTGGTCGAGGAGTCACGGTTTGTGGTCTTAGTTTCATTATTATTCTAAGTTTGTGGTTCAGCAAGTTATTATGCATTTTCGGTTCCTTAATAGTTCACTTCCAGCTTCATACCAACTTTGGTTTACGGACTGGAACTTCACGGGTTGAGAAATCCTAAGCTCCTTCCTTCGAAATCCTTCCACCCTAATCTGATCGGTCTCCTTCTGTCTCTGAATCCACCTTCTTCTCTTCCCCTTGTTCTACTTCTATATAGTGGAGTAAAGTATGTATCTATGGTCATGAAACACCTTTTGCAGAGGCCCATGACCAAAAACCTGATTCTCAGATGACCTAGAAAATTCACAACTTGCAGGGGGCATCAATCGCATCTCCCCCGTGAACCAAACGAGTTCGGGGAGGGCTTCGCGGCCACATAGGGCTCTGTCTCCATTCTGTGAACGATAGCGGATGCAGACCAAACCGGTTGAGTCGGTCTGCAGCTGGGGTGGTTCGTGACGATGAACTGGTTCGATGCCTATCCCATTTCACGCCCGCAGAGGATCTCCGCCTCCATTCCGTGAACGACAATAGTCAATGTAGGGGCTGCTTCGCGGAACCGGTCATGTGGCGTCATCATTTGGGCCGGTCTGCGGACCTGTTCGGCTTTGTGCATCCTTTGTGTTTTCTCCATTCTTCCATCCAATTCCTTGGGGGAATTGGGTAGAATTTTCATTGCAGATTTTTCAGGACCCTACACTCCGTAAGACCTATATACTAAGAACCATCTGTAATCCATGCATCATGCATGATGTAAAATGTGAATCATGGTATGAAACATTATTCCATAGAATCAAATGCAGGAAGACAATTTCCTGAATGTTTATGTATCCTAATTGCGCAACTGAGAATATATTCTGTACTGGTATGATATTATCTACCTTTTTCATACAATCCACAATCACGTAGATAGAATCATTCTTCTATGAAATCCTTGGGATAGCCACTAAAATATCTCTAGTAATTCCATCCCACTTTCAATCTAGAATGGAAAATTACTTTATAAAATCATCAAGACATTAATTCCCATCCTTAAATTTATGATAGGTGTATCATTATGTGACAAACCCTTCTATGACATTTTTCAATCATAGCCACCAAGAATATCCTTGTAGGCCATAATATATTTTTCTCACATATGAATTCACTACCCACATCATGGTATGAATATCATGCATAAAATCATCCACATGCTCATAAGAAAAACAACCCAATTATTGAAATATATTGTCTATTCCAAATCAATGGTCCAATTCGAAGGGGAATCTACACCTTCATGGATTTCCATCAATAAAAAATATTCCAGGTCCTCATACTGTCTATCTTTATTCCACAAATAATGTTTAGAATCCACTGAAATAGATACAAGAGTCATCTTATCTTGACTCTCCAAAACAACAACATGCATCTCATTCGATAATGTCATCATCTTCTACTCAATACTAGACTCTTAAACCACCTAAGTCTGAGTTTTTCTTCTTAAAGTTTCATCCAAACCGTTTCCCTTCAGGGGAATTTTCTATAGATAAAGATCAAAAGATTTCATATTTCAACCCATCTCAGGTACTATAGATTAAAATTTTAATGTGAAAAGATATAATTAAGATATTTTCATATGTATACACATTAAAATTATCACCGGAAATGTAATTTCTCCATTACATCCAAGAATAAACCATTACATCCAAATAGAGGTCATGTTTAGTGTAGTTCCATTCATGTGGACTCAGGTGCGAAGACACATACACTACAACATGATCTATCTACATCAACAATGATTAGATTCAGATGCCAAAAGAAAAACATAACATAGTATAATTTTCACTTGTCTAGGGTTAGATAAAGATTGGAGTTGTTGTAAAAAGCTTCTTCATCTCCTAGAATGAATTATCACATGCTTCTATCCAGAAAAAAATTGACCGCTCTTTTTCATGAATGAAACTAGTGCTGGAAAAAGTGAAAAGTACTAGATGAATGTTTGATAATATAGAATAATAAAAAAAATTAATCATATCACAGGATGCCCAGAATGAGGAATAAAATATCAAAACTAAATAGTATATATTCCTTGTTAGAGTACATGCCATGTGTAAAAAGGAAAACTAAAAATTGAAGACACCAACAACACCCAAGAAGGCCCCAAACCATGTCTTCTTCCATTATACATACTCCATACCAAATCAGCCACCAAACATGAGGATTTTATCTTATCTTGTCTAGAAGACATGAAGTCAATTTAGGTACCAACCAAGTAGAAAGAGTAGGGTGTGAGTATAACACAGTAGGATACCACCAATGACATATAAAACAAATATATTATATAACTGTTTATTGAAATATATAATAAATAAAATAAAAACAATAAAGTTAAAACTTTTCATATATTCATTTATCTTTTATTAAACTTCATAAAAAACTAAGCTCCCATGGAATCCGGTACCAAAATACCTAGTGAGTCTTGTGTTAGAGTCTGATCCATATCATATTAAATTAATAATTTATTTTAAAAAATCATCTTTCCTTATCAATTTCATTTCAATTTATATTTTTTATAATTGGATCATAGACCAATGAAAACAGAATGGGTGTAGAACGTCATGTCTAGCACCCCATGAGTATTTGGAGCATCTGTCCGTGCCTCACACCTAATGTTTATTTAGATTATCAGTCCCGAAAATAAATTTTTAATGAATTAATGGTGTCCTAGAACATAATAGCTAAATCATGATGGATATTTGGAGCATCATTCAATGCCCACACTCATTTCTCGTTAAATCACATATGGATATTTAGAGCATCAATCTTTATCCCACACAAGTATATCAATCAATTACATATAGGTATATAGGGAATTAGTCTTTCTCCCACATTCATATTCTAATCATTCACGTTTATCACATGTATCTCATATATCACATGTATGATCATATAATATTAATTAATTACTCCAATTTAACAATTTAACCACAACATCATTCCATTCATTAATTCAACAATTAAATAATCACATCAACCCATTTCAATTAATTCACTAGTTAATTTTCCACATCAATTCCAGTCATTAATTAAAATATTAATTAATCACATTAATCAATTCTGCATCATAAAAGTATCGCAAAATTAATTAAACAATTTATTAATCAAATTCATTAAAATAATTTATTAAAAATTTCATTAATCAAATAAATTTCATTAATTAAAAAAATTAATTAATCTAACTCACAATATCAATATTCCAATAATTAAATCAACAAAATATTAGTAAGAAATCATATAATTTCATCATTCTACTAATCAATACAAATATTAAATATTCCAAATTCATAAAAACTTAATTATTTTCTTCAAAAAAATAATTAAGTCTATTACGAAATCCAATTTTCATAGAAACCATATAAATTTTTTAATTAAAAAAACATAATTGAAATCAATACTATGATATTGGAATTTAAACCATCTATATAAAAAATGATAATGAACACTCGCCATTGGATATCTCCAATTGAGTAGAATTACTCTATTAACGTCAAATAATGAGACCTTGAATCAAATCCACGATCATATATAAAATGAAAAAATATCTATTTAATCTATAACTATATATATAACTATCTGGGTAAAACATACCTTCAATGAATTAGAGATTAATATAAAAGGGATAGAAAAGAACTTGGGATATGATTCACTTAAAGGGAGATGTGTAGATCTTTAATATGGGCTTTGAATTAACATGAAATGATGTCACGAGTACTTGGAATTTATTTGAGAGCCTAGAAATGATAGAAAATGACTTGGTATATGTTTTGGTTTATTTTTTGATAAAAATGGGGTTTCTTTAATTTTTAATCTAACTTTTTATTTAATTTAAATTAAACACATAATTTTCTATGAAAGTGTCCAGGGTTTTCCAAACAGTACAACTTGAACGAGATCATAAATTTTTTGGGTTCACATTTATTCCTAATAAAATGCACCATTTCACAAAAAAAAGTTCTCTCCATGACAACCCCCATTTTTTGACTTCTACAGATTTGTTGTTCTGGGGCACACATTTTGAGAAAATCATGCGCCAACCATGCACTACCTAACCTCCTTCCAAATGTCGCAAATTTTCACCCAAAGACAAAAATTTTAATAAAAAAAATGTATTACTCAAGACAGAAAATAAAATAGTTGTAAATGAATCTGAGACATCTCTAAAAAAGATCAAGATCTAACAATTGGAATCATGAAGTAAGTTGAAACCCCATTTTCTATATTGAATTGTATATGGGTAAATATTTTTGATGCACATTCCAAAACAAAAATCTAGTATGTAATGGTATATAATTCTTTATAAGAGTTTTCACTAATTCAACTCTCTATAAATGCATTTAAACAAGGATATTTTTTTAAAATAAATAACTCTATGTTTTCTGAACCAATATAGACTGAAAATTCAATGCCCATCTTATTCCTCTAGTTAGATTCCTTCAAATTAGTCCTTTTAATTGATTATTAAGACTACGATGATGAGAATGGGGTGTCATTGGATAATATAAATGTTAATTATTTGTCTTGAAATAATGGGATTTGGAGAAAATTTAATTAATATTTATCCTTTTATATAAGATGTAGCATGCAATTACTCACACATTGCACGATACATGAGTAATGATTTGGTAATTAATGAATTTTTCATTAACATTCCCCAATAATTATCATAATAATTTTATCCATTAATGGTATCCTTATTTACTTGTATACAAAATCATAGGGTATTATGAGAATCATAAAATAGGATTCTTCACAGAAAACAATAGTACAATATAATAGGGGCATACAATACAACTGAATTGGTATGTCGGATTTTGACATATATTTAAAATAAGAGTTTACTAAAATAAAGTCATAAAACTTTCCATTTGTGAAATGTATATCATACTCTATGAAACCTTGTTTTTTAGAATATATGATATGGACCAAAATACATAATCTATATATAGGATATGAGGAATATCTCTATTTATTTTCTACGAGAAGTAAAACCACATAGATTTTATTTCATTTAACCATATTTTGAATATAATAAACCATCATGTGAAACCATATAAAAATAATTTCGGAATATATCCCCAAACCCTTTTTGATTATCATCATAAAATTCACCTTATACTATATCAAATGAAATATCATTTAAATATCTATCCAAAATACATTATGGATAAAAATAAAATAATTTTAGTAAAACTATCTATGATTTATAAACCCTAATCCTTATTCAACCATCCCAAAAGTGCGACCTCATGAGATGTAGTATAATTAAAACAAATATAAATGTAAAATTTCTTAAATTGATGAAAAGAGAAGTATTCAATATTTCATCAATGCTTCTCAGAATGCAAGGGGATATTTTTTAAATCTATTGGATGCCTATATATCTATACATGTTCCCAATATTTATATCAAATACAAGTATTAATATTCCAATATTTCCTTATTCTAAGACGTTGAGTGACCATGTGATACAGAATTTTTTAATCTCATATATCCTCCAAATACATTCAATATTCTTCCGGTATAGAATAAATTATATATCAATTAATTAGATTTATTTAATCTAAGTGGATGGGAATAACACATTACACTCATCCAAAATGTTAAGAGCCTAATATAATCTTTATCTCGTTATACACACAAAAATACTCATTCAATTTTAATCCAGGGACTTAATTATATACACATCCTCTGATTGGACATATCCAATATTTGTTTTTCCTCAAACACACTAGTGCAGAAAACGTTTTTTACGTCGGTTATTTTTAATTTTTTACGTCCGTTTCTAGCCGACGTTAATACGTGAGACGTTATAAATAAGGGTTTTTACATCGGTTATTTACAAACCGACGTAAAAAACATAAAATCGCGATGTTTATAACGTCGGTTATTCTATAACTGACGTGATAAAGGGCCTAGAAAACGGTTTATCACGTCGGTTATTTTAGAAACGACGTGATAAAAGGCCTGGAGAATGGTTTATCACGTCGGTTATGGAAGAACCGACGTGATAAACGGCCAGGACAATGGTTTATCACGTCCGTTCTTCGACAACCGACGTGATAAACCGGGGGTGAGCGGATTTTTCACGTCCGTTTTATAATAACCGACGTGAAAACCCGGGGGAGGGGGGTTTATCACGTCGGTTAGTCAATAACCGACGTGATAAACCGGGCGAGCGTGGTTTATCACGTCGGTTCCTATAAAACCGACGTGAAAAACCGGGGGAGGGGGGGCTTTATAACGTCGGTTAGTCAATAACCGACGTTATAAACCGTTCTCCAGGCACTTTATCACGTCGGTTATTCAATAACCGACATGATAAACCCGTCTCCAGGCCTTTTATGACGTCGGTTATTAAATAACCGACGTGATAAACCCTTTTCTAGGACTTTTATCACGTCGGGTATTAAATAACCGACGTAATAAACTATTGTTCAGGCCTTTTATAACGTCGGTTATTAAATAACCGACATGATAAACTATTTTCCAGGCATTTTATCACGTCAGTTATTAAATAACCGACGTGATAAACACAATTTTTTTTATACAGAATCCAGTGATCTTCTCTCCACCAGAAGCAACCAGAAAATAAATCAAGAAATCAGACCACAAAAACAGAAGTACATCAAAAATAATCATGTAAATAGATAACACATTAAACTTACCCACTAGACAGCATCCACCCTCATTTATACCACATGGACAGCCCTCCCCCACACCGTTGGAGCCCTCACCCTCATGTATACCCCCTGGACACCCTCCCCCACCCCATTGGAGCTCCCACCCTCCTGTATACCCCTTGGACAGCCCTCCCCCACAACATTGGTGCCCCCACCACACTCCTGGACTGCCCCCCGACCCCAGACACCCCCAAACACCCCTCGACAACCCCCCACCTGTCTGAACAGCACCTCCTCACCCCCTCACCTCACTTGAAAGCCCCCACCACACCCCTGGACAACCCCCCACCCCTGGACAGCACTCCCATACCCCTGGATCGGCTTCCCACACCCCTGGACATCCCTGCCACCCCCCAAACTGTCCCCCCACCCCACCGGACAGCCCTCCCAGACCGCTGGACACCCCCAACCCCACTGAACACACCCCCACACCCTGGGAACCCCTCCCCCACAGACCCAAATCCATACCAGAAGAACCATAAAAAGTAGACCAAAACAAGAAGTAGAGCAAAATTAAACATTCACTTCTATAACATTCAAAACTTACACTGTCAACTTCCAAAAAAAACTAAATCAAACCTAAACAACTACCAAATAGACAATTAACACGACAATATTAAAAATTACATTTTACATTACAAACAACTAAAATTTAATCAAACCTGTAAAATAATTTGACCACTCCACTTGTACGTGTTTGATGTCTTCAGCAGTATAGGGTTGAGGGTCTTAAAAAAGCTACAAATGAAAAAGAAGACAGTTAACATGTATAATGAATAAATCAAATTGAAATATGATGGCAAATTTTAAGAGGAAATCATACCAGGTCAAAATTCACAACTGTACCAGTTGTTATTATTTCATACATAAATCTTAACATATAATATCCGCATTCGATGAGGCCTTGTTGTTCATGACATTTCTGTTTTGAATGTGTAAATTCAATATATTATTTTTATGTAATAAATCAAAAAGTAGAAATTATAAATGGAAATTTACCTTCGCCTTTACATATTTGATCTTTGCATTTCTTTTCTTTGTGTTTTTTCGAAAGTAGACCCATGCACTGTTAGAAAATAATACGAATGGGGTAAATTTAAAATTCATTATAATATATAAAACTATTGAGAAATTGAAACTTACTTTTCCAATATATTCTTAAAACTTGCCCGCACATCACCATGAACAGAGCATATCCAATAAAGAGCTTTCTCCCTTGGGCAAAAAATCCCTAACATCCAATGATTACTGATAAAAGGAAATTTAATGTTAGTGGTTTTTTATGTTAAAAGATAATTAACTCTTTGAGAGAAATGTGTTTCATACCTCTCACAAAAAGGCATCATCCAACATTGTTGGATTATATTCTTTTCAAATCTTTCAGCAATATAAATCATTCTTTGTTCCTCAGTCAATGCACATGCTTCAGGGGAAATCAATTGCGGGTCCATGAATCCATGTACTTCTGTCAGTTCATTCCTCTCACAAATTTTATAAAGATACCTAATACAAAACATATATAAGTATACATTTTTAATAAATATAACGCAGGGAAAAGGTGTTAAGACTTACATGGAAAAAATTTGCACCACGTTGATGCCCAACTTATCTCTAGTAACAAGCTCCATGATATCAGATTTTGTAATCCCCACACTTATTTCACGTCCACAAACATGAGATTCCATTGGAAACTCATAAAAATCCAACAACAAATGTGAATATCTTGACAATCTGTCAAGACCACTGACATCTGTACCTGATGTCATAGCCTGTTTTCTTTGTTGTTGTCTATACAGTATTTCTTTACCTTTGAAGTATTCCTGTGAAAAAAAATTGAGAATTATAGTAGTTTTCAAATGATAAAACAACTTTAATAAAAAAATAAAATAAAAGATATAACATTCATACCTCTATGGTAATGAGTCGAAGAAGTCTAGATGGCCAAACTAAAAAATGGCCGATACTCTGTCCAGCTGTCGCCACCTCATCTGTAGGTATTGGTACCCTAGCTGATATATCTATAATATCCTGTACAGTGACCCTCTGATTCTCTACCTCTAATTGTTGATGATGAACTGTATCTCCTATACAATATACCAACCCGTATGCTACTATATGATGTTGAGAATCATCAACATACAACTCGCAATATGTAGGAAGATGCGGCGGAGGCGTAGGATAAAAAATGGGGTCCGCAGGCTGAGGTGGGGGAGTGGGAGCTACTGGCGGAGGTGGAGGATAAATAATGGGGTCTGCAGGGGGAGGTGGAGGAGTGGGAGCTGCAGTCTGAAATTGTCATTGCATTTCTGCAAACATAGACTGCACCGAATCTCTAATCTTGTTTTCCATCGTTGCATTAATATTTTGAACTTCATCCTCCAAGGATTCTATTTTTTTTATAAACCCCCTCCAAGTTAGAAGTTGAAGAACGTGGAAACACTTTTCTTACCGATACACCTGTCGGATATCCTCTTACACGACCAGGATGTTCGGGCCTTCCCAATGCTGCAAATAAAATATCTTCCCTCCCAGTAGCTGTAAATGTCCCCTCTGAACTCTGCTCCTCAAGAGAGTCCTGTATTAATTAATTGAACATTTCTGTAATGATTGAAACTTATATGAAGAAAAAAGTTAACTTAAATAAATTAAATAGATATCTTACAATCCTCTCAGCTACGATTCTCGATTCTTCCGAAAGATATTGCCCTTTTTTTCCCTTCTGAGCTCTCTTCCATTTTTCATGTCTAGATGGAGGGGATGGAGGGGCCACCTCTCCAGAGCTTGAAGACTCAGCTCTTAGTTGTTGAAATTTTTCCGCTTTCATTTTTTCTTCCAATAACGTATACCCTCCTCGAGATAAACTATGAGGGTATACATTTTTAGATTGGATCTCCTGATGAGCTTTCCTTGTTTGCTGTAATTTAAGAATAAGAAATCATTAACAAAACATTAATAAAATCATTTATATAAGATAGTATATAAAAGTTTACATTGCCCTTACCAGAAATGACTCTTTTTTTCTACTTTCAAAAAACTGTCTCCATGTGTCTTCATCTATAAAAGGATATATACGACATGGATTGTCATGACTCCTATGACCATAAATGAAATCAGATGTGAGGGTTGATTTGAAATCCCTCCATCTCCTGGCAGCCAACGATAAGAATTTCTTCCTGACTCCTCCAGTGTCAGGAACATCAAATGTCATCTGATAAAGAAGAGGTTAAACATAATATATATACTAGAAACATTAAAAGAATGGTCAAACAATGACAAAAGATCCTACCAAAATCGTCTCCCACAACTGAGAGATAATCTCTTTATCCACACTTCTCCAATCATCATACAGAATGCTTACTTTGGACTTAGCCTGAGTTGCAACAAAACTCTTAAAATCTTTGGCATTCGGACCTCTAGGAATATCATCATCATCAAACTCAACTACTATCCTCTGATCCTGCGTACAGGCAAGTGATAATCTTGGTAAACGTGTGCAACCACGTTTACCAACCTTTGAACTCTTTATCATAATAGAAGCATGTGAAAGTTCATCCCCAGAGGTATGACCAGCAATATGCTCCTCCCCAGAATCATGTGGTTGATCATCTGAATGATCTGTCATTATCCTTCAAATCAAAAAAAAATGTCAGTTCACAAATATACAAATTCAAATATTTTAATACTACACTGTAATCAGAAAATAGAAAAGTGTACTAGGTTACATATTAGTAAATTTTGGTAATATAGTAAGCATGTTAAACAATGGTAAAGATGACAAAGATGGTCAAGATGGTAAAAAATGGAAAAAATGGTAAACCTGGTAAACATTGTAAACATGGTAAAGTAATTGAACAAATATAAAAATTCAAATATTTTAATACTGCTGTAATCAGAAAATAGAAAAGTGTACTAAAGTTACATAATAGTAAACATTGGTAATATGGTAAGCATGTTAAACAATGGTAAAGATGACAAAGATGGTCAAGATGGTCAAGATGGTCAAGATGGTAAAAATGGTAAAAATGGTAAACCTGGTAAACATTGTAAACATGGTAAAGTAATTGTCAGTGAACAAAAATAAGCATTTTAAAATTCATGTAATGGTTATAAACATGATAAAGTAAACAAAACAAACTTAAAACAAACAATAACATATACTTATTTTATTTTAAAACATGTTATAATAAATAAAAAACTTACAATATCTAACATTTATGGAAAAAATAAATGTAAACAAGAAATAAACATATGTTACCTGTAATTTTAGGAAGGTACAGATGGATTGTTTTCCCAAATTCCTTCATTGTGATCGTTCCTTATGGCACAAACTATGTCTTCAACATGATCGTCATTATGTTCTGTTAATATTTCCATTGAAGTAGGGATCTCACATAAATCAGCATATTCATCAAGTTCATCCTCACTAACATATTGTTTTTCCCTTGTAAAACAACAGCCCACTGCATATCTGATTGATCTACTACATAAAAAATTTGTTTTGCATGTGTTGCCATTATAAAAGAATCAGCTGTGTCTTCCAATCTATTCAAATTAACAAGTGTCATTCCAAATTCATCGTGTCTGACACTGTTGTTACCGTTAAACCATTTACAGTTAAAAACGGGAACTTTAATTTTATAGTAATCAACCTCCCATATGTCTTCAATCACTCCATAATATGCATTTGATGCAGAAATTGGGTTTTTGTCCTTAGCACTCGAAAAATGCATTGCTTCTGCAAACACCAATACACCACTATTCTGAACTGCACTTCTGTTGTCCTGAGCTTTTGTATGAAATGTATAACCATTAATGTCATAACCAGACCATGTTATCACATTTAAACATGGACCACCCACTAGCCATTTTAATGTCTCTGATACATCTGATCTACCAATCAAAGTCTTTTTAATCCATGACAAAAAAGTTTTGTTGTGCTCATTCAAAATCCACATTTCTTTCTTCTTTGGATGACATTGTTTCAACTCATTAATATGCAATGTGATATATGGTTGAGCATCAGCTATGTTATTCAAAATGTATGATTCTAACTTCTTCATCCGTTCAGCTGACAATGATTTGACTTTCAAGCCGCGAATCCCCTTTCCCTCATTAATAACTCGTTCATGGCGAGATGGAGGCAAACCTATGTGTTGTGCCGCAGCCAAGTAGCTCGTACAAAACTCTGCTACCTCCTCAGAAATATACTTTTCAATAATGGAGGCTTCAGGTCGATATAGATTTTTAACATACCCCTTTAATATTTTCATATACCTTTCAAAAGGATACATCCAACGAAGATATACAGGTCCACAAAGCTTTATTTCTCGAACCAGATGAATCATTAAATGCACCATCATATCAAAAAAAGTTGGAGGAAAATACATTTCCAAATGAAAAAGTATAAAAATTGCATCCTTTTCCAAAATGTTCAAAGCATTCACATCAATCGCCTTGTTACAAATTGAATTGAAAAAATAACACAACCTCATTATAGTCTTTCTGACACGGATGGGCAATATTCCACGCAGTGCAACTGGTAGAATTTGTTGCATCATGACGTGACAATCATGTGATTTCATACCTATCAACTTCAAGTCTTTCAATGAGACAAAATTTTTTACATTTGAAGAATAACCTTGAGGCACTTTGATATCATGAAGACACTGACAAAAGCTACTTTTCTCCCTCTTCGATAATGTATGACAAGCCGGGGGAAGAAATGTTCGTCTTCCTTTAGGAGTGGGAGCTAACTCCAAACGTATTCCCATTGATAGTAGGTCTAACCTTGCATTCAACCCATCTTTTGTCTTTCCTTTAATATCTAGCAATGTTCCGATCAAAGAATCACAGATATTCTTCTCCACGTGCATGACATCAATATTATGTTTGACTTCATGATACCTCCAATATGGTAGCTCAAAAAATATTGACCTTTTCTTCCAAATATGTCTATCATTACCAGATTTCTGTGTCTTTCCCAATGTCACATCAAGGTTTTTCACCCTCTCAAAATACAAATCTGGGGATAAAGGTTTTGGAGCAGTATCAAATTCTTGTGAGCCATTGAATGCCTTTTTTAGTCTTCTATAAGGGTGATCCATAGGCAAAAACTTTTGATGACCCATGTACACTGTTTTCCTCCCATGATGCAATTGACAATAGGACGTATGTTGTTCGCAAATTGGACATGCTTTATGCCATTTAACATTGTATCCAGACAAATTTCCATACGCTGGGAAGTCATTTATAGTGAACAGAAGCACTGCATGCAGTTGAAAATATTCCATTTTATAAGAATCATACACCCTAATACCATCAGCCCATAACAGTTTCAAATCATCAATCAACGGTGACAAGTAAACATCAATATCATTACCGGGTTGCTTTGGACCAGAGATCATTGTAGTCAACATGACATATTTGCGCTTCATACAAACTTCAGGAGAGAGGTTGTAAATTACCAATAAAACAGGCCATGAACTATGTGTGCTACTGAGTGTTCGGTATGGATTCATTCCATCTGTGCACAACCCTAGTCTGAGATTTCTTATTTCATTTCCAAATGTAGAGTACTGCGCATCAATTTTCTTCCATTGTGAACAATCAGCTGGATGACGTATTTTTCCATCACATACCCGCTCCTCAGCATGCCATCTTAACCTTTTTGCATCATGTGAATTAGTAAATAAACGTTTGAAACGATTAATTATAGGAAGATACCAAAATACCTTTGAAGGGAGCTTTGTAATCTCTACATCACCATGTGATTTTTCTTTCACCTTATACCGTGATGTCCCACATTTTGGACACTCTGACAGAAATTCATATTCCTACCTATATATAATGCAGTCATTCGAACAGGCATGTATTTTCTTGTATCCCAATCCCATCGGGCATAATATTTTCTTGGCTTTGTAATGTGAATCTGGAAGATCGTTATCTTTTGGAAGAATGTCTTTCATCAATTGTAGAAGCTCTGTAAAACTTTTGTCACTCCATCCATGCTTCGCCTTCAGGTTAATCAATCTTAACACCACCGACAGAACCGTAAAATCTGTACAACCGGGATATAATGGTTTTTCAGCATCACCATATAGACGTGCAACTGTCGGTTCTATCTCAATTTGTTCTGCTACAATATCGCGAATCATTTCTTCAATTCCATCGGAGTAACCATCTTGGGAATCATTATCATCAGTGACATTCTGTCCAGTTTCGCCATGCCAAATCCAAGGGTTGTAACTCGGATTGAAACCATGACAAATCAGATGATCTTTTATCTCTCTACTTTTCAACTTCTTCATATTCAGACATTTCAGGCATGGACAGAAAAAAATGTCACTACTTGGAACATTTCGTTTAGCAAATTCCAAAAAGGCATCAACACCTTCCTCATATTCATTGCTCATTCGATGTGCCGTAATCCAACATCGACTCATTATTACCTATAACAAATAGCAAAAATATATAAATTTTTTAGATAAGACAAATATATGTTTATATGAAAAAAATCATTATTTGAATGTAAACAATTTTGAAATATAAAACAAATTGATGTGTATTTAAAAAAATATGCTTGAATATTATTTTTTAAACAAAATATAGTAAGATATAACACCCCCCCTGGACACCCCCCAACCCCTCTGGACAGCCCCCCGCCCCTCCTGGACACCACCCCCACCCCCTACCCCCTTGGACACCCCCCTCGACATCCCCCAACCCTCTGGACAGCCCCCCACCCACCCGGACAACCCCAAATGCCCTCTGGAGAGGCCGCCACCCACTTGGACAGCCCCCCACACCCATCCAACCCCTTGGACACCCCCCTGGACACCCCACCGACCCCTCTGGACAGGCCGCCACCCCCTTGGACAGCCCCCCACACCCACCCATCCCCTTGGACACCACCCTGGACACCCCCCGACCCCTCTGGACAGCCCCCGACCCCTCTAGAAAGCACCCCAACCCCTCCTGGACATAACCCCCCACCCCCGACCTTCTTGGACACCCCCCTGGACACCCCCCAACCCTCTGAACAACCCCCCCACCCCTCCTAAACACCACCCCCACCCCCTACCCCCTTGGACACCCCCCAACACGCACCCACACCCTTGGACAGCCCCCCACACCCACCCACCCCCTTGTAAACCCCCCTGGACACCCCCCGACCCCTCAGGACAGCCCCCGACCCCTCTAGAAAGCACCCCCACCCCTCCTGGACACAACCCCCCACCCCCGACCTGCTTGGACACCCCCCTGGACACCCCCCAACACTCTGGAAAACCCCCCCACCCCTCCTAAACACCACCCCCACCCCCTACCCCCTTGGACACCCCCCTGGACACCCCCCAACCCCCACCCACACCCTTGGACAGCCCCCCACACCCACGCACCCCCTTGTAAACCCCCCTGGACACCCCCCGACCCCTCTGGACAGCCCCCCGCCACTCGTGGACACCACCCCCCACCCCCTACCCCCTTGGACACCCCCCTGGACATCCCCCAACCCTCTAGACAGCCCCCCCACCCATCCGGACAACCCCAAATGCCCTCTGGAGAGGCCGCCACCCACTTGGACAGCCCCCCACACCCATCCAACCCCTTGGACACCCCCCTGGACACCCCACCGACCCCTCTGGACATGCCGCCACCCCCTTGGACAGCCCCCACACCCACCCATCCCCTTGGACACCACACTGGACACCCCCCGACCCCTCTGGACAGCCCCCGACCCCTCTAAAAAGCACCCCCACCCCTCCTGGACACAACCCCCCACCCCCGACCTGCTTGGACACCCCCCTGGACACCCCCCAACCCTCTGGACGCCCCCCCCACCCCTCCTAAACACCATCCCCACCCCATACCCCCTTGGACACCCCCCAACACGCACCCACACCCTTGGACAACCCCCCACACCCACCCACCCCCTTGTAAACCCCCCTGGACACCCCCCGACCCCTCTGGACAGCCCCCCACCACCCCTCCTGGACACCACCCCCCACACCCTACACCCTTGGACACCCCCCTGGACACCCCCCTGGACACCCCCCAACCCTCTTGATAGCCATCCCACCCCCCCGGAATCACTGAAAATTTACCATAACAAGAAGTTGGGCCATTCAAAGAATGTTTTTAGGTGTGGAGGAAGAACTGAGTTTCAATAGATAGAGAAGGAAGTCGACATTAGGTTGTCTATTCCAGGTGTGGATTTGAAGGAGTTAATGTTTGTTCAGTAAAGGATGTTAGCATCAAAAACTAGTTAATTTTTTACTTGCTGAAAAGAGGGTATCTAAAAATTTTAACATGCCGAGGGGAAATCTGGCGAGTCCTCGTGAAACTTTGTTTTCAGGGGGTGAAAATGGTGATGTGATCCCAAATCCATGCACCTATGCCATGGTTGTGTGTGAATAAAGTAGTAACAACTGTAAAAGGGAAACCCATCCAAATGGACACGCCACAACCCTCTCGGGGATTTATAGAAAACGATGAAAATTAGGGAAATCATAAAATTAGTCAATATTGCAAGTCGAACTAATAGATCTAGGGATGATAAATAAGATTATGGTGCCAAAACGAGTTAAAAGGGTTCGCAATCGAAGAATCTTAGCTAGTTTCAACAAAAAAATCACAACACATATATATATACTATCCGCGAAAAAAAACGAACGAGTGGGAGGATTACCTGAGTGCTGCGAGGTTAGATGATTGATCCGAGGAGATTAAATATGAGAAACGATGATCGCAAAACGAATATAAACCAACGAAATGGACGAGCCGATTAGGGTTTACGCGCGAGAGAGACGAGTCGCGACTGTCGAAGGTAAACTCGCGAATGACAATCCACGGGTCTGGGTAAATTTTTAAATGAGTTATCACGTCGGTTATTCAATAACCGACGTTATAATTTTTTAAAAAACATTTTTAACGTCGGTTATTCCATAACCGACGTAAAAACCATCCGCCTATTCTTTTTTACGTCGGTTATTTTATAACCGACGTCATAAAGGGCTCAAAATCCGCGTTTTTTTACGTCGGTTATTCCATAACCGACGTCAAAAACATCTGCCGATTCTTTTTTTACGTCAGTTATTTTATAACCGACGTAAAAAAGCCTTCAAAAACCGCGTTTGTTACGTCGGTTATTCAATAACCGACGTAATAACTCGTGCATTTGTCGGTTTGTTACGTCGGTTATTGAATAACCGACGTAACAAACACCCCCGCTTCTGTTTTTTACGGCGGTTAATGTATAACCGACGTAAAAACGAAGCCGCGCGATTAATAACGTCGGTTATTTTTATGACCGACGTTAAAGGTGTACTAAACACAGGTTATTACGTCGGTTATTAAATAACCGACGTAAAAAACCTCGTTTAACATATTATGACGTCGGTTTTATATAACCGACGTAAAAAATAGTGACGTAAAAAACGTTTTCTGCACTAGTGACAACTCCATTATTAATAACATACCTTACCTCACCTTGATTAGAAATTCCCCATTGACTAAATAAAAATGTATTAATGTATGATGGTTGTCATGAAAGATAAATATTGAATATTTTTTAGTTGTATTAAATATAAAATATCAACTTAAAATAACCAAAATACATTTCATGACATTGTAGGGGTATAAATAATAGTTCATAAATCATAAAAAACATAAATTGTGTCTCATGATAATATCTTCATTTTTATATAAAATCATACTCAAACCAAGCTATTTATTTCAGTACAACAAATAATATTCCATGATGAACATAAATAGCGATAAATCAAATCCATATATTTGGAAGTTAATTATCATTTTTCTTTATTAAAATATTTCTATTGTATTTTAAAGAATGATATATTTGAGGCTTACTACTATATAACATGATATAATTTATATTTTTAAATTCCAAAAATAATATTAAGTGGCTATACATCAGCTATAGTCTAAATATATCCAATAAGATTGACTACTAGATATTATTTATAATTTCAAATCATTAAGTGTTTTTTATTATCAATACATTCATATGTTATTCCTTACACATATATGTTTTACTATCTAATTAAACCAACTTACAAAACACATAATCAGACACATATTATAATGATATAAATATTGGATAAAAGTAAAATGGAGTAACCAAATTCACTACTGGTAAAGTAGGCTATACCAACAGTTTATAACTATTGGTATAGGCTGGAAAACCGTTGGTATAGGGTATAGCAACGATTTTCCAAACCGTTGGCTAATTAGCCGTGGGGAAAGCCCTATACCAACGGTTTCATTTAAACTGTTGGTATAGGTGTTTGAGAATTCTAGGAACCTCTTTACCAATGGTTCAGAACCGTTGGTATAATTTTTTCCAGAGCTACTGCACTACAGCCCTCAGAAGCCCTCCAAAAGCCCTACCATACACCTGTATAAAAAACAGTGCAAAACAACCCTCCAGTATACCCTCCACTATTCACCTGCATAAAAAATATCACAAAATCCACATACAGACTTCTAACAGTATAAAAACACCTAAAATATCCCAAAAAACACATATTACAACAATCATCCGGTGGTAATTCACCTCACCCATCAAATTCTAATAGGAAGAATAGTTTGATAAATATCTATTAGAGTTGAATAAGACATTCAAATTGACGTAAATCCCATTTTTTTGTGATACTAGGTTTGGGTATGTAATGATTTGGGATGAATTTTTCATTGAACTTGTATTGTTTATAATATATAGTGAAAATATATTTTTTTAGGAGTCTCGTCACTTATGACCCCATGAGTTAAACTACCCAACTCATGAAAAAGAGTTTGCGACTATCGTCGATGAGTGTAAATTTTAGTTGTATTCACTTAAAATGATTTCCTTTTGAAATAAAAGAGAGACTTTGAGTGGTGTTGTCCACACCGCACCTCATATTGAGGCGGTGTTGACTTGTACATGTCACAAATGACCCATGGATACATGTCCTAAAGTATCAACAGTATCTGAATGCCTTTGGTCAATTTTCTGTATGTCAGTTGTTGTTTTAACTTAAACTGTTGTCCATTTCAAAGAAAAGTGACACACTTTGAGTGGTGCTGGCAACACTGTGCCTCATATTGAGGTGGGGTTGACTTGTACACGTCACAAATGACCCATGGATCATTTTCCTAAAGTTTCAATAGAATCCGAAAGTGTTTGGTCGGTTTTCCGTATGTCGTTTGTTACATAAAAGCACATCCATTTTAAACAAAAGAAAGAAACTTTGAGTGGTCCCAGCCACACCGGACCTCGGATTGAGGAAACGTTGACTCGTAAATGTCACATACCACCCATGGATCATTTTCCTAATGTTTCAATAGAATCCGATTACGTTGGGTCGGTTTTCGGTATTCCAGTTGTTGTTTTCACTTAAAATCATGTTCATTTCAAATAAAAGTTTGACACTTTGAGTGGTGTCGTCCACACCGCGCCTCGTATTGAGGCGGGTTTTACTCAAACACATCAAAAATGACCAATCGATACATGTCTTAATGTATCAACAGTATCCGACTGCGTCTGTATAGTTTTCCGTATGTGGTTTTTTTACTTAAAAGCGCATCCATTTTAAACAATAGAAAGACACAATGAGTGGTCCCGGCCACACTGGCCCTCGGATTGAGGCAGGGTTGACTCGTACACGTCACATATGATCCATGAATGCATGTCCTAAAGTATCAATAGTCTCCGAATACCTTTGGTCCATTTTCCAGATCCCAGTTGTTATAACTTAAACCGTTGTCCATTTCAAAGAAAAGTGACAAACTTTGAGTGGTCCCGGCCACACCGGCTCTCATATTGAGGCGTGGTTGACTCGTACACGTCACATACGACCCATGGATCGTTTTCCTAAAGTTTCAACAGAATCTGAATGTGTTTGGTCGGTTTTCCGTATGCCAGTTGTTGTTTTCACTTAAAATCCAGTCCATTTCAAATAAAAGTTAGACACTTTGAGTGATGTCGGCCACACCGCGCCTCGAATTGTGGTGGGGTTGACTCGTACACATCAAAAATGACCCATAAATCGTTTTCCTAAAGTTTCAACAGAATCCGAAAGTGTTTGGTCAATTTTCCGTATGTCGTTTTTTTTACTTAAATTCACATCCATTTTAAACAAAAGAAAGAAACTTTGAGATGTACCGGCCACACCGGCCCTTATATTGAGGCGGGGTTGACTCGTACAAGTCACATATGACCCATGGATCGTTTTCCTACAGTTTTAACAGAATCTGAATGCCTTTGGTTGGTTTTCCGTATGTCAGTTGTTGTTTTAACTTAAATTGTTGTCCATTTCAAAGAAAAGTTAGACACTTTGAGTGGTACCGGACACACCGCGCCTCGGATTGAGGCGGAGTTGACTCGTACGCGTCACAAATGACCCATGGATACATGTACTAAAGTATCAACAGTATCTGAATGCCTTTAGTCTATTTTCCATATGTCAGTTGTTGTTGTAACTTAAACTGTTGTCCATTTCAAAGAAAAGTGACACACTTTGAGTGGTTTCGGCCACACCGCGCCTCAAATTGAGGCGGGGTTGACTCATACACATCAAAAATGACCCATGGATCATTTTCCTAATGTTTCAGTAGAATCCGAAAGAGTTTGGTTAGTTTTCCGTATGTTGTTTTTTTACTTAAAAGCGCATGCATTTTAAACAAAAGAAAGACACTTTGAGTGGTCCCGGCCACACCGGCCCTCGGATTGAGGCAAGGTTGACTTGTACACGTCACATATGACCCATGGATCGTTGTACTAATGTTTCAACATAATTCGAATGCGTTGGGTCGGTTTTTCGTATGCCAGTTGTTGTTTTCACTTAAAATCATGTTCATTTAAAATAAAAGTTAGACCCTTTGAGTGGTGTCAGCCACACCGCGCCTCAGATTGAGGCGGGGTTGACTCGTACACGTCAAAAATGACCAATGGATATATGTACTAAAGTATCAACAGTATTCGACTGCGTTTGGTCAGTTTTCCGTATGTGGTTTTTTTACTTAAAAGCACGTCTATTTTAAACAAAAGAAAGACACATTGAGTGGTGCCGGACACACCATGCCTCGGATTGAGGCGGGGTTGACTCCTACACACCAAAAATGACTCATGGATACATTTCCTAAAGTATCAATAGTATCTGAATGCGTTTGGTTAGTTTTCCATATGTGGTTTTTTTTACTTAAAAGCACATCCATTTTAAACAAAAGAAAGACACTTTGAGTGGTACCGGCCACACCGGACCTCAGATTGAGGTGGGGTTCACTCGTACATGTCACATATGACCTATGGATTGTTTTACTATAGTTTATATAGAATCCGAATCAGTTTGGTCTGTTTTCCGTATGCAGGTTTTTGTTTTCACTTAAAATCCTATCCATTTCAATTAAAAGTTATACACTTTGAGTGGTGCCGGCCACACCGCGCCACGGATTGAGGCGAGGTTGACTCCTACACGCCACAAATGACCCATGGATACATGTCCTAAAGTATCAAGAGTATCTGTATGCGTTTGGTCCATTTTCCATATGTGGTTTTTTTTACTTAAAAGCGCATCCATTTCAAAAAAAAGTGACACACTTTGAGTGGTACCAGCCACACCGGCCCTCATATTGAGGCAGGGCTGACACGTACACGTCACATATGATCCATGGATCATTTTCATATAGTTTAAACAGAATCCGAATGTGTTTGGTCTGTTTTCTGTATGCCATTTTTTTCACTTAAAATCCTATCCATTTCAAATAAAAGTTAGACACTTTGAGTAGTGCCGGCCACACCGTGGCTCGGATTGAGGCGGGGTTGACTCATAGATGCCAAAAATGAGCCATGGATACATTTCCTAAATTATAAACAGTATCTGAATGTGTTTGGTTCTTTTTCCATATGTGGTTTTTTTTTTACATAAAACCGCATCAATTTCAAAGAAAAGTCACACATTTTGAGTGGTACCGGCCACACCGGCCCTCGGATTGAGGAGAGGTTCACTCGTACACATCCCATATGACCCATGGATCGTTGTCCTATAGTTTAAACAGAATCCGAATGCGTTTGGTCTGTTTCCGTATGCCAGTTGTTGTTTTCACTTAAAATCATGTCCATTTCTAATAAAATAAGACACTTTGAGTGGTGCCGGCCACACCGCGCCTCGGATTGAGGTGGGGTTGACTCATACACGTCACATATGACCCATGGATACATTTCCTAAAGTATCAACAATATCCGAATGTGTTTGGTCCTTTTCCATATGTAGTTTTTTTTTACTTAAAAGCGCATCCATTTTAAACAAAATAAAGACACTTTGAGTGGTACCGGCCACACCGGCCCTCGAATTGAGGCTGGGTTCACTCATACACGTCACATATGACCCATGGATCATTTTCCTATAGTTTAAATAGAGTACAAATGCATTAAGTCTGTTTTCCGTATGCCATTTGTTGTTTTCACTTAAAATCTTGTCCATTTCAAATAAAAGTTCACTTTGAGTGGTGTCGGCCACTACTTCAAAGCACATTTTCCATATCATTTTCCACATGCATAAACATGAAATACATGGATAACTAAGAAATCTAAGTAAAAAAAATAGAGAAATGAGTATCACAGTACCAAGGAATACTAAAGGTCTTAGTAGTAGACTAATCATACAATAAGAATCAAGTGCAAAAAACAGAATCTGAATGCAACGTCCCTATGAAGCAGAGGAAAAACCCAAAGTGGAAAACCATGTTAAAAAATAAAGAGTTATACAGAATTCAAAAATGTAATGGATCAATCTACCTCTGATCACCATCACCATCACCACTATCATCATCAGCCTCATCCTCGCCACCTTCTCTGTCCTCGTCGTCGTCCTTATCATCGTCCCCATGCTGATCGTCGGCCTCATCCTCATCCTCGGCATCATCCTCTCCCTCAGCCCCATCCTCACCCTCGGCCCCATCCTCGCCCTCATCCACATCCTCATCTATGCCCTCTTCCTCTTGAGTTTCCTCTTCATCACCAGGAACATCATCATCTCGTTCGCCACTAGAGCTGCCGCCTGGTGCATTGGATGATGCACCCATCGACGGCATAAATGTCTGACAAGCCGCACTAGCCTCTGGTGGAAGTGATGAAGATAATTCTCTCATCTGTTTCATAAATTCTCTATATCTTGTTTGAACTTGTACTTCCAACTCTGTGACCCTTTTATCAGACTGTCTTGCATGCTCCTTGACCTCTTCCAACTCGGTGGTACTAGAATGGATACCTGGAGACGACCAATACCTCGTTGGGACTATATTCTTACTAGGTCAGTAGTGTACTCGACCAGAGTGCTCATCTCCCAAAACCTGATATAAATGATCATGTGGCCCAACATTTTCAGGCTCCTGGGAATCAAGAGCCTCTAAAGCAGCCTGTAAAAAATATTAATAGATTATTAAATTTCAAATTAGATATTAAACTTTGAAATAAACAAATTAAAACTTACAATCTTCTCTTGGGTCGGTTCATTTACCGCAGTTCCATCTTTTTTTCTTCTACTCGAGCAAAACAATTTTGCTCGAGGGATACGTCCTTCAATATTCATTTTGGGCTTCTGTAATGACATTGAAACAATATAAAGTGAAAGTATAATCATATATTCATTATTCAATAAATCACTGATAAAACACTATTTTATTAAATATTTTATTGATAATAAATGTAATAATTTCCTCACATTGTGTTAAATATGTTTATTTGTAAAATATTTGAGATTTGATCATTCATTTGGAAATTTCGTGAAAATTCCAGCTTTACCCTTAATAGTGCACTGTAGTATTTCGAAGATAAATATTTTTATATTTATTATTTTCATTTGAAATTTTGTAACAGTGTTCCTTTCTTCATCTTATACAACGTTCATTCAGGACACTAGAGCTAAAGAGTGCATTTGGATGGAGTAAATGAGCCATTAATCCAATGGTGGGCTAGACTTGGAAGAATGGACATGGGTTCTGTATTTTGGACATAGCTTCTACATACGGGCTTGGATTGAGCCCAACTTTTGAGGAAAGCTCGGGGACCTGAGTTTCCACGAATAATCCTTCTGGAAGGCCGGTCAATTAACGCGTTTTGGAGGTCAAATGGGCGGTGCAAGTTGGAATAAAATATTTTGCCGAGTTTTTCATTTCACACTTAAAAAGTTATGTATACCTAGCCCTCAAAAACTCTATTTAAAGGGGGTTTTAACTCTTTTAGAGGGCTGGTGGAGGATTTGGGAAGGTTTGGCCGAAAGGGTGTCTCTTGGGAGCCCCTCACAACTCTTGGAAGAAGTACGACTTTGTGAAAACCTCTCTTCCAAAAAGGTTGTCCTCTCTCACCTCTCCTTTGTAGTTCTTTTCTTTCATGTTTGTTTCTTGAATTTTTCTTCAAATAATCTTCTGTGTTCATCCCTATTCTTCTTCTCTTAATCTTATTAATTGGGTTGGAATCAAGAGTAAAGACAATATCGGGTTCTACCCTTTCAATCCATTACTTATGCAAAACGTCTCCACGATGACTACACCACCCATGAAAGAGTAGTTCTTTTTAGTAATCGATCGACCTCTATCCTTCTTCATTCATTTATTTTGAATCAATGAGCTACTGTAATTAACATATTATGATCTATTAATTGAGTTTTTAATTTAAATGAAACTAAGCAAGCAATTGAATAGTTAACACAAAACACGCGAGGTCGGGAATTGTGTGAACTGTGAGAGCGCAACCTTAACCGGTAATTCAAAACCACATGGGATCAATTTGTAGAGTTCAAATATAATACCTAAACTCAATTAATCCTCATTTACAGAGTCTTTATTTGCCTTAATTTACCACTGACCATAACCTAATTTTAGAACATCAATCAAAGCAGCGTGTTGCGATTGCATGTTCCGAAGTTATCCTAAGGTTAAAATTCACTTCAATCTTCGTGGTAAAGTTAATTCTCGTAGGGTTTGGGATTTAACAAATTAAGGGATCATAATTAAGTGAATATTAATTTAAATGATAATGATTAATAAATGATTGAAGAGGTAGAGTTAGATCGATTACGCCTTTTAAAATAGATTTCTAAAAAAAACATCTTCTTGTTGTGTCATTCTGATCGAAACTTCATTTCAAAATTAAAAACAAAAAAAATGCAATCTTCTTCCAGCAAACTTCTTTTAGGTTCATAAACTATAAAAAAACCACCCCCATCCTTTCAAGTAGTTATTTTATTCTCTTTTATTTTATTTTTAGAATACCTCTAATAAGTAGTTAAACTCACTTCCTCCTTTGAGAGACGACATTGGTCAGCCACTCTGCGGCACCTAAGTACTCCAAATTACACTAATCATTTGAGGGCGCCCACGACAGCGCTCTTTCAAATTGGCGCCGTTTCCGGGGAGGCAAGTAATTATTTTAACCAATTAGAGGTATTTATTTTATCTTACATTTTATTCTCTTCCTCTCTTCTTTCTTCCTTCTTTACCCAATCTAATTTTTCTTCTTCTTCTTTTAATTTATTCTACTTCTCTATGGACCATCAACTCAAACTTCTAATTTTTATTTTACTATGGTCCACCTTCATTATTTTCATTTTTATTTGATCTATGACACGAACTAATCCCGAAGATCTCTTAGATCTTGACCCTGAGATTGAACGTAGCATTAGGGCACGAATCAGACATTCTCAATCTACGGGAAGTTTCAATATTCAACCAGTTGGTGAATTCCTCTCTTCTGGAAACATTGAAATTGGAAGCAATTCAAATTCAAACATAAAAGAGGAACCAATGGCTGTAAATAATGGAAATGAACTTAATAGAACCATTCGAGAATTGGTTGCACCTGATATTAACTATCAACCAAATTGTATTGCATACCCAAATCTCGAATCGGACTTTGAATTGAAATCTGGATTAATTCACCTTCTTCCAAAGTTTCATGGATTATCTGGTGAGGATCCCAACAAACACCTTAAGGAATTTAATGTGGTTTTCTCAACTTTAAAACCAAGAAATGTTTCTGAAGATCAAATTAAATTAAGAGCATTCCCATTCTCACTTGATGGAGCTGCAAAAGATTGGATGTATTATTTGAAACCTGAAGATGTAACATGTTGGAATGATTTGAAACGTCTTTTCTTGCAAAGATTTTTTCCAGCGTCAAGGACCACATCCATTCGAAAGGAGATATCGGGGATCAAGAAAGCACAAGGGGAGTCAATGTATGAGTACTGGGAGCGATTCAAGAAGTTGTGTGCAAGCTGCCCACATCACCAAATCAGTGAGCAACTACTCATCCAGTACTTCTATGAAAGACTCACACCCATGGAGAGGAGCATGGTGGATGCTGCTGCTGGAGGAGCAGTGGTGGACAAGACACCAGTAGCTGCATGAGCACTGATCGACAAAATGGCCCAAAACTCTCAACAATTCGGTGATAGAGGTACACCACATGTTCAAGGAGTACATCAAGTAAGTCCTTCTTCTCTTGAAAGTCATTTGATTGATACTAAGTTAGAAGAATTGACAACTATGGTGAGGCAGATTGCATTGGCTCAAAAGACATCCCAACCCCCTCCTTCGAGGCCATGTGGCATTTGCACTGAGACAAGCCACCCAACTGACTGTTTCCCACAACTACAAGAGACAGAAGATTGTGCAGCAGTGTTCCCTGGGAGACCATTTCAGCAGCAACAACAACCATATCCCCAAAAGAAGTTTGATTCATTTTCTCCAACATACAACCAAGGGTGGAAAGATCAACCAGACATGAGTTATGGCTCTGGACAACAACAAAGGCCCCATTTTCAAGCAAACTTCCAGCAGCCTCCGCCTTACCAGCAGGATTTCCAACAACCCCAAAGGAGATTTGGAGCCCAAGCATCAACAAGCCAACCACAAGGGAATCCCCCACCAATGGTAGATTATAATACTGATGATATTTTGAAGAAAATTGTTCTTAATCAACCGAATGAGATGAAGAGTCAATGTTTAGAGTTTAGGGAGTTAAAGACTCAAATGAGCCAAATTGCCACCGCCCTCCATGAACTTGTAAGTAAGAATTCCGGAAATCTACCTTCCCAACCCACTCCAAATCCAAAGGGGAATGTTAGTTCCATCACATTGAGAAGTGGGAAGCAAATGAACGATACATCTGTACCTACCATTCCACCGGGATTCACCTCAACTCCATAGAATCTGCATTCCATACCTACTGATGAGAAATCGAAGGAGAAAGATAAAGGTAAGAAAAAGATTGATGATTTACCTCCTAAACCCCTTCGTTTTCTAAATAGGGTTGTTCAAACCAAGAAGATGGATGAAGAAGCAATGCAAAAGGAGGTTTTGGACACATTCAAGCGTGTGGAGATCAACATTCCTCTACTTGAAGCCATTAAGCAAATACCAAGGTATGCCAAATTCTTAAAAGAACTCTGCACCAATCGAAGAGGGCTCAAGGGGAATGAGAGGATCAACCTTGGAAGGAATGTCTCAGCACTCATTTCACCAACTCTAGCAATGCCAACAATGTTCATGGATCCTGGGACATTCACCATCCCATGTACCGTAGGGGAGTTGCACTTCTCTGATGCTCTTTGTGATTTAGGAGCTTCAATAAATGTGATGCCTCACTCTGTATTCTCTTCCTTGTAGGTTGGTGAGTTGATGCAAACAAGAGTAGTGGTGCAATTGGCAAATAGAGCTACGACATATCCAGCGGGAGTCCTTGAGGATGTACTTGTCCGGGTAAGAGACATGATTTTCCAGCAGATTTCTATGTTCTTAACATGGAGGATGATCATTTAAGTTCTCATGCCCCCATTATCTTAGGTAGACCCTTACTCAAAACTGTAAAAACTATCATAAATGTCAATGAGGGTACACGTTCCATGGAGTTTGGAGATGAAGTTGTGATATTTAATGTTATGGATTCCATGAAGTACCCCTCAGAGGACCATTCTGCTTTTGTTATCTCCCATTTTGAACCACCAAATAAAAACTCCATAGAATTTGATTGTCCTATGCTTAGGGAGATTATGAGTATTGGTTCGAGTTTGATGTCTAAGAGCACTTCCACACATGTTTCTGATACACAATCCTATCTTGGCTTTGATTTTGATGTGGATTCATATTCTGATTTTGATCATGTTCACTCTGATTATGAAATGGTTGTTGAGTATGCTGATGGATTTGATGCTTTATTATATGATTTTGATGATGTCTATTCTGATACTGATGCTCTTTGTGCACATATTTCAGTTCCTTCAATGTCTCCATCCATACTACACCCTCCTTCATTAGAACTCAAGCCATTGCCACCAAATCTGAAATACTCATACTTGTTGAGTGGTGATAAATTAACTGTTATCATTGCTAACAATCTCCCTTTTGAACATGAAGAAAAGCTTTTGAATATTTTTAGGGAGAACATCAGGGAGATTGGGTGGACCTTGGCTGACATATCAGGTATTAGCCCCTCCATTTGCATGCATAGAATTCTCTTGGAGGATGGGGCTAAACAGATGAGACAACCACAAAGGAGACTCAATCCCACCCTCCTGGAAGTTGTTAAAAAGGAAGTTGAGAAATTTCTCGAGTCAGGTATAATCTTTCCAATTTTAGATTCACAGTGGGTAAGTCCAATTCAGGTTGTGCCTAAGAAAACTGGTTTTTCTGTTGTTAAAAATGAGAAAGATGATTTAGTTCCAATGAGGGTGCAAAACAGTTGGCGTGTGTGTATTGATTATAGGAAACTAAATCAGACCACTCGCAAGGACCATTTCCCCCTCCCATTTATTGATCAAATTCTTGAGAGACTAGCTGGGAAAACACACTATTGTTTCTTGGATGGCTTTTATGGATATTTTCAGGTTCCTATAGCTCATGAGGATCAAGAGAAGACTACATTCACATGTCCCTTTGGAACATTTGCCTACCGGAGGATGCCATTTGGACATTGCAACGCCCCAGGTACCTTCCATAGATGTATGGTGAGTATTTTTTCTGATTTTATTGAGACCTTCATGGATGTATTTATGGATGATTTTACAGTTTATGGGTCTTCATTTGATGAATGTCTAATTAGTTTGGGAAAGGTGTTGAATCGTTGTATTGAGAAGAATCCGGTCCTGAACATTGAAAAGTGTCATTTTATGGTAGAGCATGGCATTGTCTTAGGGCATGTAGTGTCAAAAAACGGGATAGAGGTTGATAGATCTAAGATAGACATTATTTCATCCTTACCATATCCTTCATGTGTGCGTGATGTTAGATCTTTCCTAGGGCATGCAGGATTTTATCGGCGCTTCATCAAAGATTTTAGTAATATTGCTCTTCCTATGTCAAGATTACTTCAAAAGGATTCTGATTTTTTGTTTGATGTTTCTTGTAGGAATTCATTCGATAAGCTAAAACAACGTCTGACCACTCCACCTATCATACAACCCCCAAGGTGGGAGATTCCTTTTGAGCTTATGTGTGACGCCTCCAACTTCGCGGTCGGAGCTGTCTTATCTCAGAGGGTGGAGGGGCATTCACATGTGATCGCCTATGCATCGAGGACACTAGATTCAGCCCAATCAAACTAAACTACCACAGAAAAGGAGTTTCTTGCTGTCATATTTGCTTTAGATAAATTCCGTTCATATTTATTGGGCTCTAAAGTAGTTGTTTTTTCTGACCATGCAGCGTTGAGGTACCTCCTAAAGAAGCCAGATGCAAAGCCACGACTTATCCGTTGGATGCTCTTTCTTCAAGAGTTTGACCTTGAGTTAAAGGACAAGAAGGGGTGAGAGAATTTGGTGGCAGAACACATGAGTAGGCTTACTCACCCACTAGAGGATGACACCTTGGATCAGGTACCACTTCGGGACACTTTCCCTGATGAGCATCTCTATACCATCTCAGGTACGCATCCTTGGTATACTGATTTAGTTAACTACCTTGTTGCTTCTGAAATCCCTGCAAATTTAAAGAAACATCAAGTCCAACAATTAAAAAGTTAGTCCAGGTTTTATGTGTGGGATGGTCCTTACCTCTGGCGCATGTGTAGTGACCAAGTCATTAGGAGGTGTGTTCCCGATCATGAGTTTGAGTCTGTTTTTCATTTCTGTCATACACTTGCATGTGGTGGACACTTTGGACCCCAACGGACAGCTAGGAAGGTTTTGGACTCTGGATTATATTGGCCTAGTTTATTCCATGATGCCCATGTGTTTTGTAAGTCATGCTCTCATTTCCAACACACTGGGAATCTTTCTAGGAGACATGAAATGCCCAAACAACCCATACTATTCTGTGAGATTTTTGATGTGTGGGGAATTGATTTTATGGGTCCATTTCCAAGTTCATATGGTTTCTTGTATATTTTGGTGTTGTTGATTATGTGAGTAAATGGGCGGAGGCCAAGGCCACCAGGACTGACGATTCTCATGTTGTTGTGGAATTTGTCAAAGCACAGATTTTTTGCAGGTTTGGAGTACCAAAGGCCATCATCAGTGACCAAGGGACACACTTTTGCAATAGGAATTTTGCTTCCCTCCTTCGGAAGTATGGGGTGACACACAAAACATCAACACCATACCACCCCCAAACAAATGGCCAGGCTGAGGTTTCAAATCGTGAGTTGAAACAAAACATGGAGAAAACTATGCATCCAAATATGAAGGATTGGAGCAAGCGCTTGGATGATGCATTGTGGGCTTATAGGATAGCATACAAGACCCCCATTGGTATGTCCCCATTTCAGATTGTTTTTGGTAAAGTGTGTCATCTCCCCGTGGAAGTCGAGCATCGGACATATTGGGCTATAAAGAAATGTAACATGGATTTGGCCCAAGCTGGAATTCAAAGGAAGTTGAAAATTCAAGAGCTTGAGGAGATTCGACTGTCATCATATGAGAACTCATTGCTCTACAAGGAAAGATAAAAAGCAGCTCATGACAAAATGATCCAACAAAGGGAGTTTCCTGTTGGAGAGAAAGTCCTTCTCTATAGTTCATGACTGAAGTTCATGCCTGGTATGTTGTGTTCCAGATGGTTAGGTCCTTATATTGTGTCTAATGTTTTTCCTTATGGTGCAGTGGAGATCACACAAGAGGATACTGGAAGGAGCTTTACAGTCAATGGGCAACGTTTGAAGAGATAAATTGAGGGACATCCTACTGATGCAGTGGATTTTATCACACTGCATGACCCCATCATCACTTGATCACATCAGGCTGTTCCTAACCCTTTCACTTTTATATTATTTGTCCTATTTAAAAATTCAACATTTCATGTGCATATATCATCTCATAGGTTCACATTGAGAACAATGCAATATTTTAAGTGTGGGGGAGGGAACCTTTTAGTTTAGTAATTTCAATTTCTTTCCTGTTAAAAAAAAACCAAAAAAAAAATAAAAAAAAATTTGTGGGTTTTTCAAAATTTGTGTGTTTATTTTACAATTTTCTTTGTGTTTTTGAAACTTTTGGGCTGAAATGATTCCCATAACCATTTTTAAATCCATATCAATAAGTGAAACAATTTACCCCTGGAAACTATGATTAAATTAATGCTGAAATGACTTTGTTTCAAGTTCAAACATTTAGTAATTTCATGAAAAGTACGCTGAATTTTGAATCCCATGCCAATCTCACTGTCTTTATATTTGAAATCACTTTCCTGTGAGGCTTCTAAACCATTATTTTCATATTCTTTACATTCACCTCACTTCTTGAGAGAACGAAACCATACTTGATTTAACCATAATTTTATCTATTCCTGTCAAAACTTGAGGGTTTGAGGTACTTATGTTTAAATGATTGAGGCATTTGTTTGGTATTAATGCCCCTATTTCAAAGAATCCTTTTTTATAATGGCATACCTTGAATATTTAATCCTTGTAGCCCTTAGAAGCCATGCACAGCCTATTAGGTTCAGCCACATTACAAGCCAATTTTCCTTATCCAACCAACTCTTGAAGTGAAATTGCATAATCTAGTTGAGCTTAAGTGTGGGGGAAGCTGTCTTGTGTTGTGCCACCACATTATGTGATACTTTGGGTGGAAAATTAAACTCTGAAGAGACGTGTTTGCTACTAAAGAAAGTCATTATATTGAAAGCTGTGCCTTTTCTAGAGCTTTCATGACAAGTGAAGCTGTGCCTTTTCTGGAGCTTCTAATTGAGGTGGAAAGCTGTGCCCATCTGGAGCTTTCAAGAAAATCATGTTTGAGAATATTGACATTTTTTTTATTCTGAAATGATGAATGGTGTAAACCTTTCATGTCTTCTCATGATGATGGAGCTGAATTGATACTATGGGGATTGAAGAGAAGACCATATTTAAGTGAAAATTAGATTAAATCAATTTTGCTTCAAAAGAGTCAAGCCCTCCACATTCAGCCTCAGAGTTTTTCACATCTCAATCCTACCAACCGAAAGCCACAGAACAACCCTAAAAAGTCCTCATGATAAACCTATGTCCTTGACTCACATCGGGTAGCGATGTAGGAATCTATCAAGCCTATGGTGACCCTTGTATGAGTTTGGATGAGAAAGACATTGCAAAAAATTGATATTTGAGTGATGAGAGAAAATTCAAGCGAGGTAAGTGTTTTGTGCATGGGCGGATAAATGAAGTGGAAATATATTGAATGATATAAATGGAGAACTTGAAATAAGGTTTTCTATGAGGCATGATATCTTTTGATTCTTGGTGTGAAATTGATTTATCTTAAGGATATGTGTTTTAAAATTGGTTTTGATTTGATATTGATGTTTACTTGATATGAGGTTTTGCCCAGGTGTGAAAAAGGGTAAGTGTGGGGGAGTTGATAAAACACTATTTTATTGAATATTTTATTTATAATAAATGAAATAATTTCCTCACATTGTGTTTAATATGTTTATTTATAAAATATTTCGGATTTGATCATTCATTTGGAAATTTGTTGAAAATTCCAGTTTTACCCTTAATAGTGCACTGTAGTATTTCAAAGATAAATATTTTTATATTTATTATTTGCATTTTAAATTTTTTAAAAGTGTTCCTAACTTCATCTTATACAACTTTCATTCAGGACACTAGAGGTAAAGAGTGCATGTGGATGGAGTAAATGAGCCATTAATCCAATGGTGGGCTGGACTCGGCAGAATGGACATTGGTTCTGTATTTGGGCCATATCTTCTACATACTGGATTGGATGGAGCCCATATTTTTAGGAAAGATCTGCGACGTTATTTGGCACATATAATCCTTCTGGAAGGCAGGTCAATTCACGAGTTTTGGAGGTCAAATGGGCGGTGCACGTTGGAATAAAATATTTGGCCGAGTTTTTCATTTCACACTTAAAAAGTTATGTATCCCTAGCCCTCACAAACTCTATTTAAAGGGGGTTTTAACTCTTTGAGAGGGTTGGTGGAGGCTTCGGGAAGGTGTGTCCGAAAGGGTGTCTCTAGGGAGCCCCTCACAACTCTTGAAAGAAGTAAGCCTTTGTGAAAACCTATCTTCCAAAAAGGCTCTCCTCTCTCATCTTTTCTTTGTATTTTTTTTCTTTCATGTTTGTTTCTTGAATTTTTCTTCAAATAATCTTCTGTGTTCATACCTCTTCTTCTTCTCTTAATTTTTTTAATTGTGTTGGAATCAAGAGTGGATACAATATTGGGTTCTACCCTTTCAATCCATTGCTTATGCAAAACGTCTCCACGATGACTACACCACCCATGGAAGAATAGTTCTTTTTAGTAATCGATCGACCTCTATCCTTATTCATTCATTTATTTTGAATCAATGAGCTACTGTAATTCACATATTATGATCTATTAATTTAGTTTTTAATTTAAATTAAACTAAGAAATAAATTGAATAGTTAACACAAAACACGCGAGGTCGGGAATTGTGTGAACTGTGAGAGCGCAACCTTAATCGGTAATTCAAAACCACATGGGATCAATTTGTAGAGTTCAAATATAATCCCTAAACTCAATTAATCCTCATTTCCAGAGTGTTTATGTGCCTTAATTTACCACTGACCATAAGCTAATTTTAGAACATCAATCAAAGCATTGCATGTTCCGTAGTTAGCCTAAGGTTAAAATTCACTTCAATCTTCGTGGTAAAGTTAATTCTCATAGGGTTCGGGATTTAACAAATTAAGGGATCATAATTAAGTGAATATTAATTTAAATGATAATGATTAATAAATGATTGAACTGGTAGAGTTAGATCTATTACGCCTTTTAAAATAGATTTCTAAAAAAACATCTTCTTGTTGTGTCATTCTGATCGAAACTTCATTTCAAAATTAAAAACAAAAAAATGAAATCATCTTCCAGCAAACTTCTTCTAGGTTCATAAACTATAAAAAAACCACCCCCATCCTTTCAAGTATTAATTTTATTCTCTTTTATTTTATTTTCAGAATACCTCTAATAAGTAGTTAAATTCACTTCTTCCTTTGAGAGACGACCTTGGTCAGCCACTCTGCTGCACCTAAGTACCCCAAATTACACTAATCATTTGAGGGCGCCCACGGCATCGCTATTTCAATCACATAATTTAAGTAGGATGCACTAAAAATGGAAATTCCTAAAAAAAATTATAAACATCTATATCGTACCTGCTGCCTCTCATGATCTGTCATAGTTGTGCACCCCAAAGTGTGGAGGTATTGCTTTGAATCAATGTTTTTTTTGTCTTTTTCAGAAGATTCCTAAAAAATGATTAATAATTAATAAGATTATATTAATGCAAAATATGAAAACTCTCATTTAAATAACTCAAATGAGATTAATACCTTAAATTTGGTAGTCACCCAATGGGTAATCATTTGGCGATATTGCTCTATCCGGCAGTCATCCACGATAGGTAATGTCTCTAACTCCGTTCCCACTCTATCACACCAGCTAACATACAGCTCATGCTTATAAGCTCTCCAAAGCTCTCCTAGCTCTTTTAAACGCGCTGGTCATGCACCTTCGCCCTCAAGGAAGTTAAACCGAAGCTGAAACCAATTTTATTAGTTCATTTAAATACAAAAATATACTTCATTAAATCCAATAGATTTTTTACCCATATTTGTGCCCACGTTTTATCCTTGACTTCGGGGTGGATGATGTCTCCAAGAGAGAGGGCTGACCGGAATGATATCGGAGTATTTGGCCAGCGTCGCCAAAAAACCCCGACATTACTGCCCAGATTTCTCCATCATTTGTCCATCAACATTGTATTCAACCATCAACTTTGTCTGGAGGTTCCATACCGCACGCAAGAGAGTACGCTCCCTCCCCCGCCTCCTATCTGTAGAAGAATCTGTTATTAAAGAAAAATAATATCAATACAAGTTATAATAAAAATAAATTTTGGTATAAAAATTTGATAGAGTTATATAAATATACCTGTGGTAGTCGGATCAATGGGTGCAGAAGCTGAAGGAGTATCCTGTACAGGTGGAGTGTCCCTCAGTGTATGCTCCTCAGCCGCATACTGTGTCGCAGCAGGAGTCGAAGAAGGTGGAATATAATAGCCCGGAGATAATGAACCAGAAGCAAAATATGATGGCATAGACGTCTGGCCAGCTGGTAGTGTAAGCATTGGAGTTCTAAATATGTCATATGTCCTTGAACACATGCCAGGATCAAAATAAGGCATAGAAGATACGTCTGTGGTAGTGGGTCATCTAACTCTCGCTCAATGAGCCCTCGTACCACCGGCCTCAGTACTGGGACCACTAGATGATTGTCCATCTCTGACACCACCCTCCCTCCTACCACCAACTTCTTTACTGGGATCAATATCACGCTCCTCGTTAGATATCTGTCGTCTAGGGGGTGGATCCTGAAAAAAAGTTTGACAGAAAAGTAAACACATGATATTATAAGTTATTGAAATATTTATATTTGAAATAAAATACTCACAACAGGGACTAGTGGAGGAACACCCATCTGTACCATGCGACTATTATTATCTGTCATCTTTTTCCGCCGCCTCTCTTCAATGGGTGTCATTTCCTGCTATGAAAACAAATATGGAAGTAATTAGAAACAGATAACTAATGTGTAACCCAAAAAACAAAATATAGAAAAATCGTTATGATAACAAGAACATAATGAAACAGAAGATTTATGGTGTTATGATGGAATGTACTAGGATACACACTCTGAATGATGTAGGTGAAACATGTAGGTGAGAGCACGACTGTATGATTCTATATATTTCCCACCACAACTTCGTGTTCACAATCAACTCTGAAAATTGAGCTGTTGGGGTCATCATAAGAAATAAACGGATTGGTTCCAATTGCAGTAGGGGTAGTGTCAACTTCATCATCACCATCATCAAAAACATGTCTGGGATTTACTTCAATAATTACACCGAATTTAGGATGACGATGATCTTTGACATAAAAAACTTTTTTCACCATTGATGCCAATACATATGGTTCATCGGTGGAAAGAGTGTGAGTCATGTCAATAACTCGAAATCCACAATCATCAATAAAGGTGCCTTGCCTCGTCATTGAATCAAACCATTGACATTTCATCATCGTGACTCAACCATGTGAGTAATAATCCAAAATTATTATTTTCTCCACGACTCCATAATAATCAACATTTTCAGAACGAGGTCTAGTGTCCGATGAACTGGCATAACAGTCTGTTGTGGCAGTTAGAATAACACCATTATGCTGTGTTCTCATGTTTCTTGCTCGTTCAGTGATAAAAAATTTGTATCCTTTGACCACAAGTGATTTACAAGAACGAAACATGGTATGAGGACCAAAAGCTAAAGCTCTTTTACTAAAGGTTGCATGTATACATATATATCATTGCCAGGATCAGAAGGGCCAGATATCAGTATACTCAAGAAAGTGTAAGGCTTTTTCATACACAACCAGGGCGGAAGGTTATAAATGTGTATGAAAACCGGCCATGTGTTGTGCGAAGTAAGCATCTGCCAAAATGGATTAAAACCGTCACATGAAAGACCCAGTCTCACATTACGCACATCGGCTGCAAATTCAGGATATCAAGCATCAAATCTCTGCCATGCAAATCTATCTGCTGGGTGAACCAACTCTTCATTATTCTGTTTTCTCTCTATGTCATGCCATCGCATTTTTATTGATATTTCATCAGACATGAAAAGGTTCTGTAATAAGGGGATCAATGGAAAGTGCCACATTACTTTTTGTGGCACACGAGATGGTGTTCCATCATCTTTTGGTTTCCATCGGGAGGTTCCGCATTTTATAAAATCATTTCTTTCCACAGTTTCCTCCCAAAATAAGCTGCAATCATTCGGGAAAGAATGATTTTTTTTGATAATCCAAGTTTATCAACCAACTTCCATGCCATATAGTGGTTTGAGGGAATATCTGCATCATCTAGAAGTAAGTCCTTCAAGAAGGTAAGAATATAATAAATGGCAGTATTTGAAATCCCATACATAGTTTTCCCATGAAACAATCGGATTAAAAATTCCAACTTTTTAATTTTATCACATTGCCGATATACTGGAGTCGTCGCAGCATCATTCAATTTTTTCACCCCTATCAACATCACCATTTTAATTGGACGCATCATTTGTGCTTGTATCGAAATCTTGTTGGTTGGACATCCTTTCCTTCTCATGATGTCGAATAAATGGAAACCGATCATATATCAAACTCTCCAATTCAGTCCTATCATTTGGATCAACAACATTTTGAGATTCCATTTTCTCTCCATTGTGATACCACACATAATAGTTTTTTTGGAAACCATATTTCGTTATATGATAGCTAACTCCTTCACGGACCAACCAAGGTCTTCTAACACAATTAAAACATGGGTAGTGTATGCGACCACTATCTGAAGCCTTGTTAAATGAAAAATCTTGAAAGCTTTTCAAATTATTTTGAAAATCGGTTGAAATCTGATCAGTTTTGTACACCCAACATCTATCCATTCTGTAAAAAATCACAACAAGTCATTTCAAAGAAATTCAATAATATTAAAGTTTAATAAAAAAATCGCAATAAGTCATTTCAAAACAATTATATATGAGAATCATATTAATAAATACAACAAAATACAGTGTATATAAGAAAATAAGTTACGAAATTTCTAATGCCTATATTCAAGGATTGACCAGTAAGATATTGGAAGTGGATCAAGGAATACATAATCCTTAAGGGTCTTGTTGGGAGTATATGAGTTTTATGCTTTAAATTCTTCAAGTAGATCAGGATGAGGAGTTGGATGAGGATCATGGGAGTGGCGGGACTGTCCAAGGGGGTGTTGCGTGTCCAGGGGGTACGGGGTGTCTAGGGGGTGGTGGGGCCGTCCAGGGGGTCGGAGGTGTCCAGGGGGTGGGGGGCTGTCTAGGGGGGTCGGGGTGTCCAGGTGGGAGGGATGTCCGTGGGGGTGGTCAGGTTGTCCAAGGGGGTCGGGGTGTATAGATATATTTATATGAAAAGAATACCCGCACAATAATCATGTAGCCCTGTCATTAGTCTAAACCCCTAGAACACATAAAACAAGCTAGTATGGACATTTACTAAAATATTTAACACCATACGAATGAAAATACACTCTAAATATAGTTTGATAGGATATAATGGTGTGTGTGAAAAAAATGATATTAAATCAATTTAAATGAATATGGAAGAAATGAGTGTTTATAATACTCTAAGAGTACCTGAAACAATCCAAAACCACTATAGCACCACAAATTCAACTTCATGAAACAGGACTTGGAAATATTACCTATGTCTTTACTGATGACCACCTAATTGGAACACTCTATTTATAGTTATTGAACACAAGTAACAAAACAATGTTTGGTCTCTACCAACTCAATCACCCCCTTATAGATCATAATCTCGTTTCCCCTTATACTAAAATGGTCTCACTGGGAGCTACTATTAATACCGGACCTAAACCATTCATGTTCCATAAAACAATGATCAAAGAACCATCTGAGGTATCTCTCATATAACCACAACCATTTTTATCTATGATGTAACGAAATTCACTAGAATAACTTTTATTCAATAACCTTTTGGTATATAATGTGCATCAACAATGGTTCAATTATATGGTTCATCACATTCCAATTTATTAATCACCCATACATGATAAAAATTGAACATTGACTTTCATTTAATTACAACCATCATATTTCATTTAATTATTAACAAGCATATAAGCATGGAAATTGTAATCTAATAACATTAATTAGTCCCCGAAACTTTTTAATAAATTTAACATGAAAAATAAAACACTTTGAAATCTAAATAATCACTATGAAGTAAAATGTGCTTGGAATTCTATTGTACAAGTAAAAACACCCAACGATGGAATATATGAAAAGAATATTAATAAAAATTTATTAATACAAGATAATAAAGTAACAATGAATGTTAAAACTAAACATGTGATTGAATTTTATAACATATAATAATAATTTCTTGGTAATGAAACATGAAAGGCACATCAAAAAATAAGACAACTGCCTAATGCTATCTATATGGGATGGAATATGCATGGAATGTAAATAAAGAACAGAAACATAAATTGGGTTGGAACAGAAATTCGGCTGGAATATGAGAATAGAAATTGGTCTCATCCCACATCAAAATCGAAACGAAAAACTAAGAAAATACCTTAGCCTTGGATGGGATGGAGGAAGAGAACCCGAAACACCTCCAAAATCACCTCCAAAATCGCCCAAGCCCTCCCGTTTAGGGCTCTGGATCGCGAATGGGGGAGAGGATCAGCTACTGCCAATTTGGGGGAATGTTTTCCCAATGGTTTTTAAAAACCGTTGGTATATAACTCCATCCCAAACCTATTCCAACAGTTCTATTGAAACTGTTGGTAAATCTCTACTCCAATGGTTCTAAAACAATTTGAACATACACTTTTAGGGTGTACCAATGGTTTACAACCGTTGGTATAGTGTTTTTTTACCAACGGTTCAAGAGAACCGTTGGTATATATTGAAGATGGAATACTATACCAAAGGTTTGAAACCGTTGGTATTGTGTATTTCCAAAACCATTGCACAGCACCCCCACCATTGCACCAGAACCCGCACCTGCATAAAAAGCACCAGAACTATTTCACGGTATTAAAACAGTATAAAAACACCTGTAATAACACACACAAAAACACATAAAACCATCAAACTCTTCCAACCATGTGGTGTACTAAAATTCCCTATTTCAATCTTCATACGAAAAGAATAATCCAGTGAAGTTGAATAACAGTTTCAATAACTCAAAATGGGGTATGGAAACATACCCATGGTTCCATGGTGGTTATGAAACTAAATTTGAAAATGGGGTTGGGAAACTTACCCATGGTTCCTTGGTGCTTACAAAAGGAGTAAAGTATAGAACTCATTATTTGATTTAAAATTCTAGCAGAACTGAAATGATCACATGTTCAACTTGTGTTGGTCTAGAAGAATGGAATTGTATGTTTTTTGAACTTAGTTAGAATAATATTAATGTTTTTAAGGCTATGAACACTAAATGGTACAAGTATGGTGTGATCTATTGGACAAAGTAGGATTCCACCACATCGTACCTCGTATTGAGGTGGGGTTGACCCATACACATAAAAAATGACCAATGTATTATTGTCCTAAAGTATCATCACAATCCAAATACCTTTGATCATTTTTTCATATGTCAGTTGTTGGTTTCACTTAAAATGTTGTTCATTTAAAAAAAAGTGAGACACTTAGAGTGATATTGATCACACCATGCCTCAGATGGAGACAGGGTTGACTCATACACATCACAAATTAAACATGTATCGTTTTCCTAAAGTATCAATAAAAAATGAAAGAGTTTTGTCAGTTTTCTATATTCAAGTTGTTTTCACTTAAAATCTTGTCCATTTCAAATAAAAGAGAGACACATAGAGTGATACCGGTCACACCTTTCCTTAGATGGAGGTGTGGTTGACTCGTACATGTCACAAATGACACATGTATAATTTTCCTAAAGTATCAATACAATCTAAAAGAGTTTGGTCCATTTTCGGTGTGCTTGTTGTTGTTTTAACTTAAAATTATGTCCTTTTCAAATAAAAGTGAGACACTTTGAGTGGTACCGGACACACCATGTCTTGTATTAAGACAGATTTGACTCTTACATGTCACAAATGGACCATGTATCGTTTTTCTAAAGTATGAACACAATTCGAATGCATTTGATTGATTTTCCGTATACCAAATGTTGTTTTCACTTTAAATCAAGTCCATTTCAAATAAAAGTGAGACACATTGAGTGGTACCAGCCACACCGTGCCTCATATTGAGGAAGAATTGACTCTTACACATCAAAAATGACCCATGGATCGTTTTTCTAATGTTTCAACAGATTTCGAATGTGTTTGGTTGGTTTTTCGTATGCCAGTTGTGGTTTTCACTTAAAATTAAGTCCATTTTAAACAAAATAAGGACACTTTGAGTGGTATCGGCCACACCGCACCTCGGATTGAGGCTAGATTGACTCGTACACATCACATATGACCCATGTATCATTTTTCTAAAGTATAAACACAATCCGAATGTTTTTGATCGGTTTTCCGTATGTCAGTTGTTGTTTTCATTTAAAATTAAGTCCATTTTAAACAAAAGAGGGACAATTTGAGTGGTACCGGCCACACCATGCCTCGGATTGAGGAGGGGTAAACTTGTACACGTCACATATGAGACGTGGATCATTGTGATAAATTATCAATACAATCAGAATATGTTTGGTTGGTTTTCCGTATGTACTTAAGATGTTGTGCATTTTAAACATAAGAGAGACACTTTTGGTGGTTCCAGCCACACCGTGACTCAGATTGAAACGCGGTTGAGTTTTACACGTCACATATGACAGATGGATCTTTTTACTAAAGTTTCAACAGAATATGAATGTGTTTGGTCAGTTTTACGTATGTTAGTTATTTTTTTTACTTAAAATTAAGTCTATTTTAAATAAAAGAGAGACACTTTGAGTGGTGTTAGCCACACTGTGAATCAGATTGAGGCAGGGTTGACTCATACACATCATATATGTCCCATATATCATTGTGCTAAATTTTCAATAGAATTCGAATGCATTTGGTCAGTTTTGTGTATGTGAGTTGTTGTTTTCACTTAAAATTAAGTCCATTTTAAACAAAAGAGAGACACTTTGGGTGGTACCAGCCATACTGCACCTCGGATTGAGGTGGGGTCAAATCTTACACATCAAATATTATCCATGGATCCATGTGATAGTGTATCAACACAATAAGAATCTGTTTGGTTGGTTTTCCGTATGTACTTAAAATGTTGTTCATTTTAAACATCAGAGAGACACTTTGGGTGGTTTCGTCCACACCATGACTCAGATTGAGGCGCAGTTGACCTGTAAACATCACATATGACCCATGTATCTTTTTCCTAAAGTTTCAAAAGTTTCTGAATTCGTTTGGTTGGTTTTCTGTATGCCAGTTGTTATTTTCACTTAAAATTAAGTCTATTTTAAACAAAAGAGAGACACTTTGAGTGGTGTCGGCCACACCGTGCCTTGGAATGATGAGGGGTTGAATATTACACATAAAAAATGACCCATGGATTGTTTTCCTAAATTATCAACACAATACAAATGCGTTTGTTCTGTTTTCCGTATGCCAGTAGTTGTTTTCACTTAAAATGTTGAGGCCAGATTAACTCGTACAAACACCAGGACTGCCCCCCCCCGGAATGTGGAGGGATTGACTCATACACATTACATATTACCCATTTATCCTTTTTCTAAAGTATCAACACAATCTGATTGTGTTTGATCAGTTTTCTGTATGTCATTTGTTGTTTTCACTTAAAATTAAGTCCATTTTAAACAAAAGAGAGACACTTTGAGAGGTATCGGCCACACCACGCCTCATATTGAGGTGGGATCAACTCGTACACGTCACATATGACCCATGGATCCTTTTCCTAACGTTTTAACAAATTATGAATGCATTTGGTCAATTTTCCGTAAGTCAGTTGTTGCTTTCACTTAAAATTAATTCTATTTTAGACAGATGAGAGACACTTTGAGTGATGACGGACACACCGTGACTCAGATTGAGGCGGGGTTGACTCGTACACGTTATATATGAGCGATGGATCGTTGTGAAAAATTTTCAACAGAATCCAAATGCATTTGGTCAGTTTTCCATATGTTAGTTGTTGTTTTTACTTAAAATTAAATCCATTTTAAACAAAAGATAGACACCTTGAGAGGTACCATCCACACTACTCCTCAGATTGAGGCAGGGTCAACTCATACAAATCACATACGAGCCATGGATCATTGTGATAAAGTATCAACACAATCAAAATCCGTTTGGTTAGTTTTCCATAAGTACTTAAAATGTTGTCCATATTAAACATAAGAGAGACACTTTGGGTGGTTTCGTCCACACAGTAACTCGGATTGAGGCGCAGTTGACTTTTACACATCACATATGACCAATGGATCCTTTTCCTAAAGTTTTAACAAATTATGAATGTGTTTGGTCGGTTTTCCGTATGTCAGTTGTTGTTTTCACTTAAAATTAAATCTATTTTAAACAAAAGAGAGACACTATGAGTGGTGACGGCCACACCGTGACTCTGATTGAGGTGGGGTTGACTCGTACATGTCATATATGACCCATGGATGGTTGTGCTAAACTTTAAATAGAATCTGAATGCATTTGGTCAGTTTTCCGTATGTCAGTTGATGTTTTTACTTAAAATTAATCCATTTTAAACAAAAAAGAGACACTTTGAGTGGTACCAGCCACACCGCGCCTCAGATTGAGGCGGGGTCAAATCATACATGTGACATATGATCCATGGATCCTTGTGATAAATTATCAACACAATAAGAATATATTTGGTCAGTTTTCTGTATGTACTGAAAATGTTGTCCGTTTTAAACATAAGAGAGACACTTTGGGTGGTTCCCATGAATCATTTTTATAAAGTATCAACACAATCCAAATAAGTTTGGTCGGTTTTCCGTATGTCAGTTATTTTTACTTAAAATAGTTTCCATTTTAAACAAAAGAGAGACTATTTGAGTGATTTAGGCCACACCGTGCCTCGGATTGAGGTGGGGTTGACTCATACAAGTCAAAAATTTACCATGGATCATTTTCCTAATGTATCAACACAATTATAATGCGTTTGGTCGGTTTTCCATATGCCAGTAGTTGTTTTCACAAAAAATGTTGTGCATTTCAAAAAAATGTTACACGGTTTGAGTGGTTCCGGCCACACCACAACTCAGAATTGATGCGGGGTTGACTCTTACATGTCAAAAATGTCTCATGGATCGTTGTTTTAAAGTATCAACACAATATGAATATGTTTGGTCAGTTTTCGGTATGTCAGTTATTTTCACTTAAAACAGTGTTTATTTTAAACAAAAGTGAGACACTTAGAGTGCTATCGGCCACACAGTGCCTCAGAATGAGGCGGGGTTGACTCGTACACATCATAGATGACCCATGGATCATTTTACTAAATTATAAACATAATCCAAATGTGTTTGGTTTATTTTCTGTATGCAAGTAGTTGTTTTCACTTAAAATGTTGAGGCGAGATTAACTTGTACAACCACCTGGACAATCCACCACCCCTCGAATAGCTCCCCACTCACCCCGGACAGCCCCCATCCCTCGAACATCCCCCACTCACCCCGGACAGCCCCCACCCCTCAGACAACCACCTATACAGCCCCCCCCCCCCACCTGGACACCCCATCCCCCAACACCTGGACATCCCCATGTAGTCATTATTACAACCATTAATAAAAAATTATTAAACTACATCATTTGTCAAAGAAAATCATACTGAACATAAATTAATAATATTATTGGATATATCAAGGAAAATGAAGGTATACTATCTTACATCCTAAATTACCACCCACAGCCATGATTAATTTCCACAAACCTCTCATTTCTACCAAATCAAAAGAGAAAAAAAAACATAGTTTCCCATCAATAAAACCAAATCTAAAATTGTTATGGATGACTACACATGCCTGCATGGCTAGTGAAAAGCACCCCACTATCATAAAAGTGAGTATTTTCCAAGAAAGAGACATAATATAAAATGTACATTGAGAACCATATTTAATTGACCCAAAATGATTTATTAGTACAATCATCTTAGGAAGCCAATTATCACTCATGACTAACCATGCCACTATAAACAACCTAGAGTGTATGAGTTTTCTCTCTAATCTCAACAAAATCATCACACATTCTTACCGTGATGTGAATCATGAGTAATATGAATGATATTAACACAAAATTCCTAGAAATACCAAGCCTTCTCAAAACTGAAAATTTATGGATGATAATAACACACAATTCATTTTGAATCAAATTTGATTCACTTTACTACTTATCCCAATAGACCAAACTCATACTATAATCACTATATGTGTGCCACAATCAAAGCTCAATACACGAACCCAAATCAAATAGAAAACAAAATTCATAAACACCAAAATATAAAGAGAAAGCCAAAACAGTAGATGTAGATAATTAAAATAAAAGTATCACTTACAAGAAATGTAGAACTAAGAAATTTTGAAGAAGGGTCGGAATGAAGGATTTTCGCAGTACGGTAAACAGAATCCCAATTCACCTCTTCACCCAATTGAAAACATAAAATCAAAATAGAAGATACATAACATTAAAATGAAAGTATAACTTACATATTACAAATAATAATCTAGGAAATTTTGAAGATGTAATGATTTGGACAGTAGGGTAAAGAGAATCCCACTTCTCTACTTCGGTTTAGGGCTCCAGTCTCTTGGAATGGGGGAGCCCAGGTCCTGTCTATTTCTGGGAAATCTTTCCCAACGGTTATAAACCGTTGTGAATGAAAACTTTTACCAACGGTTTTAAAAAACCGTTGGTAAAGCCCTTCAAAAACTCACTTTTACCAACAGTTTTACAAAACCGTTGGTATATCTTCATCAAAAAAAACTTTTACCAACGGTTTTGCAAAACCGTTGGTATATCTTCTTCAAAAACACACTTTTACCAACGGTTTTGAAAAAACCGTTGGTATAACTTCACCCCTACATACCTTTACCAACGGTTTTTGAAAAACCGTTGGTATATGCTTCGTATACTCATATACACCAACGGTTTAAGCAAACCGTTGGTATATATCCGTTGGGAAAATCAATATTTCTAGTAGTATATTCCTAATATTTAACATAATGAAAAATTAATGGACCTAATTTTTTTCCATGAATCCAACATTAAGATGTTGAAAATATATATTTTCAATATAGTTATATTTTCATGTTTAACATCAAAATCATTCCTTCAAATTTTTCGACAAATTTTTTCACATATATCATTTTGGTAAAAAAATTAATCACTTTATATTATTTATATAAAAATTCACCCTAAAATAATATTTTGATATATTGTTACATTACATTATATATCATAAATAAATGTTACTATTTACATTTTTCATTACCCACATACTAAACCATGTATAACATTAAGTGTAAACCACTTAGAATCATGAAAATTATAATAGTTTACTTATTTTAATTTAACATTTCAAAGTCTATATATACAGTCATTATCCTCTTAGAAATCACGTTCTTTACAGAATATCATGTATACATACACGAACAAATCTATAATAAAAAATAGAACAAATTTCTTATAGAATATATATTGTAGAAATAAAAATTTTATCTATAAAATATATGTAATTCTATATTTTTAGAAACTTCTCTAAAAAGAAGGTATTTTAATTTAAAATATGTTAATTATAATTTTAGTAATCACATCCATCATATTTTAATAGAAAAAAGTATAATATCATTTAACATAGCAAAAAATGTTTTAGGATTGTATCTAATTCATCATTGTTCTAAAATCTAATGAAAAACAAAAATGTGTATGAGAACCATCATATCATATTTTTCATAAAAAATATTTGTTGAAAAACAATTTTCTTATCATATAATAAAAATAATAAGTAAAATAAACATTCTATATATATGTCTAACTAAAATTGATATATAAATTTATATTCATATATATTATTAAATATGATTTTTATCCAATGATTAATTTAATAAAGGGTCTATGAAATAGTTCTATGATTTTTAAGACTATTATATTCACAATATATATAAGGAATAATTTTAGTTACAGTTACCATTAAAAATAATATAATTCATTACCATATAACTCAAACCCAATATGGAATCTCATTTATGTTTATCAAACCTTTTCTGGTATACTAAACAACTCTATCTTATAAAAATATCCCCCTTAAAAAATCTCATATAACATTCAATGGGATATACTAACTACTATATAACCAAAAAGATAACTTTGGTGTTTTGTAATTTTTTCTAAGGTTTAAAATTAAAAAAGATAATGTTTGACTTTTTAAAATAGTCATCCACTTTCCTTGAAACCTCTATGAAATGTTAAGGAGAAGATGGAATTTTTCCATAAGATTAAATTTTCTAAAAATAACTTAAAGGGTTTAAGAAACATCATATAAATATTATGTAAGGAATTAGAACTATGGAAATTAATTTTTTTATTCTTAATGTTATATAATAATAAATTTATATTTTATAATTTTTTTAATTTTAGTGGATTTCATAATATAAGGGAAAACTGATGAGGATTATAGTTTCCATCCTAGAGACGTCGTAATTAGTTTTTATTAATGACATAAGATAATGAATTTATTAAAAATGGTTTTGGATTCATCATATTTTATATTATACATACATGTAAGATAATTATATAAGGTATTTTATATAATATAACGAATTAATATACTATATTTATTAGATAATAATGAATGAAAATTATGTAATATCTAAAAAATATAAAATAAATACCATGATCATTAACATACAACTAAAGTATTAAATATATATAATGTTACATAAAAATATAAATTTTTTATTAATTATTAGGAAATTACCAATCAATTCATTTTAAATCCATTTTTTTATCTATGAATATATTTTCATCCAAAATATTTTTTAGTTCTTTTGTTAGTGAATATTATAATTATTTTTAAGACATATAAAAATTCAATTTTTTAAAATTGTAAATTTTTTAAAATTATCATTTAAAAATTATCTCACAGTTATATTTTTTGAATTTTCTTAATTGTATTGTGTTTTTGTGAATAGTGAAAATAATGATTTTTAATTAAAAAAATATTTTCATTGAAATTAATTATATTGAAAAATTATATTTTGGATTATTTTTAAAATTTATTTAGTCTGTTTTTTTAAAAAAAATCTAATTATGTGTTCTTAAACAAATATTATACTTTAATTTAGTATGAAACATTTTATTCTTCAAATAAAAACTTTTTTGGAATAAAATTTGTCATATCATTTTAGTAGTTTAATATTAAATTAAATTATTCCACTGAAATTTTTTGAATTTTGTGAAATGGATCCAAATTTTTTAATTAGGAGGTATATATTTGATGTATATTTCCCTTTTATATTTTTTTAATATTCACAGTAAACATATTAACTTTTATCTCCATGATAAATGGTAAATAGATTAACTATAGTTACAATAAATTGATAAGACACCAAATTCACCCTAAGAAATTCATTAAATTTATTTTATTAGTCTTTTTCATCTATAAAACTCTATGATTTGTTAATATGGACATGCATTTAATTTGGGTTTGATTTAACCGTTATAATATTTTATGTAATGAAAATTTCTAAAAGGCCACACTAATTTTTAAATAATTATTAAAATTGTTAACAAAGGTATTCAATGAGGATATGTTTAGTTATAAATATTTACCTCAAATTTAAATTATTTATATTCAACATGAAATGTTTTTTTAATTTTTAGATTATAAATATTTTTCATAATTTTTTAAATAAATCTGACACAATAATTATCATATTAATTTAAAATAATAACAACTAAAAATAAATATATTAAACATAGTTTAGATTGAGGGAATTACTATGAAATAAAAATTTATAGATATCCAGATCATGTTAGTGATGTAAAAAAATTTATTTTTTAGATATAATTTTTTATAATATATAAGTCAATGTAAATGAATAGTTCTCAATGTTTTATTAATGAAATTTTATAAAAATAATATTTTATTAAATGACATAATATTACAAAACAATTTACCTTCAGATACATGATTAGGATGTGGTTAAATATAATAGGCATGTTTCATTTATGTTACATTTAACTAATTATAGTTACTATCATGCTTATCAAAGAGTAAATAAATTTATTATCACCATAAGTGTGAAAATGGTAAACGTGGCATTATAACCAAATGATAAGAGTAAATAAGTGATGAAATAACTTCCATATTTCTTTATTATGAGACTATTTATTTATATACACATCTTAAAATTCAAATAATATCCATTTAGATCTATTTTTAAAAAACAATAAATTTATAATAATTTAATATATTCAAAAATTCAAAAGGTACCCCTCCCATCTCTTATAAATGTGTACCATTTCATATAATTTAATCATACTTAAAAACCCAATTTGGATCGTTATATATTTTCCTTAATCTCATCTTAATATCAATTCCCAATTTTTAGATAACTTAATCTGTTCACAATACCAATCTTATGTGTCTTAAGGCGTTAAGAGAAATGGATTTTCCAAAGAAGATATATAGTTTCAACCACAAGTTTTATTTTTATTTCATAATCAAAATTATAAATATAATATTCAAAAATGGTAATATAATAAAAACATATCCTATATCTATTGATAAGTTATAATTATAATGAATTTAAAAATATCCATATCGAAAATCAATCAAATTGGAGAATAATAAATCATTTTTCTATATGGTGGACTACCTCCAAATAAACTAATTTAATTTATTTTCAATCACAAAATCATAGGATATGTTAAAAATATGGAATAAAATTTTATATTATAATCAGGAAATATATTTTTTAATGATAATATATAATTTAATTTCATAACATTAAATTTTTAGAAAATTTATAAAGTTGTTTGCCCGTATGAATGGACCACCACGTCCACGAAGCGATGTGATTCATTTTTTATCACCAAGTCACATGTATAGTATATATAAATATATTTAAATAATTAATATGATATTTTTGAATTTAATATCATTCTGTAATGATAAAATAATACATGTCATATTTCTATAATGATAATTGGTAAATGGAAATATTACTCATGCGTATGTATGGCCTACCATCTCAATGACTATTACATAATTATTTTTTCACAATCAATAATAGTTTTTTTAATATTATATTTTATGTGTATAAATTATAAATATTTTATGCTTAATATTTTGGTTATTATGAAATAATGAACACCATGACCATAATCAACCTCCAAAAGTCATTATGTACTTATGAAAAGAATATCATCAAAAGATCTGATGTTAACCAAACATATTAAGTAATTTTATAAAACATTGTAGGGGATAATAGAAGAGTAAAAATAAAAATGAAAAAAGATCTTAAGAATTTAATAAATTTACATAATTTTACTATTTAGGATGATAAAGAATGTTTGTCATGGGTCGGTCTCGAGTGAAGAGGCTTTCATGTAAAAATATTCTTTTAAACATTTTCTTTCAAATATTTTTCTTCATTATCCATAGTTTTTAAAAATTATTGTAAGTAAATTATTATATGAAAATAAAATACATATTGTATTAAATTTTATGTATCTTTTTTAATTTCAGTCTATGTTTTTCAAAAAGAATATTTTTTACTTAATGTTTTGACCTTCATTACAAAAACTCAAATATAATATTTTTTAACATATACAAAGAAGATGTATTTTTCTCACCACAATAACCATTATCAGACGTTATAATAAATATATAATATTCTGGGTTTTATTCAATGAAAAATACTATTTTAATTTATTCTATGAAATTTATTTTTGAAATATTTCTTTTGATGAAAATTTTTATATCAATATTAGAAAAAATTTATTGGTGGGAAAATGATTTTACAGTAAAATATTTCATGTTTTATGATTTTTTTATGATTAATGGGAATTAGTTTTAGTAACGTGTATCTTTTGTTAAACAAAATAAATTTGGCTGTATTTTTATCCACAAATTGGTTATTCAGTGGTAAAGAAATTTCAGAAGATCCTCTTATAGATATCCAATGCATTGGGTATAGATAGAGAGTAAAAAAATTGTTGCTCTAATGTGAATATGTTAATATACTATGATTATTCTTCCAAATACAACTACAATATTTATTCCAAGTGTAACTATTCAGGTTGCACCATTTATAACAATTATGGTTATTCCATATCTAATAGTTATAGTATAATGATTCCTCATGTTACCCATATTGGTTATCTGTGGTTTTTTTTCTATTTTATAGGAATTATATGATTTTGAAATGGTAGGAAATGAGATTATTTAAATATAAAAATATAATATACTACATAAGGATGAATGTTTTTACATTAAAAAAATTAATGTCATTTTTTTGATTGAAAAGAAACATTTATTAGTTTCATTTTTTCCAATTCAGATTACATATGAATAGTTTTATGAAATTATTTGAGGAGACAAGGTAATTTATTAGAGAATAAAATTTTTATTTTGAGTCCAACTTTTATTTCAAAACAGGATAATTTTTAAAAGTATTCATGAAAGAATTGTTTATTACATTATTTTTATATTTATTACTATTATTTCTGACCCTATCACTTGTTTCATAATTTTATTCATGAGATGTGGACATAAATAGATGCTGTAAATATGAAAATGTTAAATACATGTCATCAAAATAATTCATGTTTCTTTTTAAAATATTAGTTTAATGGGAATAATATATATTGTAAATTGGTGATTAAATATTAATGTATGGTTTTTTATGTATGTTTTATGACCGATATATATAAAACTCAAAACATAGAAGATCATGGTGAATGTATGTAAATTACTTAAAGATTAATATCCCTAGAATTTAGAATGTTAATGTTTAGGTCTTTAAAGTTATTATGAGAGTAGTGTTTAGATAACTTTTTAGATTAGGATGTTTTCATGTGAGGTTATATTAAGATTAACATACATTATCATGGGTTTAAAATTACAATGTTGATTATATGATAATAGTTCTAAACACCCCATTTTAGGTTTTATGTAATTTAATTTTATGGTTGGTAATGATATTTTTTTAGATGATTAATTTGGTTATTATATTTGAAGACTGTGGGTTTAATATAAAGGATTATTTAAGGAATAATGCATTTATAGTTTGTGGGTATATATTTCTATGTAATTTGATAACATTACAGATTATATGATCTTTAAAGATTAATGTAAACATTAGAATAATTTTATATTTTTAAAAAAGGACAACTAAAAAAGTGGTTCAATAACCCATCAGATCTGGAAAATCTATAAGTTTGAACCCAAAAACCATAGAGCATATAAGGGAATGTCTTACCACTGACCTACATGATTGCTGTTTTTGTATGAATTTTTTTTAATTAATGTATTTGGAAGATAAATATTATTTTAATTTTTATAGAATTTGTTTTATGATATGAAAACCATGATATTGAAATTTTATTTGGTGATTATGTGATTAATATTATTTTATAACAACAATTGTATTTTAGAAAACTTATAATATCAAGTTAAATATATTATTTTGGGATAACATTTTTATAATAAATGATTATTTTTATTTAAAACCCATAAATAGACATAATTTTACTTTATGGTGATTCAATATATTTATGGAAATGATTATCATACCTTTGAGATTATATTATTAGGTTACATAGAATTTTGCATATATTCCTAATGATAAAAAACATTATTTGGATATAAATGTTAAATTTGTCTTTTAATATTATGATTTCCAATAATTTGGTTTTTTGATTTCAATCTGGGATGGGAATATTTAAAAAAATCTTGGTTTTTTTGGACCGATTTAGTTTTATCATTGGGTATTACTATTGAATTTTGGTGATTACTGTTGTGTTTCTTTACGTGATTGATTATTAATGTTTCAAATTATCTTATATTGTTATAAACCATTTGGTTTTTCTTATTGTCTAATGAAATAAAGAATATATTTTTATCCATTTATAGATTTAGTAGTCTGTTAGAAGATAATTTTAGTGATTCAATGAAAAAATTCATTTTCAACACTCATTATTTGGATAAAAAGATGACATTATGGAGAAACAATTAAATGCTTGAAATTTTACTTGCAATGTATGTATATATCATTATGTTATTATTCTATATGGAAAAATATTTCCTCAACTTAAAGTATATGATCCAGATGAAATAATATTTTTTTTAATTTTTTATAACAAAAAATAAATAATCTTTTAATCCAATATAGATTTATGTTTTTCTGGTTAACATTATCATGACCATGTTTTCTATAACTCTCTATTAATTCTTCAATGTAAAATTTTAACTTTCATGTCCATAACATCACTACTTACTAATGATTCTCTATTAGGAAGCCTAATATGTATTTTTCTAGATGAAATTCATACTTCCCTTTCTGACTATTTAATTTTATAATTTGTTAATACTTTTTTTGATATTTGAATCATATAAATGAATTTTTAAATGGGAAACCTTTGATTACTAAGAACATGTTCAAATTTTGACGATAGAATTTATTAATTAGGGATGATGCGTTTTCCATTGATTTTAGATGAAAATTTATGGTCAATAAAATATAATCTATTTATTATATATATATAATCATCTTACTCAAAATAATTTTTTTTTAATTATTAATAAATCATTACTTAAATTTTATAAAATATATTTTATTCATAAAAAATAATGTTTATTGAATACTGATTTTAATTTCTTTTTCTGATTTAATATTTTTAATATATTTTGGAAAAATTATAAAATTTATTTTATAAAAGGTATATCGTTGTAGTGATAATCATGTAAAAATTATCTTAGGGTTTAAATGTTGAGAATTTTCTTAAACGCTTAATTTTTTAGTGAATAGTGAAAAATATTAATTTTCAAAGAAAACATTATTTTATTTTAAATTATTTATGATGTAACAATATACTTTGAACATATTTAAAATTATTAATAGTTTCTTTTTATTTAAAGTAATTTAATTATTTTTTTAATTTACTTTATACTTGAATTGATATAAAAACATTTCATACATAAATAATAATTTTTCCTAGAAATATATTTATAATCGGGTTTGGCTAATTTAAATTTAAATTAAATTATTTCGCATATTTGTTTTTAATGATTATAAATAGAACCATTAATTAGAATTATTGCGTATAATTTTTTTGAATATGTACCTTTTATATTTAGTTTACATGAATAATAAACTTATTAATTTGTTTATCATAATAAATAGTAAATCAGGAAATTAAAGCTACAAATAAAATGAGGAGGAATTTAAAATGACCCCAAAATTTTGAGAAATTTTATTTTATGACTATTTTATCAATAATCATTAAATGTTTTGTTATACGACATTTTTATTCATTTTTATGTGATTACAACAATAATAATAATTTTACAGATAAAAGTAAAAAATACCACACCTAATTTAATAACTGTAACATTTCTAACATTGAAATAAATTTATTCCATGTCAGATTATTAATATTCATTCAAAAGGTAATATAGTTATTATCATCATGTAATCTTATTTTTTAATTTTTAAATGATTAATATTTATCTCAAATTCATACATATTGCTTACGAGTAGATCTTCAAATAAAAATTAAATAAAATAAATGATACTTAAGACACTAAAATGAGTTTTATTAACTAATTAATTTTACGAATGAGTTTTATATATAAACATATCATGATAGGGATTTATAAATTTTTTTTTCAAAAAAAATTGTATTGAGTTTATAAAATTAAATGTAATTGAATAGATATCAAATTTTCGTTATTAATAGTTATTTTGGAAATAATATATTATCAATTTATATGAAATTAATAAATTCTTATATTTGGAAAATATTTTTGGATATTATTGATAATATAAACCATTTTCCTTTTATGGGCCTTTTTATGTTCATATTTACTTTCACAACCCTCAAATTGTAAAAAACATTGCCATCGTAGTTAGTGTGGAAATGGTTAAAGAGGGTTTAAAACTATTTATAAGAATATAAATGTGATCTAAAAGTATCCAAAATATATTATATGATATTATTTAGACTCATACTAATCATATATTTTAATATTCATGTTTTCCCATTTTGAAAACACAATTAATTAATAAAAATTAATCATTTTAAGAAAATACAGAAGTTCCCCTCCCCTTTCTTATATAAGGGTACCAATTCTTATTAGTTCGTATCATTTAAAAAAATATTTTCATCCAATATATAGGAAAATTAATTTTTAATATGAATCCCCATTTTATATAGGAATTATTTTGGTATTAATTTTAATATTACAAAATCTAATGTGTTAATAAAAGAACATTTACAAAACAAGATTGAAAGTTACCAAGCACAAGTTTTTTATTTCATATATCAACTCCTAAAAATATTATCAAACTACAATAAATAATCACAAAAGTATAAATAATATATTGATATTTTAATATTTTAATTTAATAACCTACTTCTACTGCTAACCACCATCAAATTAGAGAGAAATTAATCATTCATGTGTTTTGCAAACTACTGCTCTGTATGTCAATGTAATTTGATTTCTACCACCACATCTCATGACATGTTATAATTATGGAATTATTATTTATGTATGATATTATTGGTATATTTATCATGTTTTATAATATAATATATCATTCACATTATTATAATTCCAGCCACTGAAAAATTATAATGTCTTTTGTGCATACGTGTGGATAACCACCTCTATAAAGAGATATCATACATTTTTCATCACAACATCACATGAATGATATATATAATTATATTTAAACATTTATTAAGGTATATATTATATTATTATAACTACATAATTATATAATAATACATTTATTATACATATAATAGTTGTTGAAAAATGAAAATATTACTCATGCGTACTTATGACCTACCGACACATTGAATTTGATGTTCTTCATCTTACATAATAATAATTAACTATTTGTTTAAATATTATAATTAATGTATGAAAATTATAATTTTAAAATAATTATAATTCTGGAGATGATTAAATAGGGACCTTCAATAACATACTCAACCAACTAAAGTCATTATTACCTTAAAACCCAAATATCATGAAAACATATGACCTGAACTCAACTTAATAAGTTATTATATATAACGCAATAATGAATAAAATAAATTAATTAGAGAAATTAATTTTTTTTCTTCAGAAAATTAATAACTAACATTATTTTATTATTCATGATGATATAGAACACATCTAACTAGTCGAACTCTATGTAAGGGTCGTTCTTTTTTAAATCCTTGTTTCGTGTTTCTCACTAATATCTTTCTTTTATCTCAATATTTTTAAATTTTTTTCTATGTATTATTTTTTTATGGATGTTAAATATTTTGAAATTAATTTTTTGATTAATTTTACTTTTATTCAAAGGATTGAAAAATGAAATTTTTTATGAAATTGTTTTACCTTCCATACAAAATGAAAAAAATAATGTCCTATTTTAGTTTATTTAGAGACACTGACATTCAACACTGTCATAACTATTATTTAAAAAATTGAATAATTTATAAGATACCATGTTTTCTTCAAATAAAAAACTAGTTCCCAATTATAATTAGAGTTTCAGTTTTCAAAATTGGGGTATAATTAAAAAATATATATATGTATCTAAAAATTATTTCTTATAATAGAATAATTTTTTTGATAACGAATGATTATATGTTTGATGATTATATAAATTTTATTATGAGAATTACATTATAATGTGTGGGTTTTTAATAATCCAAGGATTTATTTTATTTTTATTTACAATGCAAGGGTAGTTTCGTGATAAACCATTGTGAGGTAATCCCATTATAGATCTAAAATGCGTTGGGTAAATTAAAGGATTTAATTTATTAATATTCTCCTAAGAGATGTTTCTAATTTATTATAATATTTTTTAAAAGTGGAACCATAATGGTTATTATAAGTGTATTTTTTAGGGTTATTTCATATATAACTCTAATGGATATATGACATGTCAGAGTGATATAAAAATTATTCAATATTATTTACATATGTTATTACTATTCTCAGTGTGGGTTTCATGGATCATGAGAGGTAATTTAAAAAGATATTGATGGAATGTGATTCTAATACTGTTTTACTTACCAGTCTAATAGTTTCGTTGAACCTTTTATGGCATCTCACCAAAAATAGGAGCACATGTTTATACCTTATCATTTTAAATGAAAACATTGTTACTCATGATTATAGAGATCCAAATTCATTGGAATATGGTCTCACTAAAAATGGGGTGAATCTAACTGTTTATCATTGGGATGATTATGTTCTGAGTAATCTACTTATTATTCATAGGAGGGATCAATGTAAATTCCCTACCTCTAGAATTGTTTAAGTTTTCATATCAATAAAGAGGTCTTTATTTCCTAGGGAATATCATATAATACCATAAAACATTATCGTTTTCAAGGATGTATTATTATTAGAAAAATAAAATGAATTAGTTGGTTTCAGAGAAAAATATATTCAACATCATAAGGATAAAAAGTATTTATTTTTTAAATGTTTTAATATGATTATTATGATTAGAAATAAACTTGTATAATATTTATTTTTTCCCCATATCATTTATTTTTATATTAAATATTAAATTATTTGTGGAGAGAAATTTAATTATTGTGTAACAAATTTATTTTTTTGACCCTAATGTTTCTTGTGAGTAAGGAAAATTTTATATGTATTGTTTTACTAATGGTATCATTTACTAAGATTTTAATTGTAATCTTAGGTTTTAATTTTTTATTAATTTGTTGTATTGGGAAAATGATGTGGCCAAGAATAAAATGGAGAAGATTTTTGATAAAAATAAAAACATTTAATTTTTGATATATTTTTATGTGAAAAAGGGATTCTAAATAAAACTATCTATGATGTAATTATGGTGTTTTTATGTATGAGAAATAACCATACCCTCTAAATCTATAAACAAAATGAAACCTAGTATACACAAGCATCCAAATACATGAATTTAATAGAGATCAATCCATATCCCTATATATCATGAGTATCATTGATACATTTATAGATTACACTATTTATTTCATTTATAAATTTTTGAATTCATAGTTTTTATCAATGGTTCTATTGGTGATTTTTGATGTGAGTCATGATTGTTTTGAGTCTTCATATACCATATATCCAAATGATGTTGATCACTAGTGCTTTTTTAAATAATCATCATTCATGGATTAATTGATTGGATGTGAGGACGGTATCATAAACACCATTTTATTTGAAATTTATTCTCAATTATAGACATTATTAAATGACTAACATAGTTAAATAAATAAATATGATATTATAGTGAGATATTGGTACCTCCAATATAGTTATTTCATAAAAACCATTCATTTTTGTGAACACACACACATATATAATTGGGTATTTACTGATCATAGCTTTGCTAAAATTTAGTGCTTCTCCATTTATCATACCATATATATATATGAGGTTCTTTATATTTTATTTATTTATTGATGATGTAATAGTTTAAAGCCTTATGGTTTTAATATCTAATTATTACCTATATCAAAGGATATAATATTTGTTATGAAGATGCGATAATGAATTTTGTAGTATATTTCCACATAACTAATTAAAGGTAATAAAATTCTATTTATTTTTATTTCACTTAACAGGACACATTTTACGACACCTTAGGATTCTATGAATAATATTCTATTTACAATTAATAACTTTATAATTCTAGACATTATTTTCTCTATTTTTTTATGAAATTGATATTTTTTAGGAAATAATTCATATTCGATATGAATTTTATTTAAAAAAAATATTCATTCATATGTTGGAAATTTCATGAATATAAAATAAAACTAAAAATTCAACACCAAGGATTATTTCTCACCATTGGTAAAAGAAGTACATTAAAATTATATAAATTAATATGTGAGAATTGATATAAAATAATAAAATATTCATGAATATGAAAACCCGTATTTCATATTTAACAAAGAAGATAAAAAATATCAATCATATATATAATGTAAGAAGATCTCCATGAATGGATAAATAATTATGAAAATTTTATTAAATGAACTGTGAACTATAACTTATGAAGTGAGAGTTGAATGAATGAAAGATTTAGTAATAATATATGTAATGGAGAGAAATAAAGAGAATATATATATATGGTCATTCTAAATATGGTAATTGTTAATATAGCGTTTTCTCATATATTCTATAGCTATAATAAATTTTCATATTGTTATGTATTAAATTTAATGTAAAACAACTCAAAATGAAAAAAATGATGCTTGAAAATTATATATATATCGACTTGTTATATATAAACAGTAATTTCATAATTATTAACATAGAATATATCATATTTAAAACTCAAATGATGACATCAATATCAACAGAGTGGTAAAACCAAATTTTATAATAAAAAACTAAACTTAATTATAATTGTTAAATAAGATTTAATATAAAAGTGCTGTTTATTTTCAATAAATTTTTCTCTTAATTATTTAATATTTTACAATAATATAATATATTGAAATATTTTGTAATATAATTTTATTTTAAATAATATATTAACATAACACGAGGTATTGATTTTTTTGAAATAATTTTAAGAATACATATTGTTAAAAAATGTAATTTTTCAAAAAAATTATGATATCCTTTTTTATATTCAAATAAAAACTATATTTTTATTTTTTATAGTCTTAAAGAGATAAAAACTAATTTAATTTTTCTATTGGTGATGTCAAAATTCTATCATTGTGAATTTTTTAGTTTCTTCTAAAAAGGTTGTTTTTATTCTAGAAAATTGGGATTAAAAAAATATATATAATTTTATCTTTATTTATGAATATTCTATTTTATAAAAACAATTTTATATAATAAATAATTTTTTAAAATAAATATATGAATATTTAAATATTCTATTATATTTTGAAATCCAATGTCTATCATTTTTAAAAATATATTATAATATTAATTTAAAAAAAAAATTTAAGTCATTTTATCTAACTAATTGTATTGATCATGAAATTATGTTAATTATTTATTTGAAATCATCCTAATTTTTTAAATATTATTTTTTACAAAATTATTTTAGAAACATTTTTAATAATAATAATATTATATTTTAGATAAATTTTTGAACTTAATAAGACACTTTTCATAATAAACTTGTTTTATACAGTATGTATAATTCTTTGTAAATTTACATTTTTAACGCATAAAAATATTATTGGGTAAAATAATTTAAACATATTAAATAATAAGTGTAAAATTAGTTCATTGTACCAATCATAAATGTTTCATTAATATTAATTACAGAGGAAGAAAATTATTTTCTAAGGTAAAAGTGAATTAGGTTAAAAAAATTATAAAATAAATGGCCTAATAAATCAATTTTCTATAAAATTCAATTAATAAGTGATTAAAGAAAAAAGCCCAATCCATCTTTTTTTTCCATTTTGGGGGAAATTAGCATTTGAATAGTAACATTTCCATAATAAAAATGTACTGGTTTTGTCCAAAACCAAACTCCCCTTAATTTTTAAAAGGATTTATTATTCACACGTCATGCCTCATCGATTCTTATTAATTTATATTTAAACTCATTAAATATAATACTATTAAATCCATCTAAAAATTTAAAATTATTTTTTTAGCATTAGTTGGTAAGAGGCCTTCATTTCCAAGGATAATTCCCTAGAAAATTTGAGTCCCCAACATGAGTATTATCTACTAATTAGTTTTCATTATCAATTATCTACAATATTATAAATCATATATATAATAATATATCTTATTAGTATCATTTTTATATTTAATTTTATTATATTATTTTTATTATCCATATATATTCATCCAAATGATTATAAAAAATGAAATTCTTGTTCGTGAATACATATAGACTACTGCCTCCAAGAGCAATGAAATTATGTTTCCATCACCACCCATTTTTATTGTTTGATATATTTTAGTTATTGAAGAAATATTATATATATTCTATAATTATGTTTTTATGAAAAATTATAAAACCAATTAATTAAATGATCTACAATTTTTTTTCATTAATTCAATGATATAAAACAAGAGTTATAAGAGAAAATAATTTAAATAAAATTATTTATAATATTCATATAATGTAAATATTATTATATATTCTCTATAATTTAGATATACCACACTAATAAATAGTAAAAAAGACCATTTTTGTGCTAGGGTAATGATATTACAACAAAATCTCTTCGTAATCATTAGTAATCATGTTCTGTTCTGGTTTTGGTCAGTATGACTCCAAACATTGAAAATGATATAACATTATATATAAGATAATTATGAAAATATAATTACTAGTATAATAATATATAAATATTTAAATAATGGATGTTTTTCATGAAAATATACCTCAATATGTATATCATTAATTAATAAAAAATCCCTTGTTAATAAAAAATCTCCAAAAAACTATTCTTTATTGATTTTAATATTATAAGAAAACAAAAAAATTAACCATGAAAGGAAATTTAAACTCTATAATTCATCAATTATAAAACATTTTATGATCTTTTAATGATGAAATTTGATATTGGGATATATAATAACTCTAATCCTATAAAACTAGTATAAATAATTAAAGTTATAAACTCATAATGTTGAAAAATAAGAAAACACAAAATAATATATATATATATATGGGTTTATAATAAATAATTGGTATAAATAGTTATATTCATAAATAATTATAATGATTTTGTAAATAATAATTTGATTTTAACTACTCAGGAAGTTTGTTCCACGTTTAGAAAGAATCAGTTTTATGGTAAGTGTTTTCATCTAAATATTAAATTATTTTAGACTAGTTTATGTATTATTAAAATAAAATCATTTTTGTGGTATATGTGATTCATATTTGATATATAATATAATTAAATAAATTTATATCATGGTAATATAATTCAATTTTAAATATTTCTCTTTTAATATTTTTTATCTAAATTCTTTTAAAGTTGTAAGGTGTTTTCTTTACTAAATATTTTCCTTTAATAATAATTCATCAAATTTGTTTATAGTACTTAATGATTTATTTATCCTAATATATAATTATGATATGTTAAATATATATATTACCAGGAAACTATGAATCAAATTGATGTATTCATAGTTAGTGTATCTATTGTTTTGTTAAGAATATTTCTTGTCTTCTTTAATAAAGGTTTTCTCTACTTTCATGTTTTTAATTCATGGAAATATTCATCATTACCTACTATAAAAATAAATTTTATTTTCTAAAATTATTCGTTAATCCACTTTATAAATTTTTAATCAAATTATAGTTTTTTTTCCTCTTTCATATGTGGTTTTTTTATAAATATAATTTAAAATAATTAAAAGGTTTCAAATAATTTAAAAATAAAATGTTTTATCATAATATCAATATTACATGTTTATAACATTTATGTATTCTAAAAGATCTATTATTTAAGTTAATATATTAAATTAAATGTTTTAAAAAAATCTAATTCACATTTTAAAAAATTACTTTTCATGGTCATTGTAACTTATTATATTTTTTCAATAATAAAAGAGCATTCTAAAAACCCTATTATTATTTCACTACTATTTTACTATTTAGGATTAAAATCTAATGAAAGTATTTTAAATAAATGATCCTCTAATGTATCTTATGATATAATTTATTTGATGTGATTTTGTTTTTACTATCTACCATTTAAATTCTTGAGGTACGTTTTAGTTATAACATCTTGATGTAATGAAATACTAGTTTTTATTTCCTTGTGTTTATAATGATATGAGGAATTAAACCCATTTTATTTTCCATGTATTTTATTATATTTTTAATTATTCATGTCATATGGAAGTCATATATATTGTTGTTTTTTTCCTATATCAACCCCCAATATATTTTTTTATGGCTTTAAATATCACTAAATAAGGATATTAAGGGTGGAATTGTTTTATTCAGAACATGAAGAAAGTGTTTTTTTCACAATTAAATGTGTCTACATTATCATTATTTCCAACCTATTTTTTGGGAATTTATTTGTTCACAATATTAATCGTGGTAATGTTTTATTAATAACCCAAAGAGTGGGTACTTTGTTTAACCACACCATCAATCATCGATATTTTCTTCTCACAATGACATAATTTACATATTTTTTTCTTTATCCCAAAGTTAATTTTTAATATATATTTCAAGGAAAAGTTATATATTAGTTTTTATATAACAATGGTTATTTTCTATGGGTCATGATTATTATGTTGTTAATAAACACTATTATACAAGGATAAATGTTTCCTCTTTTTATATAACATTTTTATCATGTTTTATTGAAAACTATTATTTTTTAGCACTCTTATAATAATATATTTATCTATTAGTATTTTCTTCAAATATAATTGTGATTTTTCTCTATATAACGTATTGATTAGTATACCCTTTATATGATTTTTATTTTACCCATTTTTTCATTACCTAGTTTATAAAGATTATAATAACCAATGAGATGTAATAAAGTGGGTATTGTGAGGTATAAAGTTTGGAAAATGCTCATTAGTTACATAAAATATGTTTTTTATGTAGGATATTGTCAAATACCCTAGACCTTTCATTCATCAAGTTATGTTAATTTTTGCGAGATGTATTATCTGTGACATATAATCAAGGAATTATTTTTGTTTTTGTTACATCTATCACAATAGAAATAATCGTAGGAGGTTTAGTTCTTTTTGAGGATTAGTTAATTTATTTGGGGAAGATGTTAATATAAATTCAGTGAAAGCCTTGGAATATGACTAATGGAAATGTATATATTGAATATATCATCATAATGTTTTGGTAAAGTATTTATTATATGATTATCTTAATAATTTCTTCCCAAACTGGATAAAGGAGAACCGATGGGGTTCTTTATAGAGGTATATATGAAAAATTACACTAAAAATACAGATTATGAATTGACTCAACTATCATGTCTGATTGATGAGGGGGATTAAGACTACACAACTAGAGATATAGTCTTAGATTGTAATCATTTTTTTATCATATTCTCATTATTAATATATATAAATGATTTATTTATCATTTTTGTTAAGTTATTTTATTGAAAATTCTAAGATATCCCAACCTAATGAAACCTTAGTTAATATAATATTGATATAGCATTAGGTAAAGGAATTATAGGCCAATGTGATAATTTAAAAGATCAAGATGTTTTAATGTTGACATCATTTTTTTGATATGACAATTACCATATACTGTTTACGCATCGTCAATCATATAAAATATATTGGATTTTTAAATGTATTAAACTAGATGAGACATCAGAGAAAGGGATAATGATGAGGTTTATTCAATGGAAAACACAACTGAAAGGTAGGTAGAGTGAGAAACGTTTTTATTATTCATAACAAACTATTATGAAATATAATTAACAACATGAATATAGTTTAAGCCTCATACACACCATTGTATTGAAGGAGTGATTATTATGAATGATTATGTTATAAATTAATTTAAGGAAAAACTTTAAAATTTCATATATGTCAATATATGAAATCAACAAACATGAGAACCATTGCAGATGGATAGAAATAATTTATACTTTCTGATAAAGGGGTTAATGATCATTAAAATGTCCTGGAAAAATAAAAATTTTGTTAACAAGATTTAATGAAATAGATTCCATCCAACATTAGAATTAATAATTAGATTTCATATTTGTAGGGAACTTAGGAATTATCTATGTAAATACTATAATGAAATTAATAAACAAGAGGATGATAATCGATAACCTCCATGTAGAGAATGAAAATTATATCCCTATGCAAGCACTACAACTGATGTGGATCCTGATATTTGAGGTATATGTACTCACCAAACTAGATTTGTAGAAATGTTATTGGAAATTGATTTTGATAATTGTTTTATATAAATTTCTTTCTATGACCAATAAATAACCACCTTAATGATTTAATTTTTGAATAAATATTCAATAATTATGATTGTTTTAGTCCAATTTGGGTTCTATGGTATTCTTTTTTAAGGAAATATTATTATCCTTCATTTATATATACTCAATGCAATATCAGTGTAGAAATGGTTATATAAAATTAGAGAAAATATTTTCTATAGTATGTAGACCAAATTTTTTATAGAAAAATGATAATATAACAATTAATGGATGATAATAAATACCCTCTCTCAACAAATTATATTTTTTTGATCTTCAAACTCAATAATGGAAGAATATTAGATCAAATAGTTTGAGAAAATATCAATATTAGATATAATAATATTCTGATTAGTGATATATGTTACCAAGGTTTATATGGTATATATCTCTCCAAAAATTATATTCTACTTAAAATATATAATTTATATTCCATTATATATATATCCAGTTTTATGCAATATTGAATCATGTGAGGAAATAAATTACTTAGGGTTGGGGGATAGAATGTAACAATCCATGTTTTCTAGAAGAATATTTTTTTAGAAATGATATTTTATTTATTTCAAAATATAACCTTTTTAAATGAATTGAAATTTATATAGAGATAATTCATACAAGGTACAACTGAAAACTAACAAATCCTTATCCATTCATAACTGTATCATTCAAAAAAAGAACATAAAACTAGTTATTTCCCATATGGGATCATTACTCACTCTATGAAGAATACATCTTTTAGATGTTCTTAAATAAATGTGGGAAATATATAGAAATGAAGTAAATGTTCATCAATTGAAAATTGCATGTATCATATTTAATTTGGAGGATCACCAAAATAGATGAAAAAAATATAACAAGGAAGAGCACCATGAAATAAACACATTGTTATGAGAGTTATATAATATTAAATAAGAACCATGCCTTGTGATGTGATATTGGAATTAACAAATGATGTAGTAAGTATATATATATTTTTATGTAATATGGTCATAAAAATATTATCATTTAAAATAAAGACATTATAATATCGTGATTTTTCACTCTGGTATGAATCTGTTAAATTTCGGTCTAATTCATAAATTTGGACCTAATATGGATGTAGTTTGAGTTAGAGAAGTTCTAAAGGGTGTCTGGGGCTCTTTTAGAGCCTAAAACCCATATTTTTATGAAATAATGGCTATATCACATAGTTAGAAAAAACCATACGGAGTTGGAGGTTAGATAGATCTAACATTTTCGATTGTCTGCATTTTTTTATTAGAGCCATCTAGCATGGTTGGTTCATGGTTTCCATAACCATGTGGCCTAATCAGGTTACATCAACTATTTTCAAAGTGAACGTGTTAAATTTTCGAGAGATTTTACATTTTCCCTTAATGGTCTAATTAAACCATTCTTGTAACACCCCGAGATTTTATGAGATATATTATTTTTAATTTCTTTGATGTCTTCTATTATACACTACACCAAGATTATCTTGTACTATATGCAACACCGTATTAGCTTGTAGTATATGCAACACTATTCTTGGCTCGTGTTACACACAATTTCAAGTTCATTTTTTGGAAATTATTCTACGCAACATTAAGAATAGATTTTGTTTAATGTATAAATGAAATAAGTTTTTATTATGTTATATGCAATAAAAAATAGTGCTTTCACTACACGCAGCCCAGGCTTGGCTTTCAATACATGAAATCAAGACCTTCCTCGATAGCGTGTGTCATACACAATACCAAGTTTCACTAAATGAGATATTATTATAATATTCTTATGAACTAGCTGTTATGAATAGTAATACCCACTTCTTGAAATTTTATAAATTTTATCATTCAAAATGGACTTCAATTTTGGATTCGGAATATTGAAATTACCATAGGGTGAATTTTTGGTATTTTTCTGAAAACATTAAATTTTTGATGAATAGTGAAAACACTAGGAAACTATTTAATAAAAAACTTTTCATTTAAATAATTATTTATTTTATTTATATTTATTTTAGGTCAAAATAGATACATAATACCTATATAAGTTCAATGTAATTAATTAGAGTCATTTTATAATAATTTTAGATATATAAAAATTTTACTGAACTTTTCGTCGTATTTTACCCACCTCCTAGGAGAATTTACAAATTTATATAAAAAGTAATTTTACGGCTTCTGTGAGTTTATATTCAAAAATCCGAGAGACACAGATGATATCATTAAGTAAAATGTGGTTCAATGAGATGAAAATAATTTTTTGTGAATAGTAACTTTTTACTTTTATTTACCACGGTTAAAAGTAAATAGGGTAATTAATGGTAAAAATGATATTATTATTACCCTAACACATGTTCTAATTCTGTTGGATAAGTATAATTCGACCATAACCAACCTTTGGAATATTATATTATCATTTAGGTGCACTTGTATTATATTAGGACATTTATTATTATTTAATTCAAAGAAGAGATAAAAGAGTTAAAGTCAATGTTTAATAAATAAAACATTTTTACAATTTGGTTATACATAAGATAAATTATACTATAAATATTAATTAGAATGTTAAAATGATTTCCTACATAATGGTTTTTTATTTATAATTTTTAAACATTAAATAGATTAATTTATTTATGACACAATGATGATGTAGTAATTACTTTATTAATGAAAAATTAACATAACTGATGTTATAAATAAGCAAATAAATATAATTTGAGACTTTTTATGAATTAAAATAATTTTATCGGTTAATATGACATATTAGTATTGATTTAATTTACTTTTTTTATCTAACCATGCTGTTATGATTTTCACAAAAATCAATTACCATATAGTGTCAAAATTGACAAAAAATAGTTTTTAAGACAAATATTAAATTATTAATCTATATTATATTCCTAAAAATATAAATATCGGCCAAATTACATAGATAAGGTTATATATATTAATAATGAACCACATAGGGTTCATTTGGATAATATAGTAATTTTATTAACTATATAGTGTATGAAAACAAGAAGACACGGTAAAAGTTAAATTATTTAACTTAGAGTTAATTCTAAATGATAACGTTATAATAGAGACATAAACTTGTATAAAACCTATTTATTGAATGTATTTAGACCCATCCCAACAATATATTTGAAATAAATCAATTTGGAGCTATTATAAACTGAATTGACTTTATTATAAAATAATATTTTATGTTTTTCCAAATGTGTCCATCTCCTCCCTTATAAAAAATGCACCACTTCACTCTTCTATTCACACCCTTTTGAGCCTTGATGCTCGGCCAACACCTGAAAATTTATCTTCTCAACCTCTCTAGTTATATCATAGAGGTTTTGGTCTTCTCAAAATACCCACTCTAGTGCCCTAAGATTAATTTTAAAGGAGGTGCGTCGAGGAAGAGATGATCTCTTCTACTGACTCTTTTCAGTTTCTTTCTTCTTCTACTTCCTCTTATTTAGTTGTTTCATTATAAAGTAATAACATAAGTATTAATTATATAATGATATGTAATTATAAATATGAAACAAACCTATTTAACCTTTTATCCATCCTATGGAAAACGATATCACGGCGCATGTGTACGTATAGAATACCGTCTCCACGTTGTGGTGTAATCATTTTTTCGACCACCACCCTACATGGATGGGTATAAGGGTGTAAATAATAACTATATATGATTATTATAACATCATAATTATCCTACGATATTATTTCATCCACTAAAATTCCATTCAATAAATATGGGAACAATATCTTCGCTGGTGCGTACGTACGGATTACCATCTTTACGACGTGATGAGATTCACTTTCCATGATAACAATTCAAGAATGATTATAATGTATATATAATAAGTAATCATGAAATATATGAAATAATAAATATACTAGATATATATATATATATATATATATATATATTTCATCTACTAAATTCCATTCAATTCGTTAAGGAAATGAAAAACGTCGTTCATGCGTACATACGACCTACTGTCTCCATGAACAGTGAATTTATTTCCATTTATCGGTCTATTATATATATGTATATTATGAATATATATTATATATAAATAATTTTTTATATTTTGGAATTAAGTAATCATGATCTCAGTAATCATATTAATAATTACAGGTCAAAACACGGACGATAAACGAAACAATTTTACCCAAAACACTACTTTAACATGGATTTGACAAATGAACGGATAATATAAATTAATAAGTGAATCATATATGATATCATTAATATTATTATGGTTCTGTTACAAGTTAATAATATGTTTAATCCCACTATATAATATTCTCAGACACATATGGAAAAAATTGGACATAAGGTAATGGATAACTTTTACAATCTCATTTTTTTCCGAGATTGTTTATTCGTAAGTATTTAATAGGGTTATATTTATCTTCCATGTCCATGATTTATAAAAATGGTATCATGTATTTTTAAAGTCCTTTTTACCAATTTTTAAATTTTACTACATGGTATGTAAGGAATCATTCTTTTATGAGGGACTTTTTGACTTTTCTGGTAAAAGTACGAGAAGAATGTTTTTTTAACTTATAAGGAATGAATGAATATTTACGGATTCATAACACTTTTTCATCATTAAGATTACTCTACAATATTTCATGATTATTTTCATAAAAATCATTTTTTCTTAAAATTTAATGGAATTTTGTGAAAAGAAAATTATTTTTATGATGAAAGAATATTTTCGTCAAGAATTCATTTCAATTGATTTATCAAAAACATTTTCTATATATGATGACAATATTTCATATGTGTATGTTTCATGTATAATAATTCTATGATTTACATGGTTTAACTTTTCTTATGATGAAATGATATCGATTTTTTTATATGGTTTATGTTATGGTGGGATGATATTTATGATACCCATTTTTTTCTTTGGGTTATGGTGAATGATTTATGTTTATGTTGTGGCACAAGTAAGAATTATTTCATTATTATATGGGTGGGACCTATATCTCCCTCCAATGAATTGGGTAATGATTGATATCTCATGAGATATACATGGCTAGAATGACAAGTTTATCTGGTTTAGTGATACAGGACTGGAACGAGGAGTGAACTTGGTTCAGTAAGGTAATTTGTCCACTAAGATGGTCTTGGCATCACTTCCTTGGCTACTATGGAAATCATATCAGGTGCTTAATGTTTTTCCACAATTAAAAGTTTTATTTCCAAGCTATTTTGTCATTATTGATGTTTAATTATGATCTATGTCTTACGTACTTCCATGTTTTATGTCATTGCTCAAGATTTTGATGTTTATACATAATGTTTATGTTTTTATGTTCAAATGTATATGGTTTGTTTTATTTTCTCCATGCTTACCCATAATGTGCATTTGAGCTCAACCTTTATATTTTTTCTTTTCCCCAGGATATAAATAAATTTTTTAGGTAAGAAAAAAAAGGGAAGATCATTATGGGAGATGTTGAAGATTTTTCACCATGATTAGAAGATTATGTTCTGAGTATCCAAAAACACTAAAAGTATTATGATCCTTTGGTTTCTGTTTTTGTTATGTATTAATTATTCTACAAAATTAATGTAATTTCCCATGTACTTCATGTTTTGGGTCTCCATAGTTTGTATCAGAGGAAAGGTTTAGTTAACCTTTGGAATCTAGAATGCGAAAACTATAGTGAGATCCCTAGGGATATTTCTAAGGTATGCCTAGGGATGTCCCTAATGTTAAGTATAACTATAGGTTATAGTCCTAAAATTATAGTAACAATCATTTAATTGACCCTAAGATGTTATATATTGAAGGTACTCCCCCTTTATTTTGTTTTTTTTCTAGCATGAATTTTTCCTCTCATGCTATTCTTTTTGGGTTTTAGACGATGGCTGGAACCTAGGGGAATCGTGATGATCAATGTAATGTACAATGCAATGATTATCCTTCTGAAAAAACCAATTTTATTGGAGATGGAGTGTAGAATATTATTGCTATACTTACACAAGCTCTGAATCATTCTGGACTTTCGAATGAGCATAGAAGGGAACAATATTCTATTGAGTACTTTATGAGGCAATGTACACCTTCTTTTAGTGGGTCTTCTCATCCACTTGTTGCTAAACAATGGATTAGTATCATTGAAAATATATTTTCTGTACTTCGTTGTTCAGAACATGAAAAATTCATTTTAGTTGTTTACCGTTTAGAAGGTTAAACAGACCAATGGTTGACTCTAATTAAGAATACAAGCCCCAAAATGAAATTGAATCCATGGAATAGAACGAGTTCAAGAACTTGTTTTTTCAATAAGTACATCCGATGTATTCTTTTAAAAAATATGGAAAGGGATTTTCTTGAGCTTAGGAAAAAGGATGATGAATCTGTTGGTATTTAAGAAGCGAAATTTACAAGGCTTTCAAGTTATGCATCTAGCTTTATCGTCCAACCTGAAAGTAATGTTGATCGATTCTTCAGTGGTTTCAAACCAAGTCATCGAAGGGCATCACCTATAAGAGAATTCATTATCTATGATGAAATTGTGTGTTGTGCTATCAAGGTAGAAATAGAAGTTGGTGTTACATATCCATCTCATGGTTTTGAAAATAAATGAAAGATTGAGTTCAAGGAGAAATCTCATAATAATGGTGAAAAGATGATGAATGTTTATTTATGTTCAAAGTGTGGAAAGAAGCATGGTTGAGATCGTCTTAAAGGGACTAGAAAATGTTTTAAGTGTGGAAAGGAAGTTCATCGATCAGTTTAGTGTCGAAGTAATGGAAAAAGGGTTAATAATGTTGTGAATAACGAAAATACTGTAGAGAACGCACCACCAACACATAAATGATTCAAGTGTAAGGAAATGGGGCATTATGATAATCAATCCCCTAATCCAAGGGTTAATGATGATCAACCTGAGAAAAAACTTAAGGTAAAGGATAAAGCAAATTCACATGCGATCATTATTTGTGATGTTTAGTATGAAAATGATGTTGTGTAATGATTAAGTGTTTATGCAATGGGATTTAAAAATAGTATCTTGGAATCTCATTTATGGTATCGTGGAATTTTTGAATATCTATGTATTGGTTTTCAATAAGTATATTATACCGGTAACCATGAAAAGTGATTGAAATATTTTTGGAAAGAAGATAATATGCACACAATGAAGGGAAAAATAAAAAATTAAATGATCTCATGACTGATATATGGATAAATTTATATCATAGTTTGAGTATATAGAAATTTTTGGATTTTGGTATTTGGAAAGTGTTAAATTTTGACAGAATTCATGTTTTCACTAAGGTTCAGTGGGTATTTATTTTTCAGGATAATGCATGATTAAGGTATTCACATGTTTGTAATTTGACCAACAAGATATATCGTATGGTATATGGGGAATAAATGATGGTATTCACATGCTCGACAGATGACATTTCTAGTAATTTTTTTCATTATACTATGAGCTTGGACAGAAGTATTTTGGATAAACCTAAATAATGGAATGGATTATGTTGGACATAAGTTAGTATTTTTTAAGGCTAGAACTTTTTAGATATTATTAATGGAATGTTATAATTATGTAGTTTTAGAAAAAGGACAACCTGTAGGACGAGAAACATCCCGTCACGTCGGACAAGGCTGTGGGAATTGAACCCACAACCGAAGTGTGACAGGCCTTTATCGCCTACCACTGGCCTACAGGAATCCCTAGTTAGTAGAAACTAGTTTTATTATATTAATTTGTATGATATATGAAGTAAATGTCCATTTTAAGAACCATATATGATTAATCTCTCTATATATGGACTTATGTATATTTAATATCTTTTGATATCCTTTTGTTTGAGACGGATGGAATGACCTATCATTATATTGCATGATCTACTAACACCTCACAGAAGAAAAATTAAACTTCATTTCTTTAAGAGATAGAGTGGAAATTGTTCAAGGCACAAACTACAGTAATATTGTACCAAAATCAATTATGTATTTCATTTAATTCAACAATTCTTAAAATTTAGGGAAATGATCTTGAAAACAAAAAAATGTTATCCTAGTGTCCTTATATCCGATGACTCAGATGGTACCTTAAATCATCAAAAATTTATGGCTTTGTGATTATTGGCTTTTTTATATCCATTTCCTCTAGCACTCTCCATCAGAACATGATGTTTAGATTTTTCTTCCATATCCATATTTCCACCTATGTTCTCCATTGTGGAAACCCAGTGATGAGTTAATATGGGTAACCGTTACATTTCTATCATTACTTTTTAAAATTATGTTTTAGTATTCCTTTTACGATGTGGGTCTTTATGAACGAAACATTTATGTAGTAAATGATTTATAACCCTGATGAATTTTGAGGGCAAAATTTATTTTAAGGGGGGAAGAATGTAACACCCTGAGATTTTATGAGATATATTATTTTTAATTTCTTTGATGTCTTCTATTATACAATACACCAAGATTAGATTATACTATATGCAACACTATATTAGCTTACAGTATATGCAACACTATTCTTGGCTCGTGTTACACACAATTTCAACATCATTTTGTGGAAATTATTCTACGCAACATTAAGTATAGATTTTTTTAATGTATAAATGAAATAAGTTTTGATTATGTTATACGAAACAATAAATGGAGCTTTCACTACATGCAGCCTGGACTTGTCTTGTAATACACACAATCAAGACCTTCCTTAGTAGTGTGTGTAGTACGCAATACAGAGTTTCACTAAACGAGATATTATTATAATATTATAATGAACTAGTCGTTATGAATATTAATACCCACATTTTGAAATTTTATAAATTTTATCTTTTAAAATGGACTTCATTTTTGGATTCATAATATCAAAATTATCCTAGAGTGAAATTTTGGTATTTTTCTGAAAACATTCAATTTTGATGAATGGTGAAAACACTGGGTTACTATTTAAAAATCGAATTTTTATTTAAATAATTTTTTTGTTTATTTATATTTATTTTAGGTCAAAATATATAAATAATACCTATATATGTTCAATTATATTAATTGGAGTCGTTTTATAATAATTTTAGATATATATAAATTTTATTGAACTTTTCACGGTCTTTTACCTACATCCTAGGAGAATTTTCTAATTTACATAAAACATAATTTTACCGCTTCTGTGAGTGGAATTTCAAAAATCCAAGAGACACAGTTGATATTAGTAACTTAAATGTGCTTCGATGAGATGAAAATAATATTTGGTGAATAGTAATTTTTTACTTTTATTTACCACTGTTAAAAGTAAATAGGGTATTTAAGGGTAAAAATGATATTATTATTACTCTAACACATGTTATAATTCTATTGGATAAGAATAATTTGACCAAAAATAACCTTAGGAATATAATATTATCATTCAGGTCCACTTCAATTAGATTAAGATAGGTATTATTATTTTATTCAAAGAAGAGTTAAAAGAGTTAAAATCAAATTTTATTAAACAAAACATTTTTAATATACGGATACACATAAGATAAATTCGACTATAAATGTTCATTATAAAGATAAAACTATTTCCGAAATAATGTCTTTTTATTTATAATTTTTATGCATTAAATAATTTAATTTATTTATGACACAATGATGATGCAATAATTATCTTATTAATGAAATATTAACATAATTGATGTATTAAATACCCAAATAAATGTAATTTTAGTATTTTTATGAATTCCACAAATTTTATAGGATAATATGAAATATTATTATTAATTTAATTAACTTATTTTGAACTAATCATGCTGTTATGATTTTCACAGAAATCACTTACTAAATAGTGTCAAAATTGACATAAAATAGATTGTAAGAAAAATATTATATTATTAATGATATTAAATTCCTAAAAATCTATGGTTCATCCAAATGACATAGATAATGTTATATATATTAATAAAGAACCACTGGGTGTTCTTTTGTCTTTTTATAGTATGTTTATTAACCATATAGTGTAAGAAAAGAAGAAGACATGGTAAAAGATAAATTATTTTACATAGAGTTAAATCTAAATGATAAGGTTAAAATAGTAACATAAAATTGTCTAAAAAATATTGGTTGAGATAATTTAGTCCCATACCCACTTTATCTTTGAAATAAATCAATTTGGAGATATTATAAATCGAATATGACTTTATTATAAAATAATATTTTATGTTTTTTCAAAGGTCCCCCTCTCCTCCCTTATAAAAAGGCCACCCCTTTACTCTTCTCTTCACTCCCTTTTGAGCCTATAAGATCGGACAAATTCTAAAAATTCATCTTCTCAACCTCTCTCTTTATATAATAGGGGTTCTGGTCTTCTCGAAAGACTAACTCTCGTGCCCTAAAAAGAACTTTAATGGAGGCACGTCGAGGAAGAAGTAATATCTTCTACCGACTCTTTCAAGTTTCATTCTTCTTATACTTCCTCTTATTTAGTTGTTTCATTATAAAGTAATAACATCAATATTAATTATATACTGATATGTTGTTATAAATACTAAACAACCCTATTTCATATATTATCTATCCTATGGAAAACGAAATCACCACGTGTGCGTACATACGGAATACCGTCTCCACGCCGTGGTGTAATCAGTTTTTCCACCACCACCATACTTGGATGGGTATAATGGTGTAAAGAATAACTATATATGTTTATTATAACATCATAATGATTCTAATATATTATATCATCCACTCCAATTCCATTCAATAAATATGGGAACGATATCATCGCTCGTGTTTATGTACGGATTGCCGTCTCCACGACGCGATGAGATTCAATTTCCATGTTAACAATTAAAGATTGATTATAAAGTATATATAATAAGTAATACTGAAATATATGAAATCATAATTATACTGTATTTATGTATATATATATATGTATGTCATCTAATTAATTCATTCAATTCAATAAAGAAACAAAAAACATCTTTTATGCGTACGTACGACCTACCGTCTCCTTGAACGGTGTATTTCTTTCCAATTATTGATCTATTATAAATTTGTATATTCGGAATATATATTATATATAAATCATGTTTTAAATTCTGTAATTATGTAATCATGATCTAAGTAATCATATTAATAATTACAAGTCAAAACACGGATGATAAATGAAACAATTTTACACAAAACACTGCTTTAACATAGAATTGACAAATGAACGGATAATATAAAGTCATAAGTGAATCATATATGATATCATAAATATTATTATTGTTCTATTACAAGTTAATAATATGTTTAAACCCACTATATATAAGTCTCGGACACATATGGTAGAAATTGGACATAAGGTAAGGGATAACTTTTCCAATCTCGTTTTTTATCCTATATTGTTTATTCATAAGTATTTATTGTGGTTATATTTATCATCCATGTCACTATTTTATAAAAATGGTTTCATGTATGTTTAAATTCATTTATACCCATTTTTTCATTTTACTACATGGTATGTAAGGAATCATTCTTTTACGAGGTACTTTTTGAATTTTCCGGAAAAAGTACGAGAAGAATGTTTTTTTAACATATAAGGCATGAATTAATATTTAATGTTTCATAATGCTTTTTCATCATTAATCATACTCTACATTATTTCATGATTATTTTAAACAAAATCATTTTCTCTTAAAATTGAATGGAATTTTGTGATAATAAAATGATTTTTAAGAGGAAAGGATATTTTCTTCAAGAATTCTTTTCATGTGATTTATCAAAAACATTTTCCATCTAAGATTACATTATATCATATGTGTATTTTTTACATATAATATCTCTATTATTTTTAGGGTTTCAATTTTCTTATGATGAGATGATATCCATTTGTTTTATATGGATTATGTTATGATGGGATGATGTTTATGAAGCCCATTTTTATTCTTTGGGCTATGATGAATGATTTATGTTTATGTTGTGGCACAAGTAAAAATGATTTCATTATAAGATTGGTGGGACCTATATCTCCCACCAAAGAATTGTGTAATGATTTATATGACATGAGATAGACATGGCTGGAACAGAAAGTTAATCTGGTTTAGTGATACATGACTGGAACGAGGAGTGAACTCGGTTCTGTAAGGGACATTTTCCACTAAGATGGTCTTAACAGCAATGGCTTGGCTGCTATGGAAAATATATCATTTTCATATTGCCTTTCCACAATTAAAAATTTTATTTCCAAGAAAGTTTTTACATTATTGATGTTCCATTATGATCTATGCCTTACTTACTTCCATGATTTATGTCATTGCTCAAGATTTTGATGTTTAATCATTATGTTTATGTATTTATGTTCAAATGTATATGGTTTGTTTTATTGTCTCCATACATACCCATACTAAGAATTTGAGCTCACCCTTTCTATGTTTTATTTTCCCCAGGATATAAAAAAGTTTTTAGGTAAGAAAAAAAGGGAATATCTTTTTGGGAGATGATGAAGATCATTCACCATGATTTAAAGATTATGTTTCGAGTTTCTAAAGACACTAAACTGTTACGATCCTTTGGTTTCTGTTTTTGTTATGTATTAAGTATTCCTCAAAAGTAATGTAATGTCCATGTATGTCAAGCTTTGGGTCTATGCAACCCTTATTCCGTATTTTTAATTCCATCGGGATTATCCTCTATTACACTCATTTTGGTGATTTTTTAAGGCCTAATCGTGGGATCAAGAGTTCTTCTTCACCCGAGATCAATTTGAGCTGATTTTCCTCACGTTGGAAGTGAAACTGTAAGTACTCGAGTCTATTTTACCACTTCGTTTTCTCTCTTTATATCAACCTAGTTATCTTGGAATGAGTGTTTTTAATTTTTATAATATATACTCCAATCCATGACAAAAAAATGGCCAATACTGGATGAGGAGGGTCATACAAGCCTTAAGTGGTTGGTCGATACCTCATTTCTCCAATTCGTTGATTTTGGACTTATCCTGCAGGGCCAATCATTTTAATCAGTTTCCTTTTATTGAAATTATATGAGATGCTTATAATCATTAGATCCATATGGTTATAATAATTCCAAATATGTTATTAGTTTTTAGTGGTTACACCCACAAATCTATCCACAATGTAACACCTGAACCCTAGAAGCCCAGATAGTGCATTATTTTAATACATTTCTCTAATAACAACTATACCGTAATGAACCTAGTTACCCATAGTTGGTTTATTATTACATAACTTTGGAATGATCACATGATATAATGTCCAAAAGACCATTCAGTTTAGTAGACATTGAAGTACTAGATTCATACATAAGTTTTACATTACATTATGAAATAAAAAATTGATATTGTGTCTCCATAGAACACAATCATATCCCTTAGCCTATCTCTATTGGTCAGTTATAATATACATCTTTACAACCTGGGAAAAAGAAAACATAAGAAATGGGGGAGCTCATATTCTCTGTAAGGATTAAAATATAGCGGAAAAATTCATAAATAAGCATAACCATTGAAGGAAATGTATAGCCCTAAAACAAGTGCCTTTTAAACATAACGTTCAGAATAATGGGACAAATATAAATCAACTAATTCTGTTTACTTATTCACATTGATATTCTATTTTTCAAATAATAACATGTAACATTAATAAATAATCTCATAATGATAGAATTCATAATTTTAGACGTCTTAACCACAAATCCAAGGCCACGTGTCGAGACCCTAAATATAAATTTTTTCATGTCCTTCTGCTAAGAAACTATTTTGTCTCATGAGATATATTGATGCATCTAGGGGATATAGTGGGCCTCGCACATCACATACTATGTCCAATGCATTCTTTATATGAAAATGTTGAATCATAACATAAACATTAATATAAAAACTAGAATACAAAATGTCAACACATTAACCATAGAACATGAATGGTATAAAAATAACACATCCATAGTCAAACATATCATAACTCATTTAATATAGTATGGAACATTGTATTATAATTAATCAACCCCAATCAATAATAATATCCAATAAAGGATGTTTACATAGTGGAAAATGGTTAGTCAAACTATTTGAGTGAAATATCCCTTTTTGTGAAATCATTTAAAAGGTACACATTTATAAATGATGTCATTTAAAAGAGATTATTGAATCAATGTATCCAATAACACATTGAAACTTTTTAAACGAATTAACATTTTAAAACAATCATGTCCATACAAATAAATCTGTAAAATCATTTTGACAACAAGGTCTTTAATTAATACATTTAAAATGGTGATCCTAGTTATGCGCCTCTACTACAAAACCTTAAAAAATTATTTTTGAAACCATTTTTATGAAACATGGACATGGATGATAAATATGTCTTATTAAATACTAACACATAAACAATCTCGGATAATAATGTGATTGAGAAATTAACCCTTACCTTATACATTACATTAGTTGAAGGCCAATTAAACTATTGTATAATTACGAGTGTATTTTGTTAAATTATACAAGAACCATGTAAATATTTATGATATGATTCATTTATGGCTTTATACTAAAAATTTATTAATAATTATCATATTAATGTAATGTTTTGGGTAGTAATCACGTTCTTTATCGTACGTGTTTTGACTGGTTATTCTTGATCATATAACATAGATCACGATTTATATACTTTCATAATATAAAAATATTATTTATATATTATATATATTCAGAATATAAATATTTATAATAAATAGGTATATGAAATGGAAACACCATTCAGGGAGACAGTTGTCGGTACGTAAGCATTAACGTTGTTTCAATTTTCTTATTGTATAGATTGGAACAATGTAAACAAAAAATATTTATCAACATAAATATATATTATTAGAGAATAAATTTTATTTCATATACCTAATTATTAATCAATATAAATATTTTAATAAAAATTATGGAAGGGTGATCGTTTATGATGTATCTAATCGTGTCGTGGAGATGGTAATCTGTACGTACGCACGAGTGACAACATAATTATATTTATCATGAAACAATGTTAAATTGGATGTTATATAATATATAAATAATAAATACATTGTAATATTCATTATTTAAATTAATTATACTCATTATTATACAAATCTAAACAATGTAGTGATGAATAAAAAACTACACCACGACGTGGAGATGGTAAGCCGTACGCACGCACGCATGGTGACTTTATCATTAATTGGATAGATATAACAATGAGTTTGGATTTACCATATTTATAATCACATCTCATATTGTTTTATTAACTATAGTTATTATTTTAATATGGTAATAATAAATAATGAGTTTGAGGAAGAACAAACGAACTTTGAAGGAGATGATGAAATAATTTACCTCTTCTTCTGGTGCTTCCTTTTGATTGGAACAAAAGGGCTCCCTGAGATGGATTTATGATCACAGTAAGGCCTCTATGTTGAAGTGAGTGTAGTTTTTAGTATATTTCAGTCGGGGTTTTCTTAGAAAAATGGATTTGGTGGTGTGAATTTAACAGAAGGGAAGGTTCCCTTTATTAGGAGAGGTGATGGGGAATTTATGAAATGATTGAAATATTAATTTATTATAAAATAATTTTTTGTTTATAATAACTCTAAATGGTTTTATTTATAGGATAATGTGAGTATGGGTAGAAATACACAAAACAAATATATTTTAGACAAGTCTATGTCACCATATTGACAATATCTATTAGATTTTACTCTTGATTAAATAGTTTATCTCTTACCATGTCTTCTTGTATTCTTACATTATATTGATCATAAACATACTATAAAATTCCTAGAGATATCATGTGGTTCATTAATGACATATATAACATTATATATGTCATTTGGTTAATCCTTATATTTTTAGGACTATTATATTATTTAATAAAATATTATTTGTTTTAAAACCCCATGTGTGATAATTTTGAAACTATTTAGTAATTGATTTTTTAAGTAATAAAAAAATTATTCCATAGATCCAAATGCATTAAATCATACCCGATATTTCATTTTCATCTAGAAAATTAATTTATGGTACTAAAACATTCCAATTATATTTATTTTAATATTTATAATATTATTTGTTTTAATCATTCATTAATAAGGTAATTATTGCATCATCTTTGTGTCATAAATAAATATATTTGTTAAATGTATAAAAATAATAAATAAAATTCCATGATGTAGGAAATATTTTTAGGTTTCTAATTATTATTTATAGAAAAATTTAACTTATGTATAAACCTATATTAAAAATGGATTTGTTATTAATATTTTAATTCATCTATTTTAACTCTTCTTTATATAAAATATAAAAAATGTTTTCATCTAACCTATGTGAATAAAAAAGGACAATATATTTTTTATATATTGTTTATTTTGGTCAAAATAAATAAATATAAAATATTTAATACATTTTTGGGCGTAATTTTATAATAGTAAAATAATATTTTTACATTTAATTACGTTATTTACTTTTAACCTTGTGAAATAAAATTCAAAAGTTACTACTCACCAAAAATTATTTTCATCACATTGAACCAAATACTACATACCAATGACAATTTGTTCAGTTGTTTTTTTGGAATTCAATTCACAGAAGTGTTAAAATTACGTTTTATTCTAATTAAAAAATGTGCATAGAAGGTAGGTAATAGATATTAAGAAGTTCAATAATATTTTATATATCTATTCATATTATAAAATTACTCAAATTGTAATAATATATATTTTATATATCTATTTTTTAAGAAATTTTTTAATTAAAAATGAATATTTAAATGAAAAAGTCATTTTTTATGTATTATGCAGTATTTTTTACTATTCATCAAAAAATGAATGTTTTCAGAAAAATACCAAAAATTATCCCCAAGGAAATTATGATATCCTAAATTAAAAATTTAATTCTATTTTACAAAAATTAAATTTTTAGGAGTGCCTAAAATTAATTTTGTAATTGTTCACAAAAGGACATAATAAGTAGTTCTTTTTAGAAAATAGTTTTTGTAAGTATATTACAATTTTAAAAATTCATATACATTTCATTATAAATATGTTATGTTTATATTAAAACATTATAAATAACATTTAATATTTACTTTTTACAATTAATATTAAAATATTTAACTAATAAATAAATATATTGTTTAAATGAATATAATATTGTTGTGTTGTATCACAGAAACTCAATCTTGTGTATAATGCAATCAGATCAGTGTTGTGTTCAATATAATCCATTAAATAACATTAAAAGAGATAATGTTCTATGAAATTGTAGGGTTCTACATTCACCCATCATTAAATAAAATGATTCCACACAATTTGATATTTTTCTTAAAAATTAAAAGGTTTGAAATAGAAAATACCTTTGTGGAAAACCCACATCAGAAATTGTGTTAAGAAAAATTAGTCTTAATAAGAGGGAAAAGGAAATGAAAAATTCACCACCAAATTATGAATTTGAATAATAGAAAATTGGTGGGAATTAGAGATAAATAATTGGAGAGAAATGTAAATTTTTATAGGGAGTGACTGAGGTCATCAATCACAAATAAGTGAACAATGGATGGAAAATAGAGGGCATCGAAGCCATAAATATAATATGGTTTAAAATATCATTAGTTCATCAAAAAATAGGTATTAGGATAAAACATTTTGGGTTTTAAGATCCTTCCCCTAATGTTTAATAATTAAATTCATCATAGAATAAGAAAAAAAATAATACATGAAAAGTAGAGTTCCATGCTTTAACTTAATTATACCACAAACTCATCATTCACTCCAAAAGATAATAGAAGTCAAAAATATTCTATTTATGTTATTATTATAGGGTTCCAAAAAATTAATTTATAATTCATCTATCATACTATTTAAAAAAACTACATTATTCAAATTAGGACATCACATAGGCCTGTGGTTGGTGATGCACCCTTGTCGCCCTTCGGTTGCGGGTACAAGACTCACGTCCTTACTGGATGTGACAGATTTGTTTCCTGACCTCCAGGTTGTCCTTTTTATAATTATCTGAAAATAATCTTATGAACTTTTTTAACGTTAAATAATAGTATCTTTTGTCCAATATAATTCATTCTATCCATTTGTCTTATCCAAAATACTTTTATCCAAACTCAAAGTCCAAAATTTATAAAGAAGGATACATAACATACATGTGAATACCTTCATCGTGTATGAAATTAAAACAATGTAATAAACTGAATTACCAGAAAACTATATTGAATACATTCATTCTTCCTTATTCCTTATGTAAAAAAATATAATACTACCTATAAACCTTAAATTAAAAAATGATGAAAACTCATAATAATGATGGAATAAACTACCTTTTACAAATTCCATTAATCAATTCCAAGGATGTCAATAATTCCAAATTTACATTATTCAAATAAATTATCTTGGTTTCAGGACCATATTATGTTTTTTCAAACCCTCAACCATATATTTTTTAAAACTTTTAACATATTAAGTCACTTTTATTGGTACCATACAATCTCAAATATTTATCTACAGTACAATCCTTACATACTCTATACTTATTATAACCATTATAATTATAATAAATTGTTTAAATGAAATAATTCATGAATAGTAATATTAATCATTCCTCTACATCTGTGCAAATATCATAAATTGATCATTATCTAATAACATCATCTGATGCACATTCCATTGATGATTATTACACTGATTCATATAGTGTCACATCTCTTTGCATTAGAATAATATTTCATTGAAAACCTTTTTTGTACCCTTGAAATCAAAATATTTGTCATCGTATTCTCCACACTTATATAAAACCCTCATTCACTTCACTAATTTACCAAGTTCATTCTTTTCATAGTTATCACATGTGGGAAAATCCTTCTTTCCTTTCTTCCCTTTATCCATCTTTTTATCCGTCATCATCTTCTTCTCTTTATTCCCATCAAATCTATAGGATTCATAGAATTCATTAATTATCATATTAACACATTATAATATTTCTTCATATGATGTGATTACATGGGAGACCATTTCCCTCATAAATATAGGCTTATAATACCATGAAAGATATGATCCTTACTAATCTTTGGATCATGCATATTGCTAGAGTTCTCATTCCTTCTACTGGGTGCCATTTCTAAATGATGAAATACACAAGGTTACATCATATAGTAATTTTTAATCCCAATACTAGAAAAATTTTCATCGTTAATTGAATATTTTCAATTATCTACTCTGATAATTAAAAAATGGTTTCTTTTCTGACATATTTACCCCTAAATCCTTCCAACTAGGTTTTGAAAAAAACGTAAAATATTCTAATTATATACCATGGGAGTGTTAACCTAGGTGTGAAATAATGCCAATTGCTATGTACTGGGATACCATAGGTCAAGCCCACAACACCCTCTTAGATTTTTTACTCTTAGGTACATTTGTGCCAGAACCACGCCAACTTGAAGTATCCAAATAGGGATGTATTTCATTCAAACCCCAAAAAATATCTACATTATAAAATTTTTTTATGTTCATCAATACTAATACTCAAATTATATCTTAGGGTAATTTTCTATAATAATTATTTTTATTCTAGTATTTAATGTAATTTCTAAACATCCTCTGATACAAACTCTAATGCCCCGACCCTAGAAGCCCAGAGTCGGTGAATTTTATAAGATATTTCACTAATACCAACTATAATGCCCTGTTCCTAGTTACCTAGAGTTGGATCATTATTATATATCACTAGCATGATCACAGGAGATCCTTTCTGAAAGACCGATCAGTTTAATATCCTTGGATGTACAAGATACATGTATTAGTTTTACATTAGATTATGAAATGTAAAAGCAGCACTGTGTCTTCATAGAACACACTTATATCCATTATCATATCCCTATATGTTATTCATAATATACTTCTTTACATATTGGTAAAATCAATCATAAGAAATAGGTGACCTCAGATGCTCAGTAAGGATAACAATATAGTGGAAAATATCATAAATAAGCAAACAGATTGAATGAAATGTATAAGACTAAAACACAAGTGTTTTAAACAGAATCTTCAAGATAATGTGCAAAAGATAAATCAAATTACTATATTTACTTATTAACATGGATATTATACTAGTCAAATAATCACATGTAACATTAATAACTTCTATCATAATGATATAATGCATATTGCTGGACATCTTAACCATAAATTTGAGACCTCGTTCCAAGACACTAAATAAAAAAATTTCCAGGTCGTGTTCAAATAAACATGTTTGTCTAATGATAACCACTGATTCATCAAGGGGTTATAGGGGGCGACACATGTCACTTACTGTAACACCCCAAGCTTCCATGGTACGTTTCCCTTCAAATAATGCAATAGCGTGTGTTGTACGCAACCTCGAGCTCTAACACACACCACAACTAATTAAACCAGCCGTTGTGAATAGTAATACCTAATTTTTGAAATTTTATAAATTCTATTTATCAAAATGGACTTCATTTTTGAATTCGGAATATCGAAATTAGCCTATGTTGAATTTTTGGTATTTTTCTGAGAACTTCTAATTTTTTATGAATAGTGAAAAATACTTAAAAACAACTTTTTAAATCAAAATAATTTATAGTGATAAATTATACTATTTAGTGGTTTTAAAGTATAATTAGAATATAATTTTACCATTTTATCCAATGGTGGTCATTAGAATTAATTTAACATTAAAATCGGACATAAACAATTGCCAATCTTTTGATATAAATTGTTTCATAGAAACACACTATTTTTTGTAACAGCGGGAATTAATTATAAAAATTAATTAATGAAACTTTTATGTTTGGAATTTTGTAAAATAGACATCATTTTTGAATTCGGAATATCAATTATAGCTTAGGGTGAAATTTTGGCATTGTTCTGAAAAACTTCAATTTTTGATGAATAGTGAAACCACTGAGTGGTAGTTAAATAACTGATTTTTCGTTTAAATGAAATATTACCACTTCTGTGATTTGATTTTCAAAAATCCGACATAAATGGTTGTCATTAAGAAGTAAAATGTGGTTCAATGAGATTAAAATAATTTTTTTGGTGAATAGTAACTTTTAAGTTCTTAATCGCGATTAGAGGTAATTAGTGTAGTTTAAGGAACAAATAATGTTATAATAATATGAGATGAGCATGAAACGTGTCCTACTCATATTGTATGAGTCATGGCCGACCAAGACAACCCATGGGTCAACTTGGGGACCCCATGGAGCCACATTATTTGGAAAATGACATTAATATATAATTATTTAATGTTAAAATTAAATTGACACAAACATGAGTTGTTTTACTAAAATAGTTTTTATGTGGGGTTACACAAGTCCAAATTTTGACTATAAATATTCATTAGAAAGCTAAAAAGATTTCCTACATCATAGTAGTTTTTTATAATTTTTAGACATTAAATAAATTAAATTATTTATGACATCATTATGATGCAGCGATGACCTCATTATTTAATGATTTAAATAAAATGAGAAGATAATGAAACATACAAGGCTTACACTTGTCCAAAGCCTATTGGATGAAGAGATTTCGAACCCTTATCAACTTATCCACGAATTATATAAATGTGGGACCTTTAGTGTAACGCCCTGACCCCAGCTACCCAGAGTCGGTGCATTACTTCGTAACATTGGCATGATCCCAAAAGATCAAGTCTCGAAAGACCGATTAGTTTAGTAGCCTTGGAAACACTAGATACATTCATAAACGTTACATTACATCATAAAGTGAAAAACTACAATAACAAAGTCTCCATAGTCCACACTCATATCCTCTTCTGACTATCCCTGCAGGTCATTCATAAAATACTTCTTCACATCCTGGAAAATATTAAAACATTGAAAGGGGTGAGCTCAGATGCTCAGTAAGGATAACAATATTGCGGAAGCTTTCATAAATAAACATAAACATTTAAGGCAATGTATAACTAAAACAAAAGCCTTTTAAACTTGAACATCAACATAATATGGCAAAAGTAAAATGAGATAATGCCATTTACTTCTTCACATGGATATTCTACTGGTCGAATAATCACATGCAATATCAATAACCACTTTCATAATGATGGAATGCATAATGCCAGACTATCATAACCACGTAGTCAAGGCCTCGTGCCAAGACCACAAATAAGATTTTGTCAAGGCCTCGTGCCAAGACACTAGTTTGTCTCATGAGACCTGCCGATGCATCGAGGAGCTATAGCGGGCTCCACCCGTCACTTATTAAGTCCAATGCATTCCTCATATGAATAGGTTTAAACATATCATAAACCATAACATAATCATATCAAATAAAACATGCATAAAGGAAACATAACATTTCCACATTTCAATCACAAGATATAAATACAACACATTGATATAATAAAAATTCTTTCAAAACCATTTTCAATACCAAAATAAAAGAAAGTTAAAACTTTGTATTTATTTTTCATTAAAAAATATGATGGCTTGTAGAGGAAGCCGAATCTCAAATAATGGTCACGGCGGCGGAGAAGTCGTTGTCGCCGCATAAGTATGGAAAGAAAACATTCCCTTTTGTCGTTTATCAAAACGCTTTGTATAAAAAAGATTCCTTTTGAATAAATGTAAAAGTCAAAGGGGTTTATACACCGTATAAAAGAAAGTTGTGTATAAAACCAAATATGCCTCAATGAAAGGGGTTGAGACGAAGTCCTTAAAAAGATCATTTTTAAAATAAAATAGATATATTATGTGTATTCACTATAGGAACACATAAAGAAAGTAAAAATACAAAATAAGACATAATAATATCATGACATAATTTGAAAGTAGGAGATTAACCCAAAGAATGGAAATTGGGTTAAGAAGTTCCCTTACCTTGTGTCCGACTTGACTCAACCGTTCTTTAACCTCCTGAATAATAAACTAGAGTTAATATATACCTTATTAAGAACCATTCTCAATTTCATTATCCTTATTATATCACTTATTACAATGATATGATCATTATGTAATTATTTAAGTTAATAACAATCGTTTTGTCGACCTTTGGTACTTGAGTCAAAAATAAACTTCTTATGATTACAAGTTGTTAATGTGGTGAAATATCCATTATATTCATAATTTAGATGTCATATATATCTTATATATCCAGTATATACATTCATTTATAATATTACGTAACATTTAGAGGTAAGAAATGAAATGCACCGTTCATGGAGACGGTAAGCCGTACGTACGCATGAACGCTACTTCCATTTCTATTTCATATTTTCTGGAATGGAATCATAATGATATGAGAGTATATTATAATTCCAGTATAATAACATATATAATATCATTAACTTTATCCTTCACACATCCCACATATGGTATTAACGAATCAAATCACTTTCAGGGGGCGGTAGTCCGCGCTTCCTAAAATGAAGATATCGTGTTTTACCCATAATGGAAACCATAAAGGTATGCCCAAAATGAAAAAAACAGAAGCTTAAGGAAAACATAAACATATTATATATCATATATAAAAATAGTGACATCATAATGGCCACCTTTGAAGGTGTTAAATGAGTGTTGAACAATCATCGTTTCGGGAGGCAGAATTTCGCCATCCACGGAAACCTTATGTTCTTTAACCATTTGATGTAGTTGTGTGGAAGTGTAGCTCAAATAAATCTTATAACAACATCCTAGTATATTTAAGATACTGGTGTTGTTACAAAAGAAGTAAATAAAAAGAGTTTAGGGGGTTGGAGAAGCAAAATAAAACAAAAGAACATGAGAGAATGAATTACCTTAAAAAGTGTAACTCCTTTTGAGTTGAGCCTAAAGGCTTCCTTTGAAAGGATTCTGCCCAAAGGGAATCCTCTAGGATGAGGAGAGGGATGTGGAGAGAGCAAATGGGCAGGGGTTGGCCGAGCCAATGGCTTGAAGAGTGTGTGAAATGAGGTAGAGGTGGGGGCCTTTTATAAGAGGAGAGGAAGGGCACTTTTGGAAAGTAATGAAATGTTACATTATTTCAAAATGCTTTTCGGATTCTAAAGGTCCCACATCTATATAATTCGAGGCTAAGGTGATAAGGTTTCGAAATATCTTCATCCAATAGGCTTTGGACAAGTGTAAGCCTCGGATTTTGCATTATCTTCTCATTTTATTTAAATCGTCAAATAATGATGTCATCGCTGCATCATTATTATGTCATAAATAATTAAATTTATTTAATGTCTAAAAATTATAAAAAAAATACTATGATATAGGAAATCTTTTTATCTTTCCAATGACTATTTATAATCAAAATTTGGACTTGTGTAACCCTACTTAAAAATTGTTTTAGTAAAACACTTTATGTTAGTGTCATTTTCACTTTAACATTAAATAAAAAGTAATTTATGTTATTTCCCAACAAAAGTGGATCCATGGGGTCCCCAAGTTAGGCAATGGCTTGTCTTGGTCGGCCATGACACAACCAATGAGGTTGGGACATGTGTCTAGGTCATTTAATATTATTAAAGTATTATTTATACCTTAAACTACCCTAATTACCACTAATCGCGATTAAGAACTTAATAAGTTACTATTCACCAAAAAATTATTTTTATCCCATTGAACCACATTTTACTTCTTTATGACAACCATGTATGTCGGATTTTTGAAAATCAAATCACAGAAGTGGTAATATTTCATTTAAACGAAAAATCAGTTATTTAACAACCACTTAGTGGTTTCACTATTCATCAAAAATTGAAGTTTTTCAGAATAAGGCCAAAATTTCACCCTAAGCTATAATTGATATTCCGAATTGAAAAATGATGTCTATTTTACAAAATTCCAAGCATATTAGTTTCATTAATTAATTTTATAATTAATTCCCGCTGTCACAAAAAATAGCGTGTTTTTAAGAAACAATTTATATCAAAAGATTGGCAATTGTTTATGTCCAATTTCAATGTTAAATTAATTCTAATGGACACCATTGGATAAAATGGTAAAAATATATTCTAATTATACCTTAAAACCACTAAATATTATAACTTATCACTATAAATTATTTTGATTAAAAAAGTTGTTTTAAGTATTTTTCAATATTCATAAAAATTTGGAAGTTCTCAGAAAATTACAAAAAATTCAACATAGGCTAATTTCAATATTAGGAATACAAAAATGAAGTCCATTTTGAAATATAAAATTTCTATAAATTTAAAAGGTGGTTATTACTATTCATAACGGCTACTTTGATTCGTTGCGGTGTGTTAGAACTCAAACTTGCGTCCAATGCAAGCTATTGCATTATTGAAAGAGAGGCGTATTATGGAAGCTCGGGGTGTTACATTCTCCCCTCCTTCAATAAATTGCGTCCTCGCAATTTGAAATTTTTCTTTGATAATAAAAGGTTGAAAAGAGAAAATACCTTTGAGGAAAACCCACATCGGAAATAAGGTTAATAAATATATAACATTAAAAGAAAGCAGGATAAGTACAAAGGTCACCCGATATAGCCCATTCTAGGATTATATGAAAATATGGATATGGAGGAGAAACAAACCATCAAGGTCTGATGGAGAGTTATAGAAAACAGGATTAGGAGAAAGTTTAACCACAAGAAAATCACAAACTTGTGATTGGTTAAACGGTCATTGAACCCCAGTTGGAAAAGTTAACCGACAACATTTTTGTTTTAAGCTACCTTTTATAATGTTGAGGAATTTATTTAGGAGATTTACTAAGAACGTAAGGGAATATACATACTTGTTATGTATACTTTCATTCGTTAATTTTTTTTTTTTTTACCACAACCCCAACTTTTACTCCGAATGGTAACGGAACTCAAAAATATTCTATTTATCCTAATTGTATAAGGTTCAAAATGTTAACACATACCATTTAGATTAGTAAAATTATTTTCTAATAACCAGGGACTTCCTGTAGGCTAGTGGTAGGAAATAAAGGCCTGTCGCACTATGGTTGTGGGTTCGATTCCTGCAGCTTTGTCCGACGCGTCAGGTTATGCCCCACCCTGCAGGTTGTCCTTTTCCTAAAACTATAGTATTATAATATTCCAAAATAATCTTCAGAAATTCTTTAACCTTAAACAATACTATCCATGGTTCAACTTAATCCATTCCAACCTTAATAGTTATCCAAAATACCTCCATCCAGACTTTCTCTAAAAGGTCTCTAAATTCCAAAATCAATTGTAACATCAGATTCCCCAAACAAAGAAAAGTTTCTCTTATTGTCACATACTAAAAATATGATTACCTTAATCATATTAAAACCTTACTGAAATCAAAAAGTACTGCAGTACAATCCTTATATAGATCACATTATTCTAATAACCAGAATATAATCCATGAGTCCAAAAGCACCAATACATTAGTTATTCTGTTTCAACTGTAGTAATAGCATAAGATTGTCCTTGATCCCTTGGCCTTTTCTGAGGTAAGTTTCCTTGACGCTTAGGACATTCATTTGCATAATGACCCATTTCTCTACAATTGTAGCATTCAACATTGACAGCCTCTTTCTTTCCCTTGCAATCACGAGCCTGGTGACCCTTTTCTCCACATTTATAACAAACTCCCATTCCTTTTAGGCAAGTACCAGGGTGATTCTTCCCACAATTATCACATACTGGAAAATCCTTCTTTCCCTTTTTCCCTTTATCTGTCTCTTGTTCCACCGTTCTCTTCTTCTCTTGCTTTACTTTGTTGTCATAAGACTTAGAGAATTCCTTTTCTGTCTTGATAGCACACGAGACAATATCTTCGTATGATGAGAAGGATTGTGATACCAAAGCTCGACGGAGAAATGGTTTTAACCCATCAAAGAAACGATCAATCTTACTCCTTGGGTTACGTATGTAATCTGCAGCATACCTTGCTAACCTTGTAAAGTTAGCCTCATACTTTGCGACATTTTCATCCTCCTTCTGCCTCAGACTCAGAAATTGCCTTTCCATATCTGCTCGATGGTCACGAGGAAAGTATTTTTCTAAGAAAAGCTCTTTGAACTCCCTCCATTCCATATTTGATATGTCATCATCTTCCTTTGTGTTTTGAATCAGCGACCACCACTGATCGGCATCTCCAGTGAGGCGGTAAACTGCCATGACAACCTTCTCCCTTTCACTACTCCCCAAGGCATGGAATATTTTCTCTAAGGAATTTATCCATTGCTCAGCTACTATAGGATTTGTACTCCCATTGAAGGTTGGTGGTTGTTGCCTCATGAAGCGGTCTAACATTGATCCTCCACGTTGCGGATCAGGGTGCTCCATACGAGTAAGGTTGTTATTCATAACCTGCGTGAGTTGTCCCAGTATGGTGAGGAGCTGATCAGCACCAGTTGTATCACTAGCTCCACCATAATTATCCTGAGCAGGAGGGCAATCCCTACACGGAGTGCGTGCATTGATACGGTTTCCATTCCTTCCACTAGGCGCCATTTCTAAATAATGGCATAAACTAGATTAGTTTATGAATCAAAATACATAATCACAAACTTATAAAACACTTAACTTAAATTGAACTATTTATGGATATAATCCATAATCATAATAGAAATGTTTTCTTTGAGGAAGTATATACTCATAAACCCTTCATAATGATTTGTAAAGAAAATGAGAGTTATCCTAAGCATATCCCCCGGGAGTGTCGTAACCAAGAGTGCAGCAAGGCCCGTTGTCGTGCACCAGTTCCCGTTCGAGTCTAGCTCAAAGCAGTGTTTTCGGGTTTTACCCCTAGGTACATCTGTGCCAGAGCCGCCTCTACCTGCTCGTATCCAGACAGGGATGTATTGCTCGGAAAAGTCATAACATCTCTATAATACCAAAATTCTAGGAAGTTCTTCTATACTAATCCTCAAAGTCTATCTTTGGGCTATGTGCTCTAATCAGAGTTTATCTAAATCTAGCTTCCAAGGTTAGTACTAAACTGCCTCTGATACCAACTGTAACGCCCCGACCCCAGCTACCCAGAGTCGGTGCATTACTTCGTAACATTGGCATGATCCCAAAAGATCAAGTCTCGAAAGACCGATTAGTTTAGTAGCCTTGGAAACACTAGATACATTCATAAACGTTACATTACATCATAAAGTGAAAAACTACAATAACAAAGTCTCCATAGTCCACACTCATATCCTCTTCTGACTATCCCTGCAGGTCATTCATAAAATACTTCTTCACATCCTGGAAAATATTAAAACATTGAAAGGGGTGAGCTCAGATGCTCAGTAAGGATAACAATATTGCGGAAGCTTTCATAAATAAACATAAAGATTTAAGGCAATGTATAACTAAAACAAAAGCCTTTTAAACTTGAACATCAACATAATATGGCAAAAGTAAAATGAGATAATGCCATTTACTTCTTCACATGGATATTCTACTGGTCGAATAATCACATGCAATATCAATAACCACTTTCATAATGATGGAATGCATAATGCCAGACTATCATAACCACGTAGTCAAGGCCTCGTGCCAAGACCACAAATAATATTTTGTCAAGGCCTCGTGCCAAGACACTAGTTTGTCTCATGAGACCTGCCGATGCATCGAGGAGCTATAGCGGGCTCCACCCGTCACTTATTAAGTCCAATGCATTCCTCATATGAATAGGTTTAAACATATCATAAACCATAACATAATCATATCAAATAAAACATGCATAAAGGAAACATAACATTTCCACATTTCAATCACAAGATATAAATACAACACATTGATATAATAAAAATTCTTTCAAAACCATTTTCAATACCAAAATAAAAGAAAGTTAAAACTTTGTATTTATTTTTCATTAAAAAATATGATGGCTTGTAGAGGAAGCCGAATCTCAAATAATGGTCACGGCGGTGGAGAAGTCGTTGTCGCCGCATAAGTATGGAAAGAAAACATTCCCTTTTGTCGTTTATCAAAACGCTTTGTATAAAAAAGATTCCTTTTGAATAAATGTAAAAGTCAAAGGGGTTTATACACCGTATAAAAGAAAGTTGTGTATAAAACCAAATATGCCTCAATGAAAGGGGTTGAGACGAAGTCCTTAAAAAGATCATTTTTAAAATAAAATAGATATATTATGTGTATTCACTATAGGAACACATAAAGAAAGTAAAAATACAAAATAAGACATAATAATATCATGACATAATTTGAAAGTAGGAGATTAACCCAAAGAATGGAAATTGGGTTAAGAAGTTCCCTTACCTTGTGTCCGACTTGACTCAACCGTTCTTTAACCTCCTGAATAATAAACTAGAGTTAATATATACCTTATTAAGAACCATTCTCAATTTCATTATCCTTATTATATCACTTATTACAATGATATGATCATTATGTAATTATTTAAGTTAATAACGGTCGTTTTGTCGACCTTTGGTACTTGAGTCAAAAATAAACTTCTTATGATTACAAGTTGTTAATGTGGTGAAATATCCATTATATTCATAATTTAGATGTCATATATATCTTATATATCCAGTATATACATTCATTTATAATATTACGTAACATTTAGAGGTAAGAAATGAAATGCACCGTTCATGGAGACGGTAAGCCGTACGTACGCATGAACGCTACTTCCATTTCTATTTCATATTTTCTGGAATGGAATCATAATGATATGAGAGTATATTATAATTCCAGTATAATAACATATATAATATCATTAACTTTATCCTTCACACATCCCACATATGGTATTAACGAATCAAATCACTTTCAGGGGGCGGTAGTCCGCGCTTCCTAAAATGAAGATATCGTGTTTTACCCATAATGGAAACCATAAAGGTATGCCCAAAATGAAAAAAACAGAAGCTTAAGGAAAACATAAACATATTATATATCATATATAAAAATAGTGACATCATAATGGCCACCTTTGAAGGTGTTAAATGAGTGTTGAACAATCATCGTTTCGGGAGGCAGAATTTCGCCATCCACAGAAACCTTATGTTCTTTAACCATTTGATGTAGTTGTGTGGAAGTGTAGCTCAAATAAATCTTATAACAACATCCTAGTATATTTAAGATACTGGTGTTGTTACAAAAGAAGTAAATAAAAAGAGTTTAGGGGGTTGGAGAAGCAAAATAAAACAAAAGAACATGAGAGAATGAATTACCTTAAAAAGTGTAACTCCTTTTGAGTTGAGCCTAAAGGCTTCCTTTGAAAGGATTCTGCCCAAAGGGAATCCTCTAGGATGAGGAGAGGGATGTGGAGAGAGCAAATGGGCAGGGGTTGGCCGAGCCAATGGCTTGAAGAGTGTGTGAAATGAGGTAGAGGTGGGGGCCTTTTATAAGAGGAGAGGAAGGGCACTTTTGGAAAGTAATGAAATGTTACATTATTTCAAAATGCTTTTCGGATTCTAAAGGTCCCACATCTATATAATTCGAGGCTAAGGTGATAAGGTTTCGAAATATCTTCATCCAATAGGCTTTGGACAAGTGTAAGCCTCGGATTTTGCATTATCTTCTCATTTTATTTAAATCGTCAAATAATGATGTCATCGCTGCATCATTATTATGTCATAAATAATTAAATTTATTTAATGTCTAAAAATTATAAAAAAAATACTATGATATAGGAAATCTTTTTAGCTTTCCAATGACTATTTATAATCAAAATTTGGACTTGTGTAACCCTACTTAAAAATTGTTTTAGTAAAACACTTTATGTTAGTGTCATTTTCACTTTAACATTAAATAAAAAGTAATTTATGTTATTTCCCAACAAAAGTGGATCCATGGGGTCCCCAAGTTAGGCAATGGCTTGTCTTGGTCGGCCATGACACAACCAATGAGGTTGGGACATGTGTCTAGGTCATTTAATATTATTAAAGTATTATTTATACCTTAAACTACCCTAATTACCACTAATCGCGATTAAGAACTTAATACGTTACTATTCACCAAAAAATTATTTTTATCCCATTGAACCACATTTTACTTCTTTATGACAACCATGTATGTCGGATTTTTGAAAATCAAATCACAGAAGTGGTAATATTTCATTTAAACGAAAAATCAGTTATTTAACAACCACTTAGTGGTTTCACTATTCATCAAAAATTGAAGTTTTTCAGAATAAGGCCAAAATTTCACCCTAAGCTATAATTGATATTCCGAATTGAAAAATGATGTCTATTTTACAAAATTCCAAGCATATTAGTTGCATTAATTAATTTTATAATTAATTCCCGCTGTCACAAAAAATAGCGTGTTTTTAAGAAACAATTTATATCAAAAGATTGGCAATTGTTTATGTCCAATTTCAATGTTAAATTAATTCTAATGGACACCATTGGATAAAATGGTAAAAATATATTCTAATTATACCTTAAAACCACTAAATATTATAACTTATCACTATAAATTATTTTGATTAAAAAAGTTGTTTTAAGTATTTTTCACTATTCATAAAAATTTGGAAGTTCTCAGAAAATTACAAAAAATTCAACATAGGCTAATTTCAATATTAGGAATACAAAAATGAAGTCCATTTTGAAATATAAAATTTCTATAAATTTAAAAGGTGGTTATTACTATTCATAACGGCTACTTTGATTCGTTGCGGTGTGTTAGAACTCAAACTTGCGTCCAATGCAAGCTATTGCATTATTGAAAGAGAGGCGTATTATGGAAGCTCGGGGTGTTACATTTAGAATCCGAAAAGAATTATATAATAATGTATCATTTCAATCTTTCCAAAAGAACCCCTCCTCTCCTCTTATAAAAGGCCCCCACCTCTACCACCTTATTCACACTTTCAAGCCTTTTGGTTCGGCCAACCTATGCCCAAATACTCTCCCAACTTCCCTCCCTTCTTCCTAGAAGCTATAAGTTAGTCAGAAAGCCATCCTAAGGAGTCCTTTTGATCAAATCAAAAGGAAGAACCCGAAGAAGAGGTAACATTTTCATCACCCTCTTTCATGTTTCTTTCTTCTTCCACTCCCTCTTTGTTTATTATTTCAATTATAAAATTATAACTCCAGTATCTTATATATACTGTGATGTTATTATAAATATGTAACAACCATATTCAGTATTCTACCTATCATTTGAATGACATGTCACCATACGTGCGTACGTACGGCTTACCGTCTCCACGTCGTGGTGTAATTGTTATTCAATATATTATTATTTAGGTGGGTATAATAATGATATGTAATTCATGTAAATAATAAATATAACATGATAATGATTCTGTATATATGATATATACTATCCAATTATATATTATTTTAATATCAAAATAATGATATTGTCGCTCGTGCGTACGTACGGACTACCGTCTCCACGAACACGATGAGATTCATTCTCCGTCGTATCCATTCAATTATAATTATCATTTGATTATTTAAAAATAATTTTTAAGTACATGATATCATTATGGATATGAATAAGATACAACCTATCCATGAAAAACACGACTTATGTAACAAAACATATAAAAGAAAACGAGTAAGTTAACACCCGAAAAAAATATAAATCTAAGATATTGTTAACAAAGCAATGTTAAAAGATCATATATGATATCATATGAATGTATATGATTCTTGTATAATTTAATAAAAATTATTTCACCATTATACAGGAGGTTAACCTACCCCAACCAGGTAAAAGTACAAGGTAAGGGTTATTTCACAATCTCTTCATTATCCGAGGTTGTTTATACGTAATAATCTATTGGGATCTCTTTATCATCCACATCCATGTTTCTTCAAAATGTATTTCAAATTTTTTTATTATTTACAATAATATGGGTTAAAGTCATTTATACCCTTTTTTGACTTTTTATAAGTGGAATATTTCCGCCGTTTTCAAAACAAAGTCCTTTTTAACCTTTTCAACAGAATTAAGGTAAGAATGTTTTTTTAACTTATACGGAGGGTGCAGTTATTTTCTGCCGTTATAAAATCATCAAAGCTTTCCTTACAAGCTTATAATAATATTTTCAAGAAAATGTTTTATTTTATATGGCTCTTAAATGATTTCAAAAATAGAAGGAGATATTTCTCTAAAAAGTGTTTTGATTTCATCTATGTCAACATCCTTTGATGGATTTTACTCTTATTTGAAGTTGATTTATTATGATACAAAACTTCTATATTGTATTGAAGGTTTTATGATATGTTTGACTGTGGATGTGCTATTTTTATACCATTTATAGTTTATAGTGAAATTATTGACATTTCGTATGCTAGTTACGAATGTTTATGTTATGTTTAAACCTTTTCATATGGGAATGCATTGGACTTAATATGTGACGGTTGGAGCCCGCTATAGCTCCTCGATGCATCGGTAGGTATCATGAGACAACCTAGTGTCTTGGCACAAGGCCTTGAAAAAATCTTATTTGTAGTCTTGGCACGAGGCCTTGGCTATGTGGTTATGATAGTCTGGCATTATGCATTCAAACATTATGAAAGTGGTTAGTGATTTTTCATGTGATTATTCGATTAGTAGAATATCCATGTGAATGAGTAAATGGCATTATTTCATTTTATTTATGCCATACAATGTTGAAAGATAAAGTTTGAAAGGCTTTTGTTTTAGTTATACATTCCCTTAAATGTTTATTCTTATTTATGAAATTTTCCGCTATATTGTTATCCTTACTGGGAATTTGAGCTCACCCCTTTTCTATGTTTTATTTTTCCCAAGAAGTGAAGAAGTAAATTATGAATGACCTGCAGGGATATTATGAGGGGATAATAGTGTGGACTGTGGAGACATTATGTTGTTGTAGAAGTTTTTCATTTTATGATGTAATGTAAAACTTATGAATATATCTAGTGTTTCCAAGGCTACTAAATCAATCGTTCTTTCGAGATTTGATCTTTTTTGTGATCATGACAATGTTATGTAATAATGCACCGACTCTGGGTAACTAGGGTTGGGGCGTTACAGTTGGTATCAGAGAAAGTTTAGTACAAACCTTGGAAGCTAGATTTAGATAAACTCTGATTAGAGCACGTAGACCTAAGATGAACTTTGAGGATTAGTATAGAAGAACTTCCTAGAATTTTGGTATTGTAGAGATTTTGTGAGTTTTCCGAGCAATACATCCCTGCCTGGATACGAGCTGGTAGAGGCGGCTCTGGCACAGATGTTCCTAGGGGTAAAACCCGAAAACACCACTTTGAGCTAGACTCGAACGGGAACTGGTGCACGACAACGGGACTTGCTGCACTTTTGGTTACGACACTCCCGGGGGATATGCTTAGGATAACTCTCATTTTCTTTAAAAATCATTATTAAGGGTTTATGAGTATATACTTTCTCAAAGAAAACATTTTTATGATTATGGATTATATCCATAGATAGTTCAATTTATGTTTAGTGTTTTATAAGTATGGGATTATGTATTTTGATTCATAAACTAATCTAGTTTATGCCATTGTTTAGAAATGGCGCCTAGTGGAAGAAATGGAAACCGTATCAATGCACGCACTCCATGTAGGGATTTCCCTCCTGCTCAAGATAATTATAGTGGGGCTGGTGATGTAACTAGTGCCGATCAGCTAATCACCATACTGGTACAACTTACTCAGGTTATGAATAATAACCTTACCCGTATGGAGCACCCTGATCCACAGCGTGGAGGATCAATGTTAGATCGATTCATGAGGCAACAACCACCAATGTTCAATGGGAGTACAAATACCTTAGTAGCCGAGCAATGGATAAATTCCCTAGAGAAAATATTTTAGGCTTTGGGGAGCAGTGAAAGGGAAAAAGTTATCATGGCAGTTTACCGCCTCACTGGAGATGCTGATCAATGGTGGTCATTGATTCAAAACATGAAGGAAGATGATGAAGTATCAAATATGGAATGGAGGGAGTTCAAAGATCTGTCTTTTGAAAAATACTTTCCTTGCGACCATCGAGCAGATATGGAAAGGCAATTTCTGAGTCTGAGACAAAAGGAGGATGAGAATGTCACAAAGTATGAGGCTAACTTTACAAGGTTAGCAAGGTATGCTGAAGATTATATACGTAACCCAAGAAGTAAGATTGATCGTTTCTTTGATGGGTTAAAACCATTTCTTCATCGAGCATTAGTCTCACAATCCTTTTCATCATACGAAGACATTGTCTCATGTGCTATCAAGACAGAAAAGGAATTCTCTAAGTCTTATGACTTTAAAGCAAAGAAAGAGAAGAAGAGACATGCTGATCAATCTGGGAATGGAAATAAAGGGAAGAAGGGAAAGGTTGAATATCCATCTTTTGGTAAATGCAGGAAGAAACATCCTGGTACTTGCTTGAAGGGAATGGGAGTCTGTTACAAGTGTGGTGAAAAAGGCCACCAAGCTCGTGATTGCAAGGGAAAGAAGGAAGCTACCAACGTTCGGTGCTACAATTGCAGGGAGATGGGGCATTATGCAAATGAATGTCCTAAGCGTCAGGAGAACTTACCTCAGAAAAGGCCAAGGGATCAAGGCCAAGCTTATGCTATCACTACTACTAAGGTAGAAGCTCCGAAAGACATGGTGGCAGGTAATTTAATGGTTTCCTCAAGTTTAGCAAATGCATTATTTGATTCTGGATCATCTCATTGTTTCATATCTTCCCAGTTTGCTAATAAAATTAGATATTTCCAATTTGATTTAATAAGGGAGTTGTCAGTTAAAACTCCAAAGGGAAGTATCATTGCAACTATGTTTTGTGAATCAGTCCCCATTAGAGCACATAAATGATCTTTATCTGCTGATCTTATCGTTATACATATGATTGAGTTTGATATAATCCTCGGTATGGACTGACTTTCGGACTATGATGTGAAGATTTATTGTAAGAAGAAAGAGGTTACGATTCTTGATGATAATGATAAGGAACATCTTATCTTTAGAGAAGAATCATCACCACCTAATTCTTATTTAGATCCACCCTCAATAGCACAACTAAATTCAATTATTGGGGAGGAAGAGAATGAAATAACTGTCAGTGAAGAAAGGAATGTTCAAATAGAGGATGTACCTGTTGTGAAAGAATTTGTCGATGTATTTCCGGAATATTTACCTGGACATCCTCCAGAACGAGAAGTTGAGTTTTCCATTGATTTAATTCCTGGATCAAGGCCTATATCGAAGACCCCTTATAGAATGGAAATTATAGAATTAGTTTAACTAAAGAAACAACTAGAGGAGTTGAGTAATAAAGGATTTATTCGCCCTAGTGTTTCTCCATGGGGAGCCCCTGTTCTTTTTGTTAAAAAGAAAGACGGATCTATGAGGTTATGTATCGACTACATGGAGATCAATGCTATAACGATAAAGAACAAGTATCCCCTACCTCGCATTGATGATTTATTTGAACAACTGCATGGAGTTCAATACTTTTCAAAGATTGACCTTCGATCTGGATAGCATCAGTTGTGTGTGAATAAAGAAGACATTCCGAAGACAGCATTTTGAACCAGGTACGGGCATTACGAGTTTATTGTAATGTTGTTTGGATTGACTAATGCACCCTCTTTATTCATGGATCTGATGAATAGAGTTTTCAAGAAGTTTCTCGATGAATTTGTGGTGGTATTTATTGATGATATCTTGGTATACTCCAAAACCTACGAAGATCATGAAAATCACTTGCGCATTATCTTGAACACTCTGAGGAGGCATGAATTATATGGGAAGTTTAGCAAGTGTGAATTCTGGCTTCATGAGATTTCTTTTCTTGGCCATATTGTCTCTATAGATGGAATATCTATTGATCCTTCTAAAACCAAGGCAATCCAAGAATGGCCAGCACCTACGAGTATAACTGAGGTACGTAGTTTTATTGGTTTTGCAGGTTATTATTGACGTTTCGTCCAGAATTTTGCCAGATTGGCTAACCCATTGACAAACCTCACACGTAAAGGGATTAAATTTGTCTGGACAAAAGAGTGTGAAGAATGTTTTGACGAACTGAAGAGAAGATTAGTCAATGCCCTTGTATTGACTATACCATCGGGGAATGATGGGTTTTTTATTTATAGTGATGCATAGAAAAAAGGACTTGGTTGTGTCCTTATGCAGAATGATAAGGTTATTGCCTATGCATCACGACAGCTAAAAATTCATGAGCAAAAATATCCTACTCATGATCTTGAGTTAGCAGCTGTGATCTTTTCTTTAAAGATATGGAGACATTACCTCTATGGTGAAAAATTTGAGATTTATACTGATCACAAGAGTTTGAAGTATATTTTCTCAAAAAAAGAACTCAACATGAGGCAAAGGCGATGTCTTGAACTACTCAAGGATTATGATTTCACGATACATTACCACCCGGGGAAGGCAAACAAGGTGGCAGATGCTTTGAGTAGAAAAGACCATGGAGTTTTGAATGTGATGAGAATTGAAAGGGATCCAATTTTCATAGATCTAGTGAAGATGGACATGGGAATAACTAGGGAAGGTGAAACATCAATGCTTTTTCCAATGGTTTCCAAACCATCATTACTAGAAAGGATTAAGAGTTCTCAGACCAATGGTGAAGAATTTCAGAAGAAGATTAAAGATGTGAATGATGGAAGATTGAGGGAATTTGTGTATAAGGATGGAATTTTGAAATTCGGGAAGAGACTTTGTGTTCCCGATATACCTAATCTAAAAAGGGAATTTCTGGATGATACTCATAGTTCCAATTTCTCGTTACACCCTGGGAGCACCAAAATGTATAGATATTTGAAGGAACATTTTTGGTGGGACAACATGAAGAGGGAGATTGCTGATTTTGTGTCAAGATGTATGTTTTGTCAACAAGTGAAAGCTGGAAGGCAACAGCCTGGAAGAGTCATGAAACCTCTTCCCATACCGGAGTGGAAATGGGACAATATTATGATGGACTTTGTCATGGGGCTACCAAATACTCCTAGAAGGAATGATGCAATAGGGGTTATTGTTGATCGTCTTACCAAGTCAGCACATTTTCTTGCTATAAGAGAAGATCTACCCCTAGAATGTCTAGCAAGACTATATATTAATGAAGTTGTGAGACTTCATGGAGTACCCCTATCGATCGTTTATGATCGTGATCCCCGTTTTACTTCAAGATTTTGGAAAAGTCTTCAGAAATCCTTGGATACTGAACTTCATTTGAGCACTGCATACCATCCTCAGACAGACGGACAATCAGAACAGACTATTCAGACCTTAGATGACATGTTGAGATCTTGCTCACTTGACTTTTAGGGTATGTGGGATCAATATTTACCACTGGTATAATTTTCCTATAACAATAGCTTCCATTCGAGTATTCAGATGGCACCATATGAAGCGTTATATGGAAAGAGATGTCGCACACCAACCTGTTGGGATGACGTTGGTGAAAGAAAACTTGTAGGCCCAGAACTGGTGGAGGAATCGGTGGAAAAGGTGAAAGTAATCCAAAATCACATCAAAGCATCTCAAAGTAGGCAGAAGAGCTATGCCTATAATCGAAGGAAGGATTTGGAATTTCAAGTCGGTGATCATGTTTTCCGGAAGGTATCTCCATGGAAGGGAGTCATACGTTTTGGTAATAAAGGCAAATTGAGTCCCAGGTACATCGGACCTTTCGAAATTCTAGAACGAATTGCGGCTGTAGCTTACCGATTGGCAATGCCGCCAAGTCTCTCCAAAGTTCACGATGTGTTCCACGTATCTCTATTGAGGAAATACATGCCTGACCCAATGCATGTACTCACCTATGAGGAATTAGAACTGGAACCCGATCTTTCCTATTGTGAAGAGCCCGTCAGGATTCTTGATGTGAGGGAGCAGGTGCTGAGAAACCGGACGACTCGTCTGGTAAAGGTTTTGTGGAGAAATCATAAAATGGAAGAGGCAACGTGGGAACCTGAGGAACTTATGATGAAGAACCACCCGAGTCATTTTATGCAGTAATACCCTAGAAATTGCTAGGATGCAATTATATGAAGGAGGGGAGAATGTAACACCCCAAGCTTCCACGGTACGTTTCGCTTCGAATAATGCAATAGCGTGTGTTGTACGCAACCTCGAGCTCAAACAAACACCACAACTAATTAAACTAGCCATTGTGAATTCTAATACCTACTTTTTGAAATTTTATAAATTTTATTTATCAAAATGGACTTCATTTTTGAATTCGGAATATCAATTATAGCTTAGGGTGAAATTTTGGCATTGTTATGAAAACTTCAATTTTTGATGAATAGTGAAACCACTAAGTGGTAGTTAAATAACTGATTTTTTGTTTAAATGAAATATTACCACTTCTGTGATTTGATTTTCAAAAATCCGACATACATGGTTGTCATTAAGAAGTAAAATTTGGTTCAATGAGATTAAAATAATTTTTTGGTGAATAGTAACTTTTAAGTTCTTAATCGCGATTAGAGGTTATTAGTGTAGTTTAAGGTACAAATAATGTTTTAATAATATGAGATGAGCATGAAACTTGTCCTACTCCTATTGGATGAGTCATGGCCGACCAAGACAACCCATGGGTCAACTTGGGGACCCCATGGAGCCACTTTAGTTGGAAAATGAAATTAATATATATTTATTTAATGTTAAAATTAAATTGACACAAACATGAGTTATTTTACTAAAAAAGTTTTTAAGTGGGGTTACACAAGTCCCAATTTTGACTATAAATATTCATTAGAAAGCTAAAAAGATTTCCTACATCATAGTATTTTTTTTATAATTTTTAGACATTAAATAAATTAAATTACTTATGACATCATTATGATGCAGCGATGACCTCATTATTTAACGATTTAAATAAAATGAGAAGATAATGAAAAATACAAGGCTTACACTTGTCCAAAGACTATTGGATGAGGATATTTCGAACCCTTATCACCTCACCCACGAATTATATAAGTGTGGGACCTTTAGAATCCGAAAAGAATTGTATAATAATGTAACATTTCAATCTTTCCAAAAGAGCCCCTCCTCTCCTCTTATAAAAGGCCCCCACCTCTACCACATTATTCACACTTTCAAGCCTTTTGGTTCGGCCAACCTCTGCCCAAGTACTCTCCCAACTTCTCCCTCTTCATCCTAGATGCTTTACTTTAGTCAGAAAGCCATCCTAAAGAGTCCTTTTGATCAAATCAAAAGGAAGAAAGCGAAGAAGAGGTAACATTTTCATCACCCTCTTTCATGATTCTTTCTTCTTCCACTCCCTCTTTGTTTATTATTTCAATTCTAAAATTATAACTCCAGTATCTTCTATATAATTTGATGTTATTATAAATATGGAACAACCATATTCAGTATTATACCCATCATTTGAATGACATGTCACCATACGTGCGTACGTATGGCTTACCGTCTCCACGTCGTGGTGTAATTGTTATTCAATATATTATTATTTAGGTGGGTATAATAATGATATGTAATTCATGTAAATAATAAATATAACATGATAATGTTTCTGTATATATGATATACTATCCAATTATATATTATTTTAATATCAAAATAATGATATTCTCGCTCGTGCGTATGTACGGACTACCGTCTCCACGAATGCGATGAGATTCATTCTCCGTTGTATCCATTCAAGTATAATTATCATTTGATGATATAAAAATATTGTTTAAGGACATGATATCATTCTGTATATGAATAATATACAACCTATCCATGAAAAATACGACTTATGTAACAAAACATATAAAAGAAAACTAGTAAGTTAACACACGAAACAACGATAAATCTAAGATATTGTTAACAAAGCAATGTTAAAAGATCATATATGATATCATATGAATGTATATGATTCTTGTATAATTTAATAACAATTATTTCACCATTATACAGGAGGTTAACCTACCCCAACCAAGGAAAAGTACAAGGTAAGGGTTATTTCACAATCTCTTCATTATCCGAGGTTGTTTATACGTAATAATCTACTGGGATCTCTTAATCATCCACGTCCATTTTTCTTCAAAATGTATTTCAAAACATTTTTATTATTTACAAGAATATGGGTCAAAAGTCATTTATACCCTTTTTTTACTTTTTATAAGAGGAATCTTTCCGTCGTTTTCAAAACAAGGTCCTTTTTAACCTTTTTGACAGAATTAAGGTAAGAATGTTTTTTTAACTTATACGGCGGGTGCGGTTATTTTCCGCCGTTATAAAATCTTCAAAGCATTCCTTACGATATTATAATAATATTTTCATGAAAATGTTTTATTTTATATGGCTCTTAAATGATTTCAAAAATAGAAAGAGATATTTCTCTAAAAAGTGTTTTGATTTCATCTATGTCAACATCCTTTGATGGATTTTACGCTTATTTGAAGTTGATTTATTATGATACAAAAATTCTATATTGTATTGAAGGTTTTGTGATATGATTGACTATGTATGTGCTATTTTTATACCATTCATAGTTTATGGTGAAATTATTGACATTTCGTATGCTAGTTTTAATACGAATGTTTATGTTATGTTTAAACCTTTTCATATGGGAATGCATTGGACTTAATATGTGACGGGTGGAGCCCGCTAAAGCTCCTCGATGCATCGGTAGGTCTCATGAGACAAACCAGTGTCTTGGCACAAGGCCTTGACAAAATCTTATTTGTAGTCTTGGCACGAGGCCTTGGCTATGTGGTTATGATAGTCTGGCATTATGCATTCCAACATTATGAAAGTGGTTAGTGATTTTGCATGTGATTATTCGATTAGTAGAATATCCATGTGAATGAGTAAATGGCATTATTTCATTTTATTTATGCCATACAATGTTGAAAGTTAAAGTTTGAAAGGCTTTTGTTTTAGTTATACATTGCCTTAAATGTTTATTCTTATTTATGAAAGTTTCCGCTATATTGTTATCCTTACTGGACATTTGTGCTCACCCCTTTTCTATGTTTTATTTTTCCCAGGAAGTGAAGAAATAAATTATGAATGACCTGCAGGGATATTATGAGGGGATAATAGTGTGGACTGTGGAGACATTATGTTGTTGTAGTAGTTTTTCATCTTATGATGTAATGTAAAACATATGAATATATCTACTGTTTCCAAGGCTACTAAACCAATCGGTCTTTCGATATTTGATATTTCTTGTGATCATGCCAATGTTATGTAATAATGCACCGACTCTGGGTAACTAGGGTCGGGGCGTTACACTTACAAAGTCCAATGCATTCCTCATATGAAAATGTTGGAATGTAACATAAACATTCATATTAAATCTAGCATAAGAAATGCAAATGCATTAACCATTGACCATGAATGGTATAAAAATAGCTCATCCATGGGTAAACATATCATAACTCATTCAATACGATATGGAATATTGTATTATAACTAATCAACCACAATTAAGAATAATAAACAGTAAAGGATGTTGACATAATTGAAAATTAGGATTAAAACTCATTGAGAGAAATATTTCTTTTTTAAAATAGTTTAGAAGTCAAACATTTATAAAGAATGTTACTTAAAATATATTCTCAAATCAATGTGTTCCATACCACTTTGAAACTATTGAATGTCATCAACATTTTTAAACAATCAAGTCTATATAAATAAAACCATAAAATCATTTCGAAAACAGGAACATAAATTAAAACATTTAAAATGATGATCTTATTATATAGTCCCCTCCAAAAAACCATAAAATCTTCATTTTTTAAACATTTTTGTGAAACCCAAACATTGATGATAAATATGTCCCAGTAAATACTAACACATAAACAGTCTCAGATAATAATGTGATTGAGGAATTAAACCTTACCTTGTAATTTCTTTTAGTCGAGGGTATATTTAACCTCCTATATAATGTACATAGTATGTTATTAAATTATATCATTACCATGTTAATATTTATGATATCATATTTGAATAATTTCTAACTTTATACAACCCATTCAATAATAATATCCATGTTAAAGTAACATTTCAGGTAATAATTAGTTTCATTATCATACATATTTTATATTGTTATTGTTGATAATATCACTTAAATAATGATTCAAAAACAAAAAAATATAAATCAAGATAGATATATTTTATATATTCATAATATAAATATTTATAATAGATAGGCATATGAAATGGATACACCGTTCATGGATATGGTAGTCTGTACGTACGCATGAATGTTGTTTCGGTTTTTTTATCGTATAGTATGAAAGTAAGTAAACACAATATATTTATCGTAATAAATATATATTATTATAGTAGAAATTATATTTTATATACCTCATAATTTATCAATTTATATATTTTTATTAATATTCTTGAAGGGTGATCGTTTAAGATAAATCTCATCGAGTCGTGGAGACGGTAAGCTGTTCGTACGCATGAGTGACTTTTACATTCTATTGATTGTAAAATATTGTTTAATTGGATGGTATATTATATATATAGAATAATTAAAGTTTTAAATGATTATTTACATTAATTATACTCATTTTTATATCCATCCATATAATGTAATGTTGAATAACAAACTACACCACGACGTGGAGACGGTAAGCTATACATATGTACGCATGGTGAAATTGTTATTCATAGGATGCATAGAATAAAGAATATGTTCTTAAATATTTATAATAATGATCAGAATTTAAAAGGTACTGGATTTATTATTTTATTATGGTAACAATAATTAATGAGGAAGTGGAAGAAGAAAATAACCTTGAAAGAGGTGATGAAATAATTACCTCTTCATCTGGTTCTTCCTTTTGATTTTAAAAAAGGGCACCATAGGATGGATTTATGATCGATGTAAGGCCTCTAGAATGAATTTAGGGTACTTGGAAGGATATTTGATCAGGTTTTGGCTGACAAAAATGTCTTTGGATGTGTGAATTTATGAGAAGTTGATGTTCCCTTTTATAAGAGATGTGAGATGAACATTAGGAAAAGCATAAAATATTAATTTATTAAAAATCATAATCAGTTTATAATATCACCTAGTAGATTTTTTTCGAAGATAAGGTAGGTATGGGTCAAAAAAACGCCTAAAAATAGGTTTTAAACACATTTAGGTTACCATATTAACCGTACCGTATTTATTTATCTCTTGGTTGAATAGTTTAACTCTTACCATGTCTTCTTTTATTCTTACACAATATGGTTAATAAACATAATATAAAATTAAAAGAGAACCTAATGTGGTTGACTAATGACATATGTAACATTATAAAAGTCACATTGCATAATCATATATTTTTATGAACTATTATATAATATAATAAAATTGTATTTGTTTTAAAAAAGAATTTCTGTCAATTGTGATACTATTTAGTAATTCATTTTTTAATTTTGTAGGAACATGATTCCTTCATTCTGAAGGAATTAAATAATACCTCATTTTTCAATGGAATCAATTAAATTAGAGTATGAAATCAAAACATTCAAATTATATTTATTTTAAAATATATAATATCATTTGTTTAAATATTTCATTAATAATGTAATTACTGCATCATCATTGTGTCCTATGTAAATTTCATTATCTAATATTTAAAAATTAAATATAAAAATCCATGATGTAGGAAATATTTTTAGGTTTATAATGATTATTTGGAGTCAAATTTATATTATGTATAACCATATATTAAAAATGGTTTAGTTATTAAAATTTTAATTTTAGACTTTTAACCCTTCATTAAATAAAATATAATAAATGTCTTAATCTAACCTAAGTGAATAAAAAAGGATCATTTTCTTACTAATGTTTATTTTGGTTTAAATAAACTTATCTAATAGTTTTAGTGCATGTGTTGGTGTAATGTTATATTATTATAATATTATTTTTACCATTAATTACTGTATTTATTTTTAACGGTGGTAAATAAAAATCAAAATTCACTATTCATAAAAAATTATTTTCATCTTATTGAACCAAATATTACATAAAAATGACAACCATGTCTCTCAAATTTCTGTAATTCAAATCATAGAAGCGGTAATATTATGTTTTATGCAAATTTTCAAATGTTCCTAGAAGGTGGTAAAAGAAGTTTAAAATTTCAATAAAATTTTATATATCTAATCTTATTATAAAATTACTCAAATGACTTAAACTGGACTAATATATGTATTATTTATCTATATTGAATTTAAGAACAAATTTATATAAACATAATTATTTAAATGAAAAAAATCAGTTTTTATGTACTATGTCGTGATTTTCATTATTTATAAAAAATTATATGTTTTCAAAAAAATACCAAAAAATCACCCTAAGCTATTTTGATATTTTGAATTCAAATAATGATGTCTATTTTAACAAATAAAACATTAAGGAGTGTCTAAAATTAATTTTATCATTGATCACAAATAGACTTAAAATGTAGTTCTTTTTAGAAAGTCATTTTTTCTAAATATATAAAAATTTTAAAAAAACATATACATTTCATTATAAATATGTTTTATTTACGTGAAAACATTAAAAATAACATTTATACTTTATTTTTTACAATTAATTTTACAATATTTAATAAATAAATTAATATATAATTTCAATAATTATAATACTAATGTATTGTTTCAGAGATACTCAACCTTGCATATAACACAAGCCAAGTCAGTGTTGTTTGTGATATAATCTATTAAATTACATTAAAGAGATAACATGCTATAAAATATTGGGATGTTACACACCCAATGTAGGATGTTTTTCAACAATTTTCATTTTAGTGTTTTGATACAAATGATCCACTGTTCGGGTGTCTCGTGGCCTGACCTTCTTAAGGGTAAGATTTTATATATTAATTACCTTGATTTAAAGTTTTAATTGAATAATGGAAAGTATCGTGTATAATATCCACTTGACCTGCCGAATGCAGGTTATTCAATTTTTTAAATAAATGATTATTCAAAACTGGCTTGATTACTAGGAATTACAATATTCCTTTTTAGATGTAAATGAATATTTGGTTTCACGTCCATAGAACCCATTCCATGTTTTTGTAAGGTATTTAAGTGTAACTTAGGGATTGAATATTCCTTTTTATGGATTAAATGAATGGTTTCGGGCTACTCATCCTTGTAGAACTATTGAAAAGCATGCCTTGAACAAAATGAAATTTTTTATTTATCAAGATTTGATTTAATTATTGCATTACCAACAAGCCTTGTTAAACTAATGAATGTTAATTACATGAATTGTGTGAAATATTATATAACATCAATATCATATAAGAGTGTCCTGACTCGAGTTTGCCTTGGATTCCATAGGGAATGCCTTGAGTTCAAGGTAACCCCATTCAGACTCAAGGATACAACATTATTAGGATGAGACCCACTTTGAACCTGATCTTTGTATTACCATGGATGACTTGTTTGACACCATAGGATCCTGCATGTAGTAATACATGTTTCCATGGATACACTCCTTGGATCCACCATTGACTTGTAGGTTCAATTGTCAAATCCCAATGGTCCCAATTGTAACGACCCAAACATTTGAATAATATTTGTTTGTTGAATTTTTGTATTGTTTTATTTTATAGTCAACAAAACTATATCCTTTAATAAATGAAATGAGTATAATTAAAAAGATATTATTGGGTATTGATTGTTACATGACTGTTGAATAGTATACTCTTAATGTAATGATTATGGTTTAAAAATACAAATTATCATGGTTATTTATAATAAAAATAAGATTTGATGGCCTCATCTAGTAGACCCAGGTCATACGAAGCCCATATGCCAGAGCATGGGAAGGAGGTTTCATCTCTAGGATTTGTTCTGGACCATTCCCAAGGCAGTCTCCAACACATTAATCTTGAACAAAATCTCTTATGGGATATGTTCAGGTAGATAAAAGTCACCACTCTGGCATTGTTGTCCGAGTCACCCCAAGATTCTATCACCATTGCACACCTTACTCTTAGGTCATATGTGGGCGTTATAAGGGGATTTTTTATGAGGCCTTAGTTACTTTGTGTAATCCATTGGTATAAATAAAATTGTTAACTCATCATTCAAATTTTTGTAATATATTTTCTTAATTATGTATATGTTTAATTAAGAAAAATTGGATAAAATGATTTTTGAAGTAAAAAATTGTACATTAAAAAGATTTCACATAAATAGAGAATTATAATGGTATTATAAACATCATTATTGAATTTAAAATGTCAAAATTAACATAGGGTGAATTTGTATAAATTTTCTAAGAAGATTCAATTTGATGAATAGTTTTTTATGAATAGTTTTTTAATTGTAATTGATGAATAGTGTTTTGAGGAATAGTATTAAAAACATTTTATAATTAAATAACATTTTCTATGATGTGATTTTTGAAATTCAGACATGAATTGTTGTAATTAGGGTAAAAATGTGGATAAAAAATTCCCAAATAATTTTTTTGATAAATATATACTTTACCCTTAAAAATAGTAATTTTACCCTTATGAATGGTAATTTTACCAATGTCCTAGTAACATCTTTTAATGAGGTATAAATATGTTTTAGTCATCTTATGTGGCAATTTGATATAATTATGTCATAGTAAAAGTAAATAAATGGTTTAGAAATGATTAGTAATGTACTAGTATTTTATTTTATTTATTTAATTTGAAATCAAATTAATTTTTATAAAATACACTTCATTTTTGGATTCTTCCCATTGAAAAATGGTAAGGGATAATTTTTTGATTTTTTCTAAAATATTTGGTTTTTTGGTGAATAGTAAAAATACAGTTTTGAGTATTGGTGTGTTTAATGACATCATTAATGATGTAATAATTATAAAATAATTCTGGTTAAATTTAGTAACATAACATATTTTATGAAGTGTCACAAGTGGATAATACCATGAGAAACACCATGGGAAAGCCCATGGTTTTACAAATACCGCAGATGTGGTGTCCCATGGAAATTAATAACATATTCATTCAGTTTTGTTACAAATACCGACTCATTCCTCCATTAATTTCATTCCAAATTCCTCCTCAACATTGATCAAAACTTTTAACCTCTTAATGATTCTTACCAATGTTCCCTCAATCCCCCAAGGTCCCAGCCTTCCAATATTTGAAGTTACCCTTCTAGGTATGGGAACCTTTCACCCAACTCTTTTAGTCAACACTTCTTAAATGTTATGTCATTCAATTTCCAGTTAAAATTTTTGTTTTATGACATTATGTGTCCCTCTAAAATTACTTTTTATTTTCATATGATGAGATACATTTTTTCTCTCATCAATTAATTTTCTGAATTTTTATGTGATGCAATTTGGCTTCCATATTTTGGTAAAAGAAATTTCATCTTTTATATCCTTTTAATATTCATTTTCAGGTTGTATGCCATCAAAATATCCATAAAATGATCTTATATACATTGTATTATGTATTTACATATTATTTTTAATTATATATGAGTGGGTTACCCATTACCCTATCTTTTTAGTGTTTTCATAAAACAATGTTATAGAGTCGTTATGCTGCAGATATTTCGTCTCAAAATATCTCTGTCTCCTTCTTATGAAATTGTCTTATTTTCAATATATGAATACCCAAAAGTATTTTAAGTCTAGGTGTATTCATAATTTCATAAAAATGGTATATTTTCTTCTAGAGTTTACATATATAAGACCCTCATTGCTTTTCCATGTGTTATAAATGACATAACGATCAAGGTTTTATGCAATTTTAAAACATCACGATTCGGAAATGAAACCCAATTATTTTCTACTATATGGGGTTTTCATGTAATTATTGATTATGATATATGTGACTCAAAATAAAATAATTGAATATTAAGAGTGCTCCCTAGTAGTGCTCCAATACATTGAGTAAAGAATTTAGTCTCTAGAGATGACAAGTTTTATGATAATTTGGGGAATAACCAAGGTAATTTTTATGATCCCTTGGGGACGGACCTTGGATAAATTTTCATGAATGTATAAATTATCTATTATAGCCACATTTTTAGTTATGTTTCTTGTAATTATTATTATATTCCCCTTTATCTACATGTTCTTGTTGATATCTCTGATGTTCACATATAAATTGATTCACTTGTTTTCCTTACTGGGTCATCTGCTCACTATATCCATTGATATATGTATCCAGGTTATGAGATACAGTAATTGTACATGGGATGAAATTTCCAAGAATTTTTTAAATGGGATTTAAAATAATGTTAGATATTTTCAGTTTTTTTGTTACTGAATTTCTTGACATTAGCATTAAGGATACTATGTTTCTAAAATGTAATAAAAAGTTATGTAATAAAATGGAGGGATGTCATAGTTAGTATCAAAAGATAGTTTATTTATTTGTGGAAATTAGGACACAAAAACCTTAGGATGAACCATGTATAACGTTTAACAATAGGAAAACATCCTGTTAATTTGGTAAAATATTATGTAAATGGTTTAAAAAAAAATAAATCAGTGTCTGGATACGAAGAAGTGAATGTGGCTCTGGCACAAATGTACCTAAGAATGAAAACTCTAACAAGGAGTTTTGGGGTAGACCGAGGGTATCCTAATACATGAAAACGGGCCCAACTGCACTTCTGTTTTGACACTCTTGGGGATATGTTTGATTAATCACACGCTTTTTATGAATCATTATGAAGGATTAATAGATAAATGTAATTTTTTAAGCATGATTTTTTAATACATAAGATACATTATATTTAAAAGATTCATAAATGAAATAATATTCTAACTACGGTTTTATTATTTTATAAATTGGAGGGAAAAAGGAGGAACCATGCAAATGGTGACTGCGACGGACTATGCACTGATGGCCCTCAAATGGAAGCTGGAATAGAAACTTTTAAGAGAATGAATAACCAAGTTCCTCAAGTAATGGGAAATAACATTTATCAAAATAAGAGACTAATATCATTGTGAAGGGAACCACATTCTGTTGATTCCTTTATGCATCAAATACCACCAACCTTTAGTGGATCTACCAAACCATTGTTTGATAAAAAATGGATTAGTTGTTTCGAGAAGATCATTTATGTGCTCCGCTGTTCGGAGAATGAAAAGGCTAACTAGGCAATTTACAGCTTAGAGGGAGAAGCTGATTAGTGGTGGGATCTTGATAAAATCACGAGGCCATGAGTGGAGGTTGAAGCTTTGGAATTGGAATTATTCAGATGGATATTATTCAAAAGGTATTTTCCTCATTCTACGAGAACAATAATGGAGAAGGAGTTTGTCGAGCTGAAGTAGAAAGAGAATGAATCTGTTAGAAACTACGAGATAAATTTCACCATGCTATCACGTTAGACCTATAGAATTTTCATGGATCCAAATGGGATGTTTGATAGATTCTTTGGAGGACAATGAGATCATCTATAGAATAATCTTGTCATCTGAGACCATGACAGTTATGAGGAGATCTACATAGTGCAATTAAAGTCGAGTTGGTGTTCGGTGCGATGTAGAGGAATCATAAAACTAATGACAAGAATATATTAATGGACCCCATATTAGGCAAGAACATTTATTAAGGAAGAGGAGGAAAGGAAATGCAATGTCCCACATGTAATAAATTTTCAAAGAATCATTCATGGAACAACCTACATGGGAGTGGGAAGTGCTATAAGATTGGTAGAGATTTCCATATTGTGTGAAATCTTCTTATTATGGTGAAGCCTTAACATACAAAGACTAATGAAAATGGAATGATGGTGCAGGACCTAACTGATTTCCAAGGATATAAATGCCGGAAAATTTTCCACTTTTCCAAACACTGTCTAAATCTGATGGTAGTGGAGGAGAATCACTATCACTATCATCAAATTCCAAGGGAGAAAGGCCATACTTTTTATATCATGATAGATAATTTAGAAATTACAAATGATGTCATATCATGTTCTCTTGTTGTTCTCTCAAAGCTATCAAGTAATTTCCTTGATTCTGGTTATACAGATTATTTTATTTCAACAATGTTACAAAAGAATATAGAATCAACCCCTAAATTTTTTAAAGATGATTTATCGGTCCACACATCTTATGGGATTATCCAACATCGTTTGTGTTAGGAAACTCTAGTATTTACTTTTGCGATGAAAATATTATAACAAATCCTGTAGTCATTCGTAAGATAGAATTATACATTATACAAGGGATAGAATGGATCTCAAAGTATGATGATAAGATCAAATGAAGAAGCAAGGAAATCATAGAAGCATTGGATGAAAAACCTACAGTAATCTACCAAATACAGGTATCTCAACATGATCTATGTCTATAATAACCTCTATATCCTTATTTATTGAGTTTATCAGTGAAGAAGAAGAAGGAAATGACAGTATAAGGATAGAAAATTTCCCCATCATCTAGGAATACAATGATGTATTTCTAGATGCAAAACCCAGACCTCCCCCAGAAAGAGATGTAGAGTTATCCATTGAACTCGTAACTAGATCTCATTTTCCAAAAATGACCCCATATAGGATGAAAAATGTTGAACTAGAGGAATTAAAAAATCAACACCAAGATCTTTTGGTGAAGGGGTTTATTCGACCGAGTGTGTCTCCATTGAGAGCACCCATTCTCTTGGTAACATTAAGAAAGGATCAATGGAGCTATGCATTGATTATAGAGAACTGAATGGGGTCACAATAAAGAAAAAATAACCTCTTCCAAGAATTTTTGATTTATTTGTCCAACTTCACGGGGCTCAAATCATCTCTATGATTGATCTTTGTTATATTTATCATCAATTGTGGGTGAAGTAATAAGATTCCAAATATTGTCCTTTGATCAAGATATTGGAATTATGAGTTTGTTGTTATGCCCATCGAACTAAATAATGCACTTTCTATTTTCATATATTTTATGAATAGAGTCTTTGAAGACATCCTTAATAACATAATGGTAGTTTTTATTGATGATATTATGATATATTCCAAAATACGAGAGTACCGTGAGGATTCTCTAAGGGTTATTTTTCCAATTATAATAAAGAGATGATTTTTGGAATATTGATAAAATGTGAATTTTGGTTACAAAAAGTTTTTTTCTTAAGGCACATTGTAACCAATTAAGGAATCACAGTTGAACCTGTAAAGAAAAAGGTTATAGAGTAGTGGCCCTAGCCTACAAAAATGACTATCACTCAATGTTTCCTTGGGATATCAGGATATTGTTGGAGGTTTTTGAAAAAAATTTCATGAAAATAAATTTTGTTAACCATGTCAACTTGAAAAGGGGTCAAGTTCATTTGGACAATGGAGTTTTAGGAGAGTTTCAAAGAGGTGAAGAAGAGATTGGTTACTACACACATGTTAAATTTTCCCTCTAGTGGAGATGAATTCATTATTTTTTGTGATGAATCTCTGAAAGGGCTTGGGTGAGTCCTCATGAATAATAAAAAAGTAATTGATTATGCATCTCAAAAGTTCTAGACTTATGAGAAGAACTGTTCTACACATTATCTAGAGCTGGCTGTAGTCGTTTTTAATCTGATGATTTGGAGGCACTATTATTTCAGGGAGAATTGTGATACATACATATACCATCAATGTTTGAAGTATATTTTCACAAAAAATTAAATGAACATGATACAAAAGAGATGGTTGGATCTTCTTAAAGACTGTGATTTTTCAATTATTTGTCATCCTAGAAGAACAAACAAAGTTCTTATGCATCATATATGAAATACCCAGTTTTTTACCATGATGAGGATTCAAATAGTTCCATCAATCAATGACCTTGTGATGATGGAAATTAGAATTTTAAGGGAAGGGACATCATCAACCCTAACATAGATGATTTATTAACCATAAATACTATTGAACATATATGAATCTCAAGAATAAGATCTATTGTTATCGAATAAGTTTGTAGATGTGAAGGATGTAAAGTTTCCTAAGTTCAATATTGATCAAGAAGGTATGCTAAAATTTCATACAATACTATGTGTTACATCTATTGTAGAAACAAATAAGGAGATGATGGACGATGCTCATAGCTCTACATTATCTATACATTGAGGAAGCACAGAAATGTGTAGGGGCCTTCGTGATCATTTGTGGTGCGATAATATAAAATGGGAGATTCCGAACTACATGTCAATTTACCTAGTATATCAGTAATTGAAGGCATAGTGATAACTTCTTTAAGGGGTTTTGCAACCACTACCCATACCAGCATGTAAGTGGGACAATATCACTATAGATTTTTTCATTGGTCTCCTGAGAACTTCGAAGGGAAACAATTTGATATGGGTCATCGTGGACCATCTCACCAAGACTACCCATTATATCTCTATTTGGGAAGATTTCCCTCTTAATAAACCTTCCATTATACTTGTTAAGGAAGTGGTAATGGTTCATGTAGTTCCATATTCTATCATATATGATAATTATCCAAGGTTTAAATCAAAATTATGGAGAAGTATTCAACATGATCAGAGTACTGAATTAAATTTCAATACAACCTATCACCCCCAAACTGATGGATAATCTAAATGGGCTATTCAAACACATAAGGATATTCTAAGAACATGCTCACTAGAATTTAAAGTTTTATGGGATCCACATCGCCCATGTTGAGTTCTCTTTCTACAACAACATTCACATTAGCATTCAAATGGCACCCTATGAAGTTATATATGGGTAGTGATGTAGAAATCCAACTTTTTGAGGGTGAATATGGGCAGAGAAATATCCTTAGGCCTAATATTATTCAACATATGATAGAAATATTCCATGATATTCAACAAACACATTATGGCTACTTAGAGTCAGAAAACAAGCTATGATGACAACAGTTAAAGGGTCATGGAGTTTGATGTTGGTGAAAAAGTCTTTCTTCTAATATCTCCTTGGAAGAGACTCATGAATTTTGGGATGAAAGGGAATCTCACCCATATGTACAATGTCCAATATGAAATCCTTGATCTTATAGTAGTAGTGGCCTATAATCTAGAACTTCCTCAAAATCATGATGTCTTCCACATATCACTCTTGACGATGTACATACATGACCCTTCACACGTAATAAATCTAGTGCTTGTATAGATGGAACATGACCTCTCATATGAGGAGAATCTGGTAGAAATCGTGGATCCTAGGGGAAATGTTATACAAAAAAATTTTACCCACCTTATTATGGTGTTGTGGAGGAACCAAAAATGTGAAGAATCCAAGTGCGAACCAGAGGAGTCTATGAAGAAAAAGTACCCCCACATTTGTTCTTCATAGGGGATGAGTAAAAGTTTCAAAGATGTAATTTATTATGGGGGAAATAATTTATTGACCAAATTTTTTTAATAAAATTTGTTTCTTGAATTTGTGTATTATTTTATTTTATACAAAACAAAACTATTTCATTTAATTAATTAAATGAGAATAATTATTATGACACCATTGGGTTTCTATTGTTATATGACCATTTGTCAATATGACCGTTGGAAACTATACTCTTAATGTTATGATTTTTGTTTATAAATAAAAATGATCATGGTTAATTAATATAGAATAAAGATTTGATGGCCTTATCCAATAGGCTTGGGTCGTATGAAGCCCATCTGTCAGAGCGTGGGAAGAATGTAGCTTTTTTAGGCTTTTCTCTGGACCAAGCCCATGCCAAACTACAACACATTATGCTTGAACTAAATTACTTATAGGAGAAGATTATGTTGATAAAAATCACCACATTGGAATTTTTTTTGAGCCTCCCCAAGATTCTATGACCATTGCACTCTTTACTCTTAAGTCTTATTCATGCGTTATAAGGGGCTATGAAACGAGGCCTTAGTTTCTTTGTTTAATACCTTGGTATAAATAAAATTGTTATCTCTCAATTACTATTTTGGAAATATATTTTATAAATATAGAAAATATTTAATTAATAAAAATTTTATAAATTTATTTTGGAAGTTAAAATTGTACTTTTCAACGTTTTCTCATACATAAAAAATTATTATGGTAAAATAAGCATAATTTTTTAATTTAATATTTCAAAATTATCCTAGGATGAATATTTAGAAATTTATTTATGAGGTTTTAATTTTATGAATAGTTTTTTATGAATAGTTTTTTATTAATAATATTTGATGAATAGTTTTTTATAAATAGTATAAAATCATTTTATTATTTAATAACCTTTCCTGTAAAATTATTTTACAAAATCGGACATAAATGTTTGTAATTAGGGTTTAAAATGTGGTTAAATAAGACAAAAATATTTTTTTGGTGAATTGTAACATTACCCTTATAAATAGTAATTTAACCCTTATGAATGATAATTTTACCAATGGCATTGTAACATTTCTTGTAGAGGTATAAATATCTTTTAGTCATCATAAGTGGTAATGTCATATAATTATATCATAGTATATATAAATAAATGTTTTAGGAATTATTGGTCAAGTATTAGAAATTTATTTATTTAAATCATATTTAAATGAAATTAATTTTTATAAAATGATGTTCACTTTTTGATTGTACACTTTGAAAACTGGTTAGGATGAATTTTTGGGCTTTTTCTGAAACTGTTGAATTTTCGGTAAATAGTAAAAATACAGTTTTGAGTTTCAGTGTGTTTAATGAAATCATTAATGATGTAATAATGATGTAATAATTCGTGTAGACTTTTTTAAGTAAGATATGTTATGAGTTTTTCAAAGTGGCCAATACAATGGGAAAATACCCTGGTCAAGCCCATGGTTTTGCAAATACCACTAATGAGGTGTCCCTTAGAAATTATTAAAATATTATCTCAATTTTACTATAAATACCAACCCATTATTTCATTAATATCATTCCAAATTCTTTATAAACGAAGATATTATATTTTTACATCCCATGGAGTCCTCCCAAGGTGTCCTCATGCCCCCCAATGTCCCAACTGTCATTCTTTTGTAGTTACTCTTCAAGGTAAGGGGACCTTTCACCTTCTTCTTTTATAAAACACTTCTTATATGTCATGTCTTTGAATTACCATTTTCATATGTTCTGGTATGATACTGTTCATTCCTCTTACTGTCCTATTTATTTCCGTATTATGATATACACTTTTCTTTTAATCGATTCATTTTCTGAATTTTTAAGTGACGTTGTTGGGCTGTTGAATTATCATAAATGAAATCACATCTTCTCATTTCTTATAAGATTCATTTTCTTTTGGTATGTTATTAAAATATCCATACCATGATATTATTTACATTTTATTATTTACCTAACCTATATTATGATTTAATTATTAGTTTTTTACACTTTTCCCTCTCTTTTTTTAATGTCCTCTAAAACCATGTTATATAGCCATTATACTGCAAAATTTCATCTCAAAATATTATTCTCTTTTTTCGCATGAAATTCAATTATTTTATTTATGTGAATAACCAAAACAATTTTAGTTCAAGGGTTATTCATAAATACATAAAAATGGTATATTTGGTACCTGATTTGACATAAATAAAACCCTCATTCCATTTACATGGGATATAAATGACATAACAATCATGTTTTTAAGCACAATTAAAATTTCAATATTCTGAAATGAATCCCTTTTTATTTATTCTCTATGGGTTATTTATGAAATTATTTATTGAGATATATGGGGATCACATTAAAATAAACACATATTGAGGGTGTTCTTTGATATCACTCTAAGTAATTGGATAAAGAATTTCATCTCTAGAGATTACATGTTTTAAGATTTATTGGGGAAAAACCTTGGTAGTTTTTATGAAATCTTGGGGATAAATCTTGATGATATGTTCGTGAATGTATAACATAAATGTTGTAGACAAATTTTGAAGTTATGACTAATGTAATTATTGTTATGATATGATTTTTTATTTTCATGTTCTTATTGATATATCTCCAGTTCACATGTAAAATGATTCACTTGTTTTCCTCACTTGTCATTATGCTCACCTTTTCCTTTGATGTATCTCTCCAGGTTATGAGATACATTAATTTTAAATTGGATAAACATTTAAATTTTATATTCAAAGTGATTTAAAATAATGTTATATATTTTCATTTTTTATTTTTTTATTTCCGTGACACTAGACTTTAATGATCCTATGTTTGTAAAATGTAATGAAAAGTTATGTAATAAAAATGTGGGATACCATACAGGTCATTACATAGACTCGTTTTACCTATGTTTAAAACCACAGACTATATAGTATTCTTATTGTGTAATACCTTAGAATATGATCATTGGATTAAAATATACCCCCTAATATGGACTACAGTCATTTATTAGTTGGTGACTATTGAGTTATATGTTTCCTTGGTTATTAACCTAGAACGTTATAATTAAATATCATTACAGGTTGGCTTGTTATATCTTGGAACCTTAACTACAGATATCATGAGACTTTTTTATAAACTTTTAATATAAAATTAATGAAATAGTTAAATGTTCAGTCACTAGATGAGTGGAAAAGTAGGTACTTGGGTATTTAGTTACACTATAAAAATTTAATTTATACATGCTTTCTTACAGACTTTTAACATTCCATTACATGAGCTTAATGTTATAGAAACCAATAGTGGTGGCCCCTGGAAATTTATCTCACCCCTCTATGAGTGTCATTTTGTACCTGAGTTAGATTACATGAATGATGTTGTTGAAAATGGGAAGCATATGGCATCGAACACTTGATTGCTTACTGTTTACAATGGAGGATCATTACAGATGATCGAACCAGAGCATAGGCTGCTTGGGATTGTTTTTTGATTTATTTTACACAATTTTGTAACATTAAATTTCTATTTTATTGTATCATTGTTTTCTAGTTTTCTAGTGACATTATATATCATCATCAATTGTTGTATGCTTGTATGTTATTCAGGTTATTTCAGTTATTGAAACTACTGTCTCAATTTTCCAACATGCATTCTATTTAGATATATTTTTTCCACTATTTACTTCTGTTCATACTTATCTACTATGAAAGACTATTCTAATAATGGAATAGTCTCCACAAAAACATGACTTTGGACTTCAGTGCTAATCGGCAACCTTTGGGGGTTGGGGAGATGCGCCTGATTCCCTATGGCCCACATGGCTCAAGGCATAGATAAAATGGAATTGTGGTCCAGAACATCACATTAAATGAGAACAAGGTAATTGGGAAAATATTCAAATTTTTTACCAATGTCATATATTGTTTAGTAGTAAATATAAAATAATATATCTCAAAATTAAATAAAAAATATATATTAGAATAGTATTTAAATATATATATGTTTGTGTTATTCATACATATTAATAAAAAATATATTAGAAATATATATTGAATTCAAATATATAATTTAATATCACTGGATAAGTATGATTAAATTTTTTAATACGAAAAATATATTTATTTGTATTTATTAATACATTTTTCATAAAAAAGTAATATTTATTTTCAAAGAATATTTCTCTATTTATTGAATATTTAATCCTAATAGATTAAATTTAATAGTTTCAAAATAAGAATAAATATGGAGAAATATATTAACATCTTTTAAATACTAAATTTATATAAAATAAAATTATCAATATTTAGTACTTAAAAAATATAATTTTTCAAGCAATGAAATTTGTACTTGTATTATTTATTTTCATTTGAAAAATAAATTTATGAAGTCATCAATATATATTAGAAAAATAATAAATCAATTTTATTTTTAGGATGTCAAAATTTTCTATTTATGAATATATATATATATATATATATTAAAAAGGTTTTTAGTGGAAACAAGGGTATTTATGAAATTTATAATTTTAATGATTTTATCATTTTGTGTTCATAAGATGTAAGATTAAATAAAATTTTATATAATAGATTTTTTATTTAAGGAATTATATTATGAATCATAGAATATTTCTTGCATGTATATATTTCATTTTAAACTTTTTAGAAATAAATGAAAATGTAACATTAATTAAATAATATATTATATCATTATTTCTAATTATGTATTATGATAGTGAAATTAGATTTTGGACTTATTTGAAATCCACATTTTTTTGTTTAATAGTAAACCAATTTATTACATAAATATCGGTATCTATCATATTCTTATAATATACATAAATTTTTAACTTAATAACACAATTTTCCTAAAAAATTATTAATTTTGTTTGTCTATTTTAAAATTAACATTTCAGAAACATATTTTTTGTATATTTAACATAAAATTTTAAATTATAATATAAATATTATTGACAATTTGTAATCATAATGAATTCCAAGAATATCAATTACTACGGTAGAAACATAATTTCCATTGTAAATGTTAATTGGTGTAAAATATGAAAATCTAAAATTGGTAGTCTATAAAATCTAGTTTGCCTCTAAATTGATTGAATAAGGACAATATAGACCTAAATGCACTTACCCATCTATTTTTTATTATTTTGATCAGAATAACGTTAAATAAAAACAAAAATTATTTAAAATGTAGTTGTTATTCCAAAAACACTCATCCAATAACTAATTAAAGTGTAACAAATACCAAAATTAAAGAACAATGTATCATTTATATTTCATCGTGATACTATAAAATTTTACATCCCCTATAACCTTGTATCACTTTTAAAATATTTTATTCACTATTAGTTAACATTAGAACTTCATTTTTAGGGAGAAGTCTAAGGAAATTTCAAGTTGACGAGGTTAGTATTATCAACTAATTAGTTTTATTCTTAATTATATTTGATAAAATTTATTTCAGAAACATAAATATTATCATATTAGTATTAATTAAATACTATAATGTTTTAATATTAAGTGATATATCAGGAAATATTCTTCCCACCTATTATCAAAAGTTAAATAATCATTCATGTGTAACTACTAACTACCACCTCAATGAGAAAAAAACTCATCATTGATCATAACCCATCATTAGTGGTTCATAGAAATGATTTTATTAGGATATAAAATTTTTATTATATAATTATTGTTCTATTATGACAAACTAGATAACATATAAATGATATGGTTAATAAACATTTGTCGTTAAACCAATTACATAAATAAAGAATATAAGCATGAATATAGTTAATTTAAATTATATACTATTTTAATATCCATTAAATATTATTATAATTAATTTTTAAATATACTATATAACACTAATAAATAGTAAATTATATAATTATTCTACCTATGTGTGGATATTTCATATAAAGCTCTCCAAAATCATCAATATAGAAGGTATATTCAGGTTTGGGTCTGATTGATAGCCAACATGAACAAATAAATTAACTTAAACTGTGGATAATTAAAAAATATTAATTATATGTATAATATGATATTAATTTTTAAATAATTTTTTCATTTGGTTTTATAAAATAATTAACAAAGTTTAATTAATTAATTAATTAAACACCCTTCATTGGATACAATTTACAAAAAAAATATTCACCGTCGATTTCAACAATAAAATGAATACTAAAGTACAAAAGGGAAGAAATTTAAATATCATAAATTTTTATAAGGAATAAATTATAGTTACATTGCTAAATATTAAATTAGGATCTTATGAATAGTAATACACATTGACACTTCTTCTACAAAACTTGTATAAACCATTAATTTTATAAACCATAGTTGTTGGAAAATAAAATATAAAATAACTAATATATATATGAATAAAATTATAATCATTGAGGATAATAAATAGTTATATATATTAATATTTCTATTTATTATTTCATTAGTAAAATTAATTTAATCATTCAGTATTTTATTTAAATTGTAGACCAAATTAGGACCAAGGTAAAAGTTTTCATCTAAATATTCATCTCTTTGAGACTTTATTTTTTGTATTTTTCACATAATTTCGTTTATGTAGTGAATATAAAACCTATTCGAAATATTTTTTCATAAAACACCATTAATTAATGGTAATTTTCTTCCATTATAAATCTCAATTTTTATAGGTTTATATTTAAATTCTATTAATGTTGTAATGTGTTTTCTTGAATCAAATATTTTGTTGGGTCATAATCACTGAACATCTATTATAATCCTTACTAAATTAATTATCCTACCCAATTATGATATTATGAATTTTTACTATAATAAAATATATATAAATAATTTATAACACTCAATTTTTCTTCCTTGATGAATCTGTTGTTTTTTTAAGAATAACACACATTTTTTAAATGTATTTTTTTAAAATATCCATTTTTTACATCGGGACATTCTACACAATTACATAATGGAAAAAAAATTTATATAAAAATATATTAATATTACTTTTATTTTATTTGATATAAATTTTTGGGTTACACATTTTTGGTTAAATACCCTATAAGGGTAGGGGATATGTATTAGGGTATGACCGATTAAAACAACGTCCCATTCAAATCCTATTTTTTCATTAACCAAAACACTATTCTCTATATTTTAAATTGAAGTGTATGAATATAATTAAAAACATGAACGATACATAAAAAGTGTACTTGTTTCACCCAGACTAGGATACATCGAAGGAGAACGCAATGATGATGTGTTGATGTACGAAATCCACCAAAGAACATTTTCAAACTACAAGGATCAGCCAAGATAACTTCTACAAATAGGCTCACTACCTTTACAATGTTTAGGGTAAGAACACTTCTTTCCCAAGGGTCATTTGTGGATCCTCTTTCTCTAGTTCAATGTTTGTTTAAAGGTGCATTGTATTCCTCTTCATTCACACACATATCGTTGAAGGGGTTTACTCATAATTTATGGACTTGTAGGTTCCTCCATTTTCATTAATGCACATATCCTCAACTATAGTTTGATTTTATGTTGATGTACCATTTTCACATGTATATGTAATCCACTTTTCCATGAACTGTTAGTTTGAAAAAATTTCTTTCACAGACTATTTTAGTTCCTTTGCAAGCTTCCTTGAATCCTCTACACACATCCTTATATCCTCCAGCAAAAATATATGATGGTCTGAGTAATTCACAAATCACCTCATCCTTCATGGATCATCCCTTCTTCATAGAACGACTCTTCTCCAATGGATTTCCCCTCTTTTTTGGACTAATTTTTATTGTGTGGAATAGAGCCCCACAAACCCCTTTCTATAGCCTAACTTCATTGATATCACTATACAGAATTGCTTCCCCATGAACCATGTCTTTTGCAGAATCCCTCCTCGTGAACATTTCAATCATCAAAAAATTATTTTGGAGCGATGATGTTTTCTAATGTAAATCACTATACCCAATGATCTAATTAATAGTCCTTATATATGAATGTAGATCTGAAAATTATACTAATCTGAGTCACCCAAATGTTTGATGTGGTGCATGCTTCACTACATTCAATGATATGTTTCATGCATACCACATTGACCCTCTATGTCGATTGATGCCTTCAGTATAATAAAAACATCTTCTTAGCCATAAGTTGTGGCCTTCTTATGAACTTCATGCCTCTTGTGAATGTTTTTGACTATGTGGTCTGTGTGGCATACTTCACCATCAATATTAAACTACTATGAGGATATAATTCCTTTTCCAGTTTTTCTTCACAATTCCACGTACTTCCTATATGGTCCACAAGCTATTATTTATAGTCGACACAATATTCACTCCTATTAGAAAAACCATCATTTTCCAAAATCAAACTCTTGATTTGGAGGCCCAAAAATAAGGAAAGCAGTTGGAAACTACACCACCAAAAAACCTACTTTAAAAGCACCCACAAAACTATTTCGCGAACATCTGGCTTTTCCAAAAAAACACAACCACCACATAAACCAAAAAAGGTCACCATGATGAATGTTTTTCCCAACAGTATGTTTGTGTCAATATTTTATATTGTAGTTTTTACAATAGTGTTTCGAAATAATCAAATGTTTTTCTATATATTTGAATTAAAATTTTTTATATTCCACTCCCAATTCCTTTTTGATTACCATTAATTCTTTTAAAATTTCTATTATTGATGATTTATTTGTAATGTAAATTTTTTCAAATAAAAAACATTTCATACAGATAGTTGTTACTTTTATTGGACACCATAATTTCTTATTTTTAGCCAATTGTATAATGACATTATAAATGTTTTTTAATATTTAAATAATAATAAAATATATAGGATTAACATCTATTAGAATTATTTTTCATTAATTAAACTATATTTATAGTTCTAAAATCTATTCTGATGTGATAGTGTTTTGTTAGAAATCTTTTACATGCTTGAAATAAGTTTTTGTGAGGCCATTATGAAATTTTGTGAAACTCATATTTCTAAATCTAGGTCCTTTATTGTGTTGTGATAAAAATACATTTTAATTTAATGTGTTATCATTATTTTTTTTATAACACCCACGGTATTTATGGTGTCTATTCATTAAATAAATTTATCAACTTTAATATCTTGCAATAAATGAAAACATGAAATTATAAAAGAAGAACATTATGCTCGATAATGTATATGTCACACAAAACCAAACATAAATGACCCAAAAAATATGTTATTTAAATGTGATCATTATAACCTATAAACTAAAATTGATGTCTAGAATATAACTAAAAAATTTTAAAATTATTTTGTTAACGATTTTATAAAATAAATTCATTACATATAAATCAAATAAAAATAAAAATAAAAATCATTTTAATTTCAAATAAATATTTTATTGAAAAAATATTTTAATGCGAAAAATGTTATTTCATTATAAATTAAATAAGATACTATTGGTAAATAATTTTAATTATATTTACACATTATATATTCAATCATATGATATACCATTAATAAATTTTTTTATAATTGGTTAGAAATTATCATTGTTATATGTTTAAAATTATTCTTCTTATAAAAATGGCTTCATTTTGTTTTCTATAGAATTATTAATAAAATGATTAAAAAAATTAAAAAAATTATCTAAAAAAATAAAATTAAATTATGAACTAATTATTTCAAAAAAATATTAAAATTAATGATAGATAATTTTATGGAAATTTTGTTTCACAAGGAGTAATGATGAATAAGTATTTATGTTGAAAACTTGTCTCATTTAAAGAATTCAAAAAGTTTAATTAATAAAAAGAATTTAAAAAGTAATCATAGATTGATTATATCATAAATAATCGAATTGGGTTTTTTAAAATCTATTTTAAATTGTTTTTTCATATAAAAATGTTATAAACATTTGAAAATGATTTCTTTATAAAACTATTTTTTCATTACAACTGTGGGATTAATTTTAAATTAAAATATACCACATAAATGTCACGAATTTGGTAAAATTGATTTCATAATTTGAACTACAACAATATATATTATGTAATAATACTAACTTAATATTTAAGGATAATGAATAGAAAAATTAATTGAATTTAATTACAACAGTACGAGTTTAGAAGAGTTTAGCACTGGTTGAACTAAGAAGATATGTTTTAAAATGAATTAACAATTTATCATCTTCCTAGTTTAGGAAAATATATCGATTGTATCACATCTGATTTTTCTGAATGATCCATTTTGAACTTTTTGGTATTTGGGAAAGGTTTTTACTATTTATTTTTTCCCAAAAATTCAAAGTGGATCATTCTGCCACTTACAAAGGGGAACCTAATCTAATATCCTCTTAACCCATTAAAAGTAATAAGTTTTATAAAGATCCCTAAATAAATCCTTTTCCTTAATGCCTCCTCATATCCTAGAGTATTTTTTTCATAAAAATAATCTTCGATGGATTCAATTATAAACCTAAAGAGGTTCATTAAACTATAAGTATAATCCATAACCATGAATCGTCATTTTATTTCATCATTTAACATCATAAAAATCATTAAATAAGATAATATAATAAAACATTAAAATCCAATATATTGATTTATTAGTATATTTATTGAATTACCAATATCTATAATATCTTTTATTAAATGGGAAAAACAATCAATTATGTATACAACTAATTACCACCATGTGAACTAATGTAATTGTTTTCCACCACGACCTTTCAAAGATGGATACAAAGATAGATTTAATGTATAAATATTTTAATTATTTCTAAATTACACTTCTAGAGTTATAATATCATATATATACCTTCTTAATTTTGAAACAGTTGGAAAATGATAACATCACTCGTGCTATTGTTTGGACAATTGCCTCTATATAGCGATGTGATACATTTTTCAATTTAATTTTTTTTAATTGTCATAATGATGTATTTATTTAATATATAAGACATAATAATTATTTTGGAAATTATAAATATTATTTAACATTAATTTTTTCATCTATATAAAAATTAATGCACAATTCATTCACACCTATAACCTACTATGTCAATGAATGATCTCACATATTTATGTACAACAATATTTTATGAACTATAATATATAGACATAAAAAAATTAAATATAAAATATTTATATCCATATTAAAATTATTTATAATATTTAACTATACATAATTTATGATGACTATTACTACAAATTGATAACATTCATGAAATATGAAGCAATTATTACCCAAAACAATGATTTTAATGAAGAATTGTTAATAACTGTGTGAAACAAATATAGTAATTATTTCATATAATGTGTTATATATATATATATTATATTATGGTTATTTATCATATGTATAACATGTCTATATTTATTACACATGGGTTTCAAACACATGTGGTGGAAATTAAATGAAATTTAATGTTTTCTAGTCATACTTTGACTTCCGTGAGATATATTCCATATTCAAAGCTACATTATCTTATGTTTTGGATATACTTACCCTTTTATATTTTATATCATGAATATATATATCATAATTGTATTTAAATGATTCATTTTATTTCATTTCTTTCATGGAGCTTACAATTCAGAAGATAGCAAAGTGGTAATGTAATATTTCATAATGTCCTCCTGATCCATGATTTTATTTTTAAGTATCACATAGGGAGATTGTTTCACATTTATTTCATTATCCTAACATATTATCTTCTCCAATAGTGATTATAATTAAACACTATTTAATTAAATGGACATTACATTTCTTTTTTAAAATACTTACTACGTGACAAAAAATGATGCCCAAATATCGTATTAGTTTATTGTCTTTGGAAACTTGGAAAAAATTATTATTTCTTGGTGAAAGATCATCAACATAACTCATAAAAATCATCCCAATGATTTTTCCTACCTCAAAATCATTCTTTATATCGTGGGGAAATGAAAACATAAAAAGGGTGATCTCAAATGCTTATTAAGGGTAAACATTGAGAATATAAAACAAACAATAATCAATAAAATTTAAAAAACATGAACAAAAAGATTAAATATCAAAATAATGAATCATGAAAAAATTATTGGTAGAATTTAAGGAATAGATCATAAAAAATTTACTATGATAAAATATAATTGTAATAAAACATGGAATTGTTGGAAAAAATAAGCACATAATATTATTTCCATTGTAGCGAAGGAATTACAACCAATACCATCATAGCATACAAAGTCAATTACTGAACTGGGTTTACTAGTCATTCTGGTCATGTATTAATGAAAAATATTTACTTTTCATTCCAATAATCTATATCTCATGATATAAATATATTTACATGATGCATTATAGGGAGATATAGGTCCTACCCGTCTCATAAAGAAATCAGTATTACATGTGCCACAAAAACATAAATCATTTATCATACCATAACCAAAGAAATAAAATTGTTTTCATAAAAATATTTCCATAATAACATAATTCATAAAAAATATCATTAAATAATTAACTCAATAAAATAAAATAAATAATATGGATAGATACATATCCCTATTTAAAGAGAATCAACTTAGATAAAAATATATTTCTGATAAAATAGTTGAACTTAATTCCTGAGGAAAATATAATTTCTTCTTTAAAATTATTTTTATTCCTCAAATTGTTTTGAAATTTTAACAAAAAATAAACTATATAAAAATAATATTTAAATAATATAGATTATTCTTCTGGTAAATAAAGCGTTATGACTGTGTAAAAATCTATTCATGCCTTATGTGTTAAAAAATTATCCTCGTACTTTTGTCAGAGATGTAAAAAAGTAACTCAAATTTTAAACAAAAGAAATATTTCATAAAAAGAATTTATAAAAAGTAAAAAATTATTTAAAATTACTTTAAATATAAAAATAATAATAGTAAATTGTTTATGAAAACATTTTCAGAAAACACGGACAATGATGATAAATATACCCCCTGTAATAACTTATTTATAAATAATCTCAAAAAGAACTGATATTTGAAAAATTATTCATTACTGTAGGACTTATATTCTTCCTATGTATCTAATCCTCATTTATAATAATTTAAATAATGTTAATAACTTATTCCATAATCATGGTAATTATATATGGTAATATTCTCATTCTTTTGTTGGTAACAATTCATTGTTACTCATTATTTGGGTTTTAACTTATTTATGATCGTATACATGTTTTTTCAAATATTCTATAGTTATACTTCTTATTTCATTGTTTTATCTTTATAAGATTATAATAAATACGATGTTATTCATTATTTACATTTATATAATCCTTCTTGAGTGGTTATCATGTAGAATGAATCTCATCGCATCGTGGAGAGAGTAGGTCATATGTATGCACAAGCGACTATATCATTCTAATAATTATTGAATTGTATTGATGTTGATGGTATATATTATCTCAATATAAATATAATTTATATTAATAATGTATATATTTATTAACTCCATCATTATACAAATCCATGTATGGTGGTGGTGAAAAACTGCTTATGACATTGTGTGGAGACAGGAAGTAGTATGTACGCAAGTGTGGTGATTTCATTTTTTATAGGATGGGTAGAAGGTGGGATATTGTGGATTTATAATAATAATGAACTCTCAGTATTTAATTACAACTGGAGTAATTACAGTATAATGAATCAACTAATGAGGAAGAAGTATAATAAAACAGATGTTTGAATTAATCGGTAAATGATAATACCTCTTATTCGACATGTCTCCTATAAATATACTCTTGGTGCACTGTTTTTGGAATTTGAAAAAGGAAACTTCCTATATAATGTTTTTAGGGAAGTTTAAAATTGAAATGCTCAGGGTTTGGTCAACATTGAAGGCTCAAAATGAAGTGAATAGTTGATGAAAGAAGTTATCTTTTAAAATTGCGGTGAGGGGCACTTTTGAAAACCACAAATATTTTAATTTATAATACTTTTAACATCAATCATAATACCTCTAAAATGAGATATATTCTAAACTAAGATATTATAATTTTGAAACATAATCATCTAAAAAATTTTAGAGAAGTTATTTTTTCAATTTAAACATTATTATTTTAACTAACCATTAGATACTCTATTTATTTTTAATTAAGATAAAAATTAATTCAATATAAAAAGGATGAAATATTTACATATTGGATTTCAATTATATCATAAATGAATTATTTTGAATATTTTAGACAATATAATCATTACTACATAATTTTTTAATAATTTTTTAAAATAGTTGTATGAAAAATTATTTTAACAAAAAATAAATTGTGTAAATTATGACACTATTCATTTCAAGAATTATTAGAAATTTAATGATATGGTGTTACCCTAGAACCAAATATTTTATTATATTCCGCATGGGTCAGGGTTATCTATAAAATTCATTGGAAAAATTAATTATCCCAAATTATATTTATTTTAATATTTTTAATAACATTTATTTGATATCTTCATTATTAAAATACTCACTAATCAATATCATATAATTATTTAATATAAAAATATAAAAATAATATTAGTAATTAAAAACTATGAGGATTATAAATTTACAAGATTTTTTAATCCTATATTTAGTTCAATTTATAGTCTAAAAATGCCAACATTAAAAATGTTATACTTATTAAAGAACGAATGTGACCCTTATAACATTACATTAAATAAAATAATATTATTATCGTAATCAATTCCATATGGTACTAAATAGACTGTAATTTGACCATTGGATTCTTATGGATTATATAAACTCAACCATTAATATTTGTTTCACATGTTTTGACATATTTATTCTTATTATGATTTTAATAAAAATTGATTCATTGATTTATCATCAATTAAATAAGTTTTACAACACCAATGAATAATAATTTATAGTAATTATATATTTCTCAAAAATTATAAATAAATTACCATGATATAGGAAATTATTTTATCATTACATGGACTATTTTCTTCTAATATATCTTTAATTTATCCCTATATTAATGTTATTATACTTCTAAGAAATGTGAGTATGACATTTTTTCACTCTCACTGGTTTTATTAATATCTATGTCATTTTCAATGTCAAGGGGACATTTAATGATTATGTTTCGAACCACTGATGTTAATGGTATAATTTTATTCATAAAATGGGATTTTGGAAGGTTTTAGGATGATTTTATTATCCTTATCATATTATTAGTTATCCTAATTTATCCCATTTATCTTTAAATATGAAAAAACAAATTATTGTAGTTACTTTTTATAATATCCAAAAATAAAAGAAAAATATTAATTAATTTGAACCCACTGATTCCAAATATTTAATCCATTTTCGTAATTCAAAACAAGTAATTCACAATTACTAAATAAAAATTAATTCTCTTTGCCAAAACAAAAAAGCGAGTTTTTAAGAAGTAAAAACATATCAATAGACTGTCATGTGATAATATCCAATTTAAATTTAAAATTACTTCCAATTAAAATCATGATATTTAATTATAAAAATATAATCCAATGACACTTTAAAACAAATTAAAAAGATAATCTAACTATATAAATAAATAAGATTAAAATGCAGTATTTTTCACTATTAATTAAAATATGAATTTTATCATAAAAACATAAAATAAGGTAAAATTTTAAGTCCCTCTTCCAAATAATATGTTCGTCTTATCAAACGTAACTTATAAAATAGTCATAAAAAAATTTAAAATTGATCGAGCATCAAAATGTGGAAAAACTACATTTTCTTAAAAATAGTTCTTTTATCTAAAAAAATAGAATTTGATCATATATAATGTTCTATAAAATACATAATATGAATAATAATTTTATATAAAATTAAATAATTTGGTTATTAATATTTATAAAGGCTATTTTATATCCCATTAAATAATAATATTTTAATAATATATCGTTATTTAGTGTAACTCGGTATTGTGTTCAGTGCAAGCTATTGGGGAAGGTCTATCTTTTGTGTAATGAACGCCAAGTCAATGTTTAATTTAGTTGAAGATTTCCAAAGTGTTGTGTGTGACATAATCCCAACATAGTTCATTTATACAATAAACAAAATATATACTCATTCTTCCATGTAATATATTCCATCAAAAGAACATGAAATTGTGTGTAATATAAGCCAAGAATAGTTTAGTGTATATTAAAAGATAATACGATGTTGTATATATTGCAAGAAAATAATGGGGTAACATACAACATAAGAAATAAAAGAAATTAAAATGAATCTATTTCATTAAATTTTGGGTTGTTACATTCTAAACCCTTAAAATGAATTTCGCCCACAAAATTTGTGATGATTATAAATGGTTTACTACATGAATGTTTCTCTCATAGAAACTGTAATTCCCCAAACCAAGTTACCCAGAGTTAGTTCATTATTACAAAACATTGGTACGATAAAAATAGATCAAGTCTCTAAAGACTGATTAGTATAGTATCCTTGGATGTATTAGATAAAAACATAAGTTTTACATTATATTATGAAATAAACAAACAACATTGTGTCTCCTTTGATCATAATAATATCCCATAGCCTATCCCTACAGGTCAATAATAATATAATTCTCCACTTCATAGGAAAAAAACATAAGAAATGGGTGAGATCAGATGCTTAGTAAGGATAAAAATATAGTGGAAACTTTCATAAACAAGGATAAACATTAAAGGCAATGTATAAGACTAAAACCCAAGACTTTTAAAATTAAACTTCACCATAATATGGAAAATATAAATCAAATAATTCCATTTAAATATTCACATGGATATTATACTAGTTTAATAATCACATGTAATATCAATAGGTAATTTCATAATGATGGAATGCATAATGTTGGACATCATAACAACATAGCCAGGGCCCCTTGCCCAGACTACAAATAAAGATTTTTTCTAGGCCTTTTTCAAAGACACTATTTTGTAACATTAGACATACCAATTCATTGAGGAGAAATATTAGGATCCATCCATCACTTACTATTTCCAATTCATTCTGCATATGAAAAGGTTCAAACATAATCTAATACTTAATATTAAAATTAGCATAAGAAATGTAAATATTTTATCCAAAAACCATGGATGGTATAAAAATAGTACATCCACAGTCAAACATAACTCATTCAATACAATATGAAATATTGTATTATAATAAATCAACCACAATCATGAATAATGAAGTATATTGACATAGATAAAAATAATTAGTAAAACTATTTGAGAAAAAATATCACATGTTTCATGAAAACATTTACTATACTCGTTATTTATCATGAATATATTAAAAATATATTTTTAAATCAATGATACCCATACAACATTAAAACCATTAAAAAAATATTAATTTTAAAACATTCATGACCATATAAATAAATCATTTACACCATTTTTAAAACATGGTCATTAATGAGAAGGATTTAGAATAATAAATCTTTAAAAAAATTTAAATAATATTTTAGTTGGTGTTCCTAACCAAATGAGAGCAGATTGAATACAGATAATTCAGTTAATAAAATAATTATAATATTAGGAGAATAAAGTTAATCATGATATACTTGGTGAAAGTACATTATATACAACATATAAAAGTGAATTAGTGCATAACAACAAAAAAATCTCAATGAAATTTAAATTGAGATAAAACCCATTATAATGATTTTATCATTTAGAAAAGGATAAATTAGTGAAATTGTTTTATTTGAAAAATATAAATACACTCAATATGATTTTTTATTTAGTGTAAATAAACCAGAGAATATTAACACATATTCTTGTAAAAACAACACCAATGAATTTGATGTTTAACTCAAGAAATGGAAATTGAGTTAAGAATACACTTGTCAGTTTCATATCAACGACTTGAGAATTTATCAATGGAGTTATTATGTTTATAAAAGGTATTTTCACACAAAGGGTAGTGAAAATTACTAAATAAATAATTAAATAGTCATTTCACACATAATATTGGAGTAAAATAATAAATAAAGTTTGCGTAAAACCTAAGGAGTGTAAATTGAAATTAGAAATTACATTAATGATTTGGTGACATACAAAACATAAAACCCAAAAAAGATCATACAATAATGTTTTAAACAACCAAAAATTTATGTTTATTACACAAATAATACAATCATCTGTAGTACATACACCACACAGAAGGGAATAATGGAAAATATAGCATGAATCTCACGAGAATAAAAAGTGATATGAGAACCACTTATCTTGTACTTTTCCATAGTTGATGGTACCTTAACCACATGTATAATAGTTAAATATTTTTTATTAAATTACACAAGAATCAACATACATAAATATGATATCATATATGATATTCTAATAATTCTTTGTTAATGATATTTCAGTAGTATCATTTATTTGGTTGTTAAGCGATTCATTTTTCTCTATATGTATTGTTACGTATGTCTGGTTTGTTATGGATAGGATGTACTTGATTAGTGTCTAGAATGATTTTAAGTTCTAAAACATTATTTTTAATCATCAAATGAAAATTATTCTAGACTGGTTACGATGGGGAACAAAATATCATCGTGTTGTGGAGATGGTATGTCGTACGTACGTACGAGCGACACTATCATTCTATTACTTGTGAAATTGTATGTAATTGGATTATCTATTATATAAAAGAATAACTAACATGTTATATTTTTTATTTATATCTTTTATACTCATTATTATACCCATCTATATAATTAAGTGTTGAATAACAAACTACATCACTACGTGGAGACGATAAGTCGTACGCACGCACGTATGGTGACTTTGTCATTCATAGGATGAATAGGATAATAAATATGGTTGTAAAATATTTATAATAACATAAAAGTTTGTAAAAGGTACTGAATTTATTATTTTGGAATGGAAAAACAATTAATGATAAAATGGAAGTCGAAAAGAACGTTGCAACAGGAGATGAAATTATTACATCTTCTTCAGGTTCTTCCTTTTGATTTGAACAAAAGGGATCATTAGGTTGACTTTCTGATAAGTTTATGGACTCTAGGTTTAAGTGAGGGATGTTTGGAGGATATTTGAGTAGGTTTTGACCGATCCAAATGGATTTGGATGTGTGATATTGAGAGATGGGGAAGTAACCTTTTATAAGATAGGTGAGGGTCACTTTAGGAAAGAATAAAGTATTATTTTATTAGAAAATGACTTCATCAAATAAAATTTTATTAACATAGGAACCATGTATCTATTATGCCTTTAAAATATTTTTAAATTAAAAATAGTTATTTAAATAAAAATTCCTCTTTAACCAATAATGCAGTGTTTTTCACTATTCATATAACATTAAATGTTTTCAGAAAAATAAAAAATATTCACCCAAAGCTGATTATGATATTCAAAATTTAAAAAATGATGTCTATTTTACCAAAATTAAAACTTTGAAGTCATATTAGATAATTTAAAAAAATTCCCATTTTCAAAACTAGAAAGTATATTTTTTTGAAGTAAAAAACTATTAAAAGATTTATATGTGTTTATGTGCAATTTAATTGAAAAATTACATCCAATGACCATAATTGTATTAAATGAGAAAAATATAATCTAATTATGATACATAACCATTAAAATGTATAATTTTAAACTATAAATTATTTTGATTAAAACAAATTTCAATTAAAATTTAGTATTTTCACTATTCAGTAAAATATGAAAGTTATCAGAAAAGTGCTATAAATTTATCCAAACTAACTTTTTAAGCCTCGTTTCTAAAAAAGAAATTTTTTTGTCAAATTTAATATATAAAAGTGTAAAATATTGTATTTAAAAATATTTCTCCATTAAAAGTTAGTAAAATTGATTTTTTTTAAAAATATTCTTTTATCTGAAAAATAGAATTTGTACTTAAATTATATCTAGGAAACACATAATATGGATGTTAAAAATATATAGAGTCTGTGAAATTTGAAATGAAGTTAATACTATTCATAACCTCTTTTTTAATGGATAGTTTGGTAAGTCGTGGTGTGCTCAAACTCAGAATTGCGTGTAGCACAAGCTATTGATTCACATTAATGAAAATAACTTACTATGAAATATCTGGGTGTTACAGAAACCCACATTGTTAAATGGAATAATAAACCATCATTTTAAAAAGGAATGTTTGAAACATAATTGTTACCCAAATTTCGTCATCAATGGGTTTCGACATAGGAGAACATATGTGAGATGGGAAAACATGGATATTAAAGAGAAATCTAACAATCATTTTATGATGGATAGTGATAAAGAATAAGTTTTGGAGAAATTTAACAACTGAAAATCCATAAATATAAAACCCCACACATTTTATGTTATGATTTCCTTAAATACATTCTATTAATATAATATAGTCATAATGAATGTTGTTCCATTGAAAAATCACTTGGTTGGTTAAAAGATAGTCAAAACCTAGCCATTGAACATAAATTTTCCACCTCTTTGTTTTGAATTTCGAAAAATGGTCATATAGAGTTGTGACTAGAAGGTTATTTAGAGTCTTATAGAACCAACATGATTATTTTATGAATAGTATAATATCCCTAGGAATATAAATATTAATAGTAATATTTTCCATATAAATTGTAAATAATGATAATATTTTATTTTCTTATGTTAATAAGATAATGAGATCTTAATTAAATTTTCAATGTGATATAGAACTAATTATATCTTTTAAATGGGTTTTTTAATTAATTTTTCTTATTTATATATTAAAATAAAAAAAATAAAAATAAAAATTTATTTTAAAAAAATGGTTTTCATTTTTGAATTCTATACATCAAAATATAGTTATGATCAATTTTTGGAATTTTTTTTTACATAACTGAATTTTTCAGTAATAATAAAAATACAGTTTTGAGTTTTTAGTAGTTTAGTGACATAATAGTGATGTAATAATAAATTATAAAAGGCTGGTATACTTATGTATAATAACATATGACATGAGGTGTCCCATGTGGAAAAAACCCTAGGAAAAAACCATGGTAAAGCCCAAAGTTTGTTAAAAATTTACTAATGAGGAGTCCATTTAAATGAAAAACCACATCCTCTTAATTACTAAAATTACCCACTCACCCCCTTCATTTTCATTCATTACAAACTCATTATCCCAGAATATATAGTATTATTACCTCTCTAGGAGTCCTCCCAAGGTGTTCTCAAACACCAAAGGTCCCAACCTTCATGTTTTGGGAGTTACTCTACAAGGTAAGAGAATCGACAACCCTTATATGTTCTTAAAGGTTTCATTTATGTTTTTTCTTTTATTTACAATTTATTTATGTTGGGATATGTCATTAAATATTACCCTTACTTCCCATGTTATTTATGTGTGATGAGATACCCCCTTTATTTCATCAAACTATTTTATGAAATTTTAAGTGATGCCATTAGGCAGTTGAATTTATGTAAGTGATTTCTCAATTTTTCTCTTGTTTTGAGTTCCTTTCTTTTATACTTTTTCTCTCACCTCACATCATCCAAATGATATTACAATTCCAGTACATTACATGAACTATAATTATATTATGCTAATGTAATATTTCATCATCATTTCTCTTTCGCCCTCCTCTTATACTAAAAATGAAAACACCATCTGAGATGTGTTATTTTTTCACATTCAATGACGACAGGTTATTAATTTTCATTACCAACATAAATTTGGGTCCTGAAACAATTTTTATAGTTTATCCAGATTATAATATATATATTTCATCTCATTATTTTTTGGGAAACTCTACACAATCATAATATGGAATATAAATACAAAACAAGTTCATTGTACCCAAAACTACCATGCAAAATCCATGTGTTTATCAATAACTTTAAACTAATGATTCATTCTCATGTATATAACCCAAAATCATTATAAGATAATTTATATATCATTAATTTATCTAATATTATATATTAGAAATTCTGTATGTTTAACCACATTTCAAACGAACTTCCATTCATGAAGTCAAGTAAACGAATCATCAAACCCAGGAAGAAAATGCTTCCAAAACAATAAAATTGAACCTCGCAATCCCATAAAAAGGACAATGAATGAACCTAGTAAGGTTATAATAAACCAATTAAATGTATAGGAGGTTATTTAGTTATTAATTAATGAAGATAAATTTTTTTATTGAGGTCATTAAAACAAATTAAGAACACACTCAAGAATAAGGTTAGGGGTTTCTCATCTTACTTTCATTTCCATGATATTTTCATTGTTCGCCAATTATTTATTGTATGTGGTATATGTGTACTTACATTTGATATATAATAACATTATTCTCTTTATATGCGTGGTATTAAATGACTCATTTTAGGGTTATTTAGTTCTCGTTGTGTGATTCGACCGATTACATTGTTGTAAGAGACTTTGTCTCAACTAATTTTTTTTGACTAACTTTGTATAGTGCACGTAATAATCATTATGTGGTGTACCTAGTACCCAATAGATATAACATTTAATTTGATGTTATATTTATATTAAATATCCATAATCTTAAATCTTGTATATGTTTCTTGTCTAAACCATATACAATTTTATATACGGTGTTTATTTGGAATGTTATTTTAACTATGGAAATACTGATGAATCCATATAATCTACTCTATACGGATATTGAAAAGGCATAATGATCATGTACTGAATCAATGTATAAATAATTATTTTGACATTTAGTGGTGGGTTTGACCCACTATAGCCCCACGATGCATCAGTTGGTCTCATGAGACAAATCAGTTGGTAACAAACCCTTCGAGTTTGTTTCTGAAAATCAGATGGGTTTCTACCCATAGATCTAAACATTTTTAACGGTTATATAGAATCATTTTCTATATACATGACATCTAGTTAATAATAATTCTCTTTTTTCAATATCATTTATTACTACACATGAGGTTTTCACTATGTCAAAATCTATGGTTGCAATTTCATTCTCAGTATATTAATGGCACGAGTTTTTCATTTATTCACCATGCCATGTTAATTATGTCAAATAGTTACAATTTAGTTGTTATTGATTCATGTATCCTCCATCTGTAACAGTTAGTTGTCATTTTTTGATCACCCATTTATTTTTTTACCTTCAAAAAGTGATGAATAAGAGATCATTTATTGAGTTCTTGTGGATGTATTTTTTATTTTTTATTTTTTATTGTATTTTATAACCTTTTACTATGTAATTCGCATTACATTTATCTATCAATTTTTTTCAAGACTACTAAACTGATCATTCCTTTGGGATTATCATTCCTTCTAACCATGCCAATATAACATGTAATGCACTGGCTCTTGTCTAGAGGGGTCAAAGTATTACAGTTTGTTTAAGAGGAAATTTAGTAGAAAACTTGGAAACAAGAGTAGGAAATGTATAGTAGGGAACAAATACCTATGTTAGTATTTGAGTATAAACATCCAATAATATTATGGTATTTTGGTATAAAATAGATTATGTGGATCCTTCTAGCACATACATCCCTTTCGGGATACGAGCAGGTAGAGGTGGCTCTGGAACAGTTGTATCTAGGAGTGAAAGCTCTGACAGGGAGCTTCATGCTTTACTCGGGGTATCCTGGTACACAACAATGGGTCTTGCAGCACTCATGGTTATAAAACTCCCAGAAGATATGGTTATAATAATTTATATTTTCATTAAAATCCATTGTGAAGGATTGAAATGTAAATTGTTCCTCAAAAAACCTTTTTTCAGATTATGGGATTAGCCATGCGTAGGATCTCAATTTATGGTAAGTATTTTGTTAAGTTTAGATTATTCATTATGATTAATACCCTAATATAATTTGAGTCATTATTTAGAAATGGAATCTAATAGACAGGGAATTAATACTCATGGGAAAGGTAGGGATCTCCCCACTGACCCAATCAACATAGTCAGTGTAGGAGTAGATCAGATCATGACCATATTGGGAAAACATGCTTAGGTTGTAAAAAATACCCATTCCACACCACTTTTGGATCGTTTCATGCAATAGAAGAACCGATCATTCAGTGAGGACTACTAATCTTGTGGTTACTGATAAATGGATCAAGTCCCTTGAAAAGATATTCATGGAATTAAGATGCAATAAAAATGAAAGGGTAGAACATGTAGTATATTATCTCATGGGTGATGTTGATCAATGGTGGTACTTGATTCAGTATACCATAGAGGAAGAAGAAATAGAAGATATGGAATGGATGACTTTTAAGTAAATATTCGTTAAAAAATATTTTCCTTGTGAGAAACAAACCTAAATAAAGAAGAAATTCATAGCATAAAGAAAAGGGAATAGGAGAGTGTTATATAGTATAAGACTACCTTCACAAGTCTAGCCAGGTATTCCATATATTACATTAGAGACTCAGTAGACAATATTGGTCATTTCTTTAAATTTATTAGGCCAAGTCATAAAAGGGAACTTTCTTCTCAAATACTTTCATCATATAATGAAATTTAATTATGTTCCATCATAATAGAGATGAAATTTTCTAGATCAAATTTGCTTATGGGAAACCAAGATAAGAAGATATAGTCTAATAACCAAGGGAAAGGTGAAGCAAAAATTAAGAACAAGGGAAAGAAGAAATTCCAATTATGAAAAAACTATTGAATGAATCTTCTCAGGTAATGCTTAAAAGGCCTGGGAGTCTTCTATAAGTGTGGAGAAAAGGGTCATGTATCTCATGAATGCAAGGGGAGTAAAAAAATTGGATGATGTTCAATCCTACAAATGTAGAGATATAGGACATTATGAAAATGAATGTCCTAAGCTCCAAGGAAATGTTCTTAAAAAAATTCCAAAAGAGAAAGGGAGTGCTTATGAGTTTACAACCGCAGAAGTTGAAGGTCTTAATTGTGTAGTCGAAAGTACGTTAATTGTTTCTCAAATATAGACAACACTTTATTAGATTCTAGATTATCACATTCATTTATATATTCCAAATTTTTCCTAAAAATTAGACATGTCCAATTTGATTTATTAAATGAGTTATCATTAAAAACTTGTAGTGGATGCATCAATGCAAAACATCTATTCCAACTAGTCACCCTCGGGACAAATTAACATGATTTAGTTACAAACCTTATCATTATAACAATAACTAACATTCATATAACTTTCAGTATGAATTGTCTTCAAACTATTATGCGAATATATATTACAAGAAAATGGAAGGAACAATTATTGAAAATGGTGTAGAATCTCATATCGGTAGGGAACATACCTTACAATATGATTCTTATCTTGACCCACCCCTATTTGCTCTATTTATTTCACTTCATAGAGAGGAAGAGAACCCATTAACAATGGGAGAGGAATGAAATATTCAAATTGAAGATGTGAATATAGTACAAGAATACATTGATGTGTTTCTAGAGTATTTACCAGGACATTATCTAGAGTGGTAAATTGAGTTTTACATTGACATAATTCCTGGTGAAAGACCTATATCAATGACCTCTTATAGAATGGCCACTGTGGATTCAGTGGAGCTAAAGAAACAACTAGAAGAGTTGAGTGATAATGAAATTATTTGACCTAGTGTTTCTCCATGGGGAGACCAGTTCTTGTTTGTCAAAAGAAAGATGGGTCCATGAGGCTATACATTGATTATAGGATAATCATCTCTATTACAATAAATATTAAGTATTATGTTCCCAAGATTGATGATTTATTTGATCAACATAATGGAGATAAATACTTTTTGAGATTCACCTTCGATCCGGATATCATTAACTACGTTTGAGGAAGGAAGATATTCCAAAGATAGTATTTCGAGCTTTGTATGGGCATTATGAGTTTACCTTGTTCTTTATGGACTGACTAATGCACCATATATTTTCATAGATTTAATCAATATTGTTTTCAATGATTATCTTGATAAATTTCTTGAGTTATTCATCAATGATTTCCTATTATACTCAATAATCTATGAAGACCATGAGGATCATTTGAGGATTATTCTAAAAAATAATAGAATAAAATGAATTATATGGGATGTTTATCAAGTGTAAATTCTAGCTTCAATAAGTTACTTTTCTAGGTCATATTTTCTATAAGGATTGAATCCTAGTTGATCCTGCGATGTCAAAGGCAATCCATGATTTCCCTTTCCAATAAACATAAATTAGGCTTGTAGTTTTATTTGATTAACAAGTTATTATCAGTGTTTCATTCTGAATTTTTCCTGACTTACTAACTCTCTAACCAATATCACACATAAAGGATTTATGTTTTTGTGGAAAAAAATATTGTACATAATGCTTCATAGAATTGAAAAGAAGATTGTTCTATGCTTCAATTTTTACTCTTTTATCTAGAAGTGATAGATTTATAATATAAAGTGATGTATCAAAGAATGGTCTAGGTTGAATCCTTATTATTTATTATGCATCAATATAGTTGAATAATCACGAGAAAAAATTATCTAACACATGATCTTGAGTTAGCATCTGTAATCTTTTCAACAATGATATGGAGACATTATCTTTTCGGTGAAAAATGTGAGATATACACAGATCACAAGAGTATGAAATATATTTTCCCACAAAAAGAACTCTACATGAGGAAAATGATTTTTCTCTAGATACTTGAAGATTGTGATTGTTCAATACACTAACACAAAGGAATGGAAAATAAGGTAGTAGATGCATTAAGTAGGAAATATCTTAGACTTCTAACTCATATGAGGATTGAGGGAGATCCTATATTCATGGATCTACTAAAGATAGATGTGGGAATTTTTAAGGAAGGGGAAACATCATTCCTCTTTCAAATGATTGTTAAACCATATTTACTAGAGAATATAACAATCTCTCAATTTGATCATTATAATCTACAGAATAAAATTATTGCTGTTAATGATGGGTGATTGGAAGAATTCATGTATGAGGAAGGAGTTTAGATAAAATGGAAGAGGTTAGTTGTTTCATCAGTACTAGAGCTAAAAATGGAACTATTAGAAAATTCTCCTAGTAAAAATTTTCCTATACACCTGGGTAGCACAATGATGTTTAGAGATCATGAAGAATATTTCTGGTGGGTTAATATGAAGCAGGAAATTGCTGACTACGTGGTAAGGTGTTAAGTTTTTCAACAAGTGAAGGCTGAGAGACAACATCCTAGAGGAGTGATGCTACCTCTATCTATTACTATGTGGAATTAAAATAAAATTGTGATGGATATTGTCACTTGAATACTGAGGACACCTAGAAGGAATGATACAATATGGGTAATTGTTGATCGTTTCACAAAATCATCACATTTCCTTCCAATAAGAGAGGATTTACCACTTGAGAGCCTCAAAAGACCATATATTAATGATGTTTTAATACTTCGTGGTGCACCTCTATCGATTGGGTCCGATCAAGATCCCCAGTTTACATCAAAATTCTAGAAAAGTGTTCAGAAGGATTTCAATACTGAGCTTCATATGAGTACTTCTTATCACCACTCAACTGACAGACAGTTTGAAATGACAATTCAAACCTAAGAAGACATAATGAGGTCATGATCTCTTGAGTTCCAAGGCATGTGGGATCAATAAATTCTTTTGGTGGAATTTTCATACAATAATAGTTTCCATTATAGTATTCAAATGGATCCATATGAAACATTGCATGGAAAGAGATTTCAAACACCAACATGTTGGGATACAGATTGTGAGAGGAAACTCATAGGCCCAGAACATATTTAAGAGACATTGGAAAAGGTAAAGAGTATAAAATCCCATATAAAATAATCCCAATGTATGTATAATAGGTATGCTAACAATTAGAGAAAGGATTTGGAATTCCAATTGGGAGATCTTGCCTTTCTAAAATTATCTCCATGGAAGGGTGTCTCATGTTTTGTTAAGAAAGGGAAACTAAACCCCAGGTACATCGGACCATTTGATATTCTGAAAAGAATCAGAGCTGTAGCATAACATTTAGTAATGTCCCAATGTTTTTCCAATTTCCATGATTTATTCCAAGTGTCATTGTTGGAGAAATACATGCCAAACCCATTGCATTTACTCAAATAGGACGAAATAGAACTTGAACCGGATTTTTTATACAGTGAAGAGCCTATCGGGATCCTGGGCACAAGGGAGTATGTATTGATAAACCAGATGACTCGTATAGTAAAGGATCTTTGGATTAAAAAATATATATATAAAGCAACATCGAAACCAAAGGATGTTATTGTTGGTCGGATTGGACACTCAAGAGGGGGGTGAATTGAGTTCCAATTAAAATTTCTGCTAAAAACAATTTCTATTAAAATCCCCCAATTTCAAAAACAAATTAAACTGTTGTGAATTTATACATATTATAAAGGTTCTATAAGTTTCTCAAATATTGATTAATTCTCAGTTAAATTAATCTAATGTTTAGATTAACTTTTGAAACTAACTTACTGGTTTATAATAAATATAAACACTTGCATGTTTAACTATCAAAGTAGCTTTGAAAATAAATTATATTTCAAAGTAATAGCAGTGGAATAAGAAATAAATGTATATAGTATAGATATAGGTTGTAACTAAAAACACAAGAGTTAACCAAGAGGTTCAGTCTCAAGCCGAGACTTACTCCTCTCAAAATTTATATAATGTGATCCACACCCTGGATCTGGGTTAACAACAGTAATCACACTGTTCAGGTCAAGAGACCTCTACCACAGTTATACATGGGATAACAAACAACAGCTCAAAGTTGTCCAGGTCACACTCGACCTCTACCACTATCCCCAGTGGGAAATAAAGGATGTAAAGATTGTTAATGAGGATTTGAAAATCCTCCAGTTAAGGTTCAGGAGATAGTGTGTGTGTAATAATTAACAGGCTACACACACTACTCGTAATGAAAATACTAAATCACTTAGAGCATGATATAGAGTTTAGAGTGGCTCTGGTGATTGCAGTGCAGCTCTGGACTCCTTTGGATTTGATCAGAAATGGTTCTGAGTCCTTCTCTGGTATTTGATTTAAAAATAGAGTATCGTTTCTTCTTTCAGTGCTTCCGGGTTCAGCTTGGTTATCGGCTCAGAAAATGAAGTGTTCTGTGTAGTTCTTCTTTAGCATAGATTTCTCATTGTATGCTCTGTGTTCTGGAGTCTGGTAGTAGTAGTCTTGTGACTGCAAGTTCTCCAGTTGTTCTTGGCACAATTTGAGCTTGATCACAAGCGTGTTCTGTGTGCTCGATCTCTTCAAGTCTCTTGTCTCTCTCACATTTACTGATACATACATGATGTCTTTTTATGCCTTTTTTTTGTTTTTCTGAGAAGAATGAATGATTATGCTTTTCGATCGTACTTGGTACGGTTTCCTGAAATCGCAACATAAATCATTTAATAACATTAAATGCATCAAAAGTAACAAATGTAACCATTAGTGTAACAAAAAAATAGTGTCGAGGATATAGGATTTGACTCCGCAGTTCATTATAGGTAGTCGTTTGTTTGTAGACGTGTACGGTTGACTCAGTGTAGGATCTTCCATCGGTATCTCTTAAAACTCTTATTGGTGGCACTTATCGGTAACTCTTATCGGTAGCTCTTATTGGTACCTCTATGTCCATCGGTAGCTCTGTGCATCGGTAGCTCTCTGTCCATCGGTAGCTCTGTGCATCGGTAGCTCTGTGCGTCGGTAGCTCAGTGCATCGGTAGCTCTGTGCATCGGTAGCTCTGTGCTTCGGTAGCTCTGTGCATCGATAGCTCTGTGCATCGGTAGCTCTGGCTATCAGTAGCTATCTTCAAGTCAGTGATACTTACACTTGACTGTCTTATGCAAAACACATCTAATTCACTTAGAATCATTTCAAAACTTATATAAACATGGATAAGCGAGATTAACATAAATCAAAAATTATTTTAACATTATTATTAACTTAATCATCGATTTGAAAGTATTAAATTGTAGATCAACAGTAATTGTGAATATCATAATATTTGAAAACATAATTGGGATTGTTAAAACATATGAATACAAGATTGGGATTATCAAAACAGGTGAGGTCAATAGTTATGAAGTAGAACCATCCAAATCATTTTCATGGGCTTTATACAAAAAATTTTGAGGATGAAATTTCTGAGGGAGGGAATAATATAACACCCCAAAAATTATATGGTATGATTCTCTTAAATACATTCTATTTATAGCCTATATTTCATAAACCATTATGTTCTGTTGAAAAAATACATGGTTGTTTAAGAGACAGTCAAAACCTATCCATTAAAAAAATAAAATTTCCACCTCTATGTATTGAATTTCGAAAAATAGTCATCTAGAGTTGTGACCAGAAAGTCATTTGGAGTCTGATAGAACAAACATGAAAATTTTATCAATAGTAATATAACCCAATGAATAGTAATATTACCCTTATAAATTGTATATAATGATAATATTTTATTTTCTTAAGGTAATAATATAATGAGATCTTAATTAAATTTTAAATGGGATATAGAACTAATTATAACATTACATTGGTTATTTTTTTTAATTAACTATGATTTTATTAAAAAATTTAATTGAAAATACATAGAAAATTATTTTCCTAAAATAGACTTAAATTTTGAATTCTACGCATCGAAAAATGGTTAGGGTGAATTTTTTGTATTTTTCTGAAATACTTGAATTTTTTGTAAATAATAAATTACAGTTTTGAGATTTCGATAGTTTAATGACATAATATTGATGTAATAATTAAATATAAAAATCTAGTAGAGTTGTGTATAGTAATTTATGACTAGATTTTTCCAAAGTGGCAAAATCCATGGGTAAATATCATGGGCAAGCACATGGTTTTGCAAAAAAACACTAATGAGATGTCCCTTTTAAATAATAAAAAACTACCTATTAATTACTATAAATATCGACTCACCCCCTTCGTTTTATTTCATCCAATACTCATTATCCTAGAATATATAGTGGTTTTACCTCCCTAGGAGTCCTACCAAGGTGTTCTCAAACTCCAAAGGTCCCATACTTCAGGTTTTGGGAGTTACACTACAAGGTAAGGGAATCAACCACCCTTCTCTTTTCATAAAGAATTCATTTATGTTTTTTCATTTATCTTAAATTGTATTATGTTTTGATATGTCATTAAATATTAAACTTGATTATTATATTATTTATGAGTGATTAGATATCCCCTTTCCCTCATCAAAATATTTTATGAAATATTAAGTGATTCCATTATGCTGCCAAATTTTTATAAGAGATTACTCATTTTTTTCTCTTATTTTGAGTTTTTTATTTTATACTTCATTCCTCACCTTAATTCATCAAAATTATATGATAATTCCATTACCTTACATGAACTGTAATTATATTATTCTATTGGAATATTTCATCATCATATAAATTTGTTTATCCTATTATACTAAAAATGAAAACACCATCTGAGATGTGTTAATATATCACATTCGAGGACGACAGTTTTTAGTTTTCATCACCATCTTCAATTTTGGTAATGAAATTAGTTTTATTTTTCAACCAAATCAGAATATATGTAATTAATATTATTAATTTTTTTGAATCCCTACAAACTCATAATGTGGAATAAAAATACAAACATGTTCATTGTACACAAAACCGCCAAGCTAAATCCAAGTATTTATCAACAACTTTTAACTATTGATTCATCATCAGGTATATATCCTAGAATAATTATAATATAATTTATATATCTTTACTATCACTAATAATATATATTAACAATTATATATTTTTAACTACATTTCAAATGAAATTCCATTCATGAATGCAAGTAATTGAATCATGAAACCCAAGGAAGAAAATGCTTCCAAAATAATAAAATTAAACCTCGTAAACCCATAAAAAGGGACATGAATGAACATAATAAGGTTATAATAAACTATTTACATGTATAGTTGGTTCTGTAGTTATTAATTAATGAAGCTGAATTTTTTTTCAGTTCATTAAAAAAATGAAGAACACACTCGAGTATAATGCAAGGGGTTTCTCATCTCACATTCATTTCCCTGAGATTTCCATTATTCGCCAATAGTTTATAATATTTGGTACATGTGTAATTCCATTTGATATATAATAACATAATTTTCTTTATATTCATTGTATTCAATGACTCATTTTAGTTTTATTAATTTCTGGTCATTTGATTCGACCGATTACATTGTTGAAAGAGACTTTGTTTCAAATACTATTTTTTGTGACTAACATTGTATTGTGGACCTAATAATCCTTATGTGGTGTACCGACTGATCATTTGAGATCACTTTTCATTTGAAATTATATTTATAATAAATATCCATAATATCATATCATGGATCTGTTTTTTTTTTCAAAACTATATTTCATTTTACATACAGTGTTTATTTGGAATGTTATTTTAACTATTGAAATATTGATGAATCTGTATACTCTACTATATATGGATATTGAAAAGTCATAATGAAATTGTATTGAATCAATTTATAATGAATTCTTTGGACATGAAGTGGCAATTGGGGCCTACTATAGCCCCTCAAAGCATTGGTAGGTATAATGAGACAAATTAGTTAGCGAAAAACCCTTCAGGTTTGTTTCAATAAATCAGATGGGTTTCTACCCAAAGAACTAAACCATTTTAACTGTACTATGGTTTCTTGTTCTAGATACATGATGTTTAGTTATTAAGAATTCACTTTATTCATTATCAGTTATTAGTATCAACGAGGTATTCACTATGATAAAATCTATGGATGTAAATTCATTCTTAGTTTATTAATGGCATGAGTTTTTCATTTATTCACCATGCCATGTTGACTATGTCAAATTATTACAATTCAGTTATTATTGATTCATTCTTCCACCATTTGTAACCCTTACTAAACATATGTTCTCACCTCTTTCATTTTTACCATCAATAGGTGATAAAGAGGAAATCATTTATTGAGTTCATGTGGATGTATTTTTTAGTTTTGGTTATGTATTGTATTTTATAACCTTTTTGCAAAATAATTTTAATTACATTTATTTATCAAGTTTTTTCAAGACTACTAAACTAATTGTTCTTTTCAGATTTTCATTCCTTCTAACCATGCTAATATAACAAGTAACGTACCATATTTTTTCTAGGGGAATCTATGATTATTTAAGGGGTCATATTATTCATTATATAAGAAGGTATTCGGACAACAGTTTTGGTTTTCAAGATCCTTTTTCAGAATTTGAAGAACATGAGAAGAAATACTTACTTGATTTCAGAACAGTCTCTTCATTCGTAGTTCCTTGACCAATTTCCACTTAATATCCTATTCGATGATATGAATATTAAATTTTCATTTCTAAATTTTTAGTAGATCATTCTATCCATAAATTTAATGACATGTCATTTCATATATATTTATAAAAAAATGTTATATTAAGTTATCAAATATACATAATTCTATCTATGATGAGATTAATCATATATGGTTCAAAAAGAGACTTATAATTCATCTATCATACTATTTATATAAAATAAAACTAATTTATACTAACCCGAGACATTAATTAGTCTAGTGGTAGGTAATATTGTCATGTCTCACATTGGTTGTGTGTTCGATTTCCACAGCCCTATGCGACGTGACAGGTTGTTTCCCATCATGAAAGTTTTATTTTTTCTAATACAATACTATTACAACATTAGAGAAATAATATAAAAAATAAAGTTTATTAATACTATTTGATGACTAACTTAATCCATTCCAACCATTAGGATTATCCAAAACATTTTTCCAAACTCAACATAAAAAAACAATTACAAGATATGTCACCTGAAAAGCATGTAAATTCCTTCATTTATCGCCCATATATCATAAGATATATCTTTTTGGTCGCATTCCAAAAAATTTAATCTCAAAATCATTCATTATATTGAGCCTTGATGATAACATAAATTACGGTATGTCCTAATTGAAAACATTCATGTTTACTTATTCGAAAATTTATTGGATATATTCCATAAGTTCCAACCTTGTACATTTTGTCCATGATAGCCTAACCCACTTGTTAATAACCCCGTAATTAGCTCACAAGAAACTAGAGGAATTCAATTTACTTATTCAAATCCAACATATCATTATCCAAAAATCATTACCTTAATATAATAGAAATATTCAGGGTTATGTTCCCCTTAATCATGTGTTCTATAAGTATATCAGCATACCCATAAATCACATTTTTTTCTCCTTGTAACTATTAAACATATCCTTTCCAATCCTTATTGAAAAACCTATACTGAAAACACTTATATATTTCATGATTCATAAACAATGAATAATGAATCATATACACTTCATTCATCTAACATTATTTTTAATACATTACTCAGGATCCAACATCTTCATCTTTCGAAAAATCTCAATCATATCTTATAATTTTTTAACCTCAAGCTTCTTAGGATTAATGCAATCAATACTGAAAGAACATAATATACCTTTCTTATGCCTTTGACAATCTATTTATCCGAAGGTAGTATAACCAATACTCGTACCGTCATCATGATTTCCCTCATGATATTTCCACTTTAGAAATTGATCTTCATTATTACCATAATATCCACATCTGAAACATTCAATTATTAAACATGTTCAATATAGTTATGGCTATTCACTAAGATGAGAAAGAAAATTTTAGGAAATACATCTCAGAGACAAACAAAACATATGTAAGGTAAATTAATTATAATATTTCATTCTATGATAAATTACCTTTAATCTTAGCTTATTCATGATTATTACAAAATCTATAAAATTGAATCATATACTTGACTACTCCTTTGGACATCCCTAGAAACATCCTTAGAAATATCATTAGGGATCTCACTAAATATTTCACATCCTAGTTTATAAAGGTTTACTAAACCTTTAATCTGATACAAATGTTATAGAGCCAAGAATGATGTACCTAGAAATTACATTTCTTTTTTGAATAATACTTAATACATGACACAAAATGACTCCCAATGACCGTATTAGTTTAGTTTCATTGGAAAATCAAAACACATTATTCTCTTTTGGTGAAAAATCTTAAACATATTTTTTAATATTTATCCACATTATATTTCCTACCTAAAATCATTGTTTATATCATAGGGAAAGAGAAATATAAAAAGGGTGAAATCAAATGCTCTGTAAGGATAATCATTGAAAACATAAAACAAACCATAAGCATTAGAATGTAAAAACATTATCATAAAGATTAAATATCATATTCTTGAGTCATGAAATAAATATTGGTAGTATGTAAGTAATAGATCATAAAGGAACATTAACTAAGAAAAAATAGAATTGGGATAAACATGGAATTAAAGAAAACAAAAAAGAACATAATATGATTTCTGTTGTAGCCAAGGCATTGCTGCTAAGACCATCATAGTGGACAAAGTCCATTACTGAATAGTGTTTACATAACATTCCAGATCCATATTAATTAACCAGATTTACATTTCATTCTTGTCATACCTAACACATGATATATAAATCTTTACAAAATTCATTGGAGGGAGAAATAGTTCCTACCCATATCATAATGAAATCATATTACATGTTCCACTACAACATAAATCATACATCATAGAGTAACCCATGAAAAAATGGGTTTCATAAACAACATTCCATCATAAAATAATTCATATAAAATATCATTAAATCATTAACATAATAAAATTATAATTGTAATTGTGATAGAAACATCACACATTTTAAATATCATCATCTTAGATAGAAAAAGAATTTTGTTAAAAATAGTTGAACATAATTATTGTGGAAAATATCATTTATTCTTGAAAAATGTTTTCTTTCCTAAAAATGATGTGCAATTTTAAAAGAAAAGAATATATATAAAAATAATATGGAATTGTTGTAGGTGAATCTTCATGGAAATAAGTTGTTATAAAAGTGTAAAAATTCATTCTTGTCATATAAGTTAACAAAACATTATCCTCATACTTCTGTCAAAGAAGTCAAAAATAACTCGTATGGAAAACAAAAAAATAATCCCTAAAAACCATGTTTTAAAATTCAAAATGGTAGAAAATTACTTTAAACATACATATATGAATTTAATCATTTTATGAAATTATTTTTTGAAAACCATGACATGGATGATAAATATACCCCCAGTATACACTTACGTATAAAAAATCTCGGATAAAATTGATATTTGAAAAAGTAACCATTACCTTAGGTCTGATATGCTTCATATATGCCATAAACTTCAGTATAATTAATTAGATAATGTTATTAACTTATTCTGTAATCAAGGTCATCATATATGGTCATATATTCCTTTATTTGTTTATAAAAATTCATTATTACTCAATATTCTGGTTTTAAGTAATTTATAATTGTATACATGTTTTGTTGAATAAGTTATAGTTATCGTTATTATTTATTATTAAAATCATTATAAAATTATTATAAATAATATATGTATTCATTCTGAACATTTATATAATAATTCTTGAGTTTTTATCATGTATAACGGATCACATAACATCGTAGAGAATGTTGGCACTACGTACAAATGAGCGACGAAATCATTCCCATAATTGTTGAATGGTATTGAAGTTGATGGTGTATAATTTCAAATAATCAACATAATATTAAATAAATAATGTGTATAATTATTAAAACCATCATTATACCCATCAATGTAAGGTGGTGGTAAAAAATTCATTACACCACGACGTGGAGACGGTAAGCCGTACGTACGCACGTGCTGTGATTTCATTTTTCATAGGATGGGTAGAACATGGAATATGGTTGTATCATAATCATAATAACCTCTTTTTAAATAAGAAATACTAGATTTATTACTTCATAATTGAACAGCTCATGAGGTAGAAGTTTAATAAGAAAGAAGTTTGATAGAATTGGTAAATGATATTACATCTTCTTCGACCCGCCTCCTATAAATCTTCACATAGAGCACTAGAGTTGCTCTATAAATAAGTCTATAAGCTCTATAATGTTTGTATGGAATCTAATAATGAAATGCGAACGATATGGTCGAACATGGATACTCCAAATTCGGTTAATATTTGAGGGAGGGAGTGCCCTTTAAAAATTTAGGTGAGTAGGACTTTTGGAAACCTCAGAAATATTAATTTATTATAATTTGGAAATCAAAAAAAATACGACCAAAATGATATATATTAGAATAAATGTTATGATAATATTGAAATATGATCAACTAATAATATTTTTACAAGTTATGATTTCAATTTAACAATTATCATTTTAATTGACAATTAATTATTCTATTTTATTTTAATTAAGATAACAAATGTTTCAAAAATAAGAAGGTGAAATATTTACATATATGATTTTGTTTATACCATAATTGAATAATTTAAAACATTTTATACCATATAATTATTATTATTTATTTTAAAAATATTTTATAAATTTTAAATAAAATTATAAATCCTTATTTTAACAAAAAAATCAATTGTGTCAATTTTGAAACTATTCATATCATGGATTACTAGAAATATCAATATAAGTTTTTATCCAGGAAAAAAATATTTTATTATATCCCTAATGGGTCAAGGTAATATATTAAATTTATCGGACAAATTAATTAACAAAAAAGTTATTTACTTTAATATTTTTAATAACATTTATTTTATATCATTATTATTAAAATAATCACTACATCAATATTGTGTAATTATTTAATATAATTATATGTAGAAAAATAATATGAAATAAAATACTATTATGAATATAAATATACTATATATCATAATAATATATTTATTCAAATTTATCTTCTTAAACATCAACACTAAAAATGTTATACTCTTTCAAGTAAAAATGTAAACTTTTTGACATTAATATAAAACAAATAATATTATTGTCATAATCAATTCTATAAAAAAAATGGTCAATAAGCCTACTATTGGATAATTAGGGTCTATATATACTCAAGAAATAAAAATTTTCATGTTTTTGGACATTTTTATGGTTATTATTATTTTAATAAAAATTATTTCATAGATTTCAAATAAATTAATTAATTTTTCTATCATCAAATAATATGAAATTAAATAACTTTTTATTTCCAAAAAATATTAAAATAAATTACCATGATATAGGTAATTATTGTATATTTCCATGGAAAATTTATTTTCGAAGATATCACCTTGTTATCCATATATTAATATTATTATACTTATAAGAATTGTGAGTTTGAAATTTGGTCACTTTCATTGTCTTTATTAATATATATATCATTAGCATTGTCTTATGGACATTAAATGACTATATTAAAAAAAATATGTTAATGTAATTATTGTATTCATATAATGGTATTTTGGTAGGATTTTGGATAATTTTATTGTCCTTATAATATTATTAGTTACCCTAATTTATCCGAGTTATCTTTTACTGTGTTAAATGAAAATTACCATAGTTACTATTTATAATATCCAAAAAAAAAGTAACATATTAATATAGTTTTGAACCACTTATTACTAATAAGGAACCCATTTTTCTTAATTCAATAAATAGAATTGGAAGAAATTATTTCCCATTGTCAAAACCAAAAGGTGGGTTTTTAAATAGTAAAAACTCATCAAATTATTGTCATGTGTTATTGTCTAATTTAAAAATGAAATTACATCCAATGACCATCATGAAATGAAATGATAAAAACTTAATCCAATTACATATTAAAAAAATTAAAAATCTCATCTATCTATAAAAATAAACAAGTTGAAAAATTCATTTTTAAATTAAAATGCTCTATTTTTCACTATTCCTTTAAATATGAATTTTATCAGAAAAAATAAAAAATTTAAAAAAAAGTTAATTTTTATGTCCTTATTCAGAAAAAAAATATTATTTTATCAATTTGAACATATAAATGTTTCAAAACTAGATATAAAATTGGTGTTCCATCAATTGGAGGTAAAAATATATTTTTTTGGAATATATTTTTTGGAATATATTTTTTGGAATATATTTTTTTAGTTATGCCTCTTGGGATTACTAATCTCCTTTTTGTATTCATTTATCATATGAATAGAATATTTCATGAATTATTGGATGAGTTTGTGGTTGTGTAAATTAGTGACATTATACTATATTCTAGAAGTTAAGAGGAGTATAAAAAACATCTAAGGGTTGTTTTTCAAAACATTAATGAATAGAAACAGTATGAAAGATTCAGATAGTGTGATTTTTTGTTGCAACATATTTCTCTTTTTGGGGACATTGTAATTATGGATGTAATAAAAGTTGATATTTCAAAAAACTAAACTGGTTGATGAATGACCAAGACCTACAAATGATACCGAGATTCATAGTTTTTATTGATTAGTAAGTTATTATCTGCAGGTTATTAAAAACATTGCTCAGTTATCTTGCCCGCTAACTATGTTTACCTAAAAAGGGGTTATATTGTTTTGGACAGAAGCATGTGATGTTTGTTTTTAGGAACTGAAGAATAGATTGGTGAATGCTCCAGTTTTTGTTGTACCTTCCAGAAATAGTGTGTTTTCATCTACAGTGGTCATTCAATAAGGGACTTAGTTGTGTCTTAATGAAGAATGACCAGGTAATTTCTTATGCTTAAATACAACTAAAATCTCATGAGTTAAATTATCCCACACAAGATTTGGATTGGAAGCTGTGGTTTTTGCTTTCAAAATTTGGAGGCACCATTAGTACGGAGACAAATATCAAATGTATACTGACTATAAAGTGTTTATGTATAAATTCACTCAAAAGAAATTAAAAATGAGGCCGAGAAGATGGATTGAACAAATAAAGGATTATGAATGAATGATCAATTACCATCCAGGAAAAGCAAACAATGAGTTAGATTGCCTGAGTCGACAACATTATTCACCATTAACCATTTTATGAATGGAACATGATCCCTTGATTATGAATTTGATGAATTTTGTATTATAAGTTGTTTGTGAAGAGAATACATCTATTTTTCTTTAGGTTTCATTATAGTCATCATAATCAGAAAAAATTAATAAATCGTAGAAGGAAGGCCAGGAGATACAACCAATGGTAGAATTGGTTAAAATAGGTATGTTTCCAGAATTTAACATTGATAATTGTTGTGTTTTAAAATTTGGAAAAATGTTTTGTGTGCCTTATAATTCCCTATTAAATAATGACTTGTTGTGTGAAGCTCATAGTTCTCCATTTTCAATTCATCCTGGATGTACTAATATGTTAGATACCTTCAAGAGTATTACCGGTGGGATGAAATGAAAGGGGATATTGTAGAATTTACTATGAAATGTTTGACATGTCAATGTGTTAAAGAAAAGAGGTAGTTACTGAAGGGGATGACTATCTCTTTGCCTGTGCCAGAGTGGAAATGGGAGAATATAATCCTGGACTTCGTGGTGGGACTACATAACATTTCTCAAGGTAATAATGTGATTGGGGTTATTGTTGATCAGCTGATAGAATCTGCATATTTCATTTCTATTCAAGATACAATGTCATTGGATCAGCTTTCTCGATTGTACATAAAAGAGATTGTTTGTATACATGGAGTTCATCATTATATTTTATCTTAATGGGACCCTTGGTTCACTTATAACTTTTTGAAGGGTCTTTAGAAGTCATTGGGCACATAATTAAATTTCAGTACATCTATTCATCCTCAATAAGATTGGTAGTCAGAACGAATGATTCAAACATTGGAGAATATTATTTTAGCTTTTTCAATGGACTACCAAGGATGTTGGGATCATCATCATTTTTTAGTTGAGTTGTCTTATAATAATTTTTTTATTCTAGTATACATATAGAACCTTTTAAGGAATTTTATGGTAATTGGTGTTGAGCTACATCTCATTTGGATGATTTTGGGGAAAGGATATTAATGGGAAAAAATTATTAGAGGAAGTAGCTGATAAAGTGAAGATGATCCTGCAGCATTGGAGGATAGCTTAGAGTAGGAAAAAAGGATATGTAGATAACATAAGAAAATACTTCTCTTTCAAGGAAGGTGACCATATTTTCTTTAAAATATCTCCTTGGAAAATGTTATGAGTTTTGGAATGAAATGAAATATAAGCCCCAAATTCATTGTTCATTTTGAAATCCTAGATAATGTTGGACTAGTTTCATACCAAGTAGCTTTTCCTCTATGTTTATCTCAGGTACATAATGTTTTTCATGTTTTAATATTGAGAAATTATATGCCAGATTCATCACATTTCTTGAGTCCACAAGCAGTTCTGATGGAAGAGAACCTTTCTTAAGAAGAGAAAATAATTTAGATTCATGATCGAAGGGAATAGGTATTGTGGAACAAGGCAATCCACCAGGTATTGGTTATGTGGAGAAACAACATTTTTTAAGAAACAACATGGGAATATGAAAATGCTACGAGGGAATGGTACCCACACTTGTTTAATTAGTAAATAAAATTATGAGTACATAATATCTAGAATGTAGGGATAATGTAACACCCCATGGTTAAAAAAATAAATGAAATTCATAAAAAATATTAATAAGATATTTATAACTATCCTTTAAACATAATTTTACAGCATATATGTTTTGAATTTTGAAAAACAATCATCTATTTTTGTGTTCAGTATGTTATTTGGAGTATGATGGAACCAACATAATTTTTTTTCTGAATAGTAACATAACCTTATGAATATTAACATGAATAGTAATATGACCCTAATGAATAGTAAATTGTATTATTATTTTATTTTCATAAGGATTTATGATAATGAAATATTTGTTAATTTTTCAATGTTTTTTTAAAAGGATAGGGCTGAAGCCTCAATTTATTATTTAAACTAATTACCTCTTGAGACTGGGTAGAGGGTGACCCAATACATAGCCCCAAGGACCAAGGCCTAATGGCCTGAATACAAGGCTTGAAAGCCAATTTTTTGGCCCAAATGAACCCTTGGTGAATAGAAATTCTATAGTACACGTGCTTCTATAGTTCATGCTATAGTACCACCGCTACTACAGTACCTGCTATAGTACCAACAATAGTCACTCTACTACTACAGTGTCGTCGCTGCTACAGTTCTTCCACTTTTATAGTTCTGCCGTAGGTACATTATTGCTACAGTGCCCTACTATAGTACTACTACAGTACACCCAAAAAATCTTCCCCTCATTTAATTTTATCCTGGGTCTTTTGGATGAAAAGAAAAAGAATATTCCACTAGGGTACAAGCTCGTTGGCATGGTTAATTTTTCAATGTGATAAAAAAGTAGTTATAGTTTTGAAATTTCTATTTTTGAATAACTTGTGAATTTTTTAATAATATATAGAAAATTATTTTCAAAAAATGGAGTTCATTTTCAAATTCAACACATCGAAAAATGATACAAGGGAGTTTTTGGGAATTTTCAGAAATTCAACAATTTTGTTGAATAGTGGAATACGATAAAATACTATATATTCAAATTATAAGTTAAATAAACTATTTATGACATCAAAAGTTATGTAAGTCCACTTGGATCTAAATCACATTCCATTATTACTATTTTAGGTCACATGAAATAAGACTATTCATATTATTGAGAAATAATATATATTATAATAATGATTTGAATAATGTAAAATACCTCCCCTCCACCACTATAATTACCACCAATTTCCCCCTCTTCCTCTCACAGCACTCAAGACTTGAGAATTTTCTAATTTATACAAAATTCCCTCTGAAATATCCTTTCCCACATTCATGACCTTCTGATCTCACCCAAATTCCAAAGTCAAAGTCCATAAAGAGGATCTCAAGAAAAAGATGCTAAGAGGTAAAAAAGCCTCTACCTTTTTCATGTGTTTTCCTTTACATTACTTTTCATTAATTATATTCTCTTCCAATCCTCTTATCCAAGAGGCATAAAAGATCCATAAATCATGTATATTATGGATTTTCTACTATTCCTATAAAATTCATCGTCATTATTATTCTACTCTCCCACTTATTCAAGGAATAAAATCATTGTATTTGATGTGTCAGATTACCGACATCCTAGAGGATGTGATTTTAATTTGCATTAATTATTTCAAGTCTAGCAATGAACCCACTTTTATTTATTAACCAGTTTATTATATATGTATTATTTCTCACCCATGGTTCCATATTTCTTTTTGAAAAATGGTTTTAATTTATAAAACAAAATGAGGGTGTTATTTTCAAAGAACCACTACATTGATCTTAATGAACATCATTAATGTTTTAACTTATGAATCATCCTCATTTAATAATTCAAAATGATAAATGAAATTAATTTTTTCTCTGGAAGTATTTAAATACCATTCCATTCCAATTCTGAATTTTGACATCCAATTGATATGAGCATCGATCATGAACTGATCTTGGAAAATAGTTAAATAAAGCACCCAAAACAATGGAAGGAACAAGATACTAATTTTTAAAGCGTGAAATGATGTTTTTGAAAATATCATATATGGTGTTATAAACATGAATATGTATCTATATGATATTAATAACACTATTTTAACCATTATTCCTAAGGGTTAAATACATTTGAATTAAGATGAACCCGAGGTAAGGGAATTCTTAACCAAATTTCCATTCTTTGGGTTGTCCTTCTTCTTTATTCCTTATATGGTATCATGATTATTACTGTGATGAATTTTTTAATATATTATGTTTGAATATGTGTATTTATAGTGTATACACATATCCTTTAAATTCTATTAATTCTCAAACCAATTATATTTTAAGGTACTTTACTTTTAAAATCATTTTAAAACTCTCTTTAATAAATCTCAAAGGGATTATTTTCTTATATGTATATGGAATTTGTAGTTTCTCTTGATTTGGAGATAGTTTATTTCTACGATATGTTCCTTGGAAATTATTATTTTTGTCATGAGCCCATTATAACTCATGATATGTTCAGTTGGTCCCATTATATCTCATGATATGTTGGGTTAAGCCCATTATAGCTCAATCAATGACGGGTGAGCCCCATTATACCTCTCAAATGCATTGGGTACACCATAGATGGAATTTGACCAAAATGTTATTCAATGTGTAAAGTATAATATAAGAGTTATGTGGTAATTGTTTCCTAAGGAAACAACATGATGTTTCTATGCATATGAGCTTTTATGGTTATGGGGTTTAATGGTTTTTATGTCATCACATGACTAACACGTTCTTTCTTTATATCCCTTACTGAGTTTCACAATCATCCAATTTTAAAAAAAAATTATAAGGATAGGTAAGAGAAATAATGGAGTTCTGAAGTTTAATATGGAGTGTTGTTAATGAAACCATGATTTACATTTTAATTTTTTATATTTTAAAAAAATTGATATTGTTTTAGTAGTATCCTCTTGTATGAATGTTGTATGTCATGTATGTAAGAAATCCCAAGTCATTAAAACTCTAAACCCAAAAAGATACTCAATGTTTAATAATGTATGGTCTTGTTTAAAATTCAATATTATGTAATATTTTATGGCCAGGTCCTTATAATTAGTTTGACATAGATGTTTTATTTTGATACCATTATCTAATGTACTCATGATTGATTATGATTACCTTTTTTTAATGTGGAACGTATTGAAATAATTATTAAATTTTTCCAGTACAATTTTTCTTATTGATTATATTTACAGATTAATGATATTTCTATCATTAAATATACTATTTTTTCAAAAAAAATGGTTATATTAATTTTTTTTCTTTTATTTTGTGGAATGAATTGGTCTTTATAACTGTTGTGACAGGGCCCTTATAACCCCTTGATGCAATGATAGGTCTCCTTAGACGAACTAGCTTTGGAATTTAGACAAGAAATTAACCATTCATATATTATTTCTTGGAAAGTGAAATTTATGGTATGTTTATGATGCCTGACATTATGAGTTCCCTCATAATGGGATTCATTATAGATTTCTGTGTGACTATTTGTATACCATCCTTGACATAGGTTCCACTATCACTGGTGCCCCATGTTAGGTCACCAGATGACCTCAGGCATGCCTCCCTTTATTCCAGAGGATTCTGAATCACATCATATGTATAAATAAGTCCAATTGAGAGACTATAATCACTAATAATAGTGAAAAATATTTAGAAGTTGTGTCAACAGATGTAATAACCAACACAAATAATAAACACACATCATAGCACAATAATAAACAAGTAAATAACTAACCATTCTATAAAAAAATAATGAATGAACTGCATATCAATCTATCATAAAATACATCTTGAAATTTACAAAAACCATCAATCAACCCAAACCAATTCATTAATCCCATCCCGGTCATGAAAACCATTTTCTAGCCAAATTAACCAATGCATGAACCAAACCCCATGTCTTTTTCTAGAATCTATACCGAAAACAAGTATCGTATTCTCAAGTACCCAAGTGAAATGGAACCCCGATCAGGGTGTCAGTACAACTTAGTAGGCCATCACCAATTATGCCTAATTTAATAACCAATCTATAAAATATTTCTTACTAGTAAATAATAAAAAACCTTGTTGTAAAAGATAAACAAGGTTCTATTTAAAAAATTTGTTTACATTAGCCAATTTTATAATTTTATTCACTGGTTAATTGTTTTAATCATTTAAATATAGCCAATGATGGTCTTTTACGATATTCATTATTGGTTAGTAGGTTCCCTATATTATAGGGAAAACATTTTAGAAAAATATATATAACAACATAACTTAGAGCTTATATCTAGGTAATCACATCACTTTCAACTTGTTAGGGTAATGTTCTTTATTCTGCCTCCCTAAACCAAGATATATAGGGGATGATTTTAGATCCTCAGTCTAACCTAACATGTAAGAATATATCTTCAAGTAAAATAACCCACAAAAAACACTAGGCAATCTGAACTTGAGTCCTTCAAGATTTCGTATTTACCATTAACAACTCATATCACATTTCATATATTCACAATAAACCAAATTCCCCTTTATTCCATATTACATTAGTATCTCAACTATCATGGGTTCTATTATATTAATCTGCAAGTAATTAAAATTAAAAATGAATGAACTGTTATTTAAATCCAATTTATGGACTAAAAAAAATACGCATCTAAAACCACCTTTAAGACACCCTTCAAAACATGAGTATTCCAAATCGAAAAACAAAAAAACGCACCATGGATTTTATTGAAATTTAAAATATTTTAAATGAATTTTAAACCAATTTCTAAAAAAGGGAACCATTCCATTATTTAAAACATTATTTTAAATTACAAAATAAAAAAACTTTCGAATCAATTTTTTTTCAATACCTCTTTTAAAAAAGTTACTCACTTTCAAACATAATTTGAAATCAATTAAACTATAGCTAGGTGATATCCCCAAGACACACCATTTAAACCATTGTAGAACCCCTATTATTTTAAAAATAGATAACTTACAATCAACTCAAATAATGAAATATCAATTCCCAAAAATATTATTACAATTATTCAATCCATGTTCTCTTATAATTCACATATTTCAATGTTGATGAATATATTCACCAATTATAATGGTTCAACATACCCCATTGATAGCCCTGGGTACAATATCACTACTACAATGGACACAATGGGGTATGAAAAGGGATTTTCACATCAATGTAAGTCCAAAATCACCTTACCTAATAAAAATATGAAAATTAATCAAGATAATACATTGGTACAACTATATAAAAACATAATGAATCTTGTATATGGGAAAGAGATTTTCGAAAACCTACCTCATGTTTGTAGAAAGATGTTCACTTAAATTCAGAACATGATCTAACTCAAAACATGATCAAATGCAAAAAAACCATGAATATAATGGAGAAAGATGATTTTATGGATTTTTAAGAAGTATAATGATCAGAAAAGTAATCTTCCAAAAAATAGAAGGAATCAGGGTCAAAGACAAACCTAGAACATCGATGTGCACAAAATAAAACTCCAAAAGATTGTGGATCAAAAGAAAACCCCCCATAGAGTAGGACAAGGCTACTAGTTCATCACCATTGTTATTTGTGTTTGAATGGGAAAGCACCAGGGAAGAATGAAATAGGGTCAAGTTGGAAAAATATTAAAAATCCCCATTTTAAGTAGTGAATTATATGAAAGTATGGTTTTCCATACCTTGTGCCAACAATGATGTTCCCTCTATACAAGAGAAATCATAGCTACACTATTCGGATTACCTCCCACATGGTTTGATAAACATTATGGTGGCTATGCACAATCCACTGTCTGAAGTGTCCCCAAGCCACAATATTTCTTGGGAAACCCCGCACAGTTCCCTCAACCACAAACACCCTCTATCTAGGAAACACGATTATGGATCACAGTTACAACTAATTTTTCAGGAACTGTGATATTCACACTAATTGGCCTATTTTCCTCTTTTCTATTCCCCAAATCCCCAAAATTACACAAAGACATGACCCACTCACCAGATACATTCCTTAATCCTATAATTTAAATTGGGACGTACCTTCTCAGGGTGACAGGATCTTAAAATATCCCCACCTTATAACAAATTATCCTTGGGACACATTTGTAAGTATAACCACAACTATATGATAATGGGTTTTTTCCATCATACCCACCTATCTGAATCCACCTACCGGTTCCCTCCAAAACATGGACATGTAGTAACTATCCAAGGAAAAAAATAAAATTTCTATCCCAATGTATATTCTTGATGTGCTCCACCTTCATTAATGTGATACTTATCAAAGGATGCATCAATCTCAAAGCCATAATAGACCACAAAGACCTCATTGTAAATCCAATTATTCACTTCCCAAATCATAACACACAAGATATTCAAACACAACATCATACCACCATGGATGTTCCAATCAGCACTCTTCTAGCTTGATCATATTCACAAATTATTTCCCTAAATGCTATGATCTATCTTACCAAGATTTCAAAATTCTAACAATGACCTAAGGACAACATCACCTAAAAAAACACACTGTTTTTTGACTACATACCCCAAGATATGTCGCTCCGTGACCTAGTTTTTAATCACATCATTCCACATCTGAACACCAATACACAACTAATTACTAACTTCTAACTCATGGAATTCAACCAGACAAATAAGAGTCATTTCCCATTTACACTGAACACCAACATGCTGCTTACTGGATCACATCCAACCCAAAACAATGACCACGTCCTCAACAAACCACATTCCACTATGGTTCTCCCCACAATATGATTTATCTCACTACCCCAGTTGTCATATATTTGGAACCACTTCCCTCAAAATTGACCACTAGAACTGCAACTGGAACATCTATAACATACCCAATGCATTTTCAAACTCAGTAAATACAAAATTCCGTGAGAACACCCTCAAACATTGGAATATATAATTTCTTTTAGAACCATTGGATAAGAAAACATGTTTCTCAAACATACAAAAAGCAAAACAAATCTACTTTATTCAAGCTCACTTCCATACCTAACACACATATTTTACATCATGAATCAATCGATGGTGGTTTAATAAACACCAAATCCATTCCATTTTACCATAAAAATTTGAACCATTCTTGAATAAATATTACCAAATATACTCATCTTCCATTTTTAACATGCTACCTATCTTCACATACCCATGGAGCCTTCTAACATAAGACATACAACCAGCATCTAACATTCTTACCCATGTAATTCTATAAATTCCAATAAAACTATAGCATCAAGGTACCCACTATAAACGCAATCCATCCACATGCTTAACTACACCCTTCAAATCTCTAATATAGGTATCTCAAATTTCTTTTGGGACCTGCCGAGTGTGGATCCAATGGTTTCATCGATCAATGACCCCATCTAAGATCAACCAGAACATTCCCAAAGAACCCAAACATGCACATCATTGGTTCCTTATTAGAATCATGATTCAAAAAACCCATCAAACTCATACCTTCACCTCACTGACCTACCAACCACTCCCCTCCTTACGAGTGTCATTATTACAAAATTCCATAATAATTTTCAGACCTCAAAATCCCTCACTTCAATAATATGTTAAACCCCAAAATATGGATTTTCGATCTATATTTTCTAGGATTAAAAATAAACACCAATTGATATTTATTCCTTGATATATAGAATAACACGCACAACATTCGTTGACATTAATTTTATCCTAAGGTCCCCTCCTATAATTGGTTGACCGAGTACATCCCATAATCAAACTACACGTACATCACTCAAAGATCATATACTCTAACAAGATCAATTTCTGTCCAAATCACATTTACATAGATTGGAATTAATCTAGAGATTTCCCAGCATACCCAAGATAAAGTCCACAAAATGGGCATGATCATCACTAGCTAAATTTATTATAAGAAGTTGTTAATAAAAACCACCAAAATAAATAAATCATCACTATTAACTCCCACCATGGAGACACCATATCCTTTTGAATGTCTTGGCATTCCCTGCCTGTCAACATACCATTGAAACCGAACAAAAAAACCCAAAAGGGATTTCCATCCAAAATCACGAAACTTTCATGAATATATACTAAATAGTCAAGAACCAACATCTCTTGTGGAACTACCACTCCCACAACTCTCAATTCCTTCCAAAATTACCCTATATAAGTTAACCTAAATGGGAATGATTCATCACAATAAAAACAATCAATGGTATTTCGCCCCACCATGTTTTCCCCTTTGGTTTCACACAAAAGGATGGGAGCTCATCCTGAGACACATATTCACACATCAGAAACATCATTGTGTATTCACGAGACATGACAACAACTAGAACTAATTAGAGCCCTATTAGGCTCAAAAATTCCTTCAATCACATACTTAATGTGATTTCAAATCACAAGAGTATTACATCACAATATCTAGTACCAAAACCCACATTCACTACTAACTATGCCTCCTGGTATAACAACCTAATTAGGCTTCAGTCACAATCAATGTTATCATCCAAAAAACCAAAAAAATCTTACAAGTAGGTAAAACCATGGGGCCAATAACAGCCTGGCTGTCACATCCTTTCCAAAAGAATTCATCCATATTTTCTCACCCTTTTCATGTTCATCCAAAATATATATGTATTCCCACGTAAAAAGCCATCAAAACATTGGTAGAAGTCTCCTAATGGACTTTTCTCTCCCAAAACTGACTTTAAAACCAACCAAAAACACTCAAATATATCCCTAAATAATAAAAAAAGGCATAACCAAGTGTTTGGACCAAATTCAATTTCACCAACCGAGAATAAATTCCACCTAAGAATAAACCAATCATGCTTCACTTTCAAATAATCTTGTAAAAGTTGGTCAAAATTCCTCGAGGATACACTTGATTTCAAATACTATCACTAATGACCACAAATTGATTCATATATAAAAAACCATTGACTATTTTCACTTATCACTCTAATCTAAAATATCATAAGGAAATTATCTCTAAGATTTACATACATGGTAAAAAATGATTTTATGTTCCATACAACACCAAGGGTACTAAAAACCCTATCCTACCAATATCATAAGTCACCTTAAAATCCAAATTATACAAATTTTTTAATCCTGATTCACATCATCGAAATTCCAATGGATCTCTCCTAATGTCATAAACATAAAAACTGAACAATACATTTCTAATAAAAATCACTCTTACCCTATTTAGGAAACACATTGGATCTAACTCATCTCATAAAACATATACACTAGATTCTACACAATGATACACACCCACAAGTATCAGTAATACTCACAAAACATCATATTTAGGGTCCATAAGACAACTATCTAAGCCTCAACCCATAAGGGTTACTGGACCCACATTATCATATAACATATAACTGAATACTGTTCATATACCTACAGAATTTAAAACATGCCCTCATCATTAACCACACATAAAAACTAAAAAATTCCTCACAACCCCTAACTAAGGTCTTCGTCTAGGGTACTCTCGCTAAACAAAACATTCATACACAGGGTAAAAAAATCTCTTATTATCCACATTTCTAATATAAAAACTTGTTCCTATGTTTATCATTTCCCATCATAATAAAAATTTACATATAAAATACCATGTCTTCATATTTAAAAACATTCAATTATCAAAACCCATGGATTTGAAATTTAAAAAACAACTTTTTAAACAAACATTTCTAAATAAAAGAATCATAAAATTCCTATTTCATTGAATTATCTTTAACAACAAATTCAAGAAATGTCAACAGGAATAAATATAAGATGAATGATACAGTATTAGCATATGAATTCCAGGGAACTATAAATGATTTGAAACTGAATTATAACCAACCAATTATATTTTCCTTGAATGATGCTTGAACTTGAAAAACATCACCCTCTATATCACCCTTAAGTCAATCCTAATAAAAAATAGCATCACATCTATGTTAACCACTTGAAGTGGAAGTACCAACCAAAAAAAAAGAACAAAACATATCATCAATTACCACCAATGTAATCTTGGGTTTTCCCTTACACATAAGGTTGCAGTCACCCATGCACGAACTCATTATGACTCCTATAAAATACTCTAGTCTCATATCTACAATAAAAAATAATAAGTCAAAATACAACCCGATTTGATACAACTTAGAAATTCCCTCAACCAAAGTGCAACTATAACAGGTACCCCAAGTGCGATCACCACAATCTCTTAGGAATGCCTCCCCATATGCCAAAGGCTGCTGAATAGTAGTGATGGACTATACATGTATGATGAGGAGACTAAGCCCTCTTATAATAGTGAAATTATTTAAAAAGTAGATTCAATAGATGGAATCACTAACATGAATAATCAATGGATGTTATACCATAAGAATCATAATGTAACAAAGAAACCATGCTATAAAAAATGGCGAACATACCAAATTTCAAGGAGTCATTCCATAAAACAATAAGTTACCAAAACAAAAAATGAACAAAAACTCCATTCCATGTGTGATAGTCATCCTAACAAACCATTATCCAACCAAACAACCAATGCGCAAAAAAACCTTAGGTTCATATCCAGAACAAGTACCTTAATCAAGTTTCATATCCTTAGGTACCCATGGTCCATGGTGACTCGAGCAGGTTGTGAGTACAACTCTGCAGGCCACCACCAATGGTTTGAAAATACATAACCATTAGGTACAATAGTGCATGAAGGAACATAAATAATTAACATGTATCAAATGATAAACCATGCTCTATTTAATATCAAGGTTCACATTATCAACTTTTGTCAATTCATTCATGTGTTATCCCTTTTTATCATTTTATTATGGTTAATAAATGTCAATAATGATAAACATAAGGGGGTTAGTTACTTACAAAATATAGAAATAATGTCAAAAAACAATACCAACACCATACCTTGGAACCTTTCCCTAGATAATTACATCATTTGCAATAGTTTGGGGCATATATCAACAATCCACCTCACTAACCCAAGAAATATAGGGGTTGAGTTTATAACCATAGTATAACTTGACTAGTGGGGGTAGAACCTGATGTATAATAACCAAAACAAAAAAATAATCCATGTGAACACATTTCCTTAAACATTTCACACTTTCCATTAACCAACCATATCATATTTTACATATTAGAAATAAAAAAACCACCACATTATTCCATGTTAACATGATAACAAGACATCATGGGTTCTATTAATTTATCCCAAAAATAATTTCAATAAATAATTATCCAATAAACTATTAAAACTAATTTATTATATAAGACACAAATATAGATACTCGATCAAAATCATCTTTAACCCCCCTTTAAATCACAGGTCTTCCTCATTAAAAACTAATACATGCACAAATTATTTCATTTCAATTCAAAAAATAATAAATAACCAATAATAAATATTCTTAAATATGGAAATATACGCTAATTTCAGTAATTAATTTAAATCTCAAAATAATATAACTTTTTAAATCAATTTAATTTAAACACCTCCTCTTATAGCATTACCCACTTTTTAACAACATTTTCATTGAATAAAACTATAGTCTGGTCAAATCCTCAACACACCATTTAAGTCGTTTCAAAACCTATTATGAATTTCACAAAGGGATTCTTATAGTCATTTTAATTAACCCATTAACCGTTCCCACATATGTTATTAAAAATTTACAACCCTTTCACTATCATAATTACTCTATCTCAATGTTTAATAATTTAATCACCATTTACAAGGGTACGCTGCACTACATGGGATACCCTAAATGCAATCTAAATTCACTAATAAATGAAAAGGGTTCTGAGATGGGGTTTTCACCCCAATATAATTTGAAAATATATTTTCCTAATATAAAAAAGTAAAAAAATGAAATAAAGTAAATATTATTAACTAAATACATATATAAAAAATCCAGGCTATGGGAAGGTAATTTGAGACAACCTACCTTATGATCGTAGACAACCACTTCAATAAATATATTCCTTGATTATAAATCAATCCACCATAAAATCCCAAACCAAGAATCATATGAATTTTTTAAGGTCTTAAGAAAGAGATGAATCTTTATACAAGGTATCCTTCATAAAATGGAAGGAATCATATTCAAAGACATAACCAGAATATTGATTCACACCAAATGGAGATCCAAACACATACGGATTTATGGAAAAACACCCATTGAAGAGGAGAAATCTATTTGTTTGATTAAATTGTTTCAGTGGGTCTAATGGTTTGAAAAAAAGAGGATGAGATTAGTAGTTTAATGAAGGAATCATGATAAAAATAAACTTTTTGTGGTGTATAATTTTAGCCGCATCATTTTCTAAACCATGCGTGAACCATGTGGTTCCATATGTAAAAGAGATAACCAAGACATATGGTTTGGCATGACATCCAAATAGTTTGGAAAATATTGAAATTTCCATGTAATCTCTACAATCCAATGGGTCCTTAAGCCTCCTGGTTTTCTGGGTCACCACACTTGGTTCCCTCAACTATCCAGAACCTCTCTATAGTCTACATAGTATTCGCACACAGTTCCTACTAACTGGGCACCAACTATACTCTCAACATATAGTTGCCCATTTTTCTCTTTTATATTCTCTAAGCACTCATAATTCCCATGAGACATATCCTACTCACTATAGAAATTCCATTAACCAAATAATAAACTGGTACATACCTTGTCTTAGGGTCAATATCATACAATTAGACTATATAGAATTTCAATAGGTATTTTTCAAGAACATAATATTGTTTATATGAAATTATTTTTATCATTATTTATTCCTTCTACATTATTCATACTGTTCATGTTACTAATTAAATATATTATTTTTAGTTATTTAAATTTACAAATTGATTATGCCATATTTTTTTTAACAATGATTCTATTATTAGAATACTAATATTGAGTAATAGATCTCAGCCCATTATTAAGTTTTTTTATTAATAATACTAGGATATGTATAATGAATGTTTATTAGAATTTTGATAAATTTAATAATTGTGTTATCAAATAACATTCAGTGGTTTATTTTACTTTTTAAAATTAATTTTCTTTAGTTATACAACATGTTTCCCAACACTATAAAACTATTTAGTCCTTTGTGAATCACATGCATTAATCTAGAACCAATGTAATTATGCATCCACTAAGTCTGGGATACTATATATAGGGTATTTATATTTTCTATTATATCATGTTTAGTGGAATCCATGGTATTTATATTTAGAATAGTATATATTAGTGAATATATAACTACAACTAACATAGAAGCAATGTTTAAGAATATGGTAACATCCTAATATTATATAAGGTAGAAAGTATATGGATTTCAAAGAAAGACTAGATTTTTTAGATATTACTTGTGGATTAGTATCTAGAACAATTTTTCCCTGGGGAAATATCTTTGAAAAAATTTCATTGAGACTTGACATGATGGTCAAATGGTGCACAAAAAAGGCCTTACTGCACAATAAGTTTGATACTCCAAGAGGATATGGTTGAGTTAATCCACACATCCATTACAAATCATCATTATTTATTTTAATAGATGATATAAGTTAATGAACATGGTTCAAACTAAGGTTTATAATATTTAAAGTAAGTTATCATGATTTAGAAATCATGTAACTGATTTTATAGTTTTCCACTGTGAGTATTACTTTTAAACTATAAATTTTGGTTTTAGTTAATGGCTAGATTCCAAAGGATTAGTGATTATATTGAATATGATAGTAAATTCGGTAATTATGAATAGCCAAATCAGACGAATACTTGAGTAAAAGATATCATGATTTTTCCCAATTAGTTATCATGATATATGATTAACATTCTACACCTTTACCAAATCCCAGACACACTTCAGCAAATAATAATAGAGTTAATTAAGAGTTTCACTGGTGGATTCTATGGAGGAAAGAAGTCTCAATGTCCTTTTTATTTATAAATTAGAAAGGTAAAAAATGATGAATGGATCAATGAAATGGAAAATTTATATGTTTGTGGGAAATAATAGCATAAAGAAACAAATTGCTAATCAAAAGTGAATAGTTTAATGGAGAGAAATAAATTTCATCTTGGTGATCCATTTATAGTTCCATGTCATAAATATGGGGAACATGGGAATTATTTATGTCATGTACAAATTTTAATGGTTAAATCATATACCATTGATGGACTTATATTATAACAATTATTAAAGAAAAATGGTTAGCTTATTATTGTATTGGGAATCAATAATTAAGTTATAAATCTATTTTAATCAATAATAATTTAGTTAAAATATTCATGAAACATATACCGATTGTCATAATATTAGGAACAATATAAGTATTCATCTAAGAATGGCCTTATATTAATGGATAACATAATGGGTTAATGAAATTATGATTTATCATAGGGTCAATGTAATAGATACCCCATTTATGAATTTATTTATTGTATTCCATGATTATTAAGAGTATTTTGGATGATTTATTTCGACAATATAATCCTTGAAATTATTATATGTTCTAAGTAAAAGTTTATTTGATTTAGAATATAATTTCATTTCCTACCATGTGGTAGATGTTATTGATTACCTTTTGGGTAAATATAATCATCGATATTAGTGCACGAATAATCAATTGATATTATTATATTTGTATGAAAAAATTATGCTATAGGTCAATAAAAAGTTTTTAGAATTTTTTTTGACGATTTCCATTGTTTTTTTTTGTTAATTCATAAATTTTTTTGATTGTTATAGAATTTTTATTAATATTTTTTTTTAAAATGTTCAACCATCATTCCTCGTGATATCCCATCACATCTATCAATGCTGCAAGGCCTTGAATACAAAAATAAATGTTTACAAGGGGAAACACCTACCAAATTCATATATGATAAACTAGTTAATATTGTATTGTTTTTACAATAAAAAATTAATGTATATATATATATATATATTATGATGATAAAATCGTTTAGATGATCTCTATTTTTGGTGATTAATTATATTTTGGGAGACATATTATTTTTAAAAGATTAAAATATAAATTTTAGTTTAAGATATATGATTATTTATAAATAATGAAATTACATTTCTAAAGGTGAATGCTGAATGGTTTTAGGAAAAAATACTTATAGAATATATTACGTTGAACATTTTAATCATACTATTGAGGTATAAGGATTAATGTATTATATTGGATAACTTTTACTAACATTTATTTGTCTTGAAAAATATTTATAGATAAAAAAAGACTTTTCCCTTTGATACATTTTATATTCCATTAAATGTCTATTTTAGTGATTCTGGAATAAAAAATTCATCTTGGATATTCATTTCATTTTTTTATAAATAATTTTGTATTTTATCAAAGCCCAATAAATAGTTGAAATTGTAATAAAAAAATAAAAATATAAAAAGTATGTATATTTTTTTGGTTTTTAATAACGTGATACTAAAATAATCCCTTTATTATAGAAAAATTATATTCAAATAAATATGTTATACATGTACCTTCATTTATTCTGAAAAAAACGACCTTTTCACAACATAATTTTTTTATTGTTAACATTCTATTGATTATTCACTTTCTTTAGATCAGTGGTGTCTTTCATAGTTTGAAATTATTTAATCTTTTCATTCTTATCCTAATAATTTTTTCCTAATAGAAAAAAATTTTATGTGTTATTAAATAATACCTTGGTATTTCCCATTTCATCTTTTAAGATTTTTTTTTATTAATAATTTTACAATGTGAATTCTAAATTTTTTTTAGAAATTTCAAAACATTGTTGCAACATCCAGACCCAGGAGCCATAGAACGATGCCCCAAGCTGGTTGACCACATACCCTCATGCGCACCTCCGTATACACCAGAGGGTGCTGAATAGCAGCGAGGGTCTGATATATCAGTAATCAGGAGTCTTTACCCACTATTATCAGAATAAAACACCAAAAGAATAAAATAATATAACTATGTAGAGAAGCGTATAAATAAACAGAATAGTACCATGAAATATGAGTGTTAAAATCAAAAAATGCAATACTCGACTAAAAAGTAAATAATTTTTTGAAAAAGCATCTACCAAGTGTCTATAATGAAACTCAATGGAAACACACAACGACTCCAAAATATGTCCTGAACTATGTATGGTTCACTATCTAATTCTCCTTTCAAAAATAGAAATATATCCAAGGGCATTGCCCTTGTCATGTCCTTCAATAAAAAAAGTATGCTCAGGTGCCGATGAGGTGGCCCGGATAGGGTGTGAGTACAACTTAGTAGGCCACTAGATATAGTGTCTAATATGAGTCTATACAAAATATCGTTCATGTTATTTAATAAATCAATAAATAAATTGAATAATTAAAATAGTTATAAATTTTTTATTTATTCATTAAAAATCACACTAGGCCATGTTCAATCCATGTTCCCCATTTGAATCATCATTCGTTATTATCATTAATAATTTTGTGTTGGACTTCATGCATATCACCACAAATATCATGATTGTAGGTCCTCATAATTAGAACTATAATTCTCATTCGGTGTAGGTTTCAATGCCTAGCACCCCAAATCTCATTCGGTGTAGGTCGTCTTGCCTAGCACCCCAAAACCTAGTCTTGGATAACTATTGGAGAGGAATGTCATGTCCAAGTCCCAACATCTAATCGGTCTAAGACTCCATTCCTAACATCACAAAATCTCAACCATTTAATAAATTTTTACTTCTCAATAAGTATCCACAATAATCATTTACTAATCTAATGATTAGATAAAAATTTAAAAGACCAATAGTCAATCAAAAAATTAACAAAGCAAACACCCTGTTAATTAATTCAACAATTAATTATTCAATCCAACCCAGATTAATTGCAAAATTAATTTTCACAGTGAATTATCCATTTCAAACCCATTAAATCACAATTAATTATCATTAATCACATCCTGAATAATAATTAACTATCCTAATTAATTATATTTGGTCAACTTCCTGGCACATAATTAATTGTTCGAATTAATTATCATACAAAGCCAAACATAATTCAATAATTAATTTACCACAATTAATTATCATTACAAATTAAATTAATACCACAATTACAATATAACATCTACAAAAGATCAATTTGGGAACCCCCCCCCCCCATTATTTGTTCCATGATTCAATTATCAATTAAATCGCCAAGGGAATTCACAAGTCAAATACATATTGTTAATTACTCCAATTTAAGAATTCAATTATCAAAGGAAAACTAATAATATCATAAAATCAAACATGTATCATAAATTATGACTATTTGAGTTTGATTTAAACCACCTACCTAAATTTTTTGATATAAGATAACCCAATGGAATTTTCCAAAATCCGAGTGGCATAGCATCGTCGATCAAGATTCAGATCTAAATACCTAAAACTAAAATTAAAATAACATGCATCAAGATATTGAAATTATACATCTAGATCTAGATATTAACTAATATGTTTGAATCCAAGAAAATGATTGAAATTTTACATGAAAAGATCAAGGAATGATAGGGGAAAGAACATGAGAAGAAACGGGTAGAAATCCTCTTAATGGGAGGAAAGCATATCTTCAATTCATGCTTTAGATCTGAATGATTTTTTTTATGATCACCATGGAATCCCTTGGGAAGGAATTGGGAATACCTAGAATTGGACAAGCCTAATCCAATGTCAAAATAAGGGAGTCCTGGGGGGGTTCGGGTAGTTTTAAAAGTGGTTTTTGGATATTAAAAACTCTGTGTACGGTTTCTCGGGCGAATGTGCATGGTGTGGAAAACCGTGCACCATCCTTGAAGACTCCACTGTCAAGTCTTCCTTGGTTTCAATGGTTTGGTTGCACTCTTTGTCAAACCATGTGCCAACCATGTAGAATCCTATAACTTGTTCCACACACAGGGAAAAGTTTGGTAGCATTATTTTTCAAACCGTGCACAAACCCTGAACAACCCATTCTCCTTTAGTTTTCCATAAAAGACCACCCAAATTCATCCCAAGACACTACTACAAGTTAAATTTACTTAAAAACATAAAGAATTACCTGAAAACATGCATAATATGATACTAGAATATGATGATATTTTTAAATTTCCCCACCTTACAACAGTTCATCCTCTATATGCACTCATGAACTTCTCAAGGATGACAACTCAAAAATATTGGGCCATTGAGCCCTCATGACTTCTTCCTGTTCTCATGTTTCCTCTTAACCATTACCAAGTATTCATAACACATGAACTAACGACATGGTCTCTCCTCATAACACTTTATCACTACGACCAGTTAGGCATATCAGATGCTTCTCAAAGGATGAATCTATCTCGAGATAAAATTTTCCAAAACAGTCCCATGTGAAGGGTCTAGGTGATACCGCCGCAGTTGGGACACATGAAAAATATCATGCATAGCTCTGAATTTATGTGGAATTGATAATTGGTATTCCACCGGCCTGATTCGATCAAGTACCTCAAATGGTCCCACAATCCTGGATGCCATCTTTCCCTACCTCCATATCCTATGGTGACGCATTCTAGGCCACACCTGAAGAAATAAACGATCACACTTTGTAAACTCAAGTGGTCATCTTTGTCTATTATCATACTATTTCTCTCTACTCTGAGCCATATCTATATGTTTCCAAATCAATTACACCTACTCTGATATCTCTTGAATGAGACTCAGTCCTAAAAACTCTGACTCACCTTCTCCTAACAAACATAGCGGTTATCTACAAGGTATAGATTAAAGTACCTAATGTGGTTCCATATGTATAGTTTCCTAAAACATTTTGTCATAGGATAACTCTACTAAATATACATTCTTCTCCCAAGAACCAAAAAATTTAAGCACACATGCTTGCATCATATCATCTAAGACTTTTATGGCATGCTCCAACTTCCATCCTGTCTATGGGTGGAAGGCCATATATAAAAGAAAGTGTGTACCAATATCCTTCTTTAATACCAACCTGAAACATGAAGTAAAGTATGATTGTTGATTTAAACTATAGTTTGTGGCACACCATGTAAACAAACATTCTCACTCATGTACAGTTCTCCAAACTAATCTACTATAAATTTTTCTTTGACAGTCAAGAAGTGTGATACAATTTTTAGTCAGTCGAAAATGACGTAAATAACATTATTCTTCCCTAGAGTCTTTGAAAGTCCTTCCACGAAGTCCGTAGTCACGTCACCCTACATCTAAATCCAAATTATGTAACGGTTGCAATAGGTATCTTGTATTTTGATGATATCCTTTTACCTTCTAAATGGTGAAACATCTCATTACAAACCCTGTTATCTCCATTTTCATGCCTATCCACCAAAACATTCATCGAAGGTCACGATACATTTTTTGTCACTCAAGAACGTACCACCACATTGAACATAAAATTCTCACTTGAGTTCCTCTTGCATACTCATATGCACAATAACACTATTTTTCATTTAGATGAATTCATCCTCATCTATATTCTAGTCTGAAGGTTTCTCCCCACCTTCCACGATTTCCCTTAAGGATAAACACTCTGCATCCTTGTACTTCCTAACCCTAATCAATATCATGAGTATAGAATCCACCTCTATAGAGACTAAAAACATTCTCTCTTGACTCTCATGAACTACCACATGCATTTTTCCCAACAAATTCATCATCTTCCACTCTACACTCGTCTCATGTACCAACTGAGTCTGATTATTTCTGCTCAAGGCATTATCCACACTATTCCCCTTCTCAGGTGTATATGAATGTTAAAAAATGAAGGATTTTATATACTATTCCAATATTTTCTACTGAAGATTCATGTCACGTAGAAAAAATATATACTTCAAGATTTTGTGATCGGTAAAAATAGGTTACTTTTCCCCTAAAAGATGGTGTCACCAGTACATAAGAGCATAAAATAATTATTCCAGCTCGAGGTCATGAATATGGTAACTCCATTCAGGTGGCCTCTGCTTCCTAGACCCATAAGAAACAACACTACCCCCTTGCATCAATAAAACTCTGATTCTAACCCCAGAAGAATTACATAACACCATGTACTCCTCACCTAACAATGGTAAGATAAAAATAGGTGTCTCGGTCAAGTGCTTCTTCAACAACTGGAATGAATTATCTGACACATCAAACAAAAAAATCTGTATCCTCGTCTTTTTCAAACCATTATGTGCTGATTCCATTTGGGAAAATCACTGGATAAACCTCCTTTAATAACTAGATAATCCAAAAATTCATCGAAAATCAAAAACATTATTGGGCTACTCCCAATAAATCATTGCATTCACTTTTTATTGGTAACCATCCATGGCTTCTTTTGAGATGATGTGCCCCCAAAAAGTTTACCATGTCAATCCAAAACTATCATTTAGGTAGCATGGTGTATAACTGAGGCTTTCTCAGTGTACCAAGGATTATGTCAAGATATAGACCAATATTGTCATGAATCTTAGAGTATAATAAGGTTTCATCTACAAACACCACCACAAACTGATCTATGTATAGATCATGGATCCTATTCATCGAGGCTAGAAACACTACTAGAGAATTAGTCAACCAAAACAGAATTACGACAAACTCATAAATTCCATACCAACTGTTGAAAGCAGTTCTGGTTATATCATAGGTCTGAAATAACACATGATGATACTCGTATCTCATATCGATCATTGAGAACACACTATCCCCCTTCAGCTGGTCAAACAAATCATCTATACATGCAATAGGATATCAGTTTATAGATTTAGATTATTCATCTTCTAGTAATCGACACACAAATATAAACTCCGGTCAGCCATCTTCGCAAAAAAAGGTGATCTATAAGAAAATGTACTTGGATAGATAAATCCATTATCCTCCAATACCTCCAACTGTGTTTTGAGCTACTTATCTCTGTCGGTGTCATTTAGTAAGGTGGAATAGATACCGGTTCAACCCCCAACATGAGATCAACAGTTAATTCCACATATTTCTCGACTGGTAACCCTGAAAGATCTTCAAGAAAGACATCCTGAAACAGTTCTACTACTGGTGGAAGGACATATTTGTTAATACTCCCATCATCTAGAAAAATACTAGAAAAATGGGTCGTTAGCTTTCCTAGTTCCTGAGTAATTGGCTTAACATTTCTTGGATGCATATCCCATTATCCATGGTGAGCATACTAGTCACCCTCCAGATATAGAAAGGTCACTCTCCTTTAGTAATTCCATATGAGGTTTTGGTATACGACTAGCTAATACAAACCTATAATCAGGTCAAATCATGTTATATCAAGGATATATATATCCCGAAGAAAATGGTACTCTTTGATATTTAGAGAACATCCCCTTCATAAATAGATATCTCTAGTTCTTTTTCCCAATTATGTATCGATATTCATCATCCGTCATACAGACTCCACCTCCAGGCTCAATAAATTAACAAAGTGTTCAGATATAAATGAATGCACGTTACTAGTATCATGCCAGGAAGTAGCTATAGTAGAATCATCTTGGATAGTACCTCTCACTTTTGACGGACCAACCTTTCTGTCTATATGTGTAGGATGTACTACATTTATCTATCATTCCCCACTTCCCAGTGGTGTATTCTAACTTCACTGATTAGCACCACTCTACGGATACCAGATATCACACCCTAAAGCACCATGCCCACGTTCTCTATCACCTATTCTAGTAGAACTCTAGCTTCCACACCTATATGGTGTAAAAAACGCTATCCCAAACTTTGAATCTGAGCAACAGCTCCCTCAGCACTAGCATGCCACTTCTTCCTGCAAAACCAATGTAGATGTCCCATATTTCCACAAACCCGACACATCACTTGTGGTTGAGGACAATGTGTATGATAATTTCCATGCCTACCGCACTGGTGGCAAAACACAGGATAAATATCAGGTGTAACTATTCATCCTAACATTCCCCCAATCTAACCACTATATAGACTAAGATTCTTCTGACGGTGCTTCCTGCTCTTAGAAGGCCCACTCCCTAATCACCCAGCTACATGTTCAGTACTGGAAGCCTCAATCAAGATCCCCTATGAAATTAGATCCTTATTAAACACTTCTAAAAATTTCAACATCATAAAGATATTCACCTGGGACTGAATTTTACACTTAAGTCTGTCTTGAAATAGTTATGTTGATGATGACGCATCTACCTTAAAATATGGAAAAAAACAAAGTAAATCTATGAGATTTTCAGACTAATCCATTATGGACATGCTTCCTTGTGTTAGATCCATATTCTCTGAAGCCTTCTCTAGCCTCATCATGTCTAGATGGAAGTGTTCCAAGAACCTCTCTAAAAAATCATTCTATTACAAATCATCAGTCTTTCCAGATCATACCTAAATGTCCCACCATATTTCTGCTGATCCATGTAACATATAAGTATCCAAAATCACCCTCCCCTCAGTTGTAGTCTTTAAATGGTCATGTATCATCTCTATAGATTCAATCCAGACGTCGTCTCCCTCAATTTCACCCTCTCAAGTAAAAGTAGGAGGTTGTTGTAGTTGAAAAACCCTTATTAACTCAGACATACTTTTCTAAACCTTCAATTGGTCTCTCTCCATGAATTTCATAAAATAAGAAAATTTCTCTCAGAATATCTCTTCTTCTTTCTCAGCTGTCACCAATGGTTCATCAAGCTCCCTTCCTAGATGTTCATTCCGGGATATACCCCTAGGTGTCTCCCTCAACAAGTGTCAGGGAGGAATATCAATAAGAACAAAAACACACATATTAGGTATTATAACATAACCGTATAACATATAAGTAAGAGGAGAAACTGACACAACAAATTTCATCATAACCTTTCCCCATTTTTCTTGCTACATGGTCAACACTAAATCCTTTTCACTACAATTAACAGTCCTACTCAAAAGTCACAGTTAAGAAAGGAATATTCCTTATCATTAATTAAATATTAATTTAATTAATCACATTCTTTCAAATTAATTAATTAAATTGTTATTCCCATTTCATCAATCAAGTTTATCATTAGACACCCATTTATTTTCATTTTGCGTCATTGTTTAAATATCACGTCACAAAAAATAGTTCATGTTTAAAAACGTACCCATAACCAATTTTTCTATGAGTTCCTAGAATGATGAATGTCAGAAAAATCCTTATATTCCATGAATGATGTATAGAGACTCAACTATTTTGCCTCTTGTGTCTACGAATCAAATTAGACAATTTTCAAAACAAATATCAAATCACAACACAAGTGCGTCACCTAAGGTGAAATAATATACAATTTTAACAATATACTGAAATCACAACAATCACTCCTTGTGTACTCAGATTTTCCCCCATACATGGGTTTTTAAATCCCATACACGAGCTCATTACCAGGCCTCGACTCTTCCTAATATCTGGTCTACCATTCCCAAAGATGTAATACAAAATAATAAGATAGAAAAGAAAATTCATTTGATATGACTTTGTGACGTCTCGACCCAGAAGTCGATGAACGGTGCCCCGAGCTAGTTTGAAATATTCCTAAAGTGTGCCTCCCTATATTCCCGAGAGTGTCGAATTTCAGCGAGGGTCTGGTAAGATAGTTTTTGGAATATTATACCATCTTTTATCAGAATTAAACAATAGAGGAATAAAAGAAAAATAACCATGTACGAAATATTATAAATAACCAGAATAGTACCATGACATATGATATTCAAAACCAGAAAATACGGCACTCAAATGAAATGTAAAACATTCCATGACAATCATGTCTCATGTGTCTAAAATGAAACTCAAAGTAAAGAAAAAAATACTCCAAAACATGTCCTGAACTACGTTTGGTTCAATCTCCCAGGCTCCAATCCGAAAAAAAGAATCTATCCCATGGCCTTGACCTTATTATGTCCTATATTAACAAAGTCTACTCGGGTGCCGACCAGGCGGCCTGAATAGGTTGTGAGTACAAATCAGTAGGAGACAACCAACATTGTCTAATATAAGTCTAGTCAAAGATAGTGCATTGAATTTAATAAAGAAATAACTACATTTCTAAATTTAAATAGTTATCAAATTGTTTAATAATCTTAAATCATCACATTAGGCCAAGTTCAATCCATGTTTCCCATTTCAATAATTATTTATTATTATTATTAATCCTTTGGTGTAAGATGTCATTCTTAAAACCATAAATCTCATGAGTATAGGTCATCATACCTTGCAGTACAATTCTCATTCATTGTAGGATGACATTCCTAGCACACTAAATCTCATTCTTTGTAGGTTGTGATCCCTAGAACCCCAAATCTCATGATTGGATAACTATTGGGGAGGAACACTATGTCCAAGTACCGACTTCAAATCTATCTAGGATGCCATTCCTAACACCACAAATCTCAATAATTTAATCATTCGTTATTTTTAATGAATTTCCACATTATTAATTTACTAGTCCAGTGATTAGATAACCATTTCAAAGTCCATTAGTCAATTAAACAATTAACTAATCATATAACCCACTAATTAATTCATCAATTAATTAATCAATAAAACAATTTTCATTCAATAATTAATCCTTTACACTTAATTATCCATTTCATAACCACCAAGTCATAATTAATTCGCATAATTAATTCTCATTAATCACTTCATGACACGTTATTATGTCACCCAATTAATAATCTTTGGTCAACATCTTGGTAAATAATTTATTATCACAATTAATTATCTTACATAGCCAAACATAATTCCATAATTAATTTCCCAAAAATTAATTATCATTCCACATTCAAACTTATATACCTATTAAAATATCAAATATCTAAAAGATAGATTTGTGAAACCACCATTTTTTGTTCCATGATTAAATTTTCAATTAAATTACTTAGGAAATTCAAAAGTCAAATCCATATTACTAAATACTCCAATTTAGTAATTAAATTATCAGGGTAAAAGTAGATATCCCATAAACTCATACATATATCTTAATTTTTTACTATAGGTGTTTTATTTAGATCATCTACCTCGATTTATTTATGAATGTTAACCCAACAGAAATTCCCAAAATATGAGCGGAACCACGTCATCGATCAAGCTTCAGATCTAAATCCCTAAAACCAAAATTAAAATAAAAGCATCAATATATTGAAATTATATATCTAGATCTAAAATCATGGATATTGATCATAACAAATAGGTTTAGATCCAATAAAATGGTGGAAATATTACATAAAAATATAAAGGAATAATAGGGCAATGAATGGGAGAAGAAACAGGATGAAATCCAATTACAGAGAGGAGATATGATCATCAATTTGGGATTCTGATCTCGAAGAATGGTGTTTATATTGCCTTGGAATCCATATAGAAAGGTTTCTGAACAACTAGAATGTATCATGCCCAATCCAAGTTAAAAATATTTGATTCTCAGGGGGTTTATATGGTTTAAAACCAATTTTCAGATATTAAAAACAATATGCATAGTCTCCTGGGCACAGAAGCATAGTTAGGCAAACAGTGCTCCATCTGTGTGGACTTCACTTCCCTAGTTTTTCATGGTTAGCATGGTTTGGTCACACGGTTTGTCAAATCATGCATAAACCATTTGGACTCATGTGTCCAGTTTTGCACTATTTTTCAAAACCTGTGCAAACTGTGCACATCCCACTCTCATTTAGATTTAATTAAAATTTCTCCCAAAAGCACCCCAAGAAACTAATCCATGTAAATGGTACACAAAAACATCAAATAGTACCTGAAATCATGCCCGGGATGACACCATAAAAAGATAGGATCTTACATTTTCCGTCCAAGAACTAGTTTAATTTAGAGGATTTAAATTATTGAAGGATAAATTAATGTAACATCCTAAAAAATTACAATATAAATGTTTTAATTAAATTTTAAAAAAATTATAAAATTATATATATGAAAATATAGGATTTTAAAATAAGAAAATTAGGTCTGACAGCCTATAAGACACACTACATCGAGTTTAAATAACCAAAGAATTAAATTATTTAAATAAGAAAATTATAACATATCCATTGAAATAGAGGGTATAAAAAAGAATTTATGTAATATGGAAAGTATATGGTTATAAATGTTTAAAATAAATTTATTTGTCATAAATATATTATAAATAAATAAAATAATTTTAAATTAAATGATTTTTTTAGAAAATTTAGTATTATGTGTGAAATGTGATTTTAACTTAATAAATTAATATATTAATGATAGGTAAATTATTTAATGTAAATTTATATATAATATATTTAATAAAATATTTTATCATTCATCTAATATATCTTTGAAACATGAAATAAAAATAAACTCAGTTTTAGTCTTAAACAGTGTTTTTTCTGAAAAGAGGTTACATCATGTTTTTACACTTTTTTGAAAATTAAAATTCACCAATTATGGATAATTATTTTTAATAAATTAAATTATATTTATGAAAAAAATAAATATAATATTATTTTGAATTTATGATAAATTTATGAAAATTTTATTTTGATCGATAAATAGTAAGAAATAATGACTGATTAGAGACTCAATTTTTATTTAAAGAATTTAAAATGATTAAAAATACTAAAAATTATTTTAAAAGTAAAATTTGACAAATTATATAATTATTATTGAAATTTATATCATTTAAAAAAATGATTCCAAGTTATTATATAAAAAGTATTTATATTGTTTATTTTTTATAGGAATCAATTTTTTTATCACCACTTCTAGTTTAATTTTAAATTAATTTCTCCACATGAGTGAAATGAATTTGATAATATGGATTCAATAATTTGAATTATTATAATTAATATTACATAACAAATAAAAAAATTCTTTTTGGTTAAAATTAATATTAAAAATATTCTAAACTATATATAGTGGTAATGGTTGTAAAAGGATAATCAGGGAAGAAATAAAGAAGATAATAGAAAATGACCAAAAAACTTATCAATGTCATATTTTATAGCCATATATCCACCTTATCTAATATATTGTTAGATATTGATCCATTTTGGATCCTTTTTTCATTTCAAAAATGTTGTTATAATTTACACATTTCATAAATTCCAAGTGTATCCATCCCCCCACATAGAAAAGGGCACCCATTCCTCTCTTATTGTCACTTAAAAATATTGGTTCATATAATAATAGAAAATATATATTTATTAAATCTATATATATATATAATTTAGTCATTTTGTTATTAAATAAATATAGGAATCCTTTATGAATATTCCTAAATAGGTTTTCAGATGAAGTGGTAAAATTTTTAACAACGAATCATTATTATTTTTCATCTATGAACTCATAAAAAATCCAAAAACATCGAAAAAATAATTAATAAATTATCCCCCATATTCTAGGATATTATTATGTTGATTTTATGGCATTAATCCTTATCATCATCCATCAAAAAAGAAATGAAATCGTCGATCACTTGTACGGTTGACTAAGGCCTCACAAACCTATAAACTTTATTTTCCATTACCACATCGAACTATTGGATATAATGTTATATTTACTATATATATAATTTTCTATGAAAATATAACACATTTTTAAGTAAAACATCATATTTCTATTATTACGTTTAAATATTTTTTAAATATATTGCATCGCTTGTGTGTATGTGTAGACTACCTCATTCAGGTAATGATGTGATAAATTTTTTATTTTATATTTAAATGGGTAAAATAAAAATATATTTCATAAACATATTTGATTTATATTATATAATTAATATTTTTAATGATTAGATATTATTTTTATTTCCTTCATACCAGCCAACAAAAAAATGAAAACCACATTCATGTATACCAACGACGAACTGTTTCAATTAATGGTGCAACTCATTTTTCTACCAAAAACGTTTATGGATTGTTATAAATAATTATTAATTGAATATATATGATATTTATAAAATGATTAAAAGTATGTATATTATTTTTCCAAGAAAAATTTACATGTAACATGACTTCCAAACAAAAACATACCGGATAAACAAATTATTTTTTACCCAAAATAGTATTTTTAACAATGAATTGTTAATAAAAAGGTGATCAAAGATCATATATAAATATAATAATGTTTTATATATTATTATTATTATGTACTATATTTGTAATAATTTTATATTTATTTTAACTAAAGTTAATACATGTATGAATGAAATCATACCATGAGGAAGGGTCTTTCATCCCATGTTTACTTTAGTGAAACAAATTCCATATTCACCACATATTGCTTTTATTTTGTGCATATACTAGGAATTTGATATGCTATATCTTGAAAATATTAATCTTCATGGTATTTAATGTTTCATTTCAATTTATTTCTTAAATACATATTATAATTCAAATGTTACAAATAAGTAAGGGTGTATTTTCTAATCTCATCATTATTCACGATTCTTTATTTTTCAATCACCCGTGGGGGAATAGTTTGATATTTTAATCTTAATCAAAATCTATGTTTTTATCCACTGGTTATTCATCAAATTTCTATATAATATATCTATTTTCATCTCCTTGGTACTTAAAATTATTAATAATTTTTTTAATGTAATTTTATTTTATTTCTATCTTTGATCATAAATCATATTTCTTACATATATATGTTTTGTAAAAAATTATTTTTAATTCCCAAAATGACTTATTAAATTTATTTTTTATCATTTTTTAGTTTTTAAAAACTTGTTTTATTGGTCTTATATTTTCATTTTTCTAGTAAGTTATATTTTATCAAATACTATAATGTTTAAGAAATGTTTTTTAAATTATCCATCATGTTTGGAAATACCTACTGACATAACCACTTTTTATTTTGAGCATTCTAATAAAATTTTAAAATTTTTTAAAAAGGAATTTAATTTCCTAATATTTGAGATATTTTTAATTTTTTTATATTTATTTTGGAAGGAGAAGGTGTATTTTCCTCAACACTATTTTAATAACATTTTTATAGTAGTTCTATCCATTAATTCTAATAATCAATATTTTACATATTATCCTACAGGGATATATTTTTTTTCAAAATATTTATTATTGAATAAATTAATTTATGAATATTTTTTGTGTGATGAACTATTTTCATACCATTACACATAGTGGGTGGATGGTTTATCATTATATACATTGATTATAGATTTTATTAACATATATAGTCATGTTTTCCAATATTAATGTTATTGTATATTATGTTTATGGATTGGGTAAATTATTATCATATCATATTCTAGTTCTTCAAAGTGATTTTTTTATTGATTATGTTTCTCTCTATTAATATGAGGAACGTAAAGCACATATTATCTGATTGGTGGGGCCTTATTAAGGGGATCAATGCATTAATAATTATAATGACAAGACACCATTTTTTCATTGGGTTGAGGCCTTAAAAATTTATTAAAGATGTATTTTCATGAGGCCTTGATAGTGTATTTATGATTTTTAATATTTTCATTCCATCATTTTTAGATTATTTATTCATATCATTGTGGTTATTATATTATTTAGAATCTGCATGGTTAATTTTAAAGCACATGTGAATATTTATATCGATTTATTTTGATAATTATTTGTTCCTACAATATTTGTATTCATATTAATGTTAATGATTAAATGGAATGTGTTTTAGTTATTTACCATTCCGTATTGATTATGCCAATATTTTTTGTGATGTTTTCCATTGTAAGCATACACTTACAGGGCATTAGAGATAAAACCATTCTTATGTTTCTTTTACCTAGGATTTTGTGATATATATTATTATTTATATGTAGTAACATTATAATGATAGTAATATTGTTCTCAACAAAAATTATATATTCTATTTTATGTTTTTAAAAAATATCTAATTGCATTTACGTATTATGTTTTCCAATATTATTTTACTATTCAATACTTTAGGATGAAATAACGAATATCTAGAAATAATGTAATAATGTAACCACATACTAGGGGATAATAGGGTTAGGGGCATAAATTTGATGATTGATTCCTTCTGTCACTCATATGTATTGTTTATTGTATTTTCAGAACTATATAAAAATTTAATTAATCAGTTTTGGAATTTTATCTCAGGATATATGGATGTTCACATGGACAATGTTATGTTCAAAACATGAAGCATTAATTTTTTTTCACAATATGAAGAGTGGTTATTTTTTCCCTAAATAATGTGTGGTCATTTTTTTCACAACATAAAGTATAGTATTTTCTCATTCTCATAACATTTAATGTGGGATTTTTTTACAACATAATGCATGTAAACTTTCTTTATTCACCACATGAATCATGGAATTTTTTAGTTAAAAACATGATTAGTGAATATTTTTTTCATGATCTTATAATTTGAATGTTCTTATGTCCATTCAAACATTATATTTTATATTATGTCTTGGGGTTTTTTTAAATTTCCATGCTATGTACCAATGAATATAATCCATTGGTTATTTATATTTCCATAAGATTCATTATTTTTATTCCTTGTAATATTTTTTATCTTTTCAAATTAATTGTTTTTCTATAAAGGATTATGTAAAACACTTATTTTTTCTTGTGCTATTAATATTATATTTATCCCCTACTAGTGTTCTCTCAAATAATTTTTACTTAAATCATTAATTTTTTTCTAATTCTTCTATTACTGATCATTCTTAGATCATTGATTATAATATTTTATTCACCCATGTTAAATAGTCTAGAATAACCTTGGAGATGTCTAGAAGTTAATATAGTGCAGTATGAATGTGAAGAACCATTCACAGGCATCCTAAATTTATTTTCTTATGTATCTGATCGACAAATACACAAATCATTTAAGTCCATAGGTTAGGTAACTATTTTTGAGATATATTATAAAAAATATTGATTAAAACTATTATTTCTGTAAATTTATATAGTGAATTTATACATCGTTAATGTTACTATAATCTTACAATGAAATATAACGTATTTTTTAAAATCATTCATAATAGACCAAAAGGTGAGTGGCTCTTAACCATGGTTGCAGTGTGACATAAGTTTGATTATCAATTTTTTCTTCTTATAATAGGGAATATATTCCATTGATAATGATATATCATTGTTAATATCATCCATTGAGGATATGTTTCTAGGGGATATGACCAGACGAGGAGGGGTTGTTGAATATAGAGTGTTTTAAAGAGTATAACATAATAAAAATTAATTTCAAAGGAAATATGAATTTATAGTGATATGGTGTATGATGTTGGGAATCAAAAGTGGAGAAGAATCCTAACTATTCTAGTTAGTAAGAATAAAATAATAATTATTTTGTGTTTCATAGTTTTTGTTCATGTGGACGGATTTGACCATAATGTTTAACATCATGTGTTGAGGACACATTCATGTAGTTTTATATCCAAAGAAATGGATTTTAATTTTATTATAGGAAAAAATTATTGTATTGGGATTGTGATTGAGTGGACCATATGAGTACCTTTTATACATAATATAACCCAATAAAGTAGATGAATCATGTTATATATGGCACTTAATGAAATGATATTTGGAATATAGGTTTCGAGAGGTGGACCTTATAGGTGTGTCTACATCCTATCAATTGGTACCCGTATGGGGAAATAAGAGTGGATCTGTAGGGAATATTACCTAGTGATGTAGTGTTCAGATTATACCTAATTGGAAGCCCATATATTGCATGGGGAGTGTCAATGTATGTTCATGGATTATATATATGCTACCTAAATGTTTCTAACCCAATTGATGATTCTTGTAAAAGATATAGTTATTGATTTTACCTTTTATAACACACTTACGTTGGATAACATAGATCAGTAATGAAAAAATGGATTACATAATCAATGTGGGAATTTTTTGAGAATATACACATGGAAGAGGAATAATAATTCATGGATTATTAAGTTGAACTGGGTGGCTAACATGACCCTTTAATCATCTAAGCTGATAATCATGATCCATTTGAGTCTAAAATGGTTTCTTCATTAAAATTAAAATCATTATTAAGGGAATAAAAGACAATAATTAACTGTGTAGCCCTATATTTGGTGGAGGATTCACTTGGAGATTCATTTTATTGAATAAATATATTAAAATGGGGGTAGAAACTAATACTCATGTATAGATCATGTATCTCAAGAGGAAATGGAGGAATGCCTAATGGGATGTCATTTTCTGGGCCTTGAACTTGTAAAAAGGAAAAATTTCCCCTTTGTAACAATCCAACATATGTGGATGATATGGATAAATCAAATTACACTAAGAAAAACCAATTACCCATAATTGAGTTATTTTTTGATGTTTCCATCATAGGTATAGATGTATCACACTCATAGATAATTGGGATGGGGTAAAATATACACTAGGAATCCACATTTTCAATCATCATTTTTTTTGTTATACTGATGGATGTAAAAAATAAGTCTATCAATTCATAAATGGTGCATTGTGAATGATCCATTATGAATATGTTTTGATGTTTTTCTTCACCAATGTGCCACAAAAACATTATTCTATAAAGGATCCTCCTAAAAAATCCTCCAAAATGGGGCCTCACTAGTATTATTAAAGAATGGACTTCATTAAAAATACATTCGTTCATCAATCCTTGTAGTGTGGTTCACGAATGTACATTATAAAAAAATTTCTTATTCCATCCCTGTATTTTTATTTAGAACTAATTTAATATTTTTTTTAAAGTTTTAGTAATGAAACTATTCACTAAAAATGGGATCTCAAAGAGGAAATTCTCTTTATATCGAAGTACAGAGAAGTCACTATAAAAATTGCAATTCCCATTTATTGACTGGAATAACTTATATTTAAATGTGTGGTTTGAAATCATTTTTGGGTCTAAAGTGGTAATATATGAATATTTTGGTTGTGGAGAAGTATAATATAGTTGTTAAATATCACATCAATCCATTGATAATGAAATTGAAAGAATAAGAATCCCATGTTACTTATGTAAATAAATTTTGGTCCACTATGGGTAGGTATGAAGATGCCATATGAGAATAAAGATTCATATCATTTCACCACATAATTACCCTAATTAAAATGTCCCTTCCTATTCTCTTAGGCTCCAATGGAAGATGAGACGTTACTCAACCATAATTGTATCCCCAAGATGCCAATGGTTAGCAATAAATGAAAAAGAAATTCAATATATGTGAGGAATGATTTTCCCTTTAAGAATAAATCCACTAACCAAAATATCCATAGACAAATAAAATACTACATGATTCATAAGAGATTAAAAATATAACTCAAACATTTCTTTTATATCAAACCAACTAAAGAGTACCACAACAGAAGAATAACTAACGTCATTGTAAATAGAGGAAAACTATAATACAAAAAGACTAGAAGAAAACTATAGCACAAAATCTCCAAAAACGCCATTCTCCATCTTAAAAAACAGACCAAGTATCATGAGGTAGTTCTAATGATTTTTGAAAGTTTACCTTTTCCCATGTATTGGTTGATGACATATGAAAAAGCACCAAAGTTCCAAAGCATGTGTGAGCACTAAAACACAATAGTTTTTTTACAATTAATTACATACTCACACCACTTTTATAGAATGGATATCAATATTTTTATAAAAAAATTATACAAAAACATTCAATAATTGATTAAAACTAAATATAAACAATTTCATTATCAACCTTCTTTCTAACAAATGTAATTTTTCCAAGAAAGAAACCAAAAAATGCTTTAAAAAATTTCACAAGTTCTATTTGGTATAACCAATCCATATCACATATCCAACCATGTAGGAATCATTATGATAATTCCATACACATGAGTTGTCCCCCATCGATCTAACATGTTTTCACATAGTAATTATATACCTTGTTCCATTACCCCTTTGGCATTGAACACAAGGTCATCTTTCATCCGAGCCTCATAAATGCAATATGAACACAAACACCAAGTATGCCTAAAAACCATTACAATCCAAACATGCAGAAAATATTTAAATTCCTACACCATTTAAATAAAACATCGATTTTATTAAAAAAAATCCATAAATTGATCCATCTACCATTTTAAAATCACCATTTTAACATTATTTATCAAATCATTTTCTATATCAATTCCATAAATTTCAATCAAAATTCCCAACCATCACTAAATAAGGTTTCAACATGATTTTCAAACCAATATCAAAATCAATTCCAAATAATTAAACTAATTTGAAAGTATTCCAATTAATTCTTGAAAGATGATTCAAGTGTTTAGCCATCTACCATGAGTGTTTGGGTAAAAACAACAAAAAACACAAAAAACGTGAGAAAACCCGGTTAAATATTCATTAACCAACCATATATATCTTCACCTATAATAATCTGAGAAAATTATAACAATCTATGGAATCCAAAACCATTGAACTACCAGTAGAAAGAATAGATATATGAAACTGAGAGAGGGGTAAAAGTATATAAAATAACCAATAACGTCCAAAAACGTTCACTTACCATAAGAAATCAAGCTTTAACGCACAAAGGAATGGCTCCAGATCACTTCTAGTTCAAAGGGAAAACCTTCCATGACCATTGATAAAAAACAATATTGAGGTTGGGCTATTTTGGGAAATCAAGGCATTTAAAAATAAGTTCGGCCATGATCCACTTTTTGGGACTTAGTTTCATTATTACGACTACATTAGTCACAGGTATTGGAAATCATGGTACTAACCATGTGTTATCCACTAGCTTAAGAATATCTATCACATGGTTTCCTCATATAGCCTCCAACACATGCACCAACATTGCTGAAGCCATTTTTTTAATAATACTGTTTCTGAAACATTTGTCAGGGCGCACACATCCATCTCATTGAAGGGAGGGTGGTGCTATTTGCTACCCTACATTCCTGCTTTCCAAAGGCGAGCAACATTCATTCCTTGTCCAGGGACGTTTTTTCCTTATTGAAACATGATGTTGGGATCTTAGTTCTTTTATCTGGGGATTCCTCCTCAGAACTCATCACCTAGTCCATGTCTCCCTTATAGATTTAAGAAGATGTTCGTGAAACTATCCCTAGTGCCATATCATCATGGGTGCTAGTTAATCACACTACTTCTGTCGGGACATTCTAAAGGGTATGATTTGGGCAGCAACCTTTGGTCGGGGGAGTAGTCATGTTGGGAAACACTGGAATGTCTAGATGTTGGAACACTGGAACGTCTACGTTTCTTCCCCTTATTATATGGCCTCTCAAGGGTGCTAAAGCCAGAGGCATCCCACGTCGAATGTGGGGAATCATATTCCATAGGCATGTATCTAAGGTTTCCTCATCTTCCCATGTTTAAGACAATGTATACCGTGAGTTTAACATCTCGAGGAGATGGATCATATGTAACACCCCGAGCTTCCACGATACGCTTCTCATTCAATAATACAATAGCTTGCATTGTACGCAACTTCGAGTTCTAAAACATCGCGACAAAATCAAAGTAGCCGTTATGAATAGTAATAACCACTTTTTAAAATTATATAAATTTTATATTTCAAAATGGACTTCATTTTTGTATTCCTAATATTGAAATTAGCCTATGTTGAATTTTTTGTAATTTTCTAAGAACTTCAAAATTTTTATGAATAGTGAAAAATACTTAAAACAACTTTTTTAATCAAAATAATTCATAGTGATAAATTATACTATTGAGGGGTTTTAGAGTATAATTAGAATATATTTTTACCATTTTATCCAATGGTGGTCATTAGAATTAATTTAACATTGAAATTGGACATAAACAATTGTCAATCTTTTGATATAAATTGTTTCTTAAAAACACGCTATTTGTTGTAACAGCGGGAATTAATTATAAAATTAATTAATGCAACTAATATGTTTGGAATTTTTTAAAATAGATATCATTTTTCAATTCGGAATATCAATTATAGCTTAGGGTGAAATTTTGGCCTTATTCTGAAAAACTTCAATTTTTGATGAATAGTGAAACCACTAAGTGGTTGTTAAATAACTGATTTTTCGTTTAAATGAAATATTACCACTTCTGTGATTTGATTTTCAAAAATCCGACATACATGGTTGTCATTAAGAAGTAAAATGTGGTTCAATGGGATAAAAATAATTTTTTGGTGAATAGTAACTTATTAAGTTCTTAATCGCGATTAGTGGTAATTAGGGTAGTTTAAGGTATAAATAATACTTTAATAATATTAAATGACCTAGACACATGTCCCAACCTCATTGGTTGTGTCATGGCCGACCAAGACAAGCCATGGCCTAACTTGGGGACCCCATGGATCCACTTTTGTTGGGAAATAACATAAATTACTTTTTATTTAATGTTAAAGTGAAAATGACACTAACATAAATTGTTTTACTAAATCAATTTTTAAGTAGGGTTACACAAGTCCAAATTTTGACTATAAATATTCATTAGAAAGCTAAAAAGATTTCCTACATCATAGTATTTGTTTTATAATTTTTAGACATTAAATAAATTAAATTATTTATGACATCATTATGATGTGGCGATGACCTCATTATTTAACGATTTAAATAAAATGAGAAGATAATGCAAAATCCAAGGCTTACACTTGTCCAAATCCTATTGGATGAGGAGATTTCGAAACCTTATCACCTTAGCCTCGAATTATATAAGTGTGGGACCTTTAGAATCCGAAAAACATTTTGAAATAATGTAACATTTCAATCTTTCCAAAAGTGCCCCTCCTCTCCACTTATAAAAGGCCCCCACCTCTCCCACTTCATTTACACTTTCAAGCCATTTGGCTCGGCCAACCTCTGCCCAAATACTCTCCCAAAATTCCTCCCTTACTCCTAGAAGCCTCACTTTGGGCAGAACTCTTCCCAAGGAAGCCTTTGGCTCAAATCAAAAAGAGTTACCCGATTTTGAGGTAATGTCTTTTATAATGTTGTTTTGTTTTATTTTTCTTCTCCAACCCCCTAAACTCTTTTTATTTATTTCTTTTGTAACAACACCAGTATCCTCAATATACTAGGATGTTTTTATAAGAAGGATTCGAGCTACACTTACACACACCTACATCTAATGGTTAAAGAACATACGGTTTCCGTGGATGGCGAAATTCTGCCTCCCGAAACGATGATTGTTCAAATTCTTTTAACACCTATAATGGTGGCCATTTTGATGACACTATTTTCATATATGATATATATATTATGTTTATGTTTTCCTTATGCTTCTGTATTTCTCATTTATGGCATACTTTATGATTTCCATTATGGGTAAAACGCGATAATTTCATTTTAGGAAGTGCGGACTACCGCCCCCTCAAAGTGATTTGAATCGTTAATGCCATATGTGGGATGGATAAAGGATGGAGTAAATGGTATTATACACTATATTATACTGGAATTATATTATACATTTATATCATTATGATTTAGTTCCATTAAATATGAAATTGAAATGAAAGTAGCGTTCATGCGTACGTACGGCTTACCGTCTCCATGAACGGTGCATTTCATTTCTTACCTCTAAATGTTACGTAATATTATAAATGAATGTATATACTGGATATATAAGATATATATGACATCTAGATCATGAATATAATTCTAGAGATAATGGATATTCTACCACATGAACAACTTGTAATTATAAGAAGTTTATTTTTGACTCATGTACCAAAGATCGACAAAACGACCGTTATTAACTTAAATAATTACATAATGTTCATAACATTGTAATAAGTGATATAAAAAGGATAATGAAATTTAAAATGGTTCTTAATAAGGTATATATTAACTCTAGTTTATTATTCAGGAGGTTAAAGAACGGTTGAGTCAAGTCGGACACAAGGTAAGGGAACTTCTTAACCCAATTTTCGTTCTTTGGGTTAATATCCTACTTTCAAATTATGTCATGATATTGTTATGTAATATCTTGTATTTGTACTTTCTTTATGTGTAATTATAGTGAATACACATAATAGATATATTTTATTTAAATGATATTTGTAAGGGAACTTCTTAACCCAACTTCCATTCTTTGGGTTAATCTCCTACTTTCAAATTATGTCATGATATTATTATGTCTTATTTTGTATTTTTACTTTCTTTATGTGTACCTATAGTGAATACACATAATATATCTATTTTATTTTAAAAATGATATTTTTAAGGACTTCGTCTCAATCTCCTTTCATTGAGGCATATTTGGTTTTATACACAACTTTCTTTTATACGGTGTATAAACCCCTTTGACTTTTAAGTTTATTCAAAAGGAATCTTTTTATACGAAGCATTTTACTAAACGACAAAAAGGGAATGTTTTTCTTTCCGTACTTATGCGGCGACAACGACTTCTCCGCCGCCGTGAACATTATTTGAGTTTCGGCTTCCTTTACAAGCCATACCTTTTTTTAAAAAGAAAAATAAATACAATGTTTTAACATTCTTTTATTTTGGTATTGAAAATGGTTTTGAAAGAATTTTTATTATATCAATGTGTTGTATTGATATCTTGTGATTGAAATATGGAAATGTTATGTTTCCTTTATGCATGTTTTATGTGATACGATTATGTTATGGTTTATGATATGTTTAAACCTATTCATATGAGGAATGCATTGGACTTAATAAGTGACGGGTGGAGCCCGCTATAGCTCCTCGATGCATCGGCAGGTCTCATGAGACAAACTAGTGTCTTGACACAAGGCCTTGACAAAATCTTATTTGTAGTCTTGGAACGAGGCCTTGGCTATGTGGTTATGATAGTCTGGCATTATGCATTCCATCATTATGAAAGTGGTTATTGATATTGCATGTGATTATTCAACCAGTAGAATATCCATGTGAAGAAGTAAATGGCATTATCTCATTTTACTTTTGCCATATTATGTTGAAGTTCAAGTTTAAAAGGCTTTTGTTTTAGTTATACATTGCCTTAAATGTTAATGTTTATTTATGAAAGCTTCCGCATTATTGTTATCCTTACTGAGCATTTGAGCTCACCCCTTTCAATGTTTTAATATTTTCCAGGTTGTGAAGAAGTATTTTATGACTGACTTGCAAGAATAATCAGTGAAGATATGAGTGTGGAATATGAAGACCATGTTTTTTTGTAGTTTGTTTAATTTTGATGTAATGAAAGACTTATGAATGTATCTAGTGTTTCCAAGGCTACTAAACTAATCGGTCTTTCGAGACTTGATCTTTTGTGATCATGCCAATGTTACGAAGTAATGCACCGGCTCTGGGTAGCTGGGGTCGGGGCGTTACAGTTGGTATCAGAGGCAGTTTAGTACTAACCTTGGAAGCTAGATTTAGATAAACTCTGATTAGAGCACATAGCCCAAAGATAGACTTTGAGGATTAGTATAGAAGAACTTCCTAGAATTTTGGTATTATAGAGATGTTATGACTTTTCCGAGCAATACATCCCTGTCTGGATACGAGCAGGTAGAGGCGGCTCTGGCACAGATGTACCTAGGGGTAAAACCCGAAAACACCGCTTTGAGCTAGACTCGAACGGGAACTGGTGCACGACAACGGGCCTTGCTGCACTCTTGGTTACGACACTCCCGGGGGATATGCTTAGGATAATTCTCATTTTATTTACAAACCACTATGAAGGGTTATGAGTATATAATTCCTCAAAGAAAACCTTTTTATGATTATGGATTATATCCATAAATAGTTCAATTTATGTTAAGTAAGTATGGAATTATGTATTTCGATTCATAAACTAACCTATTTTATGGCATTGTATAGAAATGGCGCCCAGTAGAAGGAATGTGAACTCCATCAATACGTATGATCCAAAGAGTAAGAAGGATCATATCTTTCATGGTATTAAGCCAACATTTAGAAGGGAAATATTCTCCCATGTGTTATCAACATATGAAGAAATAATATCATGTGTTAGTAAGATAAGTAGAGAATTCTCTGAGTCTTATGGATTTGAAGGGATGAAAGAGAAGAAAAGGATGGAAGAGAGAATGATGGATAAAGGGACGAGGGAAAAGAAGAATTTTCCAATATGTGATAACTGTGGGAAGAAACAACTTGGAATTTGCCTGAAGGGAATGGGAGTTTGTTATAAGTGTGGAGAAAAAGGACACAAAGTGCATGACTGCAAGGGTAAGAAAATGGTTTCAAATGTACAATGCTTCTTCTGCAAGGATTGGGGACACTACGCAAACCAATGTCCAAATCATCAGAGTATGCCCCAAATGATGTTATTGGATAATAATCAAGTTATGATACTACCACAGATGAGGAGTAATGATTAGAGTTCTTATGTTGTTATTAAATAATTTTGTAATTTGAGTGTTGTATCAATGATGTACTGGTTATAATAATTATGGAGTATATAAGGACTGTACTGCAGTACTATTTCATCAAGGACTTGAGATTGTGTGGAACCAAGAAAAGTGACTCCACAGTAGGATAAAATTTTTGGAAAATATATGGTTGAGGGAAAGATAGACCATAATATGGTTCTGATACTGAGATTGTGATTTTGGAATAAGACGTGATTGATTTGGATAAATTATATTGGATATACTTAACTTCCTTGAAACTGATTGATGTTTTGTATACATTTTTGGATATAAGGAGTATATCTAGTATTCTATAAGGAATAAGGGATCATGGTAATTCAGTATGTTTAAAAAGAATACATGATGAAGGTATTCACATGTTGTTACGTGGGAAAAAGGATCTTCATTATGTTTACCTTCCTTATAAAATTTGGACTGTGAGATGGACAGAAGTATTTTGGATAACTATAAAGGTTGGAATGGATTAAGTTGAACTTTGAATAGTATGGTTTAAGGTTAAAAAATTAATGAAGATTGTTTTTGGAGTATTATAATACTATAGTTTTAGGAAAAGGACAACCTGCAGGGTGGGGCATAAACCGTCGCGTCGGACAAAGCTGTAGGAATCGAACCCACAATCAAAGTGCGACAAGCCTTTATTTCCTACCACTAGCCTACAGGAAGTCCCTGGTTATTACAAAATAATTTTACTAATCTAAATGGTATGTTTTAACATTTTGAACCTTATACAATTAGGATAAGTATGATATTTTTGAGTTCTATTATCTTTTTGAGTGAAAGATGAGTTGAAGGTTGAAACTCTAATTGTAAAGCATAAATATATATATACTTATCTCTTATTCAATGAATAAATTAATTCTTAAACTTTAGTAAAGGGATATTAAAACAAAAAAATGTGTTATCCTAATACCTTATGTCTTGTTGAACTGATGATATTTTAAATCAATATAGATTGAAGGCTTTGAGGCCCTCAATTTGACAGTTGATTGTTATTGATGACCTCAATCACTCCCTACAAATATTTACGTTTTTCCTCCAATTATATGTCTTTAATTGCCACCAATGTTCTCCTTATCGAGATCATAATTTGGTGGTGACTTTCTTATTTCCATTTTCCCTCTTATTAAGGCTAAATTTTATTAACCTTATTTCCGATGTGGGTTTTCCACAAAGGTATTTTCTATTTTCAACCTATTATTTTTAAAGAAAAATATCAAATTGCGAGGACGCAATTTATTGAAGGAGGGGAGAATGTAACACCCCGAGCTTCCACGATACGCTTCTCATTCAATAATACAATAGCTTGCATTGTACGCAACTTCGAGTTCTAAAACATCGCGACAAAATCAAAGTAGCCGTTATGAATAGTAATAACCACTTTTTAAAATTATATAAATTTTATATTTCAAAATGGACTTCATTTTTGTATTCCTAATATTGAAATTAGCCTATGTTGAATTTTTTGTAATTTTCTAAGAACTTCAAAATTTTTATGAATAGTGAAAAATACTTAAAACAACTTTTTTAATCAAAATAATTCATAGTGATAAATTATACTATTGAGGGGTTTTAGAGTATAATTAGAATATATTTTTACCATTTTATCCAATGGTGGTCATTAGAATTAATTTAACATTGAAATTGGACATAAACAATTGTCAATCTTTTGATATAAATTGTTTCTTAAAAACACGCTATTTGTTGTAACAGCGGGAATTAATTATAAAATTAATTAATGCAACTAATATGTTTGGAATTTTGTAAAATAGACATCATTTTTCAATTCGGAATATCAATTATAGCTTAGGGTGAAATTTTGGCCTTATTCTGAAAAACTTCAATTTTTGATGAATAGTGAAACCACTAAGTGGTTGTTAAATAACTGATTTTTCGTTTAAATGAAATATTACCACTTCTGTGATTTGATTTTCAAAAATCCGACATACATGGTTGTCATTAAGAAGTAAAATGTGGTTCAATGGGATAAAAATAATTTTTTGGTGAATAGTAACTTATTAAGTTCTTAATCGCGATTAGTGGTAATTAGGGTAGTTTAAGGTATAAATAATACTTTAATAATATTAAATGACCTAGACACATGTCCCAACCTCATTGGTTGTGTCATGGCCGACCAAGACAAGCCATGGCCTAACTTGGGGACCCCATGGATCCACTTTTGTTGGGAAATAACATAAATTACTTTTTATTTAATGTTAAAGTGAAAATGACACTAACATAAATTGTTTTACTAAATCAATTTTTAAGTAGGGTTACACAAGTCCAAATTTTGACTATAAATATTCATTAGAAAGCTAAAAAGATTTCCTACATCATAGTATTTGTTTTATAATTTTTAGACATTAAATAAATTAAATTATTTATGACATCATTATGATGTGGCGATGACCTCATTATTTAACGATTTAAATAAAATGAGAAGATAATGCAAAATCCAAGGCTTACACTTGTCCAAATCCTATTGGATGAGGAGATTTCGAAACCTTATCACCTTAGCCTCTAATTATATAAGTGTGGGACCTTTAGAATCCGAAAAACATTTTGAAATAATGTAACATTTCAATCTTTCCAAAAGTGCCCCTCCTCTCCACTTATAAAAGGCCCCCACCTCTCCCACTTCATTTACACTTTCAAGCCATTTGGCTCGGCCAACCTCTGCCCAAATACTCTCCCAAAATTCCTCCCTTACTCCTAGAAGCCTCACTTTGGGCAGAACTCTTCCCAAGGAAGCCTTTGGCTCAAATCAAAAAGAGTTACCCGATTTTGAGGTAATGTCTTTTATAATGTTGTTTTGTTTTATTTTTCTTCTCCAACCCCCTAAAATCTTTTTATTTATTTCTTTTGTAACAACACCAGTATCCTCAATATACTAGGATGTTTTTATAAGAAGGATTCGAGCTACACTTACACACACCTACATCTAATGGTTAAAGAACATACGGTTTCCGTGGATGGCGAAATTCGGCCTCCCGAAACGATGATTGTTCAAATTCTTTTAACACCTATAATGGTGGCCATTTTGATGACACTATTTTCATATATGATATATATATTATGTTTATGTTTTCCTTATGCTTCTGTATTTCTCATTTATGGCATACTTTATGATTTCCATTATGGGTAAAACGCGATAATTTCATTTTAGGAAGTGCGGACTACCGCCCCCTCAAAGTGATTTGAATCGTTAATGCCATATGTGGGATGGATAAAGGATGGAGTAAATGGTATTATACACTATATTATACTGGAATTATATTATACATTTATATCATTATGATTTAGTTCCATTAAATATGAAATTGAAATGAAAGTAGCGTTCATGCGTACGTACGGCTTACCGTCTCCATGAACGGTGCATTTCATTTCTTACCTCTAAATGTTACGTAATATTATAAATGAATGTATATACTGGATATATAAGATATATATGACATCTAGATCATGAATATAATTCTAGAGATAATGGATATTCTACCACATGAACAACTTGTAATTATAAGAAGTTTATTTTTGACTCATGTACCAAAGATCGACAAAACGACCGTTATTAACTTAAATAATTACATAATGTTCATAACATTGTAATAAGTGATATAAAAAGGATAATGAAATTTAAAATGGTTCTTAATAAGGTATATATTAACTCTAGTTTATTATTCAGGAGGTTAAAGAACGGTTGAGTCAAGTCGGACACAAGGTAAGGGAACTTCTTAACCCAATTTTCGTTCTTTGGGTTAACATCCTACTTTCAAATTATGTCATGATATTGTTATGTAATATCTTGTATTTGTACTTTCTTTATGTGTAATTATAGTGAATACACATAATAGATATATTTTATTTAAATGATATTTGTAAGGGAACTTCTTAACCCAACTTCCATTCTTTGGGTTAATCTCCTACTTTCAAATTATGTCATGATATTATTATGTCTTATTTTGTATTTTTACTTTCTTTATGTGTACCTATAGTGAATACACATAATATATCTATTTTATTTTAAAAATGATCTTTTTAAGGACTTCGTCTCAATCTCCTTTCATTGAGGCATATTTGGTTTTATACACAACTTTCTTTTATACGGTGTATAAACCCCTTTGACTTTTAAGTTTATTCAAAAGGAATCTTTTTATACGAAGCATTTTACTAAACGACAAAAAGGGAATGTTTTTCTTTCCGTACTTATGCGGCGACAACGACTTCTCCGCCGCCGTGAACATTATTTGAGTTTCGGCTTCCTTTACAAGCCATACCTTTTTTTAAAAAGAAAAATAAATACAATGTTTTAACATTCTTTTATTTTGGTATTGAAAATGGTTTTGAAAGAATTTTTATTATATCAATGTGTTGTATTGATATCTTGTGATTGAAATATGGAAATGTTATGTTTCCTTTATGCATGTTTTATGTGATACGATTATGTTATGGTTTATGATATGTTTAAACCTATTCATATGAGGAATGCATTGGACTTAATAAGTGACGGGTGGAGCCCGCTATAGCTCCTCGATGCATCGGCAGGTCTCATGAGACAAACTAGTGTCTTGGCACAAGGCCTTGACAAAATCTTATTTGTAGTCTTGGCACGAGGCCTTGGCTATGTGGTTATGATAGTCTGGCATTATGCATTCCATCATTATGAAAGTGGTTATTGATATTGCATGTGATTATTCAACCAGTAGAATATCCATGTGAAGAAGTAAATGGCATTATCTCATTTTACTTTTGCCATATTATGTTGAAGTTCAAGTTTAAAAGGCTTTTGTTTTAGTTATACATTGCCTTAAATGTTAATGTTTATTTATGAAAGCTTCCGCATTATTGTTATCCTTACTGAGCATTTGAGCTCACCCCTTTCAATGTTTTAATATTTTCCAGGTTGTGAAGAAGTATTTTATGACTGACTTGCAAGAATAATCAGTGAAGATATGAGTGTGGAATATGAAGACCATGTTTTTTTGTAGTTTGTTTAATTTTGATGTAATGAAAGACTTATGAATGTATCTAGTGTTTCCAAGGCTACTAAACTAATCGGTCTTTCGAGACTTGATCTTTTGTGATCATGCCAATGTTACGAAGTAATGCACCGGCTCTGGGTAGCTGGGGTCGGGGCGTTACATCATAGTTATCAGAACACAGATTAGATTGGATCATATGTGTGTAACCCCTAGAGGAAACACTGATGCTGGGGACAACGTGTGGTTAGATTCTGTATTTTTATCAAGGGGAAGGAGGAATGAGGTTGCATGATCCTACCGGGATGTGGCGTCCTGGGTATGAATCAGGATAAATGATGGATGGTTGAATGAAGTGGATGGTGAATGGGATAGAACTGACGTGAGGATGGTGATAATGTTGGGGTTGAGTCTCGATGATACTTCCTACGTATCCTTGTGGAAGGGAATCAATGTCCATGTAGTTTGGTAGGGATATTGGGACACCTGAGGCGGAGACCTATGATAATGGATACTTGGATGGGAAATGATGTAAATGGAAACTCTTGGTTGGTCCATAACCTTCCTGGAACATCAATGATCGAGAGAGAGATCAGGATGAGACATATGTGACGGTCTTGAACCTGAAAGATGCTTCCTGCGTGTCCCTAAGGTAGGGAATCAAAGTCCATGCAGTTTAGCTGAAGATGGATTTTAATCTATTGGGTACTTCAATGGCTTACCACTTCAATGGGTCACAATGGCTTACCACTAGATTGGGTCGCAATGGCATACTGCTGGATGGGGCCATAACATGTTATCGTTATATGGGGTCAAACGTCGGGGAGGCTTCCTACATGCCTTATATAGGAGACAATGATCAAACCCACATAGTTCCTGTGGTATTGGGGTCAGCCGACCCACATGGAGGAGGACCAGGGGTCCAATGGTTGTTTGGGATTGAACCACTAAGAGGTGTCCTACACACCTTGTCTTGTCAAGGATCAAAGTCCACGTAGTTTGAGAGGGTGAAATGGCTTATAGCTGACTGGGGGAACAACGACTTATCACTGATTGAGTTCCCCAGTTTAACATAATGTAGTAAAGGGTGAACCAACATTATTGAGGACCTGGGGCCCTAATAGGTGGGGGTTTTCAACATTATGGAGGCTTCCCACGTACCCTACCTTGGTAGTGATCGATGTTCACATTGTTCAGGTGGAGTGGAAGAACTTATGTGAAGATGGTCGGAACCAATGGAGTTTGGGCTTTAACCTCAGGGAGGCTTCCTACGTACCTTGCCTTGGTAAGTATCAAAGTCCATGTTATTCATGATGATGGTGGGCGACCGGCCTTAAAGTGGGTCGGACGACCAATGGGTGGTGGGATTGAACCTCTAGTAGGCTTACTACGTAACCTGCCTTGTTAAGAATCGGAGACCTCGTAGTTCAGGTTGGGTGTGGGGCATACACTCTAGGCTGCTCAGACGGATTTCATAGTTGATTATTTCTCCATGACCACGTGATTCATGTTTGTTTTGAGAAACAAGAGGCATCAACGATCGGAATATCACATTGGGAATGGGCGTCCATATAAATTAGAGTGTGGATTACACATGGTTAGCATTCCAAATAGGGAACATGGGATTATGAATGGTTAGCAGCCCAAAGAGATTGGCACTTACTCTAGGATGGAGGTTCAGCAATGGAAAATACCAGTGAGGGAGGGATTTGGTATCAAAGAAAGGAGGAGAAGGAATGCTAAATCTGAAAAGATAAGCTAGGTGTTATACTATGGTGATTTCTCTATCCATGTGAACAAAATATGACATGATGTTATAGTTTAACATCATGTTTCGAGGACGAGGGTGTTTTTCCGTTTAACTTCTTATAGCTCGGATGAGGCGGGTTCACTCTACACCCCTAGGACTTACATAACCAATACCTTTTACACCTTAATGAATGGAAGGGACATAAAATTCCATGTCTAGGGGGTGTCATGAGGTGATCCCATTGGTGTTCCACATTAGTGTGGCCTTTCGAAGAAGCAATAGCTATTAGCATGCCTATGCGAAGAGGCATGAGGCAAAGCAATGCAACTGGAAGTATTGTCCAAGAGACATTGAAATTTCTTCATGAAAACCTGAAACTCTGCATGAGAAAAAGAGATTCTGGGAAATGGGATTTATAGGTAAAAGCCTTGTGAAGCTATGGTTCCCCATGAATTGGAGGGGCTTCGTGATGGGATGTGATTCGCAAAGTGTAGTTTCCTAGGCAAGGGATAGGGTATAGGTGCATATAGGAGGAGATGTGGTAAGTGTAAAGGAATTCATGGAGCAATGGTTCACAAAGAAAGGGTGGCTTGTGCATCAAGGTGTTGTGAAGTTATGTGCTTCACAAAGCACAATGACCCTACCTCAGCATGTGGGTCACATGTGTATGGTAGGTTTTTGATGAAGCATGAACGCTTCGCGACGACCAGAGTCCCCGTAGGGATATCATTCCATTGTGATGGTCGATGGGCTTTGCGAAAGGAATCCCTCTCAGAAGAGGGGTTTAATTAATGCAAAGGGGGTGGCATATCACAAGGAAAAAATACCTTGAAGAACTCATTGTTAGCAAAGAAATAAGTGCTTCGCTATTTGAGAAATGATATGGTGAAAGGTCGGATCATCCATATTTTGGGATTGTGGGGATCCCAGTATTTATAGGCAAGAGGCACCGCGAGGCAGCGCTCGCTCGGCGCAATGGCAGATTTTTCTCCATGGTGAGTCACAAACGTCAAATTCGTCCGTGGAGTCTCCGACCTCTTTACTCTGTGGCGGGGTCGCAAACATCAAAGGGGTTCGCAGAGCCTCCCACCTCCTTGCTCTATGGCAGGCTCATGAATGTCAAAGGGGTTTGCGGATCCTCCCACTTCCTTGATCCACATCATGCTCGCGTATGTCAAAGGGGTCCATGGGTCATCTAACCTCCTTGTCCCACGGTGGGCTCGCGATGGTCAAATTTTCTCTCATAGCCTCCCGCCACCTTGCTCCACGGAGGGAGTGGTGCCATGGGGCTCTGCAAAAGGGCTTCGCAAGGAAGCCCCAATGATTTCCCTCTTGTTATTCTTCATCCCAACATTTGGCGTCAACAAATCCCCCCCCCCTCAGACTTTATGTTGAGGAGAAACCAAGGGTCAATGTCTAAGGGTCAATCGTCAAAATTCCTCGGCTGTCCGCGAAGCTGTTTCGCGATGCCGGCTCAGGAGGCAGATAGGCAATGTGTTTGTGGAGCACGACACAATGCTCATTGTGGTAGGGACATGCTGCAAAAATCTAAAAGTCTTCATCTATAAATAGGGGATATGACCTCTCTTTTGTCTTTTCTTTCCTCTATGAATTTGGATCATAGTGCTATCGATTTGCGAATCACCCATGTACTCCACTATTTCTCTCCACGAATCGGGCCTTCTGCATCATGATGCATTGAGAGACTTTGACATCGCATCGATGCACTTTGCATCTTGGCATTGGTAGGCCAAGGAAAAAATCCATGATTAGTCTTCGCGAATGCACTATATGACCGAGCTTCATGAACCAACCCAAAAATCACCCAAACTCAAAACTGAATGGCTCAGCGAGAGGATACTAGGGAGGACCCTTCGGACTCTACCTGAAGGGAGGAGATATTGAATAGCTTGGGCCTAGGGGATCTAATACAGATCCATTCTGACCGTGGTTCATTGATGGAGTAGCTATCATAGATTCAGAGGAAGTGTCCACTCTAAAAGAGGCTACCTTTGTATGGATTTGGGCTGAGGGATGACATCTTCATTCTTAAAGAAAGTAGGCATGATCCAACTTAATGGTTCAGGAATACGTCATGTCAGTGCCAATTGTTCAGGGTGCCTGACAGCTATGCCCGAGAAGACTTCATGCACGTCAATGCTGACTGCATGTATAACCACCTGAACAATGTGGATGGGAAGTCACTGCAGCTAGAGATCCCCCCCCCCCTCTACACTAGAAAATTATGAAGGTATCCTTGAGGAACCTGAGGAAGCGATGGTATGGGGAGTGGGACCTATGCCAGGGTGGCAACTTCACAGATGACTAGGGCTGGGACTAATGGGTAGGTGCCTCATGTGAGGAGTATAGGGTGGATCTGAGAAGAGTGGGCCTATATGAGGTGGCTTGGGCCTCCATATTCCACATTTACCAACCCAATCATCTAATGCTTGGATTGCTGAAAAGGTGGTCAACGAGGACGAATACCTTCCACTTGCACCATGTAGAGGTTGGCATTAGCTTGTGGGATGTGCACCAGATCTCTGGGGTCCTAATATTGGGATTGATGTATGATTAATTCCTCCCTGTTAATGGTGTATGGAAGGATCCAAAGCAAATTTCAATGATGGAGATGGCATTGATGAGGCTGGTTCCCAGAGAAGATAAGGAAGTAGTGAGGGATGTCCATTTCAGGCGGTGGTTCAAGTAGTTTATGAATTTTTTAAAAGAGAAAAAATTTCTAGTGAGTCCTCAGGCTTTCCCTAAGGGGGATCAATGGAGAAAGGAGCACTTGTACTGGCGACTCTTGGAGGACAGCTAGTGGAAAACCTAGGGATATAGAGTCAGCACCGAGCATCAGCCGATAGTCAGGCTGGCGGATTTCATCGTGGCTCTCATTTTCTGTTGGATCCTACTAATGTGGGATACCAACATGGGTCTACAACCCATCACATTACTCATAGAGTCCATGTTGGTGACATGAAGGAGAGTCAACCTTGGAATCCCAATGCTATCCAAGCTATAAAAGATGTTTTGTCACATCAGTGGGGGAAGAGGTCGTAGAGGATATGCATGCCATTCCACCTCTTTTATGGGTTGATAGTGGTGCATGTTAGTGGGGTTTCTTACTAATCGAACCCCATCTCAGCTCCATGATCAAACTTCTGCCCATCAATCCTGAATGTCACAGGTAGCTTTCTAGCCAAGCTGACCACACCATTGGTACTGAACCAGATGTGGAAGGTGGAGGCATTAAACTTTCACCCATTTCTATTGCAAATGGGTGCAATTACCGATGGTGGAAAAGGAAAGGAAGAGAAATGGCCCTATCTACTGGATTTAAGAGGTGGAGTTCTAGTGGAATGGGTGGATCGTGGGCCCCTCTACAAGCCATACACAATGCACTGATTTTATAGGAAATTTTTGTGTATGCAGCTACAAACCCCGTAGTTCTATCTAGAGGTGCGTCATGAGGAACACCCATGTGTGATAAGGAAGATGTGACTCATGTTCGCATGGGAAGATATAAAGATGTGGAATTAGATGCCTCCACCTACCACTACTTTTGGGTTGGTAAAGGAGTATACCGAATGTTGGGAGGTGGCCAACCCGATGGAGATGCTAAAGAAGCAAACTGTTTGGGTCGGTGATAGTGATCCTTCCCAACCATGGAGTTGGGGACAGAAGGTGGCAAGGGCATCTCGTGGTGGTGGGGTTATTGTGACAACGAGGTCCACACTGATTGAGGGGGAGGTAGTGGCAGTGGTTATAGTAGTGGTAGCAGACCTGGTAGTCCTAGAAGAACAGGGTTATCTATAGGGGAGGCCTCTGAGACGATTCTGTAGGATATCCATCAAGGCTCCAGGGAAGCGGTTGCTCCATATACACATGCTGGAGAATGCAGTCTTTTGAGAGGCCTGGGAAATCTGGGAAGTCAACCAGTAATTCCTCGGCCCTTCAGAAATCTGGCAACACATGAACCATATCGGGATGGATTTTAACGGGATATCCCCTATCTGGACTGGCTTTGTGGTGTCCCAAGAAAAGGTGGAGCAATACCTGGAAGATATGGAGGACTTTTTTCATTCCCAGGGTGCCTCGCACCCAATGATAGATCATGTCTAGGTGTTGTTGGATTGTACGGCCCCTCCTCATTTATCAGCCACTGAACTGAGAGAGTGCTTACCTCTATTTGAAGAATCTGATGAGTCCTCCTAGGGGGGGGGGGAGGCTAGTAGAGGGAGCCCGTTTAAGGAAGGGGAATAGGTTGATCATGACTCGGACCTTGACGAATTTGCAGGACATTCAGGATCTTCATATGTGACTACATTGATTACAATGTCCGGTGGGGCCAAGACACCCATGTTGGATTCACCAGAGCTTTCAGACCTTCTGACCATATATGGGGGGTCCCGCCTTGGGGTCCCAACGGTGTCAACCCAAGAACGAGACTAGGAATTTGACCTCCATAATTCTTCTCTACAAAATTATTGACTTTCACTCATTGACCATGTCAACAGATTTCCAAACCCATTTTTGGTGCACACAGTTCTTCATATGGTGTGGGCCCCCCTGGAGCGGTTGGTCGAGGCTTCTGGCGGAATCTTTCCTAGAGGAATATCGGTGATCATCGAGGCGGATACCCAGACTGACCATGATGTGATGCTCCCAATCACTGGTGGAACCGTCAGAAGGGATGAGCCCATGATTATTAGGGTGGAGTCTGATGATGAGGATCGATCAGACGACCCAGGTCCTGCTATACTCGATCAAACACCATATGTGGACCCTGTTGACGATTTCCTAGGGATTTTCCCCCCATATGAGCCTGCCAACCATGCCGATTGGGATGATACGGCCTCTGATGACATGGATAACAAAATAGTGTGTCGCCGATTGTGGAAGCTGATTAAGCGCTTCATTGATGATACCCCCCCCCCCCCCAAATGGCCGGATGATATGGATAGAATTTTCTCGCGACTGCGTGGACTATGTGCTAGGGGAGTGGATTCCCATGTCCCCACCCACTCATCTATGAACATATGGTGGAGAATATTTGGGAGTACGACCGTGGCCTTTGTGTGGGCTGGCAGTGGAGGAATGCAGTGAACATCAAGAGGCTCCAGGAGGCTGAAAATGAGATCTAGCGGCTGTAGAGTCGGGAAGATGAGCACTCAATCTTCCTCAACACATAATATGAGCTAATATTGTGATTGATGGCCCAGCTAGCAGAGGATGATGATGGAATTAGGCTAGCCTCATCATCCATACTGATGTAGATTGGTCCCATATTGTGGCTGATGAATTGCGGCCCATCGCTGCTGAGGTGTAGAGGGAACTAAACATGCGGTATCAATCCTTGGACGCCACTAGCTAGAGGGTGTAGAAGCTGCTACTTTCTTTTTATGGGATTAACCCGTCTACGGGAGGGATAGACCCTCAGGTTCTCTAAAGATTACTAACCCTCTAACTTTTGATTATTTGATGTCATAGAATGAATGAGCCCTGTTATTAGTGTTGGATTTACAAGCATCTGTTATATTCGTGAAGCACCCATTGATCAATCCCTAAGCTCACGTGGGTTGAGCCCAATGTCAGATACAAGGGATGATCTATATATTATTCTGTCTGAACATAAGAGTTCTCACCATGTTTCGGGCATCCGAGGTATGAAAAACCAACTCATCTTTCCAGGAAGATAAGGGGAAGACCTGACTAGATAATGAAGCTCTCAGAACAGTCGAATTTCCATTTTTCCACTATTCTCTTGAGCATGAATGGGGTAAAGCCTGGGGCACTACAATAAATTCGAACAGGGGATGGAAATTGTGAATCACGATACCAAAAATCCAGAACACTATGGGGGTGTCATGGCAATTAAGGATAACTATTGACCATGTTTGAAACATAGTATTTTCATTGCGTTATCATGAAAATGGGATAAGAAATGAGGGATGGCCACTGACCATGTTTGAAACAAAGGGCCTAACACAAAATTTAATTCATTTGTCTCTCGGAATTTTGTCCCTAGATATTAGGCGAGCCATAGGCCAAGCATCCATACTATTAGGGGGTTCCCTTAGATGTGAAAGAGGAAAAGGGTCCGAATGAAGGTCCAGTAAAGCATGGAGTTGTAGTGATAGGTTGTTCGAATGGAGTCCAACACTCTTGAAGCTACGCCACTATAGTGGATACACATTAGGTGGGTACATCTGTTTGATCAGGGATCAAACATACATCTAAATAGGACCTCTCTGGTAAGAACCTAGAAGGACATGTAGTTTTACGTCTTACTATAATTAAGGTGCACATAGTTTAAATATTATACCACCTAAACCATGGTTATCATTTTAATGCCCGGATACATGGACTATAGGCTCATAGATTAAGGTCTTAGAGAGGGGACCGTGATTGGGTTAGAGGGTCCAAAAGGGTTAATGACCCTAGGGATGGGCCCAAGGTGAAATACATTGGCAACGATACGTATCCCATTAAGATGAGAATCACACCAAACGTAGTTTTTAGGGAACAATGTCGTCAGAGAACAACACAGGTATGGAGAATCATCTCTGGAGAGGAAACAATCACATCCCATGATTAACATAGGGAATCCTAAACTTGTTCAGGGTAGAACCACTGTTTAGTGTCATTCGTTGAGTACATATGGACTCATGTGGTCCAATTTCATACAATGTGATGAATAGTGAAAGGGGATATCCCAGGAAGGGGGTATGTGGTGAGGTGGCTATAAAACTGATGTGAATGAGGACTTGGAGTCTATCTCACACCACACATCCCTGGATGAAGCTCTTCAGGTCAAGGGACCAAAAGTAAAAATTAGTATGGGCCCAAGGCAAGAAGCATGGATGTTTCTACGTACCCCATTTGGATTGGAATAAATCCATATGTAGTTCTGAGAGTGAAGCATAATGTTATGACAGGCGAAGGATGGCATGTATGGCAAGACTGCACCAGTACACGTCCTACTAGAACTACTAAGCCCACATGATTCGTACTCGATGTGGGAAACAATAAGTAGTGGTGAGACTTTCCTAGCACAAAAAGGAACACATTAGGGGCAAGGGGACGCTCGGTGAACATCATCCCAATGACGTTGACCCATCCATGTAACGCTTCAAGGTGCATGAATAAGTAAAGCCGAGTATGTAAAAATTCCACTTGAAGATAAGGAAGTGGAAATATGTGAATAATGATACTCAAAATAAAAACAACAATGCTGGTGGAATGAAAATAGCGGATGGATGTTGACCGTGTTCGAAACACAGCATTCATGTCTCATTAGCTTGGAATGGGGACAGACAGATGAGGGTTGACTGCTGACCATGATCAAAACACAGGACCTATCAAAAATGTCTTCCATGGTATTTAGGGATGTTGGATTGAGATGGCAGGTGATCTGAGGTGGAATGAGACCAGGCTGTGAAGGGGGTCCCTTCGGTTGTGGAAGAGAATGAGGATCTAATTAACGGGCTCATGAAGCTTGGTCATGGAATGAGGGGAATTTTCCTGTAACAATTCAGCTCTTCGGGTCAAAAAGCATCTTAGTTTGACAATGAGACATATCAGATAGAGGGACGTGAGTCCCTTCTCATGAAAAAGGGTCATAGGGTTGCACAAATTCAAATTAAGTTCCTCGGTCAAACCATTAAGGGTGTTTGAATTAATTGACTGTGCACATGGTGGCAAAATTGCCAGACATGACGCGCGGTTCCCGTAGGGAGATCTTAATTTTGGGTCATAGTACTCGGACCATGCTGGGAAAAGATATGGTAATAATATGGTGAAGATATAGAAAAACTAGATTTAAATGAGAACAAAAGAGGTACTCTCCACACCACATGTTCCCAAATGAGTTCGGGCCAAGGGACTAAAAAATAAGGGACTTCATTTTTAGATTCCTGGGGCTGGACCCGGAGACAAAAAATGCATGGGTGTTACTACGTATCCCAAGAGGTTGGGAATCAAGACATATGTTTTTCGGGAAGATGTTGTGTAGTTTAATGTCTTGATGCAAGGACGTGGAGGTACCTTAGTTTATGGTCATAGATATTGGACCACATATGGTAGGAAATGAGAGACACACATCGATGTAATTACAAAACCCGATGTGAATGTAGACCTGGTTCGGATCATTGTGTGCTTCTTGGGGGAGGTTTCAGGTCGAGGGGCTGAAAACGAATGTTAGGAATATCCCAAGACAAGGTGCATGGATGTTATTACATACGCCACAAGGATGGGGATCAAGACACACATAGTTCTAAGGATGGAATGGTGGGATACCGATGCTAGGTATAATACGGTTGTGAGGGTCTCGACCTTCCACCAAAAGAAGAGGTATTTGATATATCATGTTTGTCTTTTATGATGAATGGGTGTTTTAGTTTGTGGAGTGATAGGCCTTGGAAATAATTTCTAGGAATCACCACATGAATCAAGCCATATGAAGGCATTGAAAAATGGTATTGCATGTGACTGATACCAAACATGTTGTCCCCTTGAGTGAGGACACCACAATGAAACACCATTTTTCATCATGCGGCTAGGACGATATTGTGACAATTTTGGATCATGTGACGGGACCAACCATGCATTTTTAACGTCGTGTACGATATATGCAATAGTTTAATGTCATGTCGGACTAATAATCATAGTTTAATGTCACATGGATCGAACAGATAAAGAAGAGATGAGGTTTCTAAGGGGATGCACTCTGCGTGATAAATCATACCCAACGTAAATGAGGGAGAGTTCCACACCATACCCTATGTGATTCCGAGGAGGAACCCTTGGGCCAAGGGGCTGGGAAAGATCAGAGGATAAGGGGAAGGAGAAATTAGTTCCCAATTAAGCTGGACCCAAATAGGAGATGTATGGGTGTTCCTATGTATCCCATGATTATGGGAATCCTGCCACACATAGTTCATTAAGGTTCCTTTTAATGTTTTGTAGTACAACATACAGTTTAATGTCATGTGGGATAGGAAGTAGGGGGGATAACTCCTAGAAAGGGGAATACATTGTGCACCTAATGAATCCCTGCTGTGAATGGGGACATAAGCCCTTACCATGCCACGCAGTCCCATATGAGTTAACTTCCCGAAGTTAGAACATAAGAGATAAATTAGTGGAACTCGAGCTGGACCCAAAGACAAGATGTCTAAGTGTTCCTACGTATTCCACGGTAATGGGAATCAAGATGTACATAGTTCTAAAAGAGATCTCAGTTTGTGGTCTTAGATCTCAGACCGGAGAGAGGTGAAAATCTTCCAAATAGGCATAGACCTTGATCCAATCCCTAAGCCCATATGAATCAAGATTGATGTGGGAAAAAAAGAAGGAGGTGGTCTTGGCAATACATGGAATCTATGTAGCGTAGAAATTGGCGTGGATCCTTTAAGAACGCCTTACCAAGGTTTTTTCCTCCTACCGTTTGAATGTGTACTCAGGGACAATAACAAGAGTGTCAAAATTTCACTTTATACCTGATGAGGTGGAAAATTAAGTGAATCATTCAACTGATATTTTGGGCTTAATGGGGTTGGTGTGACAGTGGAGGATAATTGTTGATCGCGTTCAAAACATAGCATCCCTATCATGTTAGAATGAAATAGGGACAAACAAATGAACATCGACCACTGACCATATTTGAAATGTGGGACTTGAATTGATTTTTAGTCTAAAACCCTCTAGTACATTGGCCCGTAATGGTAGAAGAGCCCTTAGGACTAGAATCCATGCCATTTGGGTGACCCTTCAGGTGTGAAAGATTATGGAAGCACAAATGAAGGGGAACACGAAGCCAGAAAAATGGGTGAATAAATTTCCACACATAATCTGACAATCTGGATTCGAGAGCAGAGTACTCATGGTCTAATTAGTGAATCTTCATAGAGGGTCACTAGGCTCATCTTGAGAGTATCCGATTTGGAAAGATGAGAATAGAAAAATGAGACAGAGAACTTATCAAGAGAAAGAGGTACATGGAATGGTTGTTAATGACCCGACGTGAATGAGGGAGTAAACCCATTCCACACCATATGCCCCTATCCCTGAATAAATGTAGGCCAAGGGCCCAAGGTGAAAGGGAGATTTCTAAGAGATGAAGCTGGAACTGAAGGCTAGACATTCAAGCAGTCCTACGTATCCCATGAGTATGGGAATGAATCCACACATTGTTCTATAAGAGATGTGGATATGGGTAGGATACCCCAACAAGGGATGTGTATGGAACATCGAGTAACCCAACGTGAATGGGGACATACTCCCACACCACACCGTACAACCCAGTATGAGAACATGGGCCAGGGGACCGAGAATTCCAAGGGGCCTGAGGTTGGGCCTCAGACATAAAGTCCTAGCCATTTTTAGTTTCATGTCTTGTAGTGAGGATGAAGGTAGGGGTAATGTATCTCATCTAGGGATGTGTACTTCACAGTGAGTAATTGGATGCGAATGAGGACATGATCCCGCAGAACGTCGTACTAAATTAAATGAGAACTTAGGCCAGGGGCCCAACAATTGTCGAGGGACCAGAGATTAGGCATCCCGGTCAGCTGTGGACACATAAAATCTTATGCTAGTGCAGCCTCATCATAGTTCTTAATCCCACGCGAGCAATGATCACTGTGTGAAACAAGGACTAGGACTTGGCCCTCTCCATCATATAAGGGTCAGATAACTGTAATAAACCGAAGGAGACTACAAGATGAAGATAATCGGGGCAGAATGAACCACTACACTAAATATTTGGGACCTATGTGGATGGATATAATGAAAAAGGATAACTTATAGCCATGTACGAAATACAGCTCCATGTTGTGTGAACTGGAATGGGAACAAAATATGAGGATTTCCCTCTGACCACATTCGTAACACGGGGCTCATGTCAATTTTTTGTTCAAAATATTCAAGGCCATTGGCCCGTAATGGTAGGAGGACCCTTTAGCCGAGAATCCATGCCATTTGGGGTCCCTTTTAGACATGAAAGATGGTGGAGATTCAAACAAAGAGCATGAGTGAAGCATAAGTGTGCATGTGAATCTCAATGCCAAGTAGAATGGTGAAAGAGGTGGAGGTCATTGGGGAGTGGGACATATCTAATGGTTATGATTAACTCGATATGAATTGAGAAAAAATCCTACACCACACCATATGTCTTCACCCGAGGGGGGATTCTAATGTTTCAGTTGGCCCAACAGACGAAATGTTTGGGCATTCCTATGTATCCCATGCGGATGGGAATCAATCCACATGTAGTTATGAAGGGGCCATGCAGTTTAATGTCATGTAGTAAGGATGTGGGGGGTTAGAATAATGAGGATGTAGCAAATGTTGTGATTTCCATAATTTGGACATGATTGGGGAAAAAGAAATCCATACTACACCATGAGGGGATCCCCTGAGGGAATATACCCTAGGGGAAATAGTTAAAGAGAAGAATTTGGGGGCTGGACTAGAGACAAAATGTTTGAGCATTCCTACATATCCCATGCAGATGGGAATCATTTCACATGTAGTTCTAAGGGTTCAATTTATTGTCTTGTTGGACAACATACAATTTAACATCTTGCAGGACATTTCATAGTTTGAAGTAATATAGGACCATATACAATTTAAGGTCTTGTTGGAAAAAATACAGTTTAAGGTCCAGTTGGACCAAATACAGTTTAAGGTTGTGTTAAACCAAATACAGTTTAAGGATATGTTGGAACAAATACAGTTTTAGGTCATGTTGGACAAAATACAGTTTATGGTCGTGTTGGACCAAATACAGTTTATGGTCATGGTTGACCAGATTGATTAAGAAATGTATTTTTTGAGAAACTTGTCAATGGTGGCAGGTGTTATATGATCTCCAATCATGGTTACCAGGGAGTATGCACCATTGGGGTAAACCTTGTGAATTATGTAAGGTCCTTACCATTTGGGCTCTAATTTTAGTGGCTTCCATCCAAGAATCATTGGAATCCTAAAAACAAGGACTAAATCACCTTGCAGGAAAGAGCGGTGGTGAACCCTCTCGTTGAAGGCTCTAGCTTTATTATTCTGATACCTTTCCAAAATGTACAGGGCACGATTTCTATTATCATCAAGTTCCTCCAACTCAGACAGATGAATTTCATCTACCTCATCTGGGGCCTACTGATTATAGACCATAGTGCGTAATGAAGCCAACTGAATCTCGATGCAGAGGATGACCTCAGTTCTGTACACCAAGGAATATGGGATCACCTTGGTGGAATTACGAGTCATTGTCTTATTAACCCAGAGGGCATTGGGGAGATTATCCGGCCAACTCTTCTGGTTCTGACCAACGATTTTCTGAAAAATTTTGTAGAGGGTCTTGTTGAACACCTTGATATTCCCATTTTCTTGCACGTGGTAGTGGGAGGTATGGATAAAATGGATGTTGTACTTGGAATACAATTTCTTCAACTCGGCCGCCTGGAATTTTGTGCCATTATTATTGGGGACGGCGTGAGGGACTCCAAACTAGTTGATGATATTGGAGCTCATCAAGTCAATGAGAGAACGTGCCTTGACCTCCTTGAGTGGAACTACCTCTGCCCACTAGGAAAAGAAATTAGTAGGTGTCAGAATGAACCAACATTGGTGAGCTATCACTAGCAGATACGGTTTCATGACATCCAGTCCCCAGACTACGAAGGGTCAAGATTACATGGTAGTGTGTAGAGGCTCCAGTTGCCGATACACAAAGATAGAGTGGACTTGACATGCATGAATATTTTTGGTGAACTCAATGAAGTCATTGATCACGGAGGTCCAGATGTACTCCAGTCTTCGGATCTGATGGTACTCCTTTATCCTAGTCTGGTGGGCACTGCAGGAACCGGCATGAACCTCTTGCTTGACCTGAGAAATCTCAACTCCTTAGACGCAAAGGAGGAGAACACTATTGCACCCATTCTTATAGAGAATCTTCTCAAGACTGGGACCACTATGGAGGTTAAACTTTAGCACGTGGCATCAGATTCTCTCACGCAAGGCATGGTCTATGAGGAGATTATCATGTGGGAGGTATTCAACCAATGGTATCCTCCAATCAGGAGCTACTTCAATCACCACATCCAGGGGACATAGGGGTCCTAGTGTGAAGGAGCCAACGGTAATATGGATTACCTGTGGGCCTTCATGGTTATATATAATGATGAGAGAAATGAATCTCCAATGTGCCACGTGGCTAACCAGGTCATCCTGCTTAGGTTCTACAAGTGATGCAGCCAGGTCGGGCAGGGCATCTGTTCTACTATTCTAAAATCGAGGGACATGAGTAACTTCTGCATGAGATGGGAACTTGTGTTGTAGCTGGAGAGTGTGTTCCAAAAATTGTATGGTCTCTATATTTCTGATGAAGTATTCACCATTGATCTGGTTGATGACTAGTTTAGAATACACTTTCACATGAGAATAGGGAACATCAATCTCAAGGGCCAGATTGGGGCCAATGATGACAGCCTGATAATCTACCTTATTGTTTCTGTAGCCTTCTAACAACAGAAATGATTATGGGAGAATGTATTGTGCTGGTGTAATAAAGACGATACCCAAGATGACCCAATTATGATTCAGATAATTGAGCCTTCTGTCAGTGGGGCTCTGGGTAGCACCATCGAAATGCACCTACCATCAATGGATGACATGATCTACTGAGAGGATTGCCTCATCAGGGAAATCCAGGTACATAAACTGGTCTATAGGGGTTGGATGTGAATCAAGGAAAAATACCAATTCTTTCCTTTTAATAGCATTCTAAGGGATAAATTTGATGTTGAACTGCTGGAGGATTACTTCCCATCGTGCTTGGCGGCTTGTAAATATGGAGCAGTTCCGAATGTATTTCAACAGGTCTACCTGGGATAGAAGCTATACCTGGTGGTGGTGTAGGTAATGTAGCAACTCATGTACTGCAAATACAAGAGCAAGTAATGTTTTCTCGATGGGGGTGTATCTGGCCTCTGTATTGCAGATCATGCTAATGAGGTAGTAGAGGTTGTTTTCAGTTCCCTCATTATTCTTTGGTGAAATATGGGCGCTGAGAGATTATTCAAGGGCAGTCACATAATGGACGAACGGTTTTCAAGAGATGGGTGGCATCATGACCGATGGTTGGAGAATATGATGCTTAATTTCCTCGAATGCGGTCTGGAACTCTTCATCCCATTCATTGGCGGTGCTTTTCTTCATGAGCCGAGAAAAGTTCTTACACTTTCCAGCCAGATACGCAATGAATTGGTGTATGTAGGCCATGTGGCCTTGGAATCCATAAATTTCTTGAATTTTTCTCTGGTTATACATCTGGTTGATGGCCTTGAACATATCAGGTTCAATATCGATACCCCAGTATCTAACAAAAAAAGGCGAGGAGCATCCTAGAGGTGACCCCGAAAGCACATTTCAATGGGTTCATCTTCAGGTGGTGAGAATGGAGAAAGATGAATACTTTCTCAAGGTCCCTGAGATGGTTCTGGAGCTGGCGAGATTTGACCACCAGATCGTCCACATATTTTTCAACCAATATCCTGAGGATTGTCTTGAATATGCGATGCATGGCCTAATGAAAGCTGGAACCTGAATTCTTTAAGTTGAATGACATGAGATGGTAACAAAAAATACCTTTTGGTTCCCTAAAATTTTTGGAATCCTTTTCCTCAGGGGATATTCTGATCTAGTTGTACCCAGTGTACCCATCCATGAAGGATAGGGATTGGAATCCAGTTATAGCATCAATCAACAACTCTATCACAAGAAGGGGAAAATCATCCTTCAGGTAGTGGCAGTTGAGATCTAGGAAGACGATGCAAACTCTGGTATGTCTGTTCTTCTTTCTGTCTAACCCAATGTTGGCTAGAAATTTGGGGTACTTGAATTACTAAACAAAATTGTCTCTCATGATCTTATCAACTTTCACCTATACCATGGCACCGTGAGAAGGGTACATCTTCTTGGGAGATTCTTGAACCCGTAATGATTTGTAGGGGAACCAAGGCGGTTGACGGATACCTGAGGATCTAGTCCAGGCATCTCATCATAACTCCATGCGAACACATCACAGTGTTGTTTCACAAAGACTACATACTGTTGTTTCTCCTCAGAGGACATGGATGAACTGATCAATGTGGGTCTCGGGTCTGCCTCTCTATCAAGGTTTTCCTATACCAACTCGTCATCTATGGTAGAGATTCCCTCTTTATAGGTAGTAGGCATCCTTTAAATCCCCCCCTTCACATGTGGAGGGGGAGTCCTTGGCAGGAGGAGTGACTTATGACTCGGTAGACCCGACGGGAAGCGGGTACCCTCTTGAGCAACAATGGACACCATATCCTAAGACTCATGTGCCGTTGCAACCATAGTGATGAAGGATATTGATCTGATTCCATCTGGCCTTTGGCTCAAGGGGTTGCGCTTGATGATATCGAAGCAATAATGGTGTGTTTTCTTGAGCTGGTTATTCCCACCAAGCATAACAACATGAATGACGTATCTTCATTTCCATGGGGCACACATCTGGAAATCTTATGGGGGTAGGAGGATCCAGGATCACCTGAGCCTAATTTGTATAGGTGTACTAGGTGATTTTCCACCATCGCATAGAACTGAGAATGCGTTCCCCCCTCATCCAAGATACAATGAAGCATTGTCACATGTCAGGGGTTGTATCCTCCAATAGGTGGATTGGAAAGACGTAGCCATAATCCAGATCTATCCACGGGTGGGTCGGAATCATGGCATGCTCGAAATCGTTGGTCTGAATCTACATTTCCTTACTATTGTAGTAGTCAGCATCGAGATAGCGGGCCTCACAAGAAGTAAAGGAAGATGCATCACCTTGAAGCACACCCACTCTACCATTAAGGGAGTACTTGAGGTGTTGGTTATATGATGAGGGAACTACCACGTGAAGGTGGATTCATGGCCTTCCCATCAATGCATTATAGGCGGTGTCCTGGGAGACTATAATAAATTTGGTGCAAGAAATTAGGCCCCCAAAATGGGTCTTCAAACGGATCTTGCTTACTAGTGGCTATTCCATCATGTCATAACCTTGGATTATTAGGTTAGAGGGACTCAAGTCATCTTCATAAAATCCCATCTTTCTTTATGTCCAAGTTGGGATAAAGTTAATCGTAGAGCTGGTGTCAACAAGACAGCAATGAACGTCCACACAATTAAAATGGGCAGTGATGTACAATGGGTGTATGTGCCCCTCTATGAGAGAATCGTCATCTTCGCCAAAGAATGAGATTATGGCCTAACACTCAGCATTATCGATTTACTCATCATGAAAGGCCTATGTAGCTTCTACCTCCATCTCAAACTGGAGGGGTCTTCTTAAGGCCTCAGTGAGGTCCTCACGCATATCTGATGATAGGTAAAGGGCCTCAAGGATGGAGATGCATTATGGGATACTGGAAAGATGCTTAAGAACATCGTACTTCTACACCATGCATGAACTTCTACTTCCAGGAGGCTGCTCCATGACGGGATGCATGTCGGGGCCCACCAGCTGAACCGGTAGGTGACTAGTGCCAGGAATGTCCTACTGCTCAGTATTTGAAGTACAAGGAGCACCTTCTATTCTAGGGCTAGCTGACTGGGACTGGTTCATGGTAGAGCGTGGCCAATCACAGCGAGGCATAGGAGGCTATGCTTGGTCTAGTATCCCAAACGATGGTGGAGGCGGGAATGATGACACCAAATGAGGATATTGTGCATGCTAAGATCTGCACTGTGCTTGCTGCCTAGTTTCAGTAGCATGCACAACCTGGATTGAAGTGTTGATCGAGACACTCTGAAGGCCCATATAACCACGGCTCCGTTGACGCTGGCAATGACTGGGGACATTGGGAGGATCTGCCTGGTGCTCCCCATCGTCGGGAGTCCTGTAGAGGTTCACCAGCTCTATGGTATTATCTGAAGCATACCCTTGGATGTCACATTAAGATTTGTCTACTACTAGATGTATTCTGGGAGGAATCACTATCTCTGTGGGCATGAAGTTTCCAAGAGTACCGGATGATGATGGCATCGGAGGGGGACATTGCTTTACCTTGCGTCACCGGTGTTTGATTTTCTGGGAAGAGGAGGGTTGAGACCATGATGCTGATGTGTTGGATATATCTTCTGAAGTCTCTGGCTGATTCATCATGCCCAAATGACACCATGGGAATGGGAGACAGTTTTTCGATCCATCCAGTCATCATAAATCTATTATCTATGACTCGAAAACAGATTCCACTCGTCCTCACTGTCGTTGTGACTATCTGGCATCACAAAGATGCATGCTACCTGCACTGGGGTTGGGCCCAGCATGACTATGTTTTTATCGACCTGGTCTTGAAGACAATCTTTGAACACATAACACTACTTGAGGGTGTTCCTCAGGATATGGTGATAAGGGCAGTAGTTGGGGAGATCAGTGAAGTTCGCCTCTTCTAGCCTTCTGCACTCAAGAAAATGCAAAATACCTTCTTCCAAGTCACATTAGAAATAGCTGGGGACTTGATTCTCATTGAATGAGTAGGTCCGGTTTCTTCTATCCATAAAGGGGGTCCTTAGAGCATGTAACTTATGAGGAGTTGGAGGAGCCTGCCGAGGAGGCAGAGCCTGATTATCCGGCTATAGTGGTCGTTACCCATTACGCGGGGGTGCCTGCCAATTTTGAGGGGGACGTTACTGGGCCGGAGGCTATGCTTGAAGTGGTGGGACTCTGTGAGGCTTTGAGACGGCTCCATTGGTAATAATTCTGATTATCTGGGGGCTTCTATTTTCTTCACGCAGTGGGCTCGGCACTGACGGCCCTACTTGAGGGAATTGTTGGGGGCAACTGATGTTCCTAGAAAGCTTGTTTCAGGGATTCCTCTAGGCAGTGGGCCTTATCAGAGAAGTCCCATAATCCTATAGGGTAGCTCTCGGTGATCAGTTATGGAACCAATTCTATCTTAAAATTTCCCACACACATCATAAGTAATTTCTCTTGAGTCAGGGGCATGCCAAGGGAGTATGTAAGCCCTTTCCACTAGGAGATAAAGTCCGCAACATGCTCATCAGGCATCTATTTTCAATTGAAGGGTTCTTCGATACTTGTCTTCTACTTGGTGGAGCTAAAATAGTACATAAACTTCCAACGAAGATCCTCCCATATCTCTATCTACTAGATGGGGAGTTGGTTGTATCAGAATAATGCAGGCTCTTCCAAAGTCTTTAAAAAACACCAGAGATTAGCGACCTCTTGCTATGTTGGAGTCCCTAGCATTTTCCCACAACATGAAATAAAGTGGACCAAAAGATGCGGGGGTTCACCCGTCCCATTAAAGGGGGAGAAGGTGGGATTTCAAAAACCCGGGGGTGTGGGCATATTATCCACCCACGCTAAATATGGATTTTCATCATGTGGGAGTGCCGCTAGTCTTGTTTCCAACGCCTAAAGGTAGGCAATGAGTGCCACCATTGGATCATCTGGATGGGGGGCCCAGCCTTTATAGGGTTCCCTAACCACGAGTACATTGGTGTGTTCTTCAACTGTATAATAAGGCCCATCGTCTCGAGGAGCTACTGGTGGAATGACCCTCAGGGAAGCTGGGGGAACACAACCAGGGTCCCTTGGATTTTAGTGCTATTCCAAATGGTTTGCTGAGACATACTACACCATCCTGCTGTATGTTCTGGTTTCAACCCTCTCTGCGTGGGAATGATGGTTAGGGTCACTTAGGGCAGCTTGTAGAGAGGAATTTGTTCCTTCCCCCATTGCCCTGGCATAGGTTAACCATAGTCTGTCCATCGCTCTACACCCCATTCATCCAGGAGGTCATTGACCAAAATATTTTGTTCGACAAGTTGCTGACGCTACATAGATTTTTCGGGGTCTTCCTCTGTCTTATCCATTAAGGTGGATGTGTTAGAGTGTTTTGCAGCTCTGATATTCTCTTTACCCTTGCCACGATTTTGGTTAAGGTCTAATTCCTCGGTGGGCGTAGGGAGACCCATAAGGTTTCTCTGATGGAAAGTAAACCTTATTGATGGATCCAATAGTGGTGGTACACCATCAAGGGGGAGGTCCCAGTCAAGGAGCACTAGTTCATTTTCATCTTCCTCTAGGTTGGCCATGTTGACCATAACTCTTCCTAGGGGAATGTCCTCGATATCACATGGCAGGTCGGGCTGCCGCCAGATGGGTCTGAAGAGGAGGGCAGCATACTGACCCCATCCATGGACCTTCATGTTGGGGGAAGCCTCCATGATTATCATGCGGAGTACCTTGAAACATAGAACACATTTCTATTGGAGGGCCCTATGGCGGCCTGGTGGCTCATGGTGCTAGGACATAGGGAGTGTAGCAAGATCAACCAGACAACATTTCTCGCTGATGTCCTCGAAATGAATTTGGCTCCTGAGATAAGTCACTCACTGATGAAAAAGGTAGAAGTGCATTTCACAAAGGGTTTGATGGAAACATTCAAACTCATCTTGGGTAAGGGATCCCGGATTACTGAAATTTGGTGCCACAACCGGCCAAAACAAGTCGGGGAAGTGGTATGTTGTGAGGATATCACATAAGTTCCTCAGCTTAGATTCAGGTTCTGGACCTTGATTGCCCTATTCATCAGCTGGGGGTGGCTGAGGAACTGGAAATAGTACTGAGGAAGACCACTGGGACGGTAGGCAGGCTGGTGGGGAATACGGTGAATGGCCTAACTAGACTCCAAATCTCAGGCAGTCCTTTGAAGATTGTAATGACTTAGCCACCACATCGTAGTAGTATGGGTTGACGGCCAAAATTCCTCGTTTAGGGAACAGGGCTACTAGAGATGGACCACACTACTTTTTTTCCTCCATTAGTCCCTAAAATAGATCTCCATGATCTCTAATTGAGGTAGATTGTGCTTTTGGTGATGTCAGTGGTGATTGGACAATAGTAACCTATAGGGTTACAAAATTTGCATCCTCCTGGATATACCTGCGGTTAGAGGCAAGAATCCGATGGACCTGAAATTCTAGGAGTATTAAGCTAAGGCGCCTCATTTATGCCCCAGCACTTGACTCGAAGAAGTGAGGGGAGGGTTCATGCACAGACTCGTACTCTGATTCAGAATCTGAGAAAAAAACTGGTTTGATCTCTATCTATTCCTTCCCATATTTCTTTTAATGGTGGCAAAAAACCGCCTTCTTCACCTAGAAGGATCTTCTAAAGAAGGTAGATTCCTAAAACGGGGATGTCCATCGGCCGTACTAGTGCTCAGGTAGAGAGTGTTTCCACCTGAGTAAGCTGATGTGTGAGGATCACTAGGATAGATACCAAAGGGGACATGGGGAGGACCTCCGTGGGAAGTGCTGCAGTGGGAATGGCCTCCACTGGATCTGATAGAAGCATGGGGAGGACCTCCGTGCTTGTTTTCCCTAGTGTCATCGGTGAGTGTAAGGTCTTCATATTGGTCGAGCTGATCATGGGTAGGACCTCCATGTTGGGTACTGGTGTAGTGAAGTCTGCTCTCACTCCTCTGATTTCAGGGTGAGGAGGACCTTCACCAGTTACTATGAGGACACAGGGAGGGTCCCTTTGTTGGAGAGTGACTTGATGTGCAACGTCCCCATACCAATGGCCTGTGGTGGGAGGAATGACTTTATATCTGGTGTAGTGGGAAAAGGAGACACTTCTATTCTGAATGTCACCAATGTGGGGAGGACCCTCATTTGGATTGAAGGTTCCATGGGGAAGACCTCCATTCTGAGCTTGGAAGCGGGGAAGATCTGTGTTCTCCATGGTAGTGGTACAGGGAAGACTTCTGTACTGGGTGTTGTTGCCAAGAGTTAGTCTGCGGCAGCCACTTCCTATTCTGGTGACTAAGAGTGTTGACCTAGCCTACCCATGGGGCAGTTTGGGCCTCGATCTAGGTTGGGAATATAAATTCCCCTGCTCACCGTATGCACGGAGATGGTGATATGCATCGGTGAGGGCTCGGACCACAGTAGCCACTGATGTTGAAGCCCCTAAGAAGGTGTCCAATTTAGTATGTGCCCGACGCCAGCATCAGTTTCGACTGACCGAAGATGATGGTATAGGCACATGTCTTACCTTCCCCTAGGCCAGTAAGACTAGGTGGTAGTTCTGATGCGGCCTAGTGGGAGCCCTTACTAGGAGTCTCTATAATGGGTTTCTGACTAGGCTGGCACGTAGGTCCATTGCCTCATTGGTGTATGGAAGAGAGTCTCCGAGGTGTTCTGAGGACAGGCTCCCAAAAAAGTTATATGTTGTAGTAGCGAGTAGTGGCTCCCTATATGGCCCTCGGGTGTGGGCTTGATGACGAGGTGTAGATGCCTTTAAATCTTGTCGAGCCATATCCCTCGTAGGTATAATATCCTCCTCCTCGTACCGGTGTATGAGTTCATTGGTCACCCTCTTCTAAAAAACCTCAGATAGGGAGATGGGACATGGGAAACCCATGGTCATGGCCGTTGAGAAGGTCGCAGAAGTGGAAGAACCACATTGGACTACCGCTCTAGTATTTTCCCTGCCCCATCGTCTGTATGTAGGTAGTAATCGAGTTCCAAGTGTAGCAGCATGATTCCTTAAAGAGTAGAGAGATTAACTCATTAGTTCTAAAAAAGGAATCAACGACCAGTGCCCCAATGATATCAAGTCTTCCATGAATGGTAAAAGGGGTCCACGTAGACAACGTCGTATATCGGGATGTCCAACACTCTACATCCCTAACTTATGGTGGGTTTTGCACTAGACATGATATTTTGTTGGTGGGACCCAGCACTAGATAGATGGATCCGATGACATGCTAATACACTGATGTCTTGAATGATACTTATCTCTATATTGAGGAGAAGATCTATACATCTGGTCCACCATTTCTTTTTTCGATGCTTTCATAGGGGTGCATGCGTATGTCTCGTTTGGGGGATGACAACGTTGTTTTCTTCCCTACAATCCAGCATTCCAAATGTAAGAGAAATTCATTCCTTGTTCAAGGAATTTTTCTATTTGATCAAAACTGGATGATGGGAACTCAGTTCATCCTTCTAGGGATTCCTCCTCAGAACTAGTCACTTATTCTGGGCCTCCCTTATAGATTTAAGACATTTTTCATGAAACTCTTCCCAGCACCATATCTTAGTGGATGCCGATTAATTACCCTAATTATGTCCGGACATTCCAAAGGGTCCGGACATAGTATCATCCTTCGGTCAGGAGAGTAGTAAGATTGGACATCAAGGGAATATCTTGATGTTGAAACACTAGCATGTCTGGGTTTCTTCCCCTTATTATAGGGCTTCTTGAGGGTGCAAATGCCCGAGGAATCCCATGTCGAATGAGGGGAATCTTATTCCATAGGCATGTGTTTGAGGGTTTCCTATGCTTTCCATGTTTAACACAGGTTATGTCGTGAGTTTAACGTCTGGTAGAGAAAGATCTGACTGATCATAACATTGATTAGAGTGGATCATATGGGTGAAAACCCTAGAAGAAACACAGATGCTGGGGAAAATGTGTGGTTAGCTTCACGATTTTTATTACGGGGAATGAGGTGGCATGATCGCCCCGAGATGTGGCGGCCTGGGTAAGAATAAGGATACACAATGTATTGTCGAATGAATGGGATGGTTAATGGAATAGAACTGCCCGGAGGATGACGATATTGTAAGGATTGAATCTCAAGGAGAGTTCCTGCGTATCCCCGTGGCAGGGAATCACAATATGCATAGTTTGGTAGGGCGGTTGGGACACCTGAGGGGGAGTCACAGGAGAATGGATACGTGGATGGGATCTGGAGGAAATATAAACTCTAGATCGAGTCATGACATTCCCAAAAGACATATGCTCGAGGGATAGATCCGAATGAGACATGAGTGATGGTCTAGAACCACAAGGGGTCTTCCTACGTATCCCCGTGGAAGGGAATCAAAGTCCATGTAGTTCTACTGAAGACGGATTGCTATCGATTGGGGACTTCGACGGCATACCACTACATGGTGTTACAATGGATTACCGCTGGATTGGGTCACAACCGCTTACCGCCAAATGGGGTCACAATGTCTTACCGCTGGATGGGGGACGAACCTCAGGGAGGCTTCCTACGTACCATATCTAGGAGGCAAGGATCAAAACCAAATAGTTCATGTGTGATGGGAGTCAGTGCACTGACGTGGAGGAGGACCTAGGGTATAATGGTTGATGGTATTGAACCTCAGGGATGTGTCCTATATACCTTACCATGGTAAGGATCAATGTACAAATAGTTCAGGAGGGTGTAACGGATTACCAATGACTGGGGGAACAATCTATTACTGATTATTGTGGCCCAAAATTTAACGTCATGCGGGACGGGGGTGAACCAACATGAATGAGGACATGGGGACCATATAGGTGGTTGGTTTGAACATCATGGATGCTTCGTACGTAACCCGCCTCAGCAGGGATCGTAGTTTACGTAGTTCAGGTGGAGTGGATGAACCGATTTGAAGACAGTCGAAACCACTGGAGTATTGGGCATGAACCTCATAGAGGCTTCCAACATATCTTGTCTTGGAAAGGATAAAACTCCACAAAGTTCAGGATGATGGTTGTTGAACTGACGTGTAGGGGGTCGGAGCGTTCAATGTGTGGGGGGCATGAACCATGGGGAGGCTTCCTTTATACCCTACCATGGAAAGGATCAAAGTCATCATAGTTCAGGTTGGGTGTGGTCATTACACTCTAGGATTCCCTGAATGATTTCATAGTTTATTCTTGCTCTATTCCCACATGAGTCACACTCGGTGTGAGAAACAAGAGGTAGCAAAAACCTGATGATCACATCGCAAAAGGTGTATCCGTTGAAAGTAGAGTGGGGATTAGACATGGTTAGTAGCCCAAAGAGGAAACAAGGGCTTACAAATGGTTAGTATCCTAAGGAGATTGAGACATACTCTAGGATGGAGGCCCGACGATGACAAAGCCTAGCGGGAGAGGTATTTGGTACCAATGAAAGGAGGATTAGGGATGCTACCTCCTGTAAGAAAATATAGGGCGCTTACACCAGGGTGGTTGCCCTGTCCCTAGAGAAAAAAGTTGGGGTGAGGTCATAGTTTAACATCGTGAGCTGAGGATGAGGGTGCTTGGCAGTTTATCGTTATACAGCTTTGATGAGGCGGGTTCACTCCGCACCCCTAGGACTTACATATCCAGCACCTTCTACACCTTGGGGAAGAGTAGGTATAGGAATCTTCATGGATAGGGGGTGTTTAGAGGTGATCCCATTGGTGGTACACATTTTTGTGGCCATGCGAATAAGAAATATCCATTATCGTGCCTATGTGAAGAGTCATGAGGCGAAGCAATGCAATAGGAAGTATCGTCCAATAGACATTGAAATTGCATTGTACAAACCTAAAGGTTTTCACGAGAAAAGAAGTTTCAGGGAAAAGGGGTTCATAGGTAGAAGCCTTGTGAAGCTCTAGTACTCAATGAAGTGGAGGGGCTTCGTGAAGGGATGTGATTCATGTAATGTAGATTACAAAGATAGGGATAGGGAATAGGTGCATATGGGAGGAGCTTCGTGATGTGGAAAGACATTCATGAAGCAATGCCTCACGAAGAAACGTTTTGTGAAGAAATATGCTTCACGAAGCACAATGACCTTGCCATAGCATATAGGACGTGTGTGTATGGAGAGTGTTTTTCAAAGAAGAAATGATTTGTGACAACCCGAGTCACCGTGGGGATCTCCTTCCTTCGCAAAGGCTGGTGGGCTTCATCAAAGGCATCCCTCTCGGAAGAGGGGTTCAATTAATGAAAAGGGGGAGGCACTTCACAAAGACAAATTACCTTGAGGAACTGATGGTTCACAGAGCAGGAAGTGCTTCTTGATTTAGGAGCTGAGAAGGTGTAAGGTCGGATCATCCATCCTTTGGGCTTGAGGGGAGCCCTGTATTTTTAGGCTAGCAGCGTCGTGAGGTAGTGCTCGCTCAGCGCGAAGAAAGAGTTTTCTACATTGTGAGTCATGAATGTCAAATTTTTTCATAGAGCCTCCTTCCTCTTTGATCCACGGTGGGATCGAGAACTCAAAAATGGTTCGCCGAGCCTCCCGACTCCTTGCAACTCGGTGGTCTCATGAAGGTCAAAGGGGCTCGTAGGGTGTCCCACATTCTTGATCAGCGGCGGGCTCACAAATGTAAAATTCACCTGCGGAGCCTTCCAGCTCCTTGCTCCGTGGTGGTAGTGGTACCATGGGGCTCCGAGAAAGGGATTCACGAGGTAGCCTCAGAGAAATACCTCTTGTTCTTCATCATCCCAACTATCGGCGTCAATAAAGACTAATCCCACATTTCAAAATAAACAGTTTCTACTAGGTAGATTCACAGTTTAAACAAGTTGTTTTCCACTCATTCACCATCTGTTATTCCCCTAAATCATTGAGCACTATTAATGTAGGTGTTTCATGATTTTACCGAACAATACACCAACCATGAACCTGTATAAAATCCCCCAATCTCCCCAAAAGCTCTCCAATCACTCCCAAAAATCACCCATATAGATTATATACTAATAAATCTTAATTAAAGGTCTACTTTCCAAAAAAAGGGGTGATAAATTCTCCCTCCCAATATAATTATCATCCCTATAAATTTAAAAACCATCATTTCTTAAAAAAAATTCCATCCATTTCTATTTCATTTCCTTCTCGAGTTCCCAAGTATCATCGTAAATGTGACCATATTGTCCCAAAACCCACAATAGAATGAATCTTTTTCCAAAAAAATATTTATATTGTCTATCCACAGTCTACACCAAGATATGTACCAATGATCTGTCTTGATCTAGGTCATTGAGATCTCATATGACCAATTGGTCAGGATCAGGCTGATACATTTTCAACTAAGATTCGTGAAAAACATTATGCACCATACAAAACTCTTGTGGAAATTCCAAATAATACACCATCGTACCAACCTGTTCTAATATCTCAAAAGGGACTATGTATTAAGGATATATATTGCCTTAATTCCCAAAAAAATTAGGTAAAATCCATTGAGAAATCTCCTTGAACACATGATCACACACTGTGAACGAAAATGACCATCAATGATGGTACCCGTATGATTTTTGAAGACTCACATCCATCACCATCAATTTCCAAATAAAAAAATATTTTCTGTTTTTTCAAAGACAAGGCTCCACCCAACTATTTATCCTCACCTATTTATACCCAACAAAGTGGAGAACGATAAGGATTCTAATAGAGAGATTAATAAGAATACATAACTGTTATGACCTCATAGAATTTTTTATATGATATATCCACTAATGGAACATGGTCTTCCCATGAGAGAAATAAATCCATTATAGAAGCCTAAAACATCTCTTTCACTGTTTGTATTATCTATTTATATTAGTTTTATATCTGAGGATGATACATAAAACTCATAATAAACTAAATCTTAAGGTTTTTCTGTAAGGATTTCCAGAAAAAAAATGTAAACCAGGGATTAGTATATGATATGATTGAAATTGGTATGCCATGTATCTTTACCACTTATCATATGTATATTTTGGATGGATACTCTATAGTATGAGTCTCATGAATAGTAATTAAATGGGATTACTTTGGGATTTGATCCATAATCACTAATATTGCGTCATGATTCTGAACCGCTATTAGAATACCTATAATAAAATACATAATTATTTACTCTCATTTACACACTTGAATAGGTAATGACTGTAACATACCATCCAATCACTGATTTTTTTCCTTAACTTGCTGACAAGTTAAGAATATTGAAACAAAATCATCCACTTCATTTTTCATGCTGATCCACCAAAACCGTGCTTTCAGAACGTTATACAACTTTTAGCTAGTTGAATAGTTTAGAGAAGTTGTTTTCCGCTCATTCACCATCTCTTATTCCTTAAATCATTGTGCACAGTTTATGTAAGTGTTTCACGATTTTCACAAACAAAACCCCAACAATGAACCTATATAAAATCCTCCAATCTCCACAAAATTTCTCTAATCACTCTTAAAAATCACCCATATACATTATATACTTAAAAATCTTAATTAAAGGGCTACTTACCAAAACAAGGGGGTGATAAATTCTCCCTCCAATTATAATATTCATCCGTTTAAATTAGAAAACCATCATTTATTTAATAAAATTCCATCCATTTCTCTTCCATTTCCTTCACAAGTTCCCAAGTATCATACTAAATGTGACCATATTATCACAAAACCCACTACATAATGATATTTTTTCCACAAAATACTTTATATTGTCTATCCACTATCTACACCGGGATTTATACCAATGATGTATCTTGATTTAGGCTAGTGAGATCCCATCTGATCACTTGGTCAGGATCAGGATGATAATTTTTCAACTAAGATAGGTGAAACACATTATGCACCATAAAAAAATCTTGTGGAAATTCCAAATAAATATCCATTGTACCAACATGTTCTAATATATCAAAATGAACTATGTATTAAGGTTATAGCTTTCCTTAATTCACAGAAAAGTTATGTCAAATTCTTTGAGAAACATCCATGAACACATGATCACACACTGTGAACGAAAATGACCATCAGTGATGGTACAAGTATGATTTTTGAACACTCACATTCATCACCATCAATTTCCAGATCAATTAAATATATTTTTTCATATACAAGGCTCCACCCAACTAGTGACGCCTAACCTATTTCTACCTAACAAAGTGTAGAACGACAAGGATTCCCATAGAGATATTGATAAGAATCCATATCTATCAAGGCCTTATAGATTTGTTATATGATATATCCAATAATGTAATGTGGTCTTCCCATGAGGGACAAAATCTATTATAGAGGCCTAAAACATTTCTTTCAATGTTTGTATTGTCTATTAATATTGGTTTTATATCTGAGGATGATACATCATACTCATAATCAATTAAATCATAAGGGTTTTCTGTAAGAATTTCCATAAAAAAGACGTAAACCTTGGATCAGTATATGATATGATTGAAATAGGTATTCCATGTATCATTACCACTTCTCATATATATATTTTGGATGGATACTCTACGGTATGAGGCTCATGAATAGTGATGAAATGGGTTTACATTGGGATTTGATCTATAATCACCAATATTGAATCATGATTATGAACCATTATTACGAGACCTATAATAAAATTCAATGTTATTTACTCTCATTTCCACACTTGAATAGGTAGAGACTGTATCATACCATCCAATCACTGATTTTTTTCCTTGACATGCTGACAAGTTAAAAATATTGAAATAAAATCATGAACTATATTTTTCATGTTGATCCAACAAAACCATGATTTCAGTATGTTATAAAGCTTCAGTATTCTAGGTTGGAAAACCCATATTGAATGGTGGTAATCATGAAGAAGTTGTTCCGGAGAACCCATAGGTAAAATAATCTGATTTAAGAACCACAACACGGAACTGGAATCTGATTTCCATACCATAATTTTCTCACTGTCATTGGGTTTTGATCTCATTTTCTGACATTCTAAATCTTACTTATATGAATCTTTAACCACCATTAGAAAATTTGGAACATGTGAAACTGGAATGAAAAAAATATCATCACATAGGTCTTTTCATTCCACATGTATGTCGACTAGTACCGACATTAACAATCATTCATCTGAATCTTATTTCTCCAACTATCATTATGACATTCTGTTTAATGCATCAGCCATTGAATTTACATTTCCCAGTGTATAACTCATTTCAAATTCAATAATTGTTGTATATTGTGTCCATATTAATTACCTCTTATTTAAATCTCATTGTGATAAAATATTTTTCTATCTCTTATCATCTGTGAACACAAAAAAATTATCACCATAGAGATTCTAACCCCATGTCTTTAGAGCATGGAAAATTGTAGATAACTCAAAATAATGTGTTAGTGGTTCTTCTCATGATCCCGTAATTGCATTGAGACATAATCTAGAACATGGTCTCTATTCATGAGAACACACACTTGAACAGAGACACTGATGCATCATAATACACCATATACCATTGTCCTCATTCTGGAAGAATAATGATAGGTGTTTATGTCAGGTGACCATTATTTTTTTAAAAATATTTCTAGAATTATTCAATCCATTGGATTGGAATTTTTTTTTGAAAGCTATCATAGGAAAATTTAGCAATGATAATTCATAAACAATGAATCTGTAATAACTAGCTAGACAAAAAATAATATATATCTCAACAACATTCTTCGGTGCTTAGAAAAAGAATCCAACTTTTGTATTGTCAAGATCTAATGAAATCCCTCTTTTAGAATTTACATGGCCATATAAGATTAATTATTGTATAAAAACAATAATTGATAACTTTTCATACAAATGATGACCTCTCACGATTCCTAACAGTATCACCAAAAGTTTCTCATGCTCAACCCAATTCTATGAATAAACCAATTTACCATCTAAAAACACCACAAATAAGAATCTATATATCACTAAAATATCCAATTCATCAATTGAATAAATACCACTAGTACGTTTCTTTGATCGAAAGGCGTTAATATATACTCATAATAGTCATATCTTCTTCTGAAATATTTCTTTTGGAATATCCTCCTTCCAAACCTACAATTGGTGATATCATGAACACAACTCAATGTTAAAAAATCACTAAGATCCCCTCAATATATTTAACAGATTCTAAATTGGTAGAAGTGGATATATATTTTTTATCATAACATGGTTAATCTTACTATAATACACACACAACCATAGAGTTCCATCAACTTTCTTCATGAAAAATTCTAGTGTTTACCACAAATACGTGCTAGTATAAATGAAACCATTTATTTATTGATCTTCCAAATTGACATTCAATTCACATAATTTTATTGCTTCCATTTGATATGTTCGGTGTGAGATAGAACTGCTCCATATGAGGATATAAATAGTAAAATCAAAATCCCTTATTGGTGTTATCCTAGAGATCTTTTTTTAAAAAACATTAGAAAAATGGTCACCAACTGCCAAAAACAATCAATTCACAATATATTCCTCTGATTTCAAAGTCATCAATTCCAACTAGTTACAGATTTTAGCCACTCCTAGTTCCATCAAGCCCATGAATCTTGACATTACACTCTTTTCACTTATAAATATATGCTTGATTCCATCCTCAATCCTGAAAATAACTATTATATTATAATAATCAATGTGAGCATTGAATTTTATCAACCAATCCATATCCAGCCACGGACCTGCATGTGGGGGAAATCCTCATTGTTAATCTTGTAGAGTACCTTGTAACTCAGAATGCATTACTCTTGGAGGGCCCTATGGTGGCCTGGCGACACATGGTGCTGTGATATAGGGAGTGCGGCAAGATCCACCAGATAGCATTGCTCCCTGATGTCCTAGAAATGCGTTTGTCTCCTCGGATAAGTCACTCACTGATGATGAAGGTATATGTTCGTTGCCAAAATGGTATGATGAAAACATTCAAACTCTTCTTGGGTTAGGGATCCTGTTGCACTGAAATTCGGTGCCGCAGCAGGCAAAAACATCTCAGGGAAGTGGTCTGTAATGAGGATATCCCATAAGGTCCTCATCTCAGATTTAGGGTCTGGAACTTGATTTCCCCATTCATCAACTGGGGGTGGCTGAGGAACTGGAAAAGGTACTGAGGCAGACCATTTGGATGGTAGGATGGCCGGTGAGGAATAATGTGAATGGGCTGACTAGACGCCAAATCTTGGGTTGTCCTCTGAAGAGTGTAGTGACTTAGCCACCACATTGCAGTAGTATGGGATGAAAACTGCAGTTCCTAGTGTAGCGACCAGGGCTATTTGCGATGGATTTCACTGCTACTTTCCCTCCATTGGTCCCCAAAATAGCTCTCTATTATCTCTAATTCAGGTAAATATTTCTTAAGGTGATGTTTCTGGTGATTTCAAAACCATAACCTGCAGGGTTGCTAAATTTTCTTCCTCCTGGATATACCTGCAGATAGTGGTAGGAATCTGATAGACCTTGCATTCCAGGAGTACTAGGATAATGTGCCTCGTTCATGCCCCAACCCTTGACTCGGAGTAGTGAGGGGAGGGTTCCTTCATATACTCATTCTCTGATTCGGAATCTAAGAAGAAAACCGGTTTGATCTCTTTCCGAACCTCCCGTAATTCTTTTTATGGTGGCAATTACCCACCTTACTTATATTGAATGGCTCTTCAGGAGAGGGTAGATTCCTGACACGGGGATGTCCTTCGACCGTACTGGTTCTAGGGCAGAGATATTTTCCACCTGAGTAAGCTGCGGTGTGAGGATCCCTGGGACAAATATCCAAGGGGACATGGGGAGGACCTCTTCGGGAAGTGCGGGATCAGGCAGGACGTCCACTGGAACCAGGATAATCATGGGGAGGTCCTTTGTGCTCGTTTCCCCTAGTAACATCAGTGTGCGGAAGGTCCTCATATTGGTCGAGCTGAATATGGGTAGGACCTCCATGTTGGGAAATGGTGTAGTGATTTTGGCCCTCACTCCTCTGATTTTTGGGGCGAGGAAGACCATTTACCTCTACTATGAGGACACAGGGAGGTTCCCCATGTTGGAGAGAGACTGGATGTGCAACGTCCCTATACCAACGGTCTGTGGTGGCAAGAATGACTCCATATCCAGTGTAGTGGGAAAAAGAGATACATTCATTTTGAACATCACCACCGCATGGAGGACCCTCATTTGGATTGAAGGTTCCATGGGGCGGAGCTCCATGCTAATCTTGGATGCGGGGAAGATTTTTGGTCTCCATGGTAGTGGTAAGGGGCTGACCATATACTGGGTGTCGTTGGCACGAGTTAGTGTGCGGCAGCCACTGCCTGTGCCGGTGACCAAGAGAGTCAACCTAGCCTACCTGTGGGGAAGTTGGGGCCTCAATCCATGTTGGGAATATAAATTCCACTACTCAGTGTATTCAAGGAGCTCGTGATATGCGTCAGCAGTGGCTTGGGCCATGGTATCCGCTGGCATTGACGCCCCTTGGGGGAAGTCCTTTTCGTCATGCGCCTGACACTTGCGTCAGGTTAGACTGAATGGATCCCATGGAATAGGCACATGGCTTACCTAATCCTCGGCCAGTATGACTAGGTGGCGGTGCTGATGCGGTCTGGTCAGATCCCTTACTAGGAGTCCCTAGAATGGGTCTCTGACTGGGCTACCCTGGATGTCCCTTACCTCATTGGCGTATTGCAGGGAGTCATTGAGGCGTTTTGAGGACAGTCTCCTGAAATAGTTATATGTTGGAGTGGGGAGTAGTGGCTCCCTGCATGGACCATGAGTGTGGCATTGATAACAAGGTGTAGATTCCTTTAAATCATGGAGTGTCATATCCCTTGTAGGGATGATCCCCTCCTACTTGTACAAGCATATGAGGTCATTAATCACCTTATGCTAAACAACATTACAAGGGGAGATGGGGAATGGGAACCCCATGTTCATGGCCATTGAGAACGTCGCAGAAGACGTGGAGCCATGTGAGATTTCCACACTTTTACTGCCCCTACCCCTACGTCGGTATGCAGGGATTGATCAAGTTCCAGGTGTAGAAACATGATTCCTCGAAGAGCCAGATGTTTAACCCATTAGTACTAAAAGAAAAAGGATTCAATGACCAGTGCCCCAATTCCATCCTATCTTCCATGGTTGGTAAAAGGGGTCCACACAGAACTCATCACCTAGTCTGGGTCTCCCTTATAGATTTAAGACATTGTTCGTGAAAATATTCCTAGCACCATATCTTTATAGACACTGGTAAATTATATTTCATCTGTCAGGACATTCTAAAGTTTCTGGTCATGGTGTCAACTTTCAGTCAGGAGAGTAGTCACGTTGGACATCACTAGCATGTCTGGATGATGAAACACTAGTATGGATGAGCTTCTTCCCCTTATTATAGGGCTTCTAGAGGGCATGGAAGCCCAAGTAATCCCACATAGAATGAGGGGAATCATATTCCATAGGAATGTATTTGTGCTTTTCCTCAGATTCCCATGCTTAACACAGTGTCTGCAACGAGTTTGACGTCTAGCAGAGAGAGATCAGACTGATCATAACACTGATTAGAGTGGATTATATGGGTGCAAACCCTAGAGGAAACACTAATGTTGGGGCCAACGTGTGGTTAGATTCCCGATTGCTATTAAGGGGAATGGGGAATGAGGTGCCATGATCACCCCCGGATGTGGCATCCTGGGTAAGAATAAAGATGGATGATGGGTGGTTGAATGAATGGGATGGTGAATGGAATGAACATCCCTGAGGATGACGATAATGATAGGCTTCAATCTCGAGGAGACATCACACGTATCTATGTGGCAGGGAATAAAAGTCTATGTAGTTCGGTAGGGCGGTTGGGACACATGAGGAGGCGTCCCATGAGAATATATATGCGAATGGGATCTGGAGGAAATCAATCCTCTAGGTTGAGTCATGACCTTCCCAAAACACATAGTCTCAGGGGAGAGATCAGGATGAGACATGAGTGATGGGCTAGAAACTCATGGAGGCTTCCTACATATCCTCGTGGCAGGGAATAAAAGTCCATGTAGTTCTACTGAAGATGGCTTGCTGTCGATTGGGGACTTCAACGGCATACCACCACATGGGGTCGCAATGTCTTACAACTAGATTGGGTTGCAATGGCTTACCGCTAGATGGGGTCACAACAGCTTACAGTTGGATGGGGGTCGAACCTCAGGGAGACTTCCTACGTACCTTATCTGGGAGACAAGGATCTAACCCGAGTAGTTCTTGTGGGATGGGAGTCGGTGGACCGATGTGGTGGAGTACCTGGGGTCCAATGGATGAGGGGATTGAACCTTAGGTAGGTGTCCTATGTATCTTTGCTTGGAAAGGATGAAAGTCCACATAGTTCGGGAGGGTGAAACGTCTTGCCACTAACTAAGGGAACAATGGCTTAACACTAATTTAGGTCCACAGTTTAACTTCATGTAGGATGGGGGTGGACCGACATGAAGGAGGACCTGGGGCCCAGATAGGTGGTGGTTTTGAACCTCATAGAGGCTTTCAACGTACCCTGCCTTGGAAGGGATCGTAGTTCACATTGTTCTGGTGGAGTGGATGAAACGATTTGAAGAAGGTCAGAACCAATGGAGTATTGTACTTGATCCTCATGGAGGATTCCAACATTACATTTCATGGAAAGGATCAAAGTCTATGTTGATCAGGATGATGGTTGGTGAACTGACATGAAGGGGGTCAGAGCATCCAATGGGTTGTGGGCTTGAACCTCGAGAATTCTTCCTACGTACCTTTCCTTGGCAAGGATCAAAGACATAATAGTTTAGGATGGGTGTGGGGATTACAATCTAGTATTCCTGAAATGATTTCATGGTCGATACTTTCACTATGTCTACGTGAGTCATGCTCAGTGTGAGAAACAAGAGGCAGAAAAAACCTGACGATCACGTCGCAAAAGGTGCCTTCGCAGAAATTAGAGTGAGGATTACTCATGGTTAGCATCCCAAAGATGGAAAAGGGGCTTACTCATGTTTATTATCCCATGGAGATTGGGACTTACACTAGGATGGACGCTCATAAATGAAAAATCCCAACGGGAGAGGTATTTTGTACCAAAGAAAGGAGGAGCATGGATGCTACCTCTTGTAAGAAAACCTATGGTGATTACAGTAGGGTGGTTGCCCTGTCCCTGTGGAAACAATCCCGGGTGAGGTCACAATTTAATGTCATGTGCCAAAGACGAGGGTGCTTTCCAGTTTAATGTCTTGTATCTCGGACGAGAGGGGTTCACTATTCACCCCTAGGACATACACAAACAACACCTTCTACACCTTGGTGAAGCGAAGGGATACGAAACATTGTGGCTAGGGGGTGTTGGAAGGTGATCCCATTGGGGGTCCACATTAGTGTGGCCATGTGAAGAAGCAATGTCCATTAGCGTTCCTATGCAATGAGTCATGAGGAAATGCAATGAAATAAGTAGTATCGTCCAATGGAATTTAAAAGTTCATTGTACAAACCTAAAGGTCTGCATGAGAAAAGTAGTTTCAGGGAAAAGGGGTTCATAGGTAGAATCCTTATGAAGCTCTAGTGCTTAATGATGTGAAGGGGCTTCATGAAGGAATGGGATTCATGATGTGTAGTTTAATTGGCTACGGATAGGGAATGGGTGCATATGGGAGGAGCGTCGCGATGTGGAAAGGCATTCACGACGCAATGCATCGTGAAGTAGGGGTGCCTTGCGAAGAAAGGTTTTGTGAAGCAATTTTCTTCCCGAAGAAAAGTGACCTTGCCATAGCATATGGGTAATGTGTGTACGGAGGGTGTTTCGTGAATCATAAATGCTTCACGACGACAAGAGTCCCCGTGGGGATCTCCTTCCTTCACAATGGCCAGTGGCCTTCATGAAAGGCATCCCTCTCGGAAGAGGGGTTCAATTAATGAAAACAGGGAGGCACTTCACAGTGAAAAATTACCTTGAAGAACTCATGGTTCATAGATCAAGAAGTGATTTGTGATTTGGGAGTTGAGAAGGTGTAAGGTCGGATCATCCTTCATTTGGGCTCGAGTGGAGCCCTGTATTATTTGGCCAGAGGAACCGTGAGGCAGCGCTCAGTCAGTGAAAAGACATAGTTTTTTCCGCGGCGAGTTGCGAATGTCAAATATTTTCATTGAGCCTCCCGCCTCATTGATCCATGGTGGGATCACGAACGTCAAAGGGATTCACAGAGCCTCCCACCTCCTTGCAACACGGTGGTCTCTTGAACATCAAAGGGGTTCGCTGGGCGTCTCACCTCCTTGCTCAGCGGCGGGCTCATGAACATCAAATTCCCTTGCAGAGCCTCCCGCCTCCATGTCCCGTGGCAGGAGTGGTCCCAAGGGGCTCCATGAAATGGCTTCATAAGGTAACCTTGGAGACTACCCTCTTGTTCTTAATAATCCCAACTATTGGCGTCAATAATGTTTAAATCCACATTTTAAAGTTCATAGTTTCTACTAGGCAGCTTCATAGATTAAACATGTTATTTTCCACTCATTCACCATCTCTTGTTCCCTTAAATCATTTTTCATAGTTTATGTAGGTGTTTCACAATTTTCCCAAACAATACACCAACCATGAACCTGTATAAAATCCCACATTCTCACCAATAGTTCTCCAATCACTCCCAAAATTTACCCATATACATTATATAATTAAATATCATAATTAAAGGGCTACATTCCAAAAACCAGGGGTGATAAATTCTTCCTCCCATTGAAATTTTCATCCCTATTAATTACAAAACCCTCATTTCAATAAAAAAAATCCATACATTTCCCTTTCATTTCCTTTTCGAGTTTCTAAGTATCATCCTAAATGTGACCATATTGTCACAAAAACCTCAATAGACTGAAAAGTTTTCCACAAAATACTTTATATTGTCTATCCACAGTCTACAACGTGATATGTACCAATGATGTATCTTGATCTAGGTTAGTGAGATCCCATCTGATCACTTGGTCAGGATTGGGCTAATACTTTTTCAACTAAGATATGTGAAACACATTATGAACCATACAAAACTCTTGTGGAAATTCCAAATAATACACTTTCGTACAAACCTGTTCTAATATCTCAAAAGGGAATATGAATTAAAGATATAGCTGGCCTTAATTCCCAAAAAATTTGTAGAATCCTTTAAGAAATTTCCATGAACACATGATCACACACTGTGAACGAAAATAACCGTCACTGATGGTACATGTCTGATTTTTGAAGACTCCAATCCATCGCCATCAATTTCTAGATCAACTAAATATTTTCTATTTTTTCATAGACAAGGCTCCACCAAACTAGTGACACCTCACCTATTTCCACCCAACAATGTGGATAATGACAAGGATTCCCATATAGAGATTGATAAAAATCCATATCTATCAAGGCCTCATAGCTTTTGAATATGATATATCCACTAATGGAACATGGTCTTCCCATGAGAGAAGAAAATAAATTATAGAAGCCTAAAACATCTCTTTCAATTATTTGTATTGTCTATTCATATTTGTTTTATATCTGAGGATGATACATCATACTCATAATCAACTAAATCATAATGGTTTTTGTAAGGATTTCTAGAAAAAAGACATAAACCACGGATCAGTATATGAAATTATTGAAATATATATGCCTTGTATCATTAACACTTCTCAGATATATATTTTTGATGGATACTCTATGGTATGAGTCTCAAGAATAGTGGTGAAATGGGTTTACTTTGGGATTTGATCCATAATCACCAATATTGCATTATGATTATGAACTATTATTAGGAGACCTATAATAAAATACATATTTATTTACTCTCATTTCCACACTTGAATAGGTAGAGACTATAACATACCATCCAATCACTAATTTTTTTCCTTAACTTGATGACAACTTAAGAATATTGAAACAAAATCATCCACATTATTTTTCATGTTGATCAACCGAAACCGTGTTTTCAGCATGTTATACAACTTCTATATTATAGGATGGAAAACCCATCTTGTATGGTGGTAATCATGAAATAGTTTTTCCTGATAACCCATAGGTAACACAATCTGATTTATGAACCACAACACTAAACTAACATCCAATTTCCATCCCTTAATTTTCTCCCATCCATTGGGTTTTGATCTCATTTTTAGACATTCTAAATCTAACATCTATGCCTCTTTTACAATCATTATGAAATTGGCTACAAGTGAAATTGGAATGAAAAACACATCATCACATAGGTCTTTTAATTCTACATGAATGTCAATTGGGGCCAACATTAACAATCATTCATCTTAATCTTATTTTTCCAACTATCATTATGAAATTCTACTTAATGCATTAGCCACTGAATTTCCTTTTCCCATTGTATACATAATTTCACATTCAATCATTTTAGTATATTGCATCCATATTAATTACCTCTTATTTAAATCTAATTGTGATAAAATATGTTTCAATCTCTTATCATCTGTGAACACAAAATATTTATCACCAAAGAGATTATGACCCCATGTCTTTAGAGCATGGAGAACTATAGCTAACCCCAAGTCACGTGTGGAGAGGTTATTCTCATGATCCCATAATTTCATTGAGACATAAGCTAGAAGATGCTCTCTATTCATGAGGACATTCACTTGAATAGAGACCTCGATGCATCACAATACACCATATACCATTGTCCTCATTCTTGAAGAATCAAGATAGGTGTTTATGTAAGGTGAACATTATGTTTTTTTAAAAAAATTCTAGAATTACTCAATCCATTGGATTGGGACATTTTTTTATGAAATCTTTCATAGGAAATGTTAGAAATGAGAATTCATGAACAACGAATCTGTAATAACTAGATAGACCTAGAATAATCTAATCTCAACAACATCATTCAATGATTTGAAAAAGATTACAAATTCTGTATTATCAAAATATAAATAAATCCTTCTTTTAGAATATAAATTGCCATATAATATTAATTCCTGTATAAAAAACAAACATTGATAATTTTCCATATAAAAGATGACCTATCACGATACTCAACACTATCACCATCAGTTGCTCATTCTCAACCCATTTCTATGAATAAACCAATATACCATCTAATAACACCACAATAAAGTATCTAGATATCACTAAAATATCCCATTCATCAATTCAATAATCACCACTGGTACTTTTCTATGATCAAAAGGCATTAACATGTACTCATAATGGTCATATCTACATCTGAAATATATTTTTGTAATATCCTCCTTCTAAACCTAGAATTTGTGATATCATGAACACAACTCAATATTAACCAACCACAAAGATCCCCTCAATAAATTTAATATATACTAAATTGGTATAATTGGTTATATATTATTTATCATAACATGGTTAATCATACTATAATACACACAAAACCATTGAGTTTCGTCAAAATTCTTCATGAAAAATACTGGTGTTTCCCACAAATACGTGATAGGATAAATGAAACCATTTATTTATGGATCTTACAATTTCACATTCAATTCACCTAATTTTATTGGAACCATTTTATAAGTTGGATGTGAGATAGAACTACTCCATATGAGGATATCAATAGTAAAATCAAAATCCCTTATTGGTGTTAACCTAGAGATTTGTTTTTGAAAATCATTAGAAAAAAGGTCTCCAACTGCGGAAAAAGCTATTCACAATCTATTCCTCTGATTTCAACATCATCACATCCAACCGGTAGTAGATTGTTTCCACTCCTAGCTCCATCAGGCCCATTGATCCAGACTTTACACTCTTTTCACTAATAAATTTATGCTGGATTCCATCCTCAATCATGAAACTAATTATTCTTTTATAACAATCCATGTGAGCATTGAATGTTATAAACAAATCCATATCCACCCACAGAACTGCATGTGGGGGGATGCCTCCTTGATAATCATGTGGAGTATATTGAAACAAAAAATGAATTTCTGTTGGGGGGCCCTATGGCGGCCTGGCGACTCATGGTATTGGGACACATGGAGTGCATCAAGATCTACCCGAAAACATTTATTGCTTATTTCCTCAAAATGTGTTTGGCTCCTGGGATAAGTAAATCACTACTGATGAAGGAAGAAGTGTGTTTCCCAAAGGGATTTATGGAAACATTCAAACTCCTATAGGGCAAGGGATCCTTGGGAACTGAAATTCAGTGCGGCAACCGGCCAAAACATCTCGGGGAAGTGATTTGATATGAGGATATCCCATAAGGTCCTCAGATCAGATTTAGGGTCTATACCTTGATTGCCCCATTAGTCAAATGGGGGTGGCTGAATAACTGACAACAGTACTAAGGCATATCGCTAGGATTGTAGGCTGGCCAGTGGGGAATATGGCGAACGAACTAACTAGACGCCGAATATTGGGCTATCCTCCAAAGAGTGTAGGGACTTGGACACCACATCCTAGTTGTATGGGTTGTTGTTTTAAGTACCTAGTGTAGGGACCAGGTCTACTGGTGATGGATCGCACAACTTATTTCCCTCCATTGGCCCGCAAAATATCTCTCTCTTATCTCTAATTGCGGTAGAGAGTGCTTCTGGTGACGTCAGTGGTGATTGTATGACCGTAACCTGTGGGGATGCCAAATTTCCTATGCCTGGATATAACTATGGATAAATGTAAGAATCTAATGGACCTCACATTCCAGGAGTACTAGGTTGATGCACCTCGTTCATGCCCCATCCCCTTACTTGATGGAGCGAGGGGAGGGTTACTACACAGACTCGTACTCTGATTCAGAATCTGAGAAGCAAACTGGTTTGATATCTATTCAGACCATCCCGTAATTCTTTTTATGGTGGAAAAGACCCACCTTCCTTCCCCTTGATGGATCTTTGGGGGATGTTAGATTCCTGCACAGACTCATACTATGATTTGGAATCTGAGAAGAAAACTAGTTTGATCTCTATTCTGACCTTCCTGTAATTCTTTTTATGGTGGCGACGACCCGTCTTTCTGCCCTTGGATGGCTCTAGGTCTCCCTTATAGATTTAATACATTGTACTTGTAACTCTTCCTAGCACCATATCTTCGTGGACGCTGGTTAATTACACTGCTTCTGTTAATACATTCCAAAGGGTTCGGTCATGATATCAACCTTCGATCAGGTTCTTAGTCACACTGGACATCACTGGCGTGTATGGACGGTGAAACACTAGCACGCTGGGTTTATTCCCCTTATTATAGGGATTCTTGGGGGCATAGAATCCCAAGTCATCCCACATCGAATGCATGAAATCATATTCCATAGGTAAGTATCTGAGGTTTTCCTCAGTATCCCATGTTTAACATAGGGTATGTCGTGAGTTTAATGTCTGGAAGAGATAGATCAGACTGATCAGAACAATGATTAGAGTGGATCCGATGGGCACAACCCCTATAGGAAACATTGATTCTAGGGTCAACGTGTGGTTAGCTTCCCGATTGTTGTTAAGGGGAATGAAGAATGAGGTTGCATGATCGCCCCAGGATGTGGAGGCTTGGGTAAGAATCACTATGGATGATGGATGGTCAAATGAATGGGATAGTGAATGGAATCAAACTGCCCTGAGGATGAATATAATGTTGGGATTGAGTCTCTCAAGGAGATATTCTACGTATCCCTATGGCAGGGAGTCATAGTCTGCGTAGTTCAGTAGGACGGTTGGGACACTTGAGGAGGCGTCCCATGAGAATGGATTCGTGGGTGGGATCTGGAGGAAATAGAACCTCTACGTTGATTCCTGACCTTCCCAAAACATATATGCTCAGGAGAGAGATCAGTATGAGACATGAGTGATGGGCTAGAACCATAGGGAGGCTTCCTACGTATCCCCATGGCAGGGAATCAATGTCCACGTAGTTCTGCTGAAGACGACTTGCTGTCAATTGGGGACTTCAACGTCTTACCACTGCATGGGGATGCAATGGATTACCGCTGTATTGGGTCGCAACAGCTTACTGTTTATGGGGTGACAACGACATACTACTGGATGGGGGTTGAACCTCAGGGAGCCTTCATACGTACCTTATCTTGGAGAGGAGGATCAAACCCATGTAGTTCCTGTGGGATGGGAGTCGGTGGACCGATGTGGAGGAGGGCCTGGGGTCCAATGGTTGATGGGCACGAACCTCAGGGAGGTGTCTTACATACCTTTCCATGGAAATGATCAAATTACACATAGTTTGGGAGGGTGCAACGACATACCACTGACTAGGGGAATAATGGATTTCTTCTGATTGAGGTCCATAGTTTAATGTCATACAGGATGGGGGTGAACCGACATGAAGGATGACCTGGGGCCCAGATAGGTGGTGGGTTTGAACCTCATGGTGGATTCCTACATACCCTGCCTTGGTAGGGATCGTAGTTCATTTAGTTTAGGTGGAGTGGAAGATCCCATGTGAAGACGGTTGGAACCAATAGAGTATTGGGCTTGAACCTCATAAACGCTTCCAACGTAACTTTTCATAGAAAGGATCAAAGTCCACATAGTTCTAGATGTTGGTTGTTGAACCGACGTGAAGGTGTCAGAGCGTCCAGTGGTTGGTGGGCTTGAACCTCAGGGAGGCTTCCTACGTACCATTCCTTGGCAAGGATCATAGAAATCATAGTTCAGGTTGGGTGTGGGGCTTACACTCTAGGATTCTCGGAAGGATGTCGTGGTCGATTCTTTCTTTAATCCTACATGATTCATGCTCGGTGTGAGAAACAAGAGGCAGAAAAAACATGATGATCACGTTGCGAAAGGTGTAGAGTGGTAATTACACATGGTTAACAGACCAAAGTGGAAATAGGGGCTTACGCGTGGTCAGTAGCCCAAGGATATTGGGACTTACTCTAGTATTGAGGCCCGGTGATGACGAAGCCCAGTGGGAGAGGGATTTGGTATCGACGAATGGAGGAGTAGGGATTCTACATCCTGCAAGAAAAGCTAGGGTGATTACACTAGGTTGTTTGACCTATCCCTATGGAAAAAAGTCAGGGTGAGGTCACAGTTTAACATCATGTGCTGAGGAAGAGGGTGCTTGGCAGTTTAACATCCTACAGCTCGGACAAGGTAGGTTCACTCCGAACCCCTAGGACTTACAAAACCATCACCTTCTACACCTTGGTGAAGAGAAGGGATAGGAAATGTCCTGGCTAGGGGGTGTCGGGGGGGGGGGGGGGGTGATCCCATTGGGAGTCCGGATTATCGTGGTCATACGAAGAAGTAATATCTGTTAGCATGCCTCTACGAAGAGTCATGAAGAGAAGAAATGCAATAGGCAGTATTGTCCAATAGACTTTGAAATTGCATTGTAAAATCCTAAAGGTTTGTATGAGAAAAACAGTTTCCAAAAAAAGGAGTTCATAGGTATAAGCCTTGTGAAACTCTAGTTCTCCATGAGGTAGAGGGGCTTCATGAATGAATATGAATCATTATGTGAATTTTAATATGATAGGGATAGGGCATATGTGTATATGGGAGGAGCTTCGCAATGTGGAATGACATTGATGAAGCAATGCCTCATGAAGCAAGGGTGCATTGTGAATCAAGATTTTGTGAAGCAATGTGCTTCCCGAAGTAGAGTGACCTTGCAATAGTATGTGGGTCATGTGTGTATAGAGGTTGTTTCTCCAATCATAAACTCTTCATGATGACCTGAGTCCCTATGGAGATCTCTTTCCTTCGTAAAGGCCACTAGGATTGTTGAAGGGAATCCCTCTCGGAAGAGGGGTTTAATTAAAGAAAAGGGGGAGGCACTTCAAAAAAAATTACCTTGAGGAACTCATGGTTCGATGAGAAAGTAGTGCTTTGTGATTTGGGAGATGAGAAGGTGTAAGGTCAAATAATCAGTCCTTTGGGCTCGAGGGGAGCACTATATTTTTAGGCCAGAGGTGCCGTGAGGCAGCACTCACTCAGTGTGAAGACAAAGTTTTCTCCGCAACAAGTCGCGAATGTCAAATCATTTCATGGAGCCTCCTGCCTCCTTGATCCATGGCAGGCTTCTGAACGTCAAAGAGGTTCACCGAGCCTCCCCCTTCCTTACAATGCGGTGGGCTCATGAACGTCAAAGGGGTTCAAAGGGCGTCCTGCCTCTTGGCTCAACAGCGGGCTCGCGAACGTCAAATTCACTCGCAGAGCCTCCTGCCTCCTTGCTCCATGGTGGGAGTGGTGCCATGGGGCTCCATGAATGTCCTTCGTGAGGTAGCCTTGGAGGCTACCCTCTTGTTCTTCATCATCCCAACTATTTGCATCAATAAAGACAAAACGCACATTTCAAAGTGCACAGTTTCTACTAGGATGTTTCATAGTTTAGAGATGTTGTTTTTGACTCATTCACCATATCTTATTCCCTAAATCATTTTGGACAGTTTATGTAAGTGTTTCATGATTTTTTAGAACAATACCCCAACAATGAACCAATATTAAATCCCCCAATCTCCCCAAAATTTCTCTAATCACTACTAAAAATCACCCATATACATTATATACTTAAAAATATTAATTAAAGGGATACTTACCAAAAACCCGGGGTGATAAATTCTCCCTCCCATTATAATTTTCATCTGTATAAATTAGAAAACCATCATTTCGTTAAAAAAATTCATCCATTTCTCTTCCATTTCCTTCACGAGTTCCCAAGTATCATCCTAAATGTGACCATATTATCACAAAACCCACTACATACTAAAAAGTTTTCCACAAAATACATTATACTTTCTATCCACAGTATACACTAGGATATATACCAATGTTGTATCTTGATCTAGGTCAGTGAGATCCCATATGATCAATTGGTTGGGATTAGGATGATACTTTTTCAACTAAGATACATTAAACACATTATACACCATACAAAACTCTTATGGAATTTCCAAATAATAAACCATCCTACCAACCAATTCTAATATCTCAAAATAAACTATGTATTAAGGTTATAGCCTGCCTTAATTCCGAAAAAAATTTATGTAAAATCCTTTGAGAAACATCCATGAACACATGATCACACACTATGAACGAAAATGGCCATCAGTGATGGTAGTACATGTATGATTTTTGAACACTCAAATCCATCACAATCAATTTCCATATCAACTAAATATTTTCAGTTTTTTCATATAAAAGGCTCCACCCAACTAGTGACGCCTAACCTATTTCTACCTAAAAAAGTGGAGAACGACAAGGATTCCCATATAGATATTGATAAGAATCTCTATCTATTATGTCCGCATAGATTTTTTTATATGATATATCCACTAATGGAATGTGGTCTTCCCATGAGGGAAAAAATCTATTATAGAAGCCTAAAATATTTCATTCAATGTTTGTATTTTTGATTCATATTGGTTTTATATCTAAGGTTGATACATCATACTCATAATAAATTAAATCATAAAGTCTTTCTGTACGGATTTCCATAAAAAAATACATAAACCTTGGATAATTATATGATATGATTGAAATAGGTATTCCATGAATCTTTACCACTACTCAGATATATATTTTGAATGGATACTCTATGCTTTGAGTCTCATGAATAGTGATGAAATGGGTTTACATTGTGATTTGATCTATAATCACCAATATTGAATCATGATTATGAACCATTATTATGAGCCCTATAATAAAATACATATTTATTTACTCTCATTTCAATACTTGAATAGGTAGAGACTGTATCATACCATCCAATCACTGATTTTTTGCCTTAACTTGCTGACAAGTTAAAAATATTGAAATAAAATCATGCACTATATTTTTCATGTTGATCCAACAAAACCGTGCTTTCAGTACATTATACAGCTTCTATATTCTAGGATGGAAATCCCATATTGAATGGTGGTAATCTTGAAGAAGTTGTTCTGGAGAACCCACTGGTAAAATAATCTGATTTACGAACCACAACACTGAACTGACATCCAATTTCCAACCCATAATTTTCTCCCCATCATTGGGTTTTGATCTCATTTTTTGACATTCTATATCTAACTTATATGCCTCTTTAACCACAATTATAAAATTATGAACAAGTGAAACCGTAATGAAAAACACATCATCATATACGTCTTTTCATTCCACATGAATGTTGACTAAGACTGACATTAACAATCATTCATCTGAATCTTATTTTTCCAACTATCATTATGAAATTCTGCTTAATGCATCAGCCACTGAATTTCATTTTCCCAGTGTATACCTCATTTAAAATTCAATCATTTCAGTATATTGAATCCATATTAATTACCTCTTATTAAAATATCATTGTGATAAAATATGATTCAATCTCTTATCATCTTTGAACACAAAACATTTATCACCAAAGAGATTATGACACCATGTCTTTAGAGCATGGACAACTGTAGCTAAACCCAAATCATGTGTTGGGTGGTTCTTCTCATGCTCCCATTATTTCATTGTGATATAAGCTAGAATATGGTCTCTATTCATTAGAACACACACTTGAATAGAGACCTCGATGCATCACAATACACCATATACCATTTTCCTTATTCTAGAAGAATCAAGATAGGTGTTTATGTAAGCTGAACATTAAGTTTTTTAAAAATATTTCTAGAATTACTCAATCAATTGGATTGGAACAATTTTTTTATGAAAGTTTTCATAGGATATGTTTGCAATGAGAATTCATGTACTATGAATTAGTAATAACTAGATAGACAAAGAATAATCTATATATCAACAACATCCTTCGATGCATTGAAATAGATTACAACTTTTATATTATGAAGATCTAATGAAATCCCTCTTTTAGAATTTACATGGAAATATAAGAATACTTTTTGTATAAAAAAAACATTGATAATTTTCCATACAAAGGATGACCTCTCATGATTCCCAACACTATAACCAACAATTACTCATGCTCAACCCATTTCTATGAATAAACCAATATACCATCTAAAAACACCACAAAAAAGTATCTAGATATTTCTAAAATATCCCATTCATCAATTCAATAAAGACCACGGGTAATTTTCTATGATCGAAAGGAATTAACATATACTCATAATGGTCATATCTACTTATGAATGATTTTTTGGGAAGATCCTCCTTCTAAACCTACAATTAGTGATATCAAGAACACTACTAAGTATTAAGGAACCACTGAGATCCCCTCAATAGATTTAATAGATACTAAATTGGTAGAATTAGTTATATATTCTTTATCATAACATGGTTAATCTTACAATAATACTCACACAACTATAGTGTTCCATCAACTTTTTTTATGCAAAATACTAGTGTTTCCATCAAATACGTGCTAGGTTAAATGAATCGATGTATTTCTAGCACTTCCAATTTCACAATTAACTCACTTAATTTTAAAGGTTCTATTCGATAAGTTGGATGTGAGATAGAACTGCTCCATATGAGGATATCAATAGTAAAATTAACATCCCTTATTGGTGTGAACCTAAAGATTGTTTTTGGAAAAATAATAAAAATGCTCCACAATTGTGGAAAAAAATATATTCACAACATATTCCTCTAACTTCAAAGTCATCACTTCAAACTAGTAGTAGATTTTTTCCATTCTAAGTTCCACCAATCCCATTGATCCAAACATTACACTCTTTTTAATCAATAAATATATTCTTCATTCCATCCTCAATCATGAAACTAACTATTCTTTTATAACAAAAAAATGTGAGCATTGAATGTTATCAACCAATACATATCCAGGATTATGTTGTAAAATCCATTTCCAGCATAGAGAAATCTCATTTTAGCTCATCTCCCTTAATAGTCATATAATATTCTCTACCTAGAATGAATTGAAAATATCTTTGACTATGAATTATTTTATCTTTTATCATTGGTGAGTCTATACCAAGTGATAAAAAAATCAAATTAACAGTATGAGAAGAAATAAATGAATTAAATTAAACAGCGTCCAACATAACATTCATATAGAACGAATTCAAAATCATTTCATCTCTCACTGTATATGGTACAGCTGGATTATCCCTAATCCCCTTCATAGCTCTGTATAATTGCTTCATTACTATACTTAGTTCTTTATTTACCTATTAGGATTTCCCTCATTGTGGAGGGATGGTATTCCTATAATAACTGTGGATTTATCTATTCTTCTGACGAGGTTGATTCTACTATCCATGCCCTATTGAAGCATATGACACATGTGACTCCTGTGAAGTTTCTTGAAAATACAAACATGGAGTACTATAAAAATAGTGAAAAATATGCCCCTTATTTTTGAATACATGGAAATCACTCAGTGTTGTTGTACACTCTCAATTCATGTGGTCAATATAACATCATTGAAAACATCCATCTGTATTCATGGTTCATAGAGGAATATTCACAAATCTAACTATCTGATTTTGATTAATGCTCCATCCATTGATATAGTTTCTCCTCTTATGATTGCTCCCATCATTAGAGTTACCACCATTTCATGTTGGTATCAACATATTACTCCCTCACATATCTCATGAGATGTACCTTTTAGTCACTGTCTATCTATTAACTATATCTTTATAGTCTATAATACAGAGAATGACAGTCATCAAAAACATCTTATTACCTTAGGCCTGATTCAATGATTCATTCTTTTAAGGATGCATTATTCAAAAACTCGGGTGAAAATAGCACAAAAAAATTAATTCAAGGAAAACTCTATTATAGATATTTTTTCTTACTTCATGTTGTAGAATTATATCATTCTCAAAATCATGAACATGTGAGGATATCATTGTTTGTTGGACAATTCCTCTAAATACTCCCAAACAAGTCCTTGATCCACCTTAGCCTGTGAATCTAGTTTCCATCACTAGCGTGAATGATCCTCTAGCATATATTTTTCCATCATGGCTTTTAGATCTACTAGTGTGTTGATGAAATTGGCTATACTATTCATTCTATTCAGCCACACCTCAAACTTTTATAGTTCAGAATCTGCCAAGACAATTGGTGGATTCTTCTTTTGAAACTACATGGAATGATCAACTATTAATAACTTATTCCTATACTTCAATGTGGCCACAGACTGAAATGATTAGACAATAAACTGAACCAACTGTTGTTTCACATATGCCATAGGTGAAACCACATTCTTTTAATGTTCTTTTGGATTGATTCTACGACACCTACTAGTTCCATTTTCTATACTAGGAAAAAATTCCCTAAGTCTCACTCTCTCTAAATTGATGTATTGTTATTTCAAATTCTATCACATCACCTATGAAAACATTTTTTTCCCAAATCAATATTTTTCATGTACAACAATATTTTTTAAATCTATACTCTCTTTTGAAAATAAACCCATTTTTAAAAAACCATAACCATTATCTTTTAATATTCATTAATTTTAAAACAATTTAAACATTATAAAAAATCATATTTCACCAATTCACAAATAATTACTCAAAATGAGATATGAACTCTTAGTGGGAATTCATTCCCCAAATACATATCATGCTCTTCTCATTTTCATAACCCATGATATTGAGATTCAAAAACTATTAGTGTCTCAAAACCATTTGTGTACCCAAATGCTTGATAACATGATGTTCATAAAAAAAAGGTTAGCTACATCAGTTTATGATCTAAATTTCATGTCCATACAATCTTTTTCCTTTCTATTATCCCAAATCAATGAATATATAAGACTAAATTCGACTCTAGGACTGAAAACCAAGACCTAATCAAGGGCCACATGTTCCTGAATTGAAGGACCAAGCTGATTCCACTTTTCTCAAATAAACTATTGGACTGAACAAAGCAGATCATATTTTTAATTCCCTTCCCCTTATCATTTTTTTAGTGGGCGGTGATACAATACATGACCTTACGAAACATCCTCATGAAACTAATGGATTCAAATAAATGTCGAATGACATCAACACATTTGATGGAGATTTAATTTTAAGAATAACACCACTAACCAAACATCCATAATAAAATAAAAAATACATGATTCATGATATAATGAATGAAAACACAAAGATTTTATTTATATAAAACCAACAAAATACTTCCACAATGAAAGAAAAAATAACATCAATGCAAAAATTAGCTGACTGTAAACCAACAAGACATGAAGACGACTATAATTACAAATCCTCAGAAGATCCATGATTCATCTTCACATAAAATCCCATGTATCATGAGGTAGTGATAAAGAGTTGTGATATCTTATATTTTTTTATGTTATGATAGATGATATATGCAAAATAACTAAGGTTCCAACGCATGGATGAGTATTAAAACTCAGAATGTTTTTTCCAATTACTTTTCTTTTAGATCCACTAGGATAAAAAATATTACAGCATTTATATAAAAGAATTTTTCTAAAATTGTTTCCAAAATAGAGTATATATGAATATAAAAATGTTCCATACCAACCTATTTTCCAAAAAAAACTTATTTTCAAAGAAATAAACATAACAATGCTTGAATACAATTCACAAGATCCATTTGGAATGACCGTTCTATTCCACCTATCCAACCATGCTGAATCTTTATGAAAGTTAAATACTTAAGAGAGGTATCAAATCATTCTACAATGTAATCAAATGGTAATTATAGCACACTTTATATTTAAAATTATTCACCAAGCACATGGTCATATTACAACCAAGCCTCTTAAATACAACATGAACACACATACACTAGGTATTCACTAAATTCAGGAAAATCCAAACGTGCAAATACATTAGATTTCCTACAAAATTTAATAAAAACACCTCTTTATTTATTTTTTCCATAAATATAACCATGTTTCCTTTTTAAAATAATATTTTAGAATCATTTATCAAAAATAATTCTATAAAAATTCCATAATTTCACACAAAATACCAAACCATCACTAAAAAAGTTTTCAAAATACTTTTCAAACCAATTTCCCAATAAATATCATGCAATAAAATCAATTTGAATCTAATAAAACCAATTCTAAAAATTGGAGTTGACAGTGAATCCATATACCATGAATGTTTTGGAAAAAAACAATAGACAACATGAAAAACATCACAAAACTAGTCTCAATATCCATGATCCCACCATAAATTTCTTCCCCAATCATAAAATAACACTAATATAATCAAATTTGGAATCCAAAACCAAATATCTACACACATAGGAAATAAATATAAGAAAATTGGATAGGGGAAATGTATATCTAATAAAAACCCCATGAATAACCAAGAACAATAAATTATATGAGGAATTGAGCATTAATTCACCATGGAACAACTTTAGATCAATTCATATTTAGTGGGAGAACCATCTGTGACCGTTGAGAACGAAAAATACATGAGATAGGGATGTTTTTGGGAAAAGGTATTAAAATATATGGTCAACCTAGATATAATATTTTTAGATCTATTTTCTTTCCCACTCATGGTTTTTTCACATGATTAGGGAAGTTGTGTGGTAATTTTGCACCATCCACTCCCTTAATGATGAACCTTAAATGTTTTCCTAGCACGGTCACCAAAACATGTTCCAACCATGATGAAACCACTGTCTCAAAAATACTAAAGACAATTTATAAAGGACACAGTTTCTACTTGGAATTTTTACAGTTTATATAAGTCATGATCCACCCATATGCTTTCACTTTTAACCTGTCTAACATTCAATGGTTTCCTACGGGTGTCTCATGTTTTTCACAAATAGTTAACCAAACATGGACCTATAAAAATCCCAAATAAATCTCAAAAATAACTCCAAAATTTTCCAAACATAACCCATGTATATTATATACATAAAAATTATACTTAATGAGTTACTATAAATCGGGGTGTTACACTAGTCTAAGAGGGAACTTGGTGAGAAAGAAGGATTTATAGGTCGAAGTAGGAATAAATGGGAATAGGAAAGGTAGTAAATTTATTGTATAGAAATAAAAGGAAATAATTTTTTTTATAAAAAATAAAATTTATTTTAGAAACATTTAATATATTTGAATCTATTTTAAATGACATTGATATTTAAGATGAATGTGTAATGATGTAATTTTATATGTCTACAAAAGTATATGAGTAATGGAAGGGTGAATTAAAATTTTAAATTATGAATCTTATTTAAGGAATAAACCACTGATTAATTGAATGAATCAAGGTGATAAATAAATAAAAATAAAGAATATTACAAGGGGACATAATGTTCTATAGATATTTAGAAATATATCATGATTTTTCTCTATATCTATAACCCCAATAGATTGATGATTTCATCTATGGGTATCTGGACACTCATTATATCCATGATATAGAAACACATATTTTTTAGGTTATATAGTTAAACATAATTACAATAAACATAATAATTTTAATTAGTATAAATAGAACCCTTAAATAGAATAGTTTAATGACCTTTAATGGTTTGTAAGTTTAATAATGATACCCTAAATATAATTTTATTAAAAAAATTAATATAAGAAAGTGGAATAGAGATAGAATTTCATAGAAAAAATGATGTTTTAATACAATCACATCTATCTCAATATAATATTTATAATAACGTGGACAGAATGAAAAATGGAGAATATTGAGTAGAAATTACTATATGATCAATATCTATATTGAGGAAGATATGATTTAGAAAATATTGAAATTGAAAAATATTTTTCTATCATACCATTTTGTGATTGATGAATTGCTGAGAATATTGATTTCCATAGAAAAAAAGTTTACTTATACCCATTAAAAATTTGTAGAACATTTTGAATTTTACTAATTGATATCAGATATTTTTTAAAAATTTCTTATTTTTTAGTGTATGGTATGAAATAGACATATGAATATATTAGATCCTATGATTGATATTAGGTTGGTGCATCATGATCACATATTTGGTAATGAAGTCTAGGTTAGTAGATGACAGGGATTTATATTCATGGTGTTAACTGATATAGTTATGTGATTTTATATTAGGGTGAAAAAATGGTGTTGGATATGTTATTTCATAAGGATTCCAGTCTTAAACCATAGAGGAAAGAGGTTTCTCATGAAAAATATCTCGTATGTAGGGTTAACATGACATATAGGCTAACAAGAGTGTGATTAAGTCTCTAAATATAGTCTCATCTATTTAATTTTTTTTAAAAAGAATATTCATTATATATATATATATATTCTAATTGGAATTCTAATTTGTTTGACTATGATGCCTATAAATATCAGTGGGTGGTATGTCTCATAGATCTATTGTGAGATGGTCAATAACTATGGTGGTGTCATTGATGTGTACAGGAGGTAAATTATCTTTAGTGGGTCTGTGCAAACACCTGAATCCTTAGTATTTGACCCCAAAGGGGATGTTATTATATTGTATTTGATATTTAATGTATCAATAAAACTCTATAAGGTGACTTCTAATATAAATTATAAATAAATTATATGTAATTGAACCTTTTGATTATAGTTCTCTGACATAGATCATATAGAGAGATACAATTATATATATATATATATCTCTGTGTGTGTGACTATTGTTGAGTATGTGATTATCTATGTGAAAATCCCATGTGTTAATTCTCATTAGAATCAGTGATAACATAGTTTTCAAGTTGGATTTGATAGAGTTATGTAAATAAGGACATGGAGTGGGAATTTGGAATGTTACATGCCTTTTGATGTTGAGAAAGGATCATCTTTGACATCTCGAGGATTATGGTATATTCATGGCCTGATTTTTTTCCTAGATGCTGAATGTAGATACACTTAGGTTTAATATATTCTTTAATTAATCATGGATAAATAATGCTTTAGGGAAACCCAGCATAGGGTTTAGATTGATAATACCATTTCTATAGAGGTTGAAAGAAATGGCTATATGACTTGGGTTGAGGTCAATTCAAGGGAGGTGCAATTGAGAATGTGTTTTATGAATGACGATTACAGAATAATTTTGATAAATGAGTGGTGTTAATGGTGGATTTCCTTATATCAGTAATTAGTTATTAAAAAATGTGAAGACCCATATATTCTTTTGAAAAATGAATGTTGGATGCCTCAGACCTTCTTGTGTGTAATATTCAATCTATGAAAATATTCTTGGAACTGGGGTGGATTTTCAAGGGAATGACAAGTTATGTAACTAACCCCATTGATCCTTGATGATCTTTAGTAGTGTGGAAAAAACATGGGTATACCACATTGTTTTTATTATGGGTTTAGATGTTAGTTATTCATGTTTTAATTCATTTTATATAATCTATTCTATATTTTGATGTGGGGTTTCATGGGAACTATATAAAAAAGATACTAAACTATTCCTGAGAATACATAGTGGTAAAAACACTTAAACGTAATCTAGATGTGTTGTGACTCATGGAAACATGAGTTGGGTTATATGAGCTGGTGGTAAGAGAGATTACACCATTTATATTATAATTATGTTTATGTGACACACTTTTCCCAAGTGTGGGAAATGTTGAGGTTTGAGTGAGTAGTTAGTTGCATATGAGTCTCAGACCAATCTAATTTGATGGGATGTGTACCAGAATGGTGAAAACTGCTTGGATGGAGTGGAATGTTCTCCTTTATAGTTTAGGGTACATATGAAATGAATTAGGTGTAATTTTATGGTGTACTATATTATGGAATAATCATGGATTACTATAGAGGATTAGTGTTAGAAGTTGATTTTGGATGAGCATGGTTCGGGAGGAGGAACTTGTAATTGGTGGTTAAACAAAATGTGGATCTTCTCTGGAAGAGTAATAATGTTTTATATATAGTGGTGAGTACAATAACTAACATTTGATGTACTAGACCTCTTTATGAATGAGAAATGTAAAAAATTTCATTTTTTATTTCAGATAATGTACGAGATTATTGGACAACATCTGGATGATGTCTTTTGTAAAAAAAAAGATATTTTTAATTTAGATAGGGTGTTTGACCTAGTGGATTGATTATAAATATACACATATTATGTAGAGAATACTACCATCAGTGTGTGATATAACCCCTATATGGGTAGATTTTTTATTTTGTGGGACCGATTGGATGGTAGTCCTGAAGTCAATTTGAAGAATTGTTTGTAAATAAATCCAAATTCATCTTGATTCATTAGTAAATGCCATAATTATTATGAATATGAGATAAGATGGAGTATTAAGATTATAATTGGTGTTAGTATGGTTAAAATTATACAAATGTGTTGGATCCAAAATGCATCGATGCTTATGTGGGATATTTATAGTAGTTATTATTAGAATTTTATTTGATGAATTTCACTATGTTATGGTTATTCTATGTATAATGATACAACGATTTTCAAATAAAATTCCCCATATGATTTAATTAAATGTATTAATTTGTAATATGGTTATAGAAAAAACATGAAATTATTTAGTATTATTAGATCCTATCATAGTTAAAAGATAATAATGTATCACAACAATTGATATTATAGTCATTGAACAATGATCATGTGATTAGTATAAATATACTGTTTTTATAAATGAAATTGACAATGATAAATAATGTTATGGGATAAAATTTTATTTTTTAACTTATGAATCCAAATTATGTGAGCATCGAAGGGAGATATCATCACATGAATATTCCCTTGACCAATACAAAAATGAGAATCAACAGCTTAAGCATGATCGATACTATTTATAGGATATTTTAATGCTCATCAAGATCACGAACCATACTATATACGCTGAACAACCCAATAAAAGTCTCACCATTGCAAACATTACCCTTTGGTCATTTTGTAGTGTATTTAAGGGATATGACTCAATAATGTAATAATTAAAATATTTATATTTTATTTTCATTATAATAATGTTCATATATTATTATTATTATTACATATAAAATTATTTTGATTTTTATACAACAAAAACAAAATTATATTTTTATTTCATATTCAATTTCAGTTAAAGAATTTATTTTTATTAATTGATTAATTTTTTAGAAAAATTATATTTTATTTAAATGTTATTATTTAATAATTTTTATCAAATACAAATGACCTTATAATTTTTTTAAGTAAAATATAAGTTTTATAAGGGTTCAAGAAATCTTATTGTCAAAAAACCCTAAATTTATCAATAATTATACATTAATATTTTAAATGGGAAGATAAAAATATTTGGAAAATATTTTTTATAAAATGAATAGCATTAATTTAATCATAACATAAAAATTATCCAATAATAACTTTTTTTGACATTCGGAGAGAGTAGAATTTATGATTAAAATTTGAATACCATTTAAATATACAGTGTATATTATGAAAACATAATGAAATTTTTTTATTTAATTAATATTATAAATTGTATGAATGAAAAAATATATATTTTATAATAAAATTAATATTATTTTTTATTTTCTGATTAATTTTATAATGGATTTATGAATCATCTAAAATAATTAATATATTTTAAGGTTTTCAAATGAATTATTTGATGTCTCACTTCCACATCAGAATATGAATTATTTTAATATTTTAGGACCTTGGTATCATTAAATAATTAAATCAATGCCCCTTCAGAAAACACCATAGGAAAAAATCATGTAATGTTTTGTAGTTTTGATTATTTGTTTTATATAGAGTCCAAAACCAATGTTTGAGAAATAATAATAAAATTTCCTCTATTCTCCAATATAAACCCACTAAATATCTTATTTATATTCACTCAATATCTTTGTCTCACATCATTAATCTACCCTCATGTATTAATCATCCTTAAATGGTCCCATAAAGCTCTCAAGATGCTCCTCCCATGCATTTTCAGTCCGCACTCATGTGAGGGTTCCTTTCAGTCTCATATTTATTCATGTTTATTCATTATCTTAAGCCTTATATTTCCAATTACTCTTGTTTAAACATAATTATAAATTTCATTATTAATATCAATTTATATTAAAATTTATGAGATAATACTTCATATCACATCCACCCATTTTATGATTCTTTAGTTGACATTGTTATAATGTGGAAATTTCATAGCAATTTTATATGCCAGAGAACATTTTTAGTGAATATCATACCCATTTACTATAAATAGGGTTCAACAATATGAACTTACATTTCTAGATTAGGGACATATATGTATTTTTAAAAATTCTTTAATCCTGGAATAAAATTTAATGATACAAGATTCCATGATTTATGATCTATGTGGCACACTAAATCATGATAATGAAATGAATGTGATAGTTGAATCTAGAATTATATAGCACATAAATACATAACGTAATGTTTAGTCTCATGAAACGTTGTGTTGGGGTATAGAGTAAACCTAATTACTTTATGGTACTTTTCCATCATGATTTCATGTATGTTTTCCTTGAAATTTTCTTATGAATAAAATTTATGTTGTTTTCACATTACCCATGTGTCTTATTATTCAGTTTTTATTTCTCATACATTTTATTCCATGATTTATTTTTAAACTGTCTATAATTTATTAATATATTTATTTTATTCCATGTATATTCCTTTAATAGTCTTTATCGCTCACCCTTTTATTATGTATGTCCCGAGGTTATCCCATGCAGATTTTGGTGTGAGATTTTTAAGGAATTTTTCAATAAAGAAAATGGTTTTCCCAAATTTAAGTTGTTATGTAATATACCAAAATCTAAAATAAACTGGAATTTTAGATCTTATGAGTTGTATTAATTAATGTCTTATATAATAAATATTATATCAATGTGTAAAAAATAGAAGGGTTATCGTAGTTGGTATCAAATGAAATGTTTAGTTATTTTTAGGATTACAATTGAAAAATTATTGATAATAACTTAGGGATAAGGATGAGTGTAAGAAAACATTCAGACATTTTGGTATGATTATATTAAGATTTTTATCAATAAAATTATTCACTTTCTATATAATACTAGTAGATTTTCCTTTGAAACATATGCACATAGGGGTAAAACCAGAAAACACCACATTGATCTAAACTCGTCCATGAATTGGTGAAAAAAATTGGCCTAGTTTCACACCTAGTTTGAAACTCTTGATGCATATGATTTGGTAATTTAATAATATCAATGTGTACCATTGTCAAGGGAATATAAAAATAAATATAATAACACGTTCTAAGAAATAGATCATGGATAACATTGATAAATGACTACAAATTCATAAGACAAGGAAATTTAATTAATTTTTATGTTATCTATTTAATGTCACTGATCTCTAATTTCTATGTTAAATATTTTAAATTAATTATCCACAATTTTCACATTATTCTAGCCAATGAACATGAATAAGTGGAATCAATAAAATCATCAATGTGATGGGAAATGTGTTGACTTCACCATTGAGATTCCCAACCCATTGTGAGTGGGAATTTAAATCATTATAATGATATTCTCTCATATGGCTCAGGTTCTAAATTGAAACATAGATTGGTTAAAGACACCAAATCACCCGAAGAAAGAAAATAATGAAATTAAAAGTTTTATGTGTCAAATTCCATCGATATTCAAAGGATAATCTGATTCCATAATCATGGAACATCAGATTAACTCCACAGATTCGGTCTTCTCAAAACGTAAATGTTACGAGTAAGGTAAGGTTCTACTAGAAGCATATCATATTGAGGGGTAATTTGATCCGTGGTGGATATTTATCAAAAATATTAATCATTTGGAAGATTTTAATGAGATAGTGTGGAATAAATTCTTGAAAATTTATTTCCATTATCATTTTCCTCTCACTGTTTGAAATAAAATGGAAAGGGATTTTCTTTCCCTAAAGGAAAAATGATGACGATTCTATTGGGCATATGAGTAAACCATAACAATAAATTCATGATAAATCTCCATAATTTATATTTCGCTAAAATTAAATGTTTAATGATTTTTTGGTCGGATTAATCCTACTCTATGAAAATTTCTAGATATCTGAGACTTTGTTAGCAACAAAGAAACTATCCAATGTTATCTCGAGTATGAGATGATGATTAGTTAATCTCAAGGTTATCATGATGAGATAAAGTAGAAAATGGAGTTTAATTATGTTCATCTAATTGATAAATATAATAGTTCCATGAAATTTCAACATTTCACTTTTCAATGGATTAAAAAAAATCACCCCAAAAATTGCCTAAGGGGTGAGGAAATGATTTAGTTGTGGGTTGGAAGAGAACCTAGATATTGATTTATGATAAGATAAACCCACCAATGTGATGAAGGAAATTAATTCTCCATTCTACCCTTAATGAATTGTTTATTACATCATCTGCTAGGAACCAAGGTAGTTTTCAAACCAATACACTAAACCAAGGGTTTTTAGTGATAACAAACAACCTCCTAGGAAGCAATAAGAGATCAATTTTCCATTAAAAACCATGAGGTGGATATCGACAATGAATTTGTGATAGGTATGCTAGTTATTTATTCAATGAAAAAGATTAAAAAAAAATTATTTTGGTTTTACACATTCTTTCATATAAGTAATGTTTAGATTAACTATTCGAACCCCACCATAATTAATGTAAGTATAGATATCAGTGATGAATGAAAGTGCAGAAATTATTTCATCTTGATTATATGGCACATAACTTGTCAAAATCTTATGGTTGAACTTCTTATAAGTTATTTTAATACCCCCTTTGGTGTAATTTTATTCAATTATATGTATTAAATTGATTTATCTATATAGAGAAAACATAAATTTTCACTACAAGGAAATCACATTCCATATCACAAATCATCCCCTAATCATGTACAAGTGAAAAGAGGATGATAAATCTAAGCTTGTAAAATAATCTCAATCATAGATATTATTTCCCTACAATTCTAAACATATAAGTGATATTATTGATTCTAAAGAAAGGATTATCATCGAGGGTATTCCCATTGTGAGGGTATACACTGATGTGTTTCCTTAAAAATTTCCTTGTCTTCCAACTAACCTAGATGTTTAATTTTAATGGAATATTATACTTGGGGAATTACCATTATTTTGGACTCTATATAGAATATATATTGTAGAGGTTTAGGATCTGAAGAAACAACTATTGGAGAATTTAGATAGAGGGAGAAACACTCTTGTGCTTAAACTTGTGGTGCACCTGTCTACTTCATCTAGGAGAAATGTGGTTCAATACACCTTGTCAGTGAATATCATGAGATAATAAAGATCAAGATAAATAAAAAGTATCATCCTCCATTTATTAATGATTATTTCAATATGAAACATAGATAACAATACTTATACATGGTGGATTTGTGGTAGGGTTATTACCATGTTATGGTGGAGAAAGTGGATATCCTCAGGCCTATATTTCATACAATTTATTTGAACATTGAGTTTAAATTAATCCCTTTAAAACTCTTTAAATTTTGATAAATATTAATAAAAATGATTAATTGTGTCATTATAGGTTTTCCTATATAGATCGGGTAGTATATATATATAACATTATAATATACTCCTAATATAAGGTGGAGTATGAGGTGTATCTGATAATAATGATAAAGACCCTGAGAGATGAGAATCATTGTTAAATGTATAGAAAATGTTGGTTTTTGTGGAAGGAATATTCATTATTATGGAATATTGTCACATATAATGAGATATTTGCTGAAACATCAATGGTAGATGAAATAGAAATGTGTATGAATCCAACATCTATGAAAAATTATCATTACATTCCTTACATTAGCTGGGTACTATCGTCAATTTGGGAGAAATTTATCACTATTTACAAAAAATTATAAACAAGATGAAATCAAAGGGATTAGGATTTTCATGGTATGATGAATTATAAAAGATATTCAACGAGATAAAAATGATTCTTACTATAACCCTTGTAATCAAAATATCGAGATGTGGGGAAATTATTAATGTATTTAGTGATGGTTCGAATAATGATTTGGGTAGTTTATTAATGTATAATGAAAAAATAATAGAGTATGCTTCAAGGAAGTTAAAATTCATCAATATAACAAACCAAAATAATATATAGTGCAAGATTTAGTGATCTTATCTTTGAAAATATAGTGGATTTATCTAATTTTATAGATTTTTGGAATATATAATGATAAAAAAATCAAAAAGTATATATTCAAAAAGAAAGAGTTGAATACTTCCTATGCAGATTGTTATAGATGAAAAATGACTAAAACTGTTCAATTCACATTTATCATTGGATGATTATTAAATTATTAGACACTTTATGTGGAAAGGGTCCAATAATTCTATCTTTGATGAAAATTGAGAGGGATATGACCGTCATTGATTTCAAAATAATGGAAATGGAAATTATAAAGGACAGAACATACTCAATCCTTTCACAAATTATTCTCAACCATCCATTCTATATGGGATTAATGATTCGAAAATAGTTGATGTGGGAATTAAGAAGAAATTTGATCTATAGTATAATAGAAATACTAGATGTTCAATTTTAATGAAGAATGTGTTGTATGATTTGGATCAGGAATATGTATAACATATATCGTAAATTGAATAAGGGGTTTTTGGATGAAACATATAGCTTAATATTCTATATCCATTCAGGACGCACAAAGATGTATCAAGATATCAAGGAACAGTATTGGTGGGAAAATATGAAGAAGGATATTTCATAATATACATCAAAATGTATTGAATGTTTGAATGTTAAGGAAGAAAGAAAAAAATAATGTTGGATGATGAAACCATTATCCATACCTATATGGAAGTGGGAAAACATCTCCATTACCTATTTTAATGGTCTTATACTGTCATAAAGTGGAAATAATTCAATTTGGGGTGTGGTGGATTTGCTTATAATGAATTCATATGTCATTGCAATTCAAGAGGACTTACCATTCAATCTTTACACAAGGCTATACATTAGAGAAGTGTGGTAGATACATGGAACACTGCTTCTTATTTTATCCATACGAGATCCATGATTTATTTAAGTGTTCTTGAAGTGTTTAAAATCATCGAAATAATGACTTTAACTTTTACATGAATTATAACCCTAAATCTTATGTCCAATATGAGTAGACTATATAGAAACTCAAGGACCTGTTGAGAGAATATTGAATTCATTTAATAGGTGATGGGATTAACATCTTCCTCTGGTTGAGTTCTTATACAATAAAATCTTCCACTCAAGAATCCAGATGGATCCCTATAAAGCCCTTTATTGGAAGACTGTAAAAATACTAAATTTTAAAAATAAAACACTCGTATTATTTATTTAAGTGTTTTATTATCAAATATAGTAAAAAAAGCACTTATTTGCTTTTATTAAATCATGTTGGATTTAAAAAATCATTATGCATCATCACTATTAAAAATATATCTGTTGAACAACAATAATGTGATTAGTGTTAATATAAGGTTTTTATAAATCCAATTGACAATAACAATGGAAGTTATGGCTACAAACAATAGGATTGTACCATAGTATTCCCATTTTGTGATAATTTTGAGGGATATAACATTACTAGGATTTGCAGTTGACCAATTTCATGTTGAGATCCTACAACATAAGCATGACCAAACCAATTTACTGGAGATGTTCAATCTCATCAAGCTCACGGTCCACACCAAGTATGTTGAACCACCCCATGAAGGTCTCACCATAACACACCTTATCCTTGTGGTGTTTTCAGATGTATTAAATGAATATGTATTAAGTCCTTAATAATATGAATATGTATATTTTATTTTCAATTAAATGTTGTACATGTTTTTTATCCTTAATTATAAGTGGGTTTTTATACAATAAACCACAAACTGTATTTTTAATTTATATTTAATTTCAATTAAAGAATTTATATGGATGAATTAATGTATTTTTAAAATAAATAATATTATATTGAGATGTAATTATTAAATATATATTTTTTTAAATATGAATTATGATCAATTTTTAATGAAGTAAAATTTAATTTTTATAAGGTTTGGAAAAATGTTATTGTAAAAAAAACACATCATTTGAAAATAAAATATGATTCTTAATTAAAATATTAAGATAAAATTTATATCAAATTTATTTTTCTGAAATTAATATTATTTTTAGAAATAGATCCTAAAAATTATACGTTTGTTAATTTATCATAATTTTATGGGATAATCTAATATCTGTGTAAAAATTAAATATCGTATAAATATTTGGTGTGTATTATGAAATCATAATGGACCAAAAGTGATGTCATAAATACTATAAATGGTTTCCATAATTAAATACTGGTTTCCCTTTAAATTAATTTGATTTTATGTTTATTTGGTTAATTTCATAAATACTTAATGGATCCTCTAATACCATTAAAATTTATTTTAAGTCTTTAAAATCATTTCACTAAGAGTGTGACTCCCTTCCACATTAGTAAGGGTACTATTTTATTATGTTCGGACCTTGGCCTCCTAAAATAATAAAAACCACTCACATATGGTAAAAAACATGGGAAAACACCATAGTATGGATTGTGGTTTCGGTGGTTTTAGTATACGACATTGAAAAACAAAGTTTGAGAAATAATATATAAATCCCCACTTATTATTTATATAAAACGAAACATTCTATGATTATCTTCACTAAAAATCCATTTTGAACATACTTAATAAATACATCCATCTCTATTGTACTTCCATGGTTCCCCCATCATCTGATAAAAGTCTTCCCAAGCATTTGAAGTTATACACTCAAGTTAGGGTTAATTTTCTTCTCTTGTTTATTCATGTTTCATCATTATATTATGCCTTATATATCAAATTACTATTATGGGGAAATGTTTTTACATGTCCTTATTATTGTCAATTTTATTTCAAATTGATGATATTCCCTCTTATCTCTCAATACCCATTTTATGAATCAATATGTGATGTCTTTTTACTATTAAAATGTTACCATGACTCTCCATGACAAATCAATTGTGTAGTGTATTACATACCAATTTCCTATCAAGGGTGTACACCATTATTAAATTATAATTATTTATAAGAGACATACATGAATTTATTCTATAGAAATAGATCATGATATAGAATTTAAGTTATCTAATTCCATGTTTTAGGATCTATGTACAAGACTTAAGCATGAGAATGAAATGAATGTGGTAGATGCACCTAGAATTTTATATCACTATTATGTATTAGGTAACGTATTGTCTAATGAGAAGTTGAGTTTTCATAGAGTGAAAAATACATTACACTATGGTATATTATACATCATTATATCATGGTTGTTATCCTTGGTTCATGTTTATGATGAAGTGAATTTTTTTGTAGACACATTTCTCATGTAACCTTTATGATATCATGAAATATAATGTATTATAATTCATTTTTATGATTCTCACCCATTTTATATTCCATTTATAAAACCTTTTTAAAAAAAATTAATCCATTCATGTTATTCAATTTTTATTAAATTACTTGGATTTATATCTCAACCTATTCTCCTTCAGGGCCCCATGTTATCCCATTAAGTTTTTAGTGTGAGCATGTGAATGATGTTTTCAACAATGATGATGTCTTTATTATTTTATATTCTTATACATTGAACATAATTCTAAAAGACACAAGAATTATTGAATATATTATTTTTATTATGTTTAATTTTATACAATTAATTGTGGATGAATTTGTTTTATTAAGGTAAGGGTTTTCATATGGAGTGTGTGTTTGTAAAATCATGGGATTCCCCTAAATATAGTGAATCATGTTCAGATTCATAGGTAAAAATTTAGTGCCAAAAAAAGATCAATTTTTAGGTATATCAATTGTAGACGGTTCAATATGTAGTTTATCCCATAAGATGATATAGTGGGATGAAACAAATGAAATTTTTTGATCAATTATTCATTAATATATTCCCATTCATTTCACTTTTAAATGATAATGCGGTTTTGTACAATATTTAGAATAGTGTTCTTGCATGCAGTTTGGTGAATTAAGTACAAATTTAATCAAATGGATTGGGGGACTAAATAAATGTGTTTTGAAGAAAACTAATATGGTGGGGAGAACCATGGGATTGAATATCCCATTATGAGATTAGTTCAATGGTGGGGAGAACCATTAAAGGAGTGTGAATTTGTGGGGGAAATTTTGATTCTTGGAGATCAATGGGTGTATAAAAGAACCATCATTGTAGTTTTCTGATGGTTGTGGGTAGTAGATCGATATTTTGTTCATAATTAGAAATAGTTTTTTGGATTTCTATAGAGGTAAATTTGGAATTATAGGTTTTAATGAGTAGTTTTGAACAGGACTTGATGGATGATTTTTGCTTAGTGATGTGATTAGAAAACTGAACAAACATCCTTCGGAAGATGATTGTTATATTATTGAGGTTGTAAGAGCTTATATCTATAGGGTATTTAATTTTTTATGAAAGTTTGAATCACTAAATTTGTGGAGGGGTATTATTTAAATTCAATAATTGGAATAGAATTATGAGAGTTTAATGATCTTAAAGTGTGTATTTTTTATGGAACAATGTTCAGAAGGTGTCTAGGAATAATAGGAAGGAACATAAAAAAGGACTTGGTGGATGGGATACATACCGGTTTTATTCTACATACACAATGTAGATATATTCTTTCTACTAACTATATCATGTGATATAAATTAAAAAAAATGAATTGTTTCCCACTCAAATCATTAAGGGGGAATCACCCATCCTATCATATTATTTGGTGTGTATTCCATCTCTCTTCACCACCTCCTTTCCCTTCATCCCATCATGGATTTTGGACGGTTTCATGGAATTTTATTGTGAATAGTGGTTATTTTCTTATTTTTCAATATTCCTTGATTTTTTCCTCCTTCATTGTAATTACTCCTTTCATTTGTTATGGGGTTTATGTTTTAATCAATTGATGCATGGAGGAATCATCAGAATTAAATGGGGATTTAATATAACATAGATTAATGACTTTCTATAATGTTTTATTCATGGATTCCACAAATGATTAGATTACAATATAAATAAATTTAAAATATTCATAGGATTATTCATCAATTTTATTTTAAATGATTTTGGAATTGATTTCAACGGTTGTTGTAACACCCCGACCCCAGTTTCCCAGAGTCGGTTCATTATTACGTATCATTGGCATGATCACAAGAATGATCAAATCTCGAAAGACCGATTTGTTTAGTATCCTTGGAATAACTATATACATTCATAAAGTTAACATTACATCATAAAGTGAAAACTACTACAACAACATCTTATCTTCATATCCCCTCATACTATCCCTATAGGTCATTCATAAATTACTTCTTCACATCCTGGGAAAAATAAAACATTGAAAGTGGTGAGCTCAGATGCTCAGTAAGGATAAAAATATAGCAGAAACTTTCCAAAATAAGCATAAACATTTAAGACAATGTATAACTAAAACAAAATACTTTTAATCATTAACTTCAGCATAATATGGAAAAGATAAAAAGAAATAATGCCATTTAATTATTCACATGGATATTCTACTAGTCGAATAATCACATGCAATATTAATAACCACTTTCATAATGATGGAATGCATAATTCAAGACTATCATAACCACATAGACAAGGCCTAGTTCCATGACTACAAATAAGATTTTGTCAAGTCCATTTTCCAAGACACTAGTTTGTCTCATGAGACGTACCGATACATCGAAGAGCTATAGCGGGCTCCACCCATCACATATTAAGTCCAATGCTTTCCCATATTAAAAGGTTTGAACATAACATAAACATTTGTAAAATGTCAACAATTTCTCCATAAACCATGGACGGTATAAAAATAACACATCCACAGTCAAACATATCACAAAAAACTTCAATACAATATGGAAGTTTTGTATCATAATTAATCAACTTCAAATAAGTTTAAAATCCATCAAAGGATGTTGACATAGATGAAGTCAAAACTATTTTAGAGAAATATATCTTTCCTTGAAATCATTAAAAGTCACATAATTATTAAATAAAACATTTACTTTGAAAATATTCTTATTAGCTTGTAAGGTAAGATTCAATGATTTTATAATGGCGGAAAATAGTCGCACCCGCCATATAAGTTAAAAAAGACATTCTTACATTAATTCTGTCGAAAAGGTTTAAAAGGACATTGTTGAGAAAATAACAGAAATATTATTTTACAAAATTCGTATAAAAAGTCTACTAGGGTATAAATGACTTGAACCCATAGTATTTACAATAGTAAGAATGATTTGAAATACATTTTTAAGAAACATGGATGTGAATGATAAAGAGGTCCCAATAAATAATTATGTATAAACAACCTCGGATAATTAAGAGATTGTGAAATAAACCCTTACCTTGTACATTCCCTTAGTCGATGCTATGTTAACCTCATGTATAATAGTTAAAACATTGTTATTAAATTATACAAGGACCATATGCATAATTCGTATATCACATATGATCTTCTAATAATGCTCTGTTAATAATATTTTAGTATTATCGTCGTTTTGGGTGTTAACTTAATCATTTTGTTTTATATGATTTGCTATGTAAGTCGTGTTTTTTATGGATAGGTTTTATCATATTCATATCTAGAATTATATCAAATCCTTAAACATTTTTTAATCATTAAATGAGAATTAGTCTTGAATGGATATGATGGGGAATTAATCTCATCACGTTTGTGGAGACGGTAGTCCGTTCATACGCACGAGCGACAATATCATTATTTTGATATTAAAATAATATATAATTGGATTATATATCATATATAAAGAATAATTATTATGTTATATTTATTATTTATATTAATTACACATCATTATTATACCCATCCAAATAATAATTTATTGAAGAAGAATTTCACCACGACGTTGAGATGGTAAGCCGTACGTATGCACGTATGGTGACAGGTCATTCAAAGGATGGATAGAATACTGAATATGGTTGTAAAATATTTATAATAACATCACAATATATGTAAGATACTGGATTTATTATTTTAAAATGAGAATAACAAAGAATTAATAAGTTGAAGAAGAAAGGAACTTGAAAGAGGGTGGTGAAAACATTACCTCTTAATCGGGTTCTTCATTTTGATTTGATCAAAATGGATCTTTAGGGTAGATTTCTAATCAAACTAAGGCCTATAGGTAAAATTGAGGGATGTTGAGAGAGTATTTGGGCAGGGGTTGGCCGAGCCAAAAAGCATTGAATGTGTGAATTAGTGAGAATGGGGAGTGCCCTTTTATAAGAGGGGTGAGGGGTACATTTGGAAAAGCTAGAAATATTATTTTATAATAAATTCATATTCGGTTTATAATTGCTAAAAAGAGGATTATTTAAAGTTTAAGGTGTTTATGGGTAGAAAACCACTCAAACAATAGGTGTTAGACAGGTTAGAGCCACTATATTAACCTTATATTTTAGTTTTAACTCTTAGTTAATTAGTTTTACATTTACCATGTCACTTTGTATATTTATATTATATAGTTAATAAACGTACTATATACATCCAAGAGACCCCAAAGGGGTCAATTAATGATACACCTATCATTATACAAGTCCTTTGGATGATCCTTAGATTTTTATGAATACAATATAAATTAATAACATAATATATTTTATAAAAACTCTTTTATGTCAATTTTGACACTATTGGGTATTTTGTTTTTTGATAATTTCATAATAGCATTATTACTTCAAAACAAAATTTATAACCAATCCTAATATGTCATATTAACCTATAAAATTAGTTGAATTTATAAAAGGTCTCTTATTACATTTATTTTGATATTTATAATATCAATTATTTTAATATTTTATTAATTAGGTAATTACCGCATCACCATTGTGTCATAAATAAATTAAATTATTTAATGTCTAAAAATTATAAATAAAATACCATTATGTAGGAAATATTTTTTTCTTTCTAATTAATATTTACAATCGAATTTATCTTATGTATAACCCCATATTAATATTTTTTTAGTTATTAAACTTTGATTTTAACTCTTTTAACTCTTCTTTGAATTAAATAACAATTAATGTCCTAATCTAATCCAAGTGGACCTAAATGATAATATCTTATTCTTAATGTTGTTTTTGTTCTATATATGCTTGTACAATAGAATTATGACATGTTTTAGAGTAATATTAATATCATTTTTACCCTTAATTATCTAATTTACTTTTTACCGCGGTAAAAAAATGTAAAAAAGATACTATTCACCAAAAAATTATTTGAATCTCATTGAACCATATTTTACTCCTCAATATTATTTGTATCTCTTTGATTTTAGAAATTCCACTCACAAAAGAGGTAAAATTATGTTTTATGTAAATTTCTAAATTCTCCTAAGAGGTGGGTAAAAGACGGTGAAAAGTTCAATAAAATATTTATATATCCAAAAATTATTCTGAACTAAGTCCAATGAATTACAATGAACTTATATAGGTATTATGTACCTATTTTGACCTTAAATAAATTTAAATAAAATAAATAAACATTTAAATAAAAATACTGTTTTAAATTATAACTCACTGTTTTTTAACTATTCATCAAAAATAGAATGTTTTCTGCAAAATACCAAAATTTCACCCTAGGATAATTTTGATATTCCAAATCCAAAAATGAAGTCCATTTTGAAAGATAAAATTTATAAAATTTCAAAAAGTGGGTATTACTATTCATAACGGCTAGTTTGATTGGTTGTGGTGTGTGTGTTTGAACTCAATGTTGCGTACAACACATGCTACAATATTATTCAATGGGAAGCATATCATGGAAGCTTGAGGTGTTACATTCTGCCCTCCTTCAAATAATTTCATCCTTGAAATTTCTAGAATACTACCGCATGAAATGACTCGGGTGGTTCTTCATCATAAGTTCCTCGGGTTCCCACGTCACCTCTTCCATCTTATGGTTTCTCCACAAAACGTTTACCATACAAGTCATCCGGTTTCTCAGTACATGTTCTCTCATATCAAGAATCCTGACAGGCTCTTCACAATAAGATAGATCGGGTTCCTGTTCTAATTTCTCATAGGTGAGTAAATGCCTTGGGTCAGGTATGTATTTCCTCAATAGTGATACGTGGAATGCATCATGAACTTTGGAGAGACTTCGCGGCATTTCCAAATGGTAAGAGACAGCCCCAATTAGTTCTAGAATTTCGAAAGGTCCGATGTACATGGGACTCAATTTACCCTTCTTACTGAAATGTATAACTCCCTTCCATGGAGATACCTTCAAGAAAACATAATCTCCAACCTGAAATTAAAAATCCTTCCTTCGGTTATCGGCATAGCTCTTCTGACTACATTAAGCTGCTTTGATGTGGTTTTGGATTACCTTTACCTTTTCCACTGTTTCCTCTACGAGTTCTGGGCCATCAAGTTTTCATTCACCAACGTCATGCCAACTGGTTGGTGTGCGACATCTCTTTCCGTATAATGCTTCATATGGTGCCATCTAAATACTCGAATGGAATCTATTGTTATAGGAAAATTCTACCAGAGGTAAATATTAATCCCACATACCCTGAAAGTCATGTGAGAAAGATCTCAACATGTCATCTAAGGTTTGAATAGTCCGTTCTAATTGTCCATCTATTTGAGGTTATAGGAAGTGCTCAAATGAAGTTCAGTATCCAGGGCTTTCTGAAGACTCTTCCATAATCTTGAAGTAAAATGGGGATCCTGATCAGAAACAATATATAGGGGTACCCCATGAAGTCTGACAACTTCATTAATATATAGTCTTTCTAGACTTCAATTGATAGATCCTCCCTTATAGCAAGAAAATGTGCTTACTTGGTAAGACGATCAACAATAACCCATATTCCATCGTTCCTTCTATGATTCCTTGGAAGACCCATGACAAAGTCCATCGTAATATTATCCCATTTCCACTCCATTATGGTAAGAGGTTACAATACTCCTCCAGGATGTTGCCTTCCATCTTTCACATGTTGACAAACCATACATCTTGACACAAAATAAGCAATCACCTTCTAAATGTTGTCCCACAAGAAATTTTCCTTCAAATCTCTATACATTTTGGTGATCCCAGGGTGTATAGAGAAATTAGAGCTATAAGAATCATCTAACAATTCCCTTTTTAGTTTAGGTATATCGGGAACACAAAATCTCTTCCCAAATTTTAAAATTCCTTCTTCAAAAACAAAGTCTCTCAATATCCCATCATTCACAGCTTTAATCTTCTTTTGAAATTCTTCATCATCGGTCTGAGAACTCTTAATCCTTTCTAGTAAAGATGGTTTGGCAACCATTTGAAAAATCATTGATGTTTCACCTTCCATGGTTATTCCCATGTCCATCTTCACTAGATCCATGAAAATTAGATCCCTTTAAAATATGATATTGTTCAAAACTCCATGATATTTCTGCTCAAAGAATCTTCCACCTTATTATCCTTCCCCGGGTGGTAGTGTATCATGCAATCATAATCCTTTAGTAATTCAAAACATCACTTTTGACTCATGTTGATTTCTATTTGTGAGAAAATATACTTCAAACTCTTGTAATCAGTATAAATGAAAAAAATTTCATCATAGAGGTAGTGTCTCCATATCTTCAAAGAAAAGATCACAGCTACTAACTCAAGATCATGAGTAGGATAGTTTTGGTCATGAATATTCAACTGTCGTGATGCATAGGCAATAACCCTGTCATTCTGCATAAGGACACAACCATGTACTTTCTTCCATGCATCACTATAAATAATGAACCCATAATTCCACAATGGTAGAGTCAATATAAGAGAATTGACTAATATTCTCAACAGCTCTTCTAAAAATTCTTCACACTCTTTTTTTAAACAAATTTACCCCCATTATGTGTGAGCTTTGTTAATGGGTTAGCCAACTGGGAAAAATTCTGGACGAAACATCGATAATAACCTTCTGAACCAATAAAACTGCATAACTCAGTTATACTCGTCGGTGTAGGCCATTCTTGGATTTCCTTAGTCATAGAAGGATCAACAGAGATTCCATTTTTATAGATAGTATGGTCAAGAAATGAAATCCCATGAATCCATAATTCACACTTTCTAAACTACCCATATAATTCATTTCTTCTCAGAGTCTTTAGGACAATTCGCTAGTGATTTTCATGACCATCATAGAATTTGGAGTATACCAAGATATCACCTATAAATACCACCACAAATTCATCGGGATATTCCTTAAAAACTCTATTTATTAGATCCATGAATACAGAGGTTGCATTAGTCAATCCATAAGGCATTATTGTAAACTCGTAATGCCCATACCTGCTTCGAAATGCTATCTTTGGAATGTCTTCCTTCATCACACACAACTGATGATATCCAGATCGAAGTTCAATATTTGAAAAGTATTAAACTTCATGCAGTTTCTCAAATAAATCATCAATGAGTGGTAGGGGATACTTGTTCTTTATTGTTATAGTGTTGATTTCCCTGTATTCGATATATAACCTCATATACCCATCATTCTTTTTAACAAAAAGAACAGGGTCTGCCCCTGAAGAAACACTAGGGAAAA